>CM059430.1:62531797-63221797 GCA_030390025.1 Squalus acanthias
TTGGTTCTCTCACGAAATGCCACAAGCCCAGTCTGGCAGCTAACTCCCCCACCCAAAGTACATTCTGTGTACTTGCCACCCTCAGTGCTTGCTCCAAATGGTGTTCAACATGAAGGGGTAATGATTCATCAGCTGAGGAGGGCGGTAGGTAGTAATCAGCAGGAGGTTTCCATGCCCTTGCTTGACATGAAGCCATGAGACTTCATCGGATCCGGAGTCAATGTTGGGTACTCCCAGGGTCAACCCCTCCCGACTGTATTTCACTGTGCATCCACCTCTGTTGGGTCTGTCCTGCTGGTGGGACAGGACATACCCAGGGCATGGTGATGGAGGAGCCGGGGACATTGGCTGAAATGTCTGATTCTGTGAGCATGACCATGTCAGGCTGTTGCGTGACTAATCTGTGGGACAGCTCTCCCCATTTTGGCACAAGTCCTCAGATGTCAGTGAGGAGGACTTTGCAGGAACGACTGGGCTGGGCATGCCTTTGTCCTGTCTGAAGCCGGTGCCTTGGTCGATGCCGGATGGTTCGTCCGGTTTTATTCTTATTATTTATCGTACCGGTGTAGTACAACTGAATGGCTTGCTCGGCCATTTCACAGCACAGTTAAGAGTGAGCCACATTGCTGCGGGTCTGGAGCCGCATATAGGCCAGACCAGGTAAGGACGGCAGGTTCCTTCCCTAAAGGACATTAGTGGTTCTGATGGGTTTTTATGAAAATCTGGTAGTTTCAAGGTAACCATTACTGAAACTAGCTTTTTATTCCAGATTTATTTAACTGAATTTAAATTCCCCAGCTGCCATGGTGTGATTTTACCTCACGTCTCTGGATTATTCGGCCAGGCCTCTGGATTACTGGTCCAGTAAAATAACCACTATGCTACCATACCTTCTTCTCTACCTCTGCTACGTTCCCCTTACCTGGCTTACTGATAGTCTCATTCTCCATTTTCTGATGTGTCACTGTACTCTGGGGTAAATTATCGAGCAATTTCTCCTCCTCCCTTATGTGTCAGAATGTCTCTAACTCTGACTCCAGCTCAATGACTCTGAGCCAGAGGATCTCGAAACAGACACATTTCTAGCAGATGTGGTAGTGTGGGACAGCCTCCTTGTCTACAAACTCATTTTGGACAGTCTCCTTGTCCACACACCCCTCTTGGAGATTCTCCTTGTCCAATAACTCATCTTGGACAGTCTCCTTGTCCACACACCCCTCTTGGAGAGTCTCCTTGTCCACTAACTCATCTTGGGCAGTCTCCTTGTCTACAAACTCCTCTTGGACAGCCTCCTTGTGCACAAACTCCTCTTGGACAGCCTCCTTGTCTACAAACTCATCTTGGACAGTCTCCTTGTCCACAAAATCCTCTTGGACAGCCTCCTTGTCCACAAACTCCTCTTGGACCGTCTCCTTGTCCACAAAATCCTCTTGGACAGCCTCCTTGTCCACAAACTCCTCTTGGACCGTCTCCTTATCCAAAAACTCCTCTTGGACAGTCTCCTTGTCCACAAATTCCTCTTAGACAGTCTCCTTGTCCACAAACTCCTCTTAGACAGTCTCCTTGTCCACAAACTCATCTTGGACAGTCTCCTTGTCCACAAACTCCTCTTGGACATTCTCCTTGTCCACAATCTCCTCTTCGACAGTCTCCTTGTCCACAATCTCCTCTTAGACAGTCTCCTTGTCCACTAACTCCTCTTGGACATTCTCCTTGTCCACAAGCTCCTCTTGGACAGTCTCCTTGCCCACAAACTCATCTTAGACAGTCTCCTTGTCCACAAACTCCTCTTGGACAACCTCTTTGTCCACTAACTCCTCTTGGACAGTCTCCTTGTACACAATCTCCTCTTGGGCAGCCTCCTTGTCCACAAATTCCCAAACTCTAAAATCCAGACACAATGCCTGCGCAGGCATTTCATAATTAATTATTTAATTAATGTATTGATTTATTTGTTCGTTAACTCGTTTATTTGTTGAACTAATTGATCACTTGAGGCCTTGATAATTAAATAGGTGGACGCAGCGTGCTGTTAAATAAATTAATAGTTAGTTACTGTGATTAATTACTTAGCTATTTGTCAGTTATTAGCCTCCTATTGCAATAAGATTTCTGTGTGTTCAGATGGTTGCAGCCACTCAAGTGTATTCCAGGAAAGACTACGGGTGGGCGAGCACTTCTTTTACTGTTCTCATCGCAATTACTGCTTCCTTCCTTCCATTTCTCAGAGCACCTCTGTTTTAGCAGATGTGCCGAACACGATGTATCTCACAATGCAGCCGCATATTTTAAAATACTCCAAGTTCACAGTGTCCAACTTTTTTTTTACAAGAGGAAGCATTCATTTGAATTGCAGTCACTCATGAGATAACTTCTGATCGTGGATGTTGAATACAAGTAACTGTCATGGCCTGGTCTTGCGATTGTTATAACACTGAGGCTATCAACACTCTCCTTTATTCTGGAGTAATCGGACAGCAACTTCCGGAGTCAACACATGTGCAGTTAAACGCAGAAATCTGGAAGTTGCTTTCGGATTCGTCGTGCTTCTCCACATGCTGTGCTACCCCAGTTACTCTCTGATAGATATTGCATTAAAACACACGAAGTGCGTGAAGTTGTGGTTCCTACCCTGTGAAGGAATAAGCCATATAACCTATTCAGAAAAATACAATGGGCCGAAAATTGATCCCGGGACGCGAGAGTACGCACTGCGTACTCTCGCGTATTCCCACTCCAATTGCCGGTTTTCTGCATGCCCTGCGCATGCGCTGAAAACCGGCAATTGCTCTTCTGAAAAGGGGGCGGGGCCTGGTTCCATCGCGTGCGCGCTACAGGCTGCGCGCACGCTGTGCACTTCATGCTTTGGACGCGCAGGTAAGTAGGGAAGATTTTGGAAATGTAAAAAGGAGGAGTAAGACCCGCTTTTAAGAAGGTAAGTAGTGAATTAAGTATTTTTTTGAATTTTTTTTTACAGGTATATCTTTTTTATAGACTTTAAAGACAGGTAAGTTTATTTTTATAACTTTTTAAAAGATTTTAAATTTTTTCAAAAATTAAATTTTTTATTTAAAATGGTTAATTTAATTAACTATACTTATTTTATTAATGTGATGGTTTTTTTTAAAAATTTAATTGAGGTTTAGCTGTTATTTTGGGGGGGTGTAAGATTCATAGATTTCACAGCCATGCTGTGAGACTTATGAATGGAAGATGGTGTGCTGCCATTGGCTCTAACTGAGTCACGTGATCCCACAGCTCGCACGAATTCACTACGCCGCTGGGATACGCAAGCCCAGCACAGCTGATGTCTGGAACATCAAGTTCGTGCGAGCTGGATCTGAAAAAGCATAAGCGAGGTGAGACATCGCGGGGAATGCTTACCCCCGCGGGAACAGAGCGAGATCAATTTCTGGGCCACTATCTTATGAAAGAATTCTGGCCTTATTAAAACAGGACAAACTGGGTTTGGAAATTTAGAAAATTAACTATGAAATAGCTCTGAAAGCATTCTGACTATTGAGATAAGACAGTTGTTGACCCTGAATAAATAACCTGATTGAAACAGAAGCTGAAGGGCTCCGACAGGGTGATCATTGCGAACAAAAACAATGGTTCACCATGGATAAGGTGTTCTAATTTACACTTCGTAAAGAAGCACAAAAAGTAAGGAACATCTGCCCTCGTAAAGATGACATAAAGTAAGGAACACCTGTCGTCACACCGTTTTTTATATGATAAACTTAGAACACCTGGAGATGAGACATGATTCTGGTTGAGGTGGCTGTAAGAGTTGCAGTGGTCGGCAGAAAAATGACTAGAGATAATTAACTTGCATAAGCAGAAAACCTTAAAGGAAATACCACTGGAAAAAGGTGCAAACATTGAACTCTCAAATGGGATAACAGACTCACTTTAATCGAGCAAAGTGATTCTCAGCTTCAGAGGCGGCCCTGTAAATCTCCAACTCTTTATACCTCGGGAATCAAAGGTGTTTGATTTTAGTGTAAAGCCTGTAGAACACTGAGAACTGTAATACTGTAGCGAAGTTAAGATTTAAAAGTAAGATTCTCTGTTAATAAAAAGATTGTAAGTTTTCTCTTTTTAGAACTGTTAATGTTGCGATTGACTCACCAACTGTAAATTACATGTCGGTTCTTTAATAAATCTATATATTTTTAGAATTGTCTCACATAAGACTTCTGTATCAAAAACTCGTGAACTCAATCTCTGTACACTCTTTGGTGAGGAGTTGCAGAATTCTGAGGGAGTTTTCCAGACCCTCATAATATCCGGAATGTTACAGTCTAGCTAAACTTTTTAAAAGTGCTATCTGGAGGACGGTAACATTCTCAGGTTGTTCTTTTCCATTAGGGAGAGATAGTCCGGACCTTTAGACCCAATTAAGCGTCTTTAGGATTCGGCTACCTCAAACTTTAGTTGAAAGTGAACGTCTTGAGAAATACGTCTGATCTGGGGTAGCCCTGAAGGGGCTAGGACTAATAATTATCCCTTCAACCCATTACTTACCCACTAAACACGGCAGAAAAGTGAGGGCTGGTGCATGCAGGTGTAAGAGAATTTTTAACGGCGCAATAAATTGTAATTACTGCCAAACAACCTCTCTGGCCCTGAAAATATAATTTTACAGGGGGTGGAGTCTAAATCCTTCATAATTTAATTACTATTGAAGATTTAAAAATGTATATATATTTCTTATTCTTTCCATCTCATTTATCTCTCTTAACCTCATCCTTATTTCCCTCTCTTTATTCCACTTGGTGTGAATGATTTTATGGAGATAAAGGCGAGCTATAGTAACAGCCTATATTCATTGTATTTTCACCTCTGTATCCAGAACCTACATAGCAGAATGTAGATAGATACTTATTAATGTTATAAATACACTTTAGTCACCTGATTTCTAATTTACCGTCTTTTTCGGAACTCTTTTCAACCTTAATGGTGAGTTACACCACAGCACTTGCACCTTCGTTTCTCATATGTAATAACAACCGTTCATCCACATACTCAATATTTGGACCAAGTGCACTCAGCACTGACAGAAACACGAGAGACTTGATCAGTTCCATGACGTTAACGAATTCTCAGACTGTCGCTTTTAATGACTATGGGAATTTAAAACTCCACCTTTGTGGTAGGAAATGCCAACACACGCTATCTCGATGATTGCGTCGCTGTATAACACTTACATCTGATGTGCTTAAATTAGGTTCTTATTTTTAAAAAGCAACAGATAATGGCTAAGCTGAAGAACGCGCAAATCAAACGTGCAGAAGGAAGGTAGAAACAGGAACAATGAGGTATTACTAAGAACATATTAAAACAATAATGCATGCTCAGTGTGCAAAATATAGACATTAATTATAGAAGAACAAACCACATTATTCGACATTTTCAAAATGCTTTGTTTTTCTTTTCACCATTAAGCTGAGGCTTACAACTGGAAACAAGGCATGTAACATCATATTTACAAAATATACAAGAAAATATTTGACCGAATTGACACAATAGAATTTTCTGTGTTTTCCTCAGATTTTGGGAAGGTTTTCGGATGGAACCTTGCACCTTTCTGAAAGCCCGAGTTTGCAGTGTAAGGGCTTTCCAGCGACAGCTCATTGTCAGCGGAAAACTAGCCCAAAAAGGCAGGAACCGACAGCTCCCAACATGCACCACTGTGACTTCCGGTAATAATCTGTGCAGAGAGTTGCGAGCATGCACTTACTGCTGCTCCTTTCCGATGTCAGTGAACACAACCCTTCTCAGAAGACGCCAGATCTTATATTTCTTAAAAACATCACCCCTTGCCACCCACATGTCCATCAACGGAAGTGGTAATGCAGAGCGATCATGGCAACAGAAATGTAAATAAGGCTTTCTTTGTCTCATTGAATACTACAGATATTAAATGCACGTATTTAATGATTTATATAACTGTGTTATTTGAGTGAAACAAAGTGATTGATGTATATCCCCTGCATTGATCCTGACAGTAAACGTAGAAAATATGCTTGGCCAGTTCCTGCTGGCAGGGGTCACAGAACGCAATGGGCCAGTTTGGAACCAATTCTCACTGTCACTGAGAGAACCCACGGGATAGCTGGCGGGGGAGTGAAACAAATCTGTGTGAAGGATTTCTGACTATGTGTCCTTCTTGAAAAATAGCTTGGGATCTTTTGCTTCTACCTAAATAGGTAGATGGGTCCTTACATAGAATTACATAGCATATACAGCACACAAACAGGCCATTCGGCCCAACCAGTCCATGCGGCGTTTTTGCACCACTCAAGCCTCCTCTCATTTTACCCCTCTAACTCTAACAGCATAACCCTCTATTCCCTTCTCCCTCATAAATTAATCTAGCCGCCCCTTAAATGCTGCTATATTCAGTTAATCTTAAAGGTGGCAGTTCATTGAAGGCAGAATTCCATTACTACCATATATTATGTTAGTGCACTTTTTCTGTCAACTTTACCATTTCTACTGTAAGTTTTTTACGCGCTCCTCACATTAGAGGCATTGCAGTGCCGCTTCTGGCAGTGGGTGCAATTGCAGGCTAACGGTTCAGCAGGAAATTTTATAGAAATGAATATGGGAATTTACAGGACAGAATGTATATGAATTTAAAAGGAGCAAGAGCTACGTCTGCATGCACTGGTCCAAATATCAACCAGCCTGTAACCCTGCTTCACCTGATGATGAAACTCCAATTTGATTCGCCATGCCCAGCACTATGGGAGATAGACAGCATTTTATAAAATTTAACTTAACTTTTAATAAAATAAGTGATACAGTCTTACACAATAAAAGCAGAGCCAGTGGCATATGATAACATGAGCTCCAACAGGATACTAAGCATTTGTGCTGAGGGTTGCATCATTTTGTGGAATATTTCAGCACTTCCTGTTGCTGGTCAGTACTTATCCTACATATAAAACGGACGAGTCCGTGAATTTAAGTTACATTTTCCTTTTGATTTTGCGATGCCTGTTGGGAAGTTTTCTTCTATTTTAAAGCCGTTATAAAATACAGTTTCTTCTTTTTGTTGGATCCTTTTGATCCTCGTCCCTTGAACTTGTCCAACAGGTACGAGGTACTTGCTACCTGTATGGATGAGGAAAAGGACTGCACGGAGAATGGGCAAACTGACCTTGTCACCGTGGTACAAGAGGCCTTCCAAGTGGGGGGAGAAGAGAAGAATGTGGTAGTAGTAGGGGGACTGTATAGTCGGGGGGGGGGGGGATAGATACTGTTCTCTGCAGCTGTGAAAAGGAGGGTGTGGGGTGTTAGCGCTGATAATAAAGGATGACATAAGGACATTAGAGAGAAAGGAACTCGGCTCGGAAGATCAAAAAGTAGAATCAGTATGGGTGCCGATAAAGTGTAACAAGGGCAGAAAACACTTGTGAGCATATTAGCTATACCGTTGGCCAGAATATTAATCAAGAAATAGTAGGCACTTGTAACAAAGGTATGCAATAATCGTGGGGGACTTTAATCTTCACATAGACTGGACAAATAAAATTGGCAAAGTTAGTCTGGAGGATGAGTTCATGGAATGCATTCGGGACAGTTTCCCAGAACAATACATCATGGAACCAACTAGGGAACAGGCTATTTCAGATTTTGTGTTGTGTAATGAGACAGGGTTAATAAGCAATCTCATAGTAAAGGATCCTCTGGGGCAGAGTGATCATAATATGATAGACTTTCGCATTAATTTGAGAGTGACTAGCCTAAGTCTGAAACAAGAGTCTTAAACTTAAATTATGCCAATTATATAGGTATGAGGAGAGTGTTGGTTAAGGTAGATTCGAATAATAGATTAAAAGGTATGGCCGTAGATAAGCAGTGGCCACTTTTAAAGAAATATTTCATAATTCTCGACAAAAATATATTCCATTGAGAAACACAAACTGCGCGGGAAAAGTGTTCCATCCATGTCTAACAAAAGAAGTTAAGGATAGCATTAGATTGAAAGAAGAAGCTTATAATGTTCTGAAGATTATTAGTAAGCCTGAGGATTGGGAGAGTTTCAGAAACCAGCATAAGATGAATAAAATTTTGATAAAAATGGGAACAATAGAATTTGAGAGAAAATTTGCAAGAAATATAAAAACAGATAGTAAGAGCTTCTACAAGTATTTAAAAAGGAAGGGAGTAGCAAAAGTAGACGTTGGCCCCTTAGAGGCTGAGACAGGAGAAATTATTATATAAGGAAATGGCAGAAACGTTAAACAAATATTTTGTATCTGTCTTCACAGTAGAAGATGCAAAAAGCATACCAAATATGGTGGGGTATCAAGGGTAGAATGAAGATGAGGAACTTAACATAATTAATATAAGTAGAGAAAAAGTACTCGAGAAACTAATGGGACTAAAAGCCGAAAAATCCCATGGTCCTGACGGACTACAGCTAGGGTTCTAAAAAAGGTGGCTGTGAGATAGTGGATGCATTGGTTTTGATCTTCCAAAATTCTCTCGAGTCTAGAATGGTTCCAGTGGACTGGAAGGTAGCAAATGTAACACCACAATTCAAGAAAGTGGGAGAGAGAAAACAGGGAACTTTAGGCCAGTTAGCCAGACATTAGTCGTCGGGAAAATGCTGGACTCCATTGTTAAGGAAGTGGTATCAGGGCACTTTGAAAATCATAACATGATTAGGCAGAGTCAACATGGTTTTATGAAAGGAAAATCGTGTTTCACAAATTTATTAGAGTTTTTTGCGGATGTAACTAGCAGGGTAGACAAAAGGGGAACGAATGGATGTAGTATATTTGGATTTCCAAAAGGTATTCGATAAGGTGACACATAAAATGTTATTACACAAGATAAGGGCTCATGGGATTTGGGGTAATATAGTAGCATGGTTAGAGGTCTGGTTAACGGACTGAAAGCAGAGAGTAGGGATAAACGTGTCTTTTTAAGGTTGACAGGCTGTAACTACTGTGGTGCCGCAAGGATCAGTGCTGGGGCCTGAGACATTTACAATCTATATGAATGACCTAGATGAAGGGACCGAGTGTAATGGATCCAAGCTTGCTGACGATCCAAAGCTAGGTGGGACAGTAAGCTGTGAGAAGACAAACAGTATGCAAAGGGATATAGATAGACTAAATGAGTGGGCAGTAAGGTGGCAGATGGAGTATAATGTAGGGAAATGGGAGGTTATTCACTTTGGTGGGAAGAAAAGAAAAACATAATATTTTTTAAACGTGAGAAACATATATATGTTGGTGTTCAGAGAAATTTGTGTGACCTCGTGCAAAAAATACAGAAAGCTAACATGCAGGTACAGGAAGCAATATGGAAGGCAAATAGCATTTTGGCCTTTGTTACAAGTGGGTTGGTGCATAAGAGGAAGAAAATCTTGCGAAAATTGTATAGGGCCTTGGTGAGACCACACTTGGAATACTGTGCACAATTTTGGTTCCTTTATCTAAGGAAGGGTATGCTTGCCTTGGAGGCGGTTCAATGAAGGTTCACTAGATTGATTCCTGGGATGAGAGTGCTGTCCTATGATGAGAGATTGTGTAGAATGGGCCTATAAACTCTCTGGAGTTTAGAAGAATGAGAGGTGATCTCATTGAAACATACAAGATTCTGAAGGGGATTGACAGGGTAGATGCTGAGAGGTTGTTTCCCTTGGCTGGAGCATGTAGAACTAGGGGGCATAGTCTCAGGATAAGAGGTAGGCCACTTAAGACCGAGATGAGGAGAAATTTCTTCACTCAAAGGGTTGTGAATCTTTGGAATTCTCTGCCGCATAGGACTGCGGTTGCTGAGTCTTTGACCATATTTAAGGCTCAGGTAGATAGATTTTTGGACTTCATGGGAAGCACGTGATATGGAGATCGGGCTGGAAAGTGGAGTTGTGTTCAGTGATCAGCCATGATCTTATTGAATGGCGGAGCAGGCTCGAGGGGCCGTATGGCCTACTCCTGCTCCTATTTCTTATATTATTGTGTTCTTATGTTGTGGTTTCGAATGGAAACATTCGCTACTCTCCGCACTTCACCGCAAACATCAGATGAACTTAAGGGTGTGTGATTGTATAAATCAATCAAACATTTTAGGTACTAATTTTTGGCGTACTGTACTACGCAGAAATCCTTACCAACATTTTCTAAGTGCGGCGTCCGTGGACACCTGCAATATGAGAACGCTTTAGGATACCCTTCAAATAACGGTGAAGGCTCCCATACACTCGAATGAGAAGAATATTACCCTTCACTTTGCGTAACATATTTTTGGCCATTGAGCTCTTGACCTGGAAGCTCACTAAACGCACGTTATTTTAATCTAGCTAATATATCCGCTATCAAACCAATTTGCACAGTTAAATCGTGGCTATCAACATTTTCCTCTAAACATTTTAGGCCGGCGGCGCTGACAGCAGGAAATTGCATTTGCAAAGAAGCCCTGACCTCAAACACACATCGGCAGCTCTCTGAAGGAATCATCAAAGCTCTATTTCCTAAATATTCAATAAGGTTATTTTAAGGTGAAAATAAACCCCATCGTTATCATTGACGGTTCTGATTGAGGTCACTGTGTTCGGAATAGCATCAGGTCTCCCGAGATATAACACATCACAATGAATGCGATCTACCCAGTATCACGTGAAATGTGCAGCAATGCGTGGAATTATAGTAGATCAATCTCTATACACGCAACTGCTGTGTTAATCAGTTACTTCTGACCTTCAGAGTTTATCATAAAATATTGCTACTGTTATTTAAGAACTAATTATTAACAATTTATAAATGTTCCCAGTTTGATCGGCTTTGACATCGGCAGTCTATTGTGTGACGTTAACAGCAGCGGACAGACGAAGGGAAGTGGAAGAATATTTGCCTCACCAGATTCACTACAAGGAATGTACACTTTCGACTACTTCATCTGGTAGAAACCAACACTGGCTCAGCGATCGGTGGTAAATTCTCTATTTGGAATTTCGCATATTATTTTTCCTCAGCTTTTGTTGACCGTGACAGAGGTGATTCCAATGGCTGCCTTAGAGCAGAACGGTCATCAAATTTCACTTCACAAACGAACCCTATTTTTAACCAACAGACACAGGATGTCAAACGTCATGATGAAACATTTCGGTTTAAATAAAGAGCAAACCCTTCCTGCAGTCGCAAGCAGACGGTCGGTGCAGTGAGTGATCAGTTGAATCTTTTGCTCGGAATGTTTTCGACTGTGATGTTTATTTTCCTGTTCCTGTCTCTCCCGGGGATCATTTGCATAGGTCCCTGTTTATTCTCAAATCGAGCTGTCTCGATAAATATAATTAGTCGGTCTGTATTCTTTTAACGCTTTTTAATTTCCATGTAGAAATGCATTTTAAAGTGTTTAGTTCCGCATAGAATACACTTAAGCAACTTTGAATATATTTTCTAACAGCTGCTGCGTTCTCTTCGATCAGCGTGTCTCAAAAACCCAGAAAAGTAACTGAATTAAGGGGGACAAACATCACCTTCCAGTGCTTAGTCCCCGAGTCCATTCGCAATTCAGGGATAGAATTGCGTTGGAGGAAAGAGGGTGAGAATGAATATCTGCAAAGAGGAGCAGATAGCAGAAAAAGATTTACTCTGAAAGATAATGGATACTGTTTTTTTGAGTTACTGAACGTGGCTTTTCGGGACTCTGGAATTTATCACTGCGCAGTGATCCATCAGGGAAGAATTATTGGAAAAGGCACAGGATCACATCTAACTGTGAACGGTAAGTGACCGGAGTGAGCGGGAACGTCCAAATGTATCAAATGTAACAAGGATGATGTTTTGTCATTGTTTTATTGCACCGTCTTTGATATTATAAAACAATATATTAATACATTTACAGTGAAACTCTGCACACAGCTACTAATTATGCGGCATAATATGACGCTTCATTTGCTGAGTTGTGTAAAATTCCAGCAATATTAACCAGATTAAGTAACATGTTACTCGATTCATCTCAAAACGTAATTTTTACATCCGACTTCTGAAGATGGAAGTTGCGGAACAAATTCCACATATATTGATGACTGGCTGAAAATATTTTCTATTAATGCACCACTCCCGCCATAAATACGGCTCTCTTGCGGAGACAGACAGACAGACCCAGAGTTACAAACAAACAGAGAGCGACTGAGGATACCATTGTTCTTCCATATCTTATGTTTAATATCGCCCAAGTAACTTGATTTTCTCCATTCTCTTTTTCGCAGCTGCCCCAACTCCATTGAAAATTTCCCCTGGGACACCGAGAGCAATTCATCTGCGATTCTGACTCTTGTGTGTGAAACGGCTGAGTTTTACCCGGGCGATTTAACCCCCGTTTGGTATAAATATGGCGTCGAAACCGCAACTGGGATAAATTACACTAAACGGCAGAACACTGAGGGACTGTATGAAGTTGCCAGCCCTTTTGAAGAGACGCAGTCTGTGCCGAACGGGGCTGTTTACATCTGCTTGGTATCTCATGCCTCCCTTCGGACTCCCGCCATTGCCAGCTAAGCAGTTTTCAATTGCGACCCAGGTACGAAGGCATCAGGCCAAGAAGTGAGGTCAGCTACTGTTATATTCTGAAAGGGTATTTCATAGAATTTGTTTATATTGATAAACATACATTTATTTTGAAAATACGCCCAGGAAACAGCAAAGCAAAGAGAAAATTAATGTTTCAATGTAAAATATTGTTGACCCGGACCCGGTGTGAAGCCGAAGTGTTATTATCGCCCTTCACCCAGTAACTGCCTATTAAACCTCATCAGCTTCCAATTGTTAAAACAAATACGTGCTGGCTGGTTATCTCTTCTATGCAATTATTTTACATTTCTTGCTTATTACTAAACAATCAAACGTTTGCTTTTGTTAAACTGAATTCATTTTTTCCCATTTCCTGGTTCCTTACATGAGTTGCAGGACTAGAAGCGACTGTTCGTTTGTCTGGTCTCGAGCATCTCTGAATCCCGCCTCTGATGGGCGATTCACGGTGAGGGCTTTTACACCGTCATTGTTACCAAACACCAGCTCATTTCCTGTGTTCCCAGGTCTCGCATTTCAGTTACGAAATCGCCTTCTACCCAAGGGTGCTGGATAAGCCGAGCAACCAAGAACACACACACTAAAGTTCCATTCTCTTCCCAAATTCCAGTACTCCCACACACGACAACATGATTAATCCGAGATCTTACCTTCTCCCATTCTGTTCAAGCTTACATCCCCCTCTAACTTTCATGTTCGAGATCCATTCCGTTGGTACCTCCTGGCCCCAGCTCTGCTGACCCCACTTCCAGCCACACACATATTCTGTCAAACATTATTTTATATCATATTAATTAATTAATTTATAACAATTATAAACAACAGTTTATCACTTGTATCCGATTATATTTCCTCACCTGTTTATTATTAATACTTATTCAATTTATTTCGTTTCAATTTTAAGATCGTTTTATTCCTTACCATTGCCTGCTGTCCTTGTACCAAGACTGTTACCAGGAGCTGCAGTCACGCTGCTTGCACTTGGGCTTCTTCCAATGCAGTTCCTGATCCTCATCCCCCTATCGGCTAATTCTACTGTAGAGATCTGAAATTAACCCCTGGCCAGCTTTTACTCCTCACCCGTCCATGTCATAACGGGTTTAATTGGAATCTGTCTCATAAATCTCATTTAACCTGTGCCCGCAACCTGGCGACAGTTCAACCGGTTCGATACGTCATATTGTGAAGAACTCTTTGCCACGAAGGGCAATAATCAATGAACCATTGCCCGTTGATAGCCCTTACTATTCAGTGACCTTCTTACTGTAATAAACAAAGGTCAGGTAATTGAAAGGGGATTCTTAACCGATGGCTGCAACCCAGAATTTTGTGCCGGCAACGAAGAAACTCTTGTGACGCATTTGCCTCCAATTTCCTCAAACTATATGTTAATAAATAAGAAACGTCAAGAATAAGTCTTTTGGTCATGGGAAATTGATCTCTCTCGTATTCTAACTCTCTTAAAACAGTGCTGTGAGATCCCGAAACCGGTAGTGCGTTGTGCAGATTAATCCCGAATGTCTGATCCATCCGACGAAGAAGTTACTTCAAAGATGATATCTAAAAGAAATAACATTTTGTATTTAATCTTTCTTATTGCCGTTCTATACCGCCGAGTTACTGAAAGAAACATCATAGCTTAACTAATAAACTATCTTGAGGCCTATTCTTAGCCAACGCCCGCCATAACTTAATGTTCCTATTAATCTTACAGGTAGTGGCGATAATTCACTTTATATCTTGCCTCCTGGGTGTGCGGTGGCTGGATTGGCGTTTCTGGTGCTAATGATTTTCATTGGGACGCGGTGCCTACTGCAGAAGAATGAAGGTAAGATCAACTGTAAGCCCTTTATTTTATTACAAACCCTCCGGGTTAGTGACAGTCTCCGGTAACATTGGGGAAGCAGAACTCGATTAGGACTTAAAGATGAAAACAGTGTTATCTGTTTCAGGAGCACGGATTGTTCCAAATACATTTTAAAACACTGAATTGCTCAAAGAATCGTAATAAAAATTGAAATAATTATTTGGATGTTTGCAACAGAAGTGCCCCCTTTGCAGCATAATAAATGACATGTACCCTGACACACAATCACTTTCCAACTCATTCTGTTACGGATGCGCAACTAGTTTGAGTGAAAGCGTGTGAGGATCCGGCCGGGGATTGGTTGTATACATAAGAACATAATAAATAGGAGCAGTGTTAGGCCGTACTGCCCTTGAGCCTGCTCCGCCATGCTAATCCTCTACCGCAACACCATTTTCCCGCCCTATCCCCATATCGCCTGATCCCCTTAATGCCCACAAAGATTCCCTTAGTTTCCGAGAAATTTCAAAAAAATCCACCATTGCTGATCGCTACAAGTGCTGGGATTTCAAACACTATCGGCACAATCCGGAATTGGAAATCATGTTCGGCTTTGGCTGACTCTAGAAATGTATTTGCAATCACTGACATTGAAACTGAGTAAATGTTGCAATCTTTCAATATCATTAAATTTCATTCGTTTCCAGGTACAGGAGAATGTGTAAGGGGACCGAACCGCCGTCAAGAGCTGGTACGTCCATTCATCCATCCCGGTCGACGGTTGAAATGTCAAGAAAGATTGCTATAATGGAAAGATTATATCATAGTCACGTCAGAACAGTTTACGTCTACTGACTTAAAGTATTTGTCCGGTCTTAGTGAGTCATTCAAATCATGGTTAGAAATATACTTGGCACCCGGAGCGTTACTGAAAAAATTGTTCAATGGGAGAGAAGAAACTGTTTGTTTCGTTGAAAAAGTTCCTGGGTAATAACTGCTTGTAGAATCATAAGAACATAAGAAATGGGGGCAGGAGTAGTCCATTCGGCCCTCCGAGCCTGCTCCGCTATTGAATAGGATTATGGCTGATCTTTTACTTCGAATCCACGTTCCCGCACTGTCCCTATTTCCCTTGGTTCCCTCAGTATCCAAAAGTCTATCCATGTCTGTCTGCAATATTCTCACCGACTGAGCATTCACAGCCATTTGGGATGTATAATTCCAAAGATTCACAACACTTTGAGTGAAGAAATTTCTCCTCATCTCAGTCCTAAATGACCGAACCCTTATTCTGAGACTTTGAACCCTAGCTCTAGACTCCCCAGCCGGGGGAAACAGCCTCCCAGCATCTACCCTGCCAATCCACTTCAAAATTTTAGACATTTCAATGAGATCACCTCTCCTTCTTCTAAACTGTAGCGAATAAAGGTCTAGTCTACTAAATCTCTCCTCCTAGGACAAACCCCCATCCGAGGAATTAGCCTAGTGAACCTTCGTTACACTCCCTCTAAGGCAAATATATCCTTCCTCAGAAAAGGAATACTCCAGGTGTGGTCTCACCAAGATCATACATAACTACAGTAAGACTTCTTTCCTCTTATACACCAATCCTTTCGTAATTAAGTCTAATATACCATTTGTTTTCCTAATTGCTTGCTATACCTGCATGTTGACTTTCTATGATTCGTGTATAAGGAGACCCTGCTCCCTCCGAACACCAACATTTTCCAATCTCTCACTATTTAAAAAATATTCTGCTTTTCTATTTTTCCTACCAAAGTTGATAACTTCACATTTCTGCACGTTATATTCCATCTGCCATGTACTTGCCCACTCACTTAACCTGCCTACATCCCCATGTAGCCTCTTTGCGTCCTCCTCACAACATACTATCCCATGGAGATTTGTATCATAAGCAAACTTGAATAACTTACACTTGGTTCCCTTATCTAGGTCATTGATATAGATTGAAAATAGCTGAGGCCCAAACAATGATCCCTGAGATACCCCACCAGTTATAGCCTGCCACCCGAAAATTACCCATTTATTCCTATTTTCTGTTTTCTGTCCGTTAACCAATCCTCAATCCACGCTAATATTTTACCTCCAATCCCATGAGCCCTAATTTTATGTAATATCGTCTTGTGTGGCACATTATCGAATTTTTTTTGTAAATTCAAATGCACTACATCCACCGCTTCCCCCTTATCTACTGTAAGATTTGGATCACAGGTCGCACACAGTTTACCCAAAGGGTCTTAGGTGCTGTAATGCATTTTATTAAGGAGTGAGAGTTTAAGTTAAGTACAACACGCAATCAAGATAGACATAGTAGAGATACGACCGTGACAAGCAGTTGGTATTGGTCCCGATCGGACAGACGGCTGGCGTGCGCGAACAGCTCTTCCCTTCCCTTCACCATCTGTGCTAAAAGCTCTTTAGATATCTCTTTTACTCTATTTGTAGGGGTGGGCCCAGTGTAGATTATTAAAGATACAGTCAACAACCTTTCTAGCACACAAACAGCAGACAGCTAGTCTAGAAACAAGGTCACCGCCACGGTGCAGAATGCTATAAATTCCACAGGGAACCAAGAACTAAGCAAATTCCGTCTATCCAGTTATTGTAACACCCGTCTGAAGAGAATTTGTTGTCTCAAGTTATTTTTTCCAATTCATGATTTCTTACAACTCCCCACCTTGAGAAGGAAATATCCTATTGAGTTCGCACAACCCTCTTTTGACTAATTTAGCTCCTTCTAAGTTATCGGCCCGCTGATAACATTCGTGCCCAGCGATGCTAGCTGGCATTATAAGTTAGTTGCCACCACTCGTAGTCCGTAAATTTGCTTATTGCTTTCTCAACTTGGGCAATAGTTATTAGGGAGACTCAGAAATGAAGATTAACCCCTTCCTTACGGTCCATTCTTTTGAGGGGGAGGAGCAACTTCTGACCCTTCACACAGGTTCAGTTCACTGTTCCGGTGTTCCAATTCTGCCCCGCCTGGGGTATCCTCTTTTTCTTCTATCTTTCCTGATCTTACCCCGCCTGGGGTGTCCTTTACTTTGCTTCGGATCTTCTCTTTGAGTGTGCTCAATTAATTTCTTCATGCTGGTTAGTCATAAGCATGTGTACACAATTGGCTGGTGCATCAAAGTCTTACTACACAGGTTACATATATCAAATACACTATCAATACAAGTTGGAGATCTACCAGCGCGTGTGAAATAATACGAACATAGGGTGTGCTGATATATTAAGCCCAATATCCCACCAGTGCGAATCTTCCCCTATGTTGTCAATTTCAATATCTATTCTCGAGTTGTCCTGCTCCAAAACATAAAGATGCTTGAGGGAGGAGTTCAGTCACATCACAAGTTCACTGAAGCCGTTAGACAACAGGGGTGTCTTGCCCGAATTATGCAGCTCATACTTAAGTGTCTCATTTACTGTCAGTTTCAGTTGAGCATAGGTTTTGATACTGAGTAAAACGTGTTGGTTGATGGTTGTGGGTACATGTGGTGTGAAGCAGAAACTGGGGCTATTAATTGGACAGGTCCTGTTAGACCGATAAAGCATACTAGTTGCGGTAGTAGTGACACAGGAGGCACCACCAAAAGCACCTCATACTGGATTCGTACTGGTTTTTCTCACACTCTGTTACCTACAAAACACAATTAGTACAGTCACAGTTAAATTCAGTCTTACAATAATTATAAGCGACACTAAAGTTTAACATCGAGTCAACAAACAATGGACTTAAAAGATTCTCCAGATCTCTTTTACCCGTATCCATCTTGTGGATTATTCTTGCTAAGTATGATTTCTCCGTAGCCTCAATTGTCCCAATCAAAATTCCGTGCAATTCTCCGCTTCAACTTCAATTTCAATCCCTCTAATAGGTACCAGTGTGTTTAACTCTATTTAGATTGTTTCACTGCTTAGATACTTTCTCGATGGAGTATGTGTCAGTGCTTTAAACGTTGTCGCACTCTCCTGAGCCACATTAACCATTTCATGTCATGCTGTTGTCAAGTAACTGAGCATGTCTGAGACCCGTTCTTCAGTGCGGATTCACCATGCATTTCCGGATGGTAATTGCTTCATACATAACAAATCAATATCATGCCACGTGTGCCATCCGATACAAGCCATTCTTGGGCTTTCAGCTGATCTTATCAAAAGATTGTCTGGAGATCTTTGCTCATCTTCCATCGCATGGTATCGGGTAGTGGCCAAACTATCAAATTCAGTTTTCTTAAAAAGTTCATTATAGGCAGGGACACAGATGTCTCCAAGAGAAAGCTATCAATTTACTATTCTTAACTATACTTTCCTGACTTTCACTGGAAAGTTAGGAAAATTCCCATTTGATAGTGTAATTTTCCTGTTTCAATCTTACATCTTAAGTGGGGCATGCCATTAATAATTATTAATATCTCATTCATGAGCCCTGGAGGAATTTTACTGTCCAATACAATATTACGGATAGAAAACATAGATCAAAGTTTCTAGCTGAACGAATTAAAAAAAATCCAACTGCCAGCGGAAAGGGTTAACTCCTTTGCAGCTTTTCAGAAGGCGGAGCAAATATTGTCAGACACAGACAATTGTGTCACTTCACGTAAATTTTAAAAACTTTCCCGATCGAAAAAGACAGTTGGGTTTTCACAATTTAATAGGTTAGTTAACTTTAATAATCCCAATTTAATTTTATTAACTAAACACTATACAGAAAAGATAATATAAATCAAATTAAAACACAGTAAGTTACATAATATTTCTCTTTGTTCTTTCTTCAGATGCCTTTTCAAATGACAGTAAAAATATTGAATACAACTGGAGAAAAATTAGTTTTCACACTTAAATTAAACAAATCAAACTGCTTTGGAAAGTTCACGACAGCAACCGCAACTCCAAGGTTAAATCTTAGTCTGAAACTTAATCATTTGTTGAACAAACTTTTTGTTTTTCTCAGGTTTTCCACACCAGCTTAACTTAAATTTTAGTTCAAAGTTTTATTTTTCAATTCTGGGTGCACAATCTTATTCGCACATTCTTAAAACTTCCAAAATTCAAGACAAGACTACAACGTGTTAAATGGCTTTTAGCACATAGAAGTGGGTGGAGATAAAACACACATAACAGACACTTTCTTTTAAAGACAGACCTTCAGACGAAAGGAATACTGTTACTTCCCAAACACTCACAGATGCTTTGCAAAAGGATATCAAAGTTCACACTGAAAACAAATAAAAACCAATAGAACAGCAGAAAAGAAATATGATCTCCCCTTTTCTCTTTTATTCCATCCTAATTATTTTATCCTTTCACCCATAAACCAACTTTCAGTTTCTAATGTTTTCTACTGCATCTCATTCTTAACTGATTACTGCCACTGGGAATCTGGGAGAGTAGGGTGGGTGTCTCCAGAACCATCGGGGTACACACGGGGGTGACTGAATTGAGTTTGTGATAGTCAATAGTCATCCGATAATCACCCGGTTCTCTAACCGACCAAACTAGGGAGCTGGTCGTGAAAGTGCCTTTGCAAACAACACCCTGCTTTAGCTCCAAGGGAAGGGATCCTTGTATAGTTGTCTGGATTGAATTGTCAAAGTCCTATAAAACTTGGGGCTCACCCTTTTTAGGATCGGGGTGGGGATCGTGAATGATGGTGGTGGAGCAACCGGAGTTGAATCACAATAATTGTTGACGGGATCCAGAATCAACAGTTGGGACTACCGGTCTCCCACCACCATTATATCGGAGAGGGGAAATCATCTCTCCCTGAGAGACCTGCAGGAGTCATAGGGGAGGTGGAAGGTCTGCTGTTTGCTCTGGTTGTTGATGCAACGCGACAACCTGTCGGGCTCCCTGGCCGTTGGTCAAAGCTGCTTCCATTCTTTCCAGTCATCGTTCTAGTGAGTCGAGGCCTGCCTGTCTGGGGGGGTTGTGACCATTGTTGCATTGACGGGCATAGTGGCCTAGACGTTGGCAGAGATTGCAGCACACTGAAGTACGTTTCCCTGGATTTCTAGATGGCCCTGACTTTTGCTTAGGCAGCGAGCCTTCAACAGCCACTACGGCAAACTTGGCAGGTATCACAGGGATATTGGCACGGGTCTGATCCCAAGCAGTCCTGACACGGGCGAGTATTTGGTCCCACTCGATGTTTTTAGAGACATAAATGCGCAGCGCATTACGGACCAGCGGTTGGAGGTCGTTCAAAAAAAGGGTTCTGAAGCCCGAGTCGTTGAAGTAATTCCTTCCACCCCACCTGTTGCACTGTAAGATGCCATGAAGTTTATGCACAAAGGCATTCGGGCTTTCGGTAGGGCCCTCTTTAGTGCAAGCTAGATGCTGGTGAAAATCAATGCTCTCTTCCCCTAGAGTTTGGCATAGTTCTAACTCAATCTCATCTATTGTGCTCCACCCCCACCCCACTCAGGATATCCAGGTCCATTTCTTGTTTTAATCCAGAGGAACATGCTTCCAGGGGTGCCTCTTTGAGGCCGTCCCCTTCTAGTTCTGGTTGGTTGATTATAAAAATCCTCCAGCATTGCCTGACGTCGAGGGAGCTGATGTCCATGTCCACCACCCCCAGGTTAGCCTTTAGCTGCACCACTTCAACCGCGGAAAGGGACGGATGTGTGGTTGTGGTAATGGTTTCTGCCTCTCTACTAATGGTGATCGAGGAGGTTGCCTCGCCTTTCAGGTCTCGGTCAGCCTGGCGCCTGGTCTCGCATGGTGCCTTAGCTCGGGTGACCACACATACTGGTATGCTCCCCCCCGCCTCGCCATCCTTGTATCGTGGTGGCGGAGCTAAGGGAACAGAGGGAGCAGAGGGAGTACTGTCCCCAATTATGTTGTCACAGCAAAGGCCAGGATCTTTTGGGTTTGTCTTGAAGACAGCAGCCATTACTGCCCGTTGTTGACCAATTTTTGCCTGCAGCTGTTGGATTTTTTCAAAGCACGGGCCATGGTCTGCTTGGGGGGAGGCAGTGGATTGGCGCCAGTTTAATTCCCTTAACGCTCCACTTGCATACTCTAGCTCCACACTCAATCTGGTGTTTTCTGCCTGTAGTTCAATATTCTGCTCAAGTATTTGAGCTAGTTTCTTTTATGTACATGACATTTTGTCATGAATCTTTTGCTCCCAGCGCGACTGGTTGCGGAGGGCAGAAAGCTTCTCACGCCAATCACTTCTTTCTCTCTGCATTTGGCCGACTTAACCTTTTAACTCTTTAATCTCGCTGTTTAACTTGGCAGCGCACAAGTGTGCCCCGTAGGCTAACCTGTCACGGCCTCTCTTATTTTAAGTTTGTTTTTCTGAACAACCTCAGAGAGTTTATCAAGGATGTAGTCATAGTCCCCGTTACCATCTTCTAAGATTTTTAGGAGGTTCGCTGCTGTGGCGGTGCCGACTTTTTCTGTCAGGCTGTTCCCGATGGTATGCCAACGCCATTGTACCACTGGTTTTAACTTTACCCAACTCTCTCCCTATCCCTTATTTCAGGGAATTCTTCTACTTCGTCTCAAGTGATGATCACGTGCGGTCGACCAAGTCCCTCTGGTCTCTACAACCAGAACATTACAACTCCCAACTCTCTGATTCCACTTCTGACACCATTGTAACATTTGGATCACAGGACAGGAACAGATTACCAAAGGGTCTTAGGAGTTGTAAGGCATTTTATTAAGAAGCGGCAGTTTAAGTTAAGTACAACACGCAATCAAGATTGACATAGTAGACATACGATCGTGACAAGCAGCTGGTATCGGTCCCGATCAGTCAGACTGCTGGCGTGTGCGAACAGCTCTTCCCTTCCCTTCATCGTCTGTGCTAAACGCTCTTTAAATATCTCTTTTACTTTCGTTTTAGGGGTGGGCACAGGGTAGATTATCAAAGATACAATCAAGAACCTTTCAAGCACACATACAGCAGACAGCTAGTCTGGAAACAAGGTCACCGCCATGGTGCAGAATTTTATATCGAAGACTTTTTTGTGTTTCCTTCGGATGTCTGCATTGAGCAGCAGTCCAGAGAACTTGCAAAGCTAAAAATTAGCAATATTCCCATGCGCCTGCTGCCCTTATCCTTCTCGGTGGAAGAGGTCGCGAGATTGGGAGGTGCTGTCGAACAAGCCTTGGCGAGTTGCTGCAGTGCATCTTGTAGAAGGTACAGACTGCAGCCACGGTACGCCGGTGGTGGAGGGAGTGAATGTTTAAGGTGGTGGATAGGGTGTCAATCAAGCGGGCTGATTTGTCCTGGATGGTGTCGAGCTTCTTGAGTCTCGTTGGAGCTGCACTCATCCAGGCAAGTGGAAAGTAATCCATCACACTCCTTACTTGTGCTTTGTAGATGGTGGAAAGGCTTTGGGGAGTCAGGAGGTGAGACACTCGCCGCAGAATACCTACCCTCTGACTTACTCTTGTTGCCACAGTATTTATGTGGCTTGTCCAGTTAAGTTTCTGGACAATAGTGACCCACAGGATGTTGATGGTGGGGGCTTCGGCGATGGTAATGCCGTTGAATATCAAGGGGCGCTGGGTAGACTCTCGCTTTTTGGAGATAGTCATTGCCTGGCACTTATGTGTCGTGAATATTACCTGCCACTTATAAGCCCAAGCCTGGACGGCCTCCAGGTCTTGTTGCATGCGGGCATGGACTGCTTCATTATCTGAGGAATTGTGAATGGCACTGAACACTGTGCAGTCATCAGCGAACATCCCCATTTCTGACCTTATGATGGAGGGAAGTTCATTGATGAAGCAGCTGAAGATGGTTCGGCCTAAGGACACTGCCTTGAGGAACTCCTTCAGTAATGTCCTGGGGCTGGGATGTTTGACCCCAACCACCACAACCATCTTCCTTTGTGCTAGGTATGACTCCAGCCAGTGGAGAGGTTTCCCCCCGATTCCCATTGACTTCAGTTTTACTAGGGCTCCTTGATGCCACACTGGGTCATCAGCTGAATTGATATCAAAGGCAGTCACTTGCACCTCACCTCGGGAATTCAGCTCCATTGTCCATGTTTGGACCAAGGCTGTAATGAGGTCTGGAGCCGAGTGGTCCTGGTGAAACCCAAACTGACCATCAGTGAGCAGGTCATTGGTGAGTAAGTGCTGCTTGATAGCACTGTCGATGACACCTTCCACAACTTTCAGAAGTACGATTTATTTACTAATGCTAATTTCTTTAAGGTCCTCATTCTATCTAGAACCTTGGTTCCCCACTATTTTGTCTTGTTCCGTAAAGACAGATAAAGAATATTTGTTTAGTATCTGCTAATTTCTCTATTTTCCTGACTGAAACTGTGCCCGACACTACAACTACTGTTAGGGGCCGGTACACTACTCCCACCAATGTTTTCTTTCCCTTGTTGTTTCAAAGCTCCAACAAAGTGATTCTACATCTTGATTTTCCGAGCTAAGACCCTTTCTCTCTATTGTCTTTATCCCATCCTTTATTATCAGGGCTTCCGGCCCTCCTTTTCCATTTTGCCTACCTCTTCTAAAAGTTAAGTACCCTGCCATATTTAGTTCTTGGTTTTGGAAAAAAACGTTATGTTCTAAAGCTGCCGCTGATTTAAACAGTTCTGTAACACTGTGTTGCAGGGTGAACATTAACAGGTTTGAATATAAGTTACATGGCCCACAGTACCTTAACATTCGCACTTATCTAAATATGTATGAACTGTGGTTTATGCACTTGATCTTTAGCCTCGGTCAATCCGTTAAATGTTTGCTCAGCGGTACGTAAACTGGTGAAGGCAATGAACTAGCCACATAACCAAACTCTTTCTTTCTGACCCATGCAGGAAGCAGCGGCTGAGACCGTGCATTATGCTGCATTAGATTTAAACAGAAGCCGGAAAACTCCAAGACGTGAAATTGAAGCGGAGAGAACCGTTTACGCTCACGGAGGATTGAGTAACAGATCAGAGAAACATCGATCGTCAGTGTAACATCAACATTCATGCGATAGCCGGGGGCATGTGTTTGCCCTGACTTTGACCGTGTGTTGTATCGAAGAGTATTTGTGCGTCCTTCTAATGCCTGCTTTGAGCAGCAGTCCAGAGAACTTGCAAAACGACCAATTAACAATATTTCCAAACGTTGGCTTCACAGACCGAACAAGGGACAGCCCGTGACAAACTGACGTACGCAGCTATAGCATTGACTGGCTCAGAGAAAACGGGGAAATATAAAAATAATGAACGAAGCTCAGAGTATGCACAGCTGAAGACCAAAAAACAAAAAGGAGTAAAAGCGGCTGTCTACACAGAAGCAAGAATCAATTAGTAATACATTTTAGCTGCAGAAGTCACTTTTTTGGTGTTTACTGATCGCTGCCATATCAACTCCACGCGTATGTCTACCATGCGATCCCATCCCTTTGAGAGGGAACGCTAGTGATATATCAGAGAATGCCGTTTATAGTTATTACTTACTCTTCAATTATTTGATGTATTTTATTTCAGCCACTTTTAAGAACAAAGTAACTTTCCTGACATACTTTAATGTTAAATTTGGATTATTTACCTGCTTGCAAATATCTACGCTTTCGATTAAAATAATACGCTAATAGCCTCGCTTTATACAATTATCATCATATATGAATTCAATGAAAATAGATTATATACGGTCTCTTACAATTCAACTATTCGTGTTCTATTTAGCGAGTTAAACTAAAAGAAAACCTGTGAGCTGATTTACGTGTGGCGTCACTGCACTCTGGCTTCCAGTTCAGGTGACGCTCCTGATGTGAAACGGCTAAAGCTCCAGTCGAGGGACTTGTCCATCAACCTACGGAAAGTAGCTGCCAGTTGTTTTAGGTTCTGCAAACATCGGTTTATCCATGTGCAACGTAGAATCATAGAATCTTACAGCACAGAGGAAGGCCATGCTGCCCATTGTGCCCATGCCGCCACTTTGAAAGATTAGTCCCAATTAGTCCCACTCTCGCGATCCTTCTGCAAAGTCCTGCAATTTTCTCCTTTTCAAGTAAATATCAAATTCCGTTTTGAAGGTTCCCATGTATTCTGCTTGCAGGACTCACTATCTAAAGGTGTCAATTTGTCATTTAAAAAATTCATGCAAACGATATCTGCTGCATTTCCTTGATCTATTCTAACTGCTGTTTCTCAAAGAATTCTGGAAGGGACGTCAAGCACGAATTGCCTTTTCGAAATCCGTGCTGATTTGCCTTAATTAGCTCAAGTTTCTACAAGAACTTCGCAGTTTTATCCCGAATGACAGGGGCCGAAAAATTGAATTAATTTTGCAACTGTTTACCTCTCATTATGTTTCAGTTCACGTCAAATTCCATTTTCTCACCTAATAACAATCCGTTGCTTCGAAATGAAGATAAAGTGGTGTAGATTATTTTGACAATTAATTACCCAAAACAGTGGTACATCTATGTACATGCATGGTCCAGAAATTCAGCTGTTGTCGGGTGAGTACTCACCGGTAAGGTCATCTGAAGTGCCGGTTTCCTGCATGCAGTGCGCATGCGCGCGAAACCGGAACTTCGGTTCCCCTGAAGGGAGGGGTTCAGAAGTTGAACGCGTGCGCGGGAGAAGCTGCGTGCACGCAGCGGACTTTAGTTTTTTTTTCCGGTTTCTCCGGGAAGGTAAGTATGAAGAAGCTGCGCTTTTAAAAGGAGGCACAAGGCCTGTTTTTAATCAGGTAAGTGGTTAATGAATTACAATTTAAAAGTTCTTTCAACAGGTTTATCTTTTTTAGATACTTTAAAGAAAGGTAAGTTTATTTTAGCACCGTTAAAAAGTATAATTAATTTTTTCAAAAATTAAAATTT
The DNA here is from genome assembly GCA_030390025.1 of Squalus acanthias. NCBI lineage: Eukaryota > Metazoa > Chordata > Chondrichthyes > Squaliformes > Squalidae > Squalus > Squalus acanthias. The sequence goes on from CM059430.1 coordinate 62,557,989, forward strand.
TTGTTTAAAATAGTTAATTTATTTAACTTGTAGTTATTTTAAAAATGTGATGATTTTGATTAAATTTATTTGAAGTTTAAGTGTGGTTTTGGGGCCGATCTCTATTCATAGCTTTGACAGGTCATCCTGTCAAATCTATGAATGAAAATGCCCTGCTAGGATTGGCTTTCCATGGCCCACGTGATGCCAGAGGATGCTTCGAACTAACTGCGCCCCTGGGATACACAAGCACTGCGCGCCGGTAGCTGGAGGAGGCCCAGGACCCGAAGTTCTCGTGGTCCCAAAGCACAACTGCAGGCGCGGTCGGCAAGTACACGCGCGATGCTTGCACCCGCAGGAAGCCGGAAAGCCGAATTTCTAGCCCATGATTTAAAAGGTCATTGTGTGGGCGATCTATCAGTTCTGATGAAATATAAGCGATTAGCTGGGGTTTTTATCTTCTGGTTTTCGCTACACTGATGTACTGCTAAATATTTACAAGGGCGAATCGCTTATGCGAGCTAAGTAAAGGAAGCGGTTCAGTGGCTCAGCTCGAAGCACCAACACGTCTTGTTCTCAATTTAACTCTGTAATTGCAACATACTGTAAACATATCTAGTGCTGAAGAGCAGCAGTTATTTCACATCGCATGTTTCAGTATAACTATAACAACACTTAATGTTCACATTCAAAAGACATTCTACCTCACATTTGTCATTGTAACTTTCCTAACCTCACTCTCGGTACCGATGGGAAGGGGTAAGCCCTTCGCCCTAAGGCTTTGGTCTCACTTTTATTGGTTCCATTTTCATATATTTCTCTAAGTGTTTTCCTGTACATTTTCTGCCTTTTATTATTTCATCCATACACAAATTTCAGTAGTTAAATTGTTTAAATCTCTGAAACGCACTACAATTTCTTTATGTCCTACAATACTGTAACATTGATCACATGATGCCATTGTTGTAAATGTACTGGAACAGCTTGGCTAGAGGCGCGGCTATTTCTGGAACAGAAGTCCTGAGCACTTCAGGCGGAATGTTGCAGTGGCCCATAGCGTTTGCTGCATCCTGTTCCCTCAGCCTATACTTGATATCACGTGGAGGTATTGGATTTTGGCTGAAGACTGATATCTGTGACGGTGGAACCTCAGGAGGAGGCCGCGGTGGATCATCCACTCGGCACTTCTGGCTGAAGATGGTTGCAAACGCTTCAGCCTTTTCTTTTGCACTTGCGTGCGTGGCTCCGCCATCGTTGAGGATGTTCATGGAGCCTCCTCCTCCTCCCGTTAGTTGTTGAATTGTCCACCACCATTCAGGACTGGATGCGGCAGGACTGCAGATCTTTGATCTGATCCATTGGTTGTGGCATTGCTTAGCTCTGTCTGTATCATGCTGCTTCCGCTGTTTAGACAATTATAACTTCATCAGGTTGTCACCTCATTTTTAAGCACGCCTGGTGCTTCATCCTGGTGCAAGCCTGCACTATCTTTTGAGTCAGGGAGAGTCGTCTGGCTTGATGGTAATATTAGAGTGAGGGAACTGCCAGACAATGAGGCTGAAGATTGTGGTGGAAACCAATTCTGCTGCTGCTGATGTCCCACCGCACCTTATGGATGCATAGTTTCGAGCTGGTAAATCTGTTCTGATCTAATCTGATCTGATTTAGCACAACAAGTGCCTCAGTATTAAGGCGGGATTTTGTTTGTCACTCCTACCAATGCCATGGTCATGTTTTTCAAGTTTTACTTGGTCAGTAGGATTTTACCTCGTGTTTGTTGTATCACCACCTGCCACAATCTCAGTCAGACAGGTCGGTGAGTAGTGGATTCTACCCAGCCACCCTTGGTCACTGAATTCCCCCAGCAGTACATTCTGTGCCTTCAGTATTTATTCCAAGTCGTGTTAAACATTCATCCACTGAGGGCGGTAATCAGCAAGCGGTTTCCATGCCAAGCAGATTCAATGTTGAGGTCTTCCATGGCCGCTCACTCCCGCTGTTGGGTTTGTCCTGCTAGTGGGATGTTGGCTGATCGTTCAGGGTAGTCGGTTAGACAGCTCTCTCAATTTTAGCATGAGTCAGTTGGTAGTGAGGAGGACCTTGCAGGTCGACTCGGCGTTGCCGTTCCGGAATCCAATGCCTAGGTCAATTTAGGTTCGTTTCATTCTGCTTCAACCTTATTGTAGCTGTGTTCTAAAACTGAGAGGCTATATGGCGTCTACGGCGTTATCCTCGTCAGCTCTATCCGTTACCTTTTCATAGATTTCTATCAAGTTAGTTAAGCATGAATTCGCCTTTCAGACTCCATGCTGATTATTTTTTATCATATATCCTGTGTCTAAGTTTTCTTCTATCACTTCTTTCAGTATGGAATCCAATATCTTTCCTATCACTGACGTTACACTGACTGGCCTATAGTTCCCAGGTTTTGTTCTGTCTGCCTTTCGTAATATAGGAACAACATTAGCTGTCCGTTAGTCCTCTGGCACCATCCTCTATAGAATTTATATATATATATATATATAAATATAAATTAATATTCTTTTTAAGCGCATGCTCTAGAGAATTGTTATTTTGTTACCTTCTTTAGTAAATGCTGAGGCGAAGTAATTATTCAATTCTTCGGCCATTTCTCTGTCATTGCCTGTCAGTTTGTCTTGCTCATCTTTTATTGGCATTATCCCTACTTTAATTTTCCTTGTTATTTATGTGTCTGTTGAAGACTTTATTATTTATTGTTATATTTGCTAATACTTTTAATTTGTAATTTCTCTTTGCCTTCCAGATTTTTTTTTACTTTCTCTCCTAAGTTCTTCTAATTCCCCTTTGTCCTCCTCTCCTTTAGTATCTAATTGCTTCTTATATTTTTTTTCTTTAGATTCAATGTTCCCTTTAGTCCTTTATTCAGTCAAGGTGCCCAATAATTAGTTTGCTATTTTGGCTTTTAGTGGAATACATTTCTCTTGAACTCTATTGATAACTCTTTTAATAAATTCCCATTGTTGACAATCTCTTTGTTTTTCAAGATTTTCTCTCAGTTTGCCACCTTCATTTCCTCATAATTTGCTCTTTTCCTTTCTATTGCCTTAATCTTTGACCTACGTATGTCACTCTCGATCCTAATCTTGAACCTTATTATGTTTTGAGCACTAGTTGTAAGCACTCTTCTACTCTTGATTCTCCTATCTGTTCCGGTTCAATATCCATTACAAGATCGAGCAGCGTTCTTTTCTTGTTGGACTACTTAAATACTGATTGAGAAAATAATCCGGTATGCACTGTAAAAGCGCGATTCCCTTTTCTCCTTTCGCTACTTCTTGCTGCCAGTTTATTTATGGGTTGTTGAAACCTCCCATGATTATTATTCGATGCCTGCTACTCACCTCGTAGATTTACCCATATCTTTCTTCCTCCACTTGCATTCCACTATTTGGTGGTCTTTCGGCAAGTATTTACTTTCCTTATCTGCTTGTCTCTATACCGATTAGCACGTGGCTCCGGTTTCTGAGGTTATTACCGATGAGGTCCTGCTTTTCATGTTAGCTGCTCACTCATGATACTCCCTTGGAAGGATTTGGACATCGTGAGAGTTAAAAGTTTAACCATCGAACTTCTTCGTATCATCAAGCATAAACTTTTCAATATAAACAGGATGACTTTGGAATGTCGTGGAACGAATGCATTGCTTCTCTTCTGATGTGTAAAGTGCTTGTGTAAGGAAATAAGTGCTAACAATGATGTCACCTAAAAGTGGGGAATGTTTAGTTTTACGGTAATAAAATGTAACTTTAAGGGCTGGGATAATAAAACATGGGCAGAAAATCCATTAGCTGCAATTAACAGTTGGTAAAGCTTTTTCTTCAAAGGGTTTAAGGTCTGTTAGGTCAGGAAGCAGCTTTGAAGTAAACTACTACAACTGTTTACATGAATAGTCTATCTTTTAAGGATCTGGCGATAGATACGTCATGCCATCTTATATATGACGTTTTCCTTTGTAGTAGTCAAAATATGGTGTATAAAGGAGGATGGTTTTCAACAGTAATTCAGAGGGTTCGACAGTTTAAACTTATCACCCAAGAGCAGTTAGACTGAATATCTTTACTGTGTATCAATAACGTGTGTTCCGTATATTGTGATACGAAATGTCTTGTGCTTACTCGAAACATGTTGTTAACCAGATCAGGAAAGAGGTTGCCTGCTAATATTGGAACTCTTCCCTAATCTTTCCTAATTTTTTCGTTTTGAAATGGAGCACAACAAGTGGATCCTATCCTCTCCCCCACCCTTTCCAGCTTTTTTTCTAGCCGTTTCGAAATGCACCTGACCCTAGTACTGGGTAGGCAACACATCCTTCGGCATTCTCGATCCTGACTTCAAAGAATACTATCTATCCCCCGAATTATAGATCCTCCAATAACTACAGCATTTCTACTCTGCACCTCTACTCCTGGACTGCCTCCGGCTCCATAGTACCTTGGTCGGGATTGTGGCTGTCCTTCCCACAGTCTTTCACATTATTCTCAAAGGTATCCAGTATATTGTACATGTTCGATACCAGCAATATCTGCTGGGCCCTTTTTATACCATTCGTTCCTGGGATGTGGGCGTCACTGGAAAGGTCATCATTTATTGCCAATCCCTAATTGCCTTTGAGAAGCTAATGGCGAGCCGCCTTCTTCAAAAGATTCAGTCCGTGGGGTGAAGGTACTCCCACAGTGCTGTTGGGGAGGGAATACCAGGATTTTGACTAAGCGACGAGGAAGGAACGGCGATTTATTTTCAAGTCAGGATGGTGTGTGACTTGGAGAGGAACTTGGAGGTGATGGAGTTCCCATGCGTCTGCTGATCCTGTCCTTCTAGGTGGTAGAAAGCTGCTGTCGAAGAAGCCTTGGCGAGTTGCTGCAGTGCATCTTGCAGAAGGTACACACTGCAGCATGGTGCGCTGGTGTTGCAGGGAGTGAATGTTTAAGGTGATGGATTCGGTGCCAATCAAGCAGGCTGCTTGCTCCTGGATGGCGTCGAGCTGCTTGTGTGCTGTTGGAGCTGTACTCATCCAGGCAATTGGAGATTATTCAATCACACTCCTGACTTGTGCCTTGTACAGGGTGGAAAGGCTTTGGGGAGTCAAGAGGTGAGACAGTCGCCGCAGAATACATAGCCTCTGACCTGCTCTTGTAGACACAGTATTTATGTGGTTGGTCCAGGTAAGTTTAATGTCAACGATGGCCCCCAGGAGGTTGATGGTGTTGGATTCGGCTTTCGTAAATGTAAAGGGGCGTTGTTTAGAATCTCTCTTCTTGGAGATGGTCATTGCCTGGCACTTGTGTGGCGCGAATATTACTTGCCACTTATCAGCCCAAGCCTTAATATCGTCAAGATCTTGCTTGTTGCGGGCATGGACTGCTTCATTAACTGAGGAGTTGCGAATGGAACTGAACACTGTGCAGTCACCAGTGAACATCCCCACTTCTGACCTTATGATGGAGGGAATGTCATCGATGAAGCAGCTGAAGATGGTTGTGCGAAGGACACAGCCGTGAGGAACTCCTGCAGCGATGTACTGGGGCTGAGATAATTGGCTTCCAACAACTACAACCATCTTCTATTGTGCTAGGTATGATTCCAGCCAATGGAGGGTATTCCCCCTGATTCCCATTGACTTCAGATTTACTAGGGCTCCTTGATGCCAAACTCGGTCAAATGCTGCCTTGATGTGAAGGGCAGTCAATCTCACCTCACCTTTGGAATTCAGCTCTTGTGTCCATATTTGGATCAAGGCTGTAATGAAATCGTGAGCCAGGTGTTCCTGGTGGAACCTAAACTGAGCATCAGTGAGCAGGTTATTGCTGAGTAGGTTCTGCTTGATAGCAATATAGACGAAATCTTCCGTCACTTTGCTGATGATTGCGAGTAGACTGATGGGGCGTTAATTGGCCGGATTGGAATTGCCCAGCTTGTTTGGACAGGACATACCTGGGCAGTTTTCCACATTGTCGGGTAGATGCCAGTTTTGTAAGTGTTCTGCAACAGCTTGGCTAGAGGCGTGGCTATTTCTGAATCAAAAGGCTTCAGCATGACAGCCGGGATGTTGTCGGGGCCCACAGCCTTTGCTGTTTCCATCTGTGAGGGTGTGGACCGAAGGAGGATGACGAGATGGATCATCCACTCGGCACTTGTATCTGAAAACTGTTGCACTTCATTCCTGCCTTTTGCACCCGACTGCTGTCCTCCACCATCATTAAGGATACGAATGATCATGGAGCCTCCTCCTCTCGTTCATTGTTTAATTGTCCAGCGCTATTTACGATTGGATGTGGCAGGACTACAGAACTTGGATCTGAATCGTTGGTTGTGGCATCACTTAGCTCTGTCTATAGCATGTTGCATTTGATGTTTAGCATGCCAGTATTCGTGTGTTGCTGTTTCCCCAGTTTGGCGCCTCATTTTTCGTGACGCCTCGTGCTGCTACTGGCATGCTCTTCTACACTCCTCATTGTACCAGGGTTGGTCCCCTCGCTTGATGATAATGTTTGAGTGAGAAATATGCCGGGCCATGAGGTTGCAGATTGTGGTGGAATACAATTCTGCTGCTGCTGATGGACCACAACGCCTCATGGATGCTCAGTTTTTAGGTGCTGGATCTGTTTTGAATCTACCCATTTAGTACTGTTATAGTGCCACACAACACGATGGACGGTGTCCTCAGTGTGAAGACGGGACTTCGTCTCCACAAGGACTGTGCGGCGGTTACAGCCACCAATACTGTCATGGACAGATGCATCTGTGACAGATAGATTGGTGAGTTCGAGGTAAAGTAGGGGTTTCCCTCATGTTGGTTCTCTCACCACATGCCGCAAACCCAGACTGGCAGCTATGTCCTTCAGGACTCGGCCAGCTCGGTCAGTAGTTGCGCTACCGAGCCACTCTTGCTGATGCAATTTGAAGTACATTCTGTGCCCTTGCTACGCTCAGTTCTTCCTCCAAATGGTGTTACAACATGGAGGGGTAATGATTTATCAGCTGAGGGAGGGCGGTAGGTCGTAATCAGCAGGAGGTTTCCATGCCCTTGCTTGACATGAATTCATGAGAATTCATGGGATCCGGTGTCAATGTGTCAGTATTTGCAAGGAAATGGTGTTAGGGAAATTGACAGGATTGAAGGCCGGTAAATCCCCAGGGCCGACAAATCCCCAGGGCCTGATAATCTACATCCTAGGGTACTTAAGGAAGTGGCCCTAGAAATAGTAGATGCATTGCTGATCATCTTCCAACATTCGATGGAATCTGGAACTGTACCCATGGATTGGAGGGTAGCTAATGTTACCCCACTATTCAAAAAGGGTGGTAGAGAGAAAGCGGGGAATTACAGACATCGGTAATGCGGAAAATGTTAGAGTCCATTATAAAGGATGTAATACCTGAGCACTTGAAAAACAGTGACAGGATCGGACAAAGTCAACATGGATTTACACAAGGTAAATCGTGCTTGACTAATCTACTGGAATTTTTTGAGGATGTAACTGGGAAAATAGATATGGGAGAACCAGTCGATATGGTGTATTTGGACTTTCAAAAGGCTTTGGATAAGGTCCCGCATAAGAGATTAGCGTGTAAATTTAAGGCACATGGGATTGGGGGCAAGGTATTGACTTGGATAGAGAACTGGTTGGCGGACAGAAAGCAGAGAGTAGGAATTAATGGGTCTTTTTCCGAGTGGCAGGCAGTGACTAGTGGGGTACCGCAGGGTTCGGTCCTTGGACCCCAGCTATTCACAATATACATTAATGATCTGGATAAGGGAACTAAATGTAATATCTCCACGTTTGCAGATGACACAAAGCTGGGTGGGCGTGTGTGCTCCGAGGATGATACTGAGAAACTCCTGGATGATTTGGACAGTTTGTGTGAGTGGGCAGAAGCGTGGCAGATGCAATATATCGTGGATAAATACGAGGTTATCCACTTTGGTTTTAGAAACAGAAAGACAGACTATTATATGAATGGCAATAGATTGGGAGAAGGGGAATGGCAACGAGACCTGGGTGTCATTGTGCACCAGTCGCTGAAGGTAACCATGCAGGTGAAGCAGGCGGTGAAGACGGCAAATGGTATGTCGGCCTTCATAGCGAAAGGGTTTGAGTATAGGAACAGGGATGTCCTGCTGCAGTTGTACCGGGCCTTGGTGAGACCACACCTTGAGTACTGTGTGCTGTTTTGGTCGCCTCGTCTGAGGAAGGATTTTCTTGCCATGGACGGAGTTCAGCGAAGATTCAAAAGGCTGATACCTGGGATGGCAGGAATGACATATGAGGAGAGATTGGGTCGATTGGGCTTATACTCGCTGTAGTATAGAAGAATGAGAGGGGATCTCATCGAAACATATAAAATTCTGACAGGTCTGGACAAACTAGATGCAGTAAGAATGTTCTGGCAACCAGTAGCCTGTGGTGTTCCGCAGGGGTCGGTGCTGGGTCCCCAACTCTTTACAATCTATATTAACGATTTGGAGGAGGGGACCGAGTGTAACATATCAAAGTTTTCAGATGATACAAAGATGGGAGGGAAAGTAGAAAGTGAGGAGGACATAAAAAACCTACAAGGGGATGTAGACAGGCTGGGTGAGTGGGCGGAGATTTGGCAGATGCAATACAATATTGGAAAATGTGAGGTTATGCACTTTGGCAGGAAAAATCAGAGAGCAAGTTATTACCTTAATGGCGAGAAACTGGAAAGTACTGCAGTACAAAGGGGTCTGGGGGTCCTTGTGCAAGGAAATCAAAAAGTTAGTATGCAGGTGCAGCAGGTGATCAAGAAGGCCAACGGAGTGTTGGCTTTTATTGCTAGTGGGATAGATTATAAAAACAGGGAGGTATTGCTGCAGTTATATAAGGTATTGGTGAGACCGCACCTGGAATACTGCAGACAGTTTTGGTGTCCATACTTAAGAAAAGACATACTTGCTCTCGAGGCAGTACAAAGAAGGTTCACTCGGTTAATCCCGGGGATGAGGGGGTGGACATATGAGGAGAGGTTGAGTAGATTGGGACTCTACTTATTGGGGTTCAGAAGAATGAGAGGCGATCTTATTGAAACATATAAGATTCTGAAGGGGCTTGATCGGGTGGATGCGGTAAGGATGTTCCCAAGGATGGGTGAAACTAGAACTAGGGGGCAAAATCTTAGAATAAGGGGCTGCTCTTTCGAAACTGAGATGAGGAGAAACTTCTTCACTCAGAGGGTAGTAGGTTTGTGGAATTTGCTGCCCCAGGAAGCTGTGGAAGCCACATCATTAAATAAATTTAAAACAGAAATAGACAGTTTCCTCGAAGTAAAGGGAATTAGGGGTTACGGGGAGCGGGCAGGAAATTGGACATGAGGCTGAGTTCGGATCGGTCAAGGCCCTGTGGGTGGCGGAGCGGGCCCAGGGGCTAAGTGGCCGGGTCCTGCTCCTACTTCTTGTGTTCTTTAGATTTGAGGTGAGGATCAGATCAGCCATGATCTTATTGAATGGCGGAGCAGGCTCGAGGGGCCGATTGGCCTACTCCTGCTCCGATTTCTTATGTTCTTATGTAATGTTCCCGATGGTCGGAGAGTCCAGAACCAGGGGTCATAATCTAAGGATAAGGGGTAAGCCATTTAGAACAGAAATTAGGAAGAATTTCTTCACCCAGAGAGTGCTGAACCTGTGGAATTCTCTCCCACAGAAGGTAGTTGAGGCCAAGTGATTAAATGTATTCAAGAATGAGTTAGATATATTTCTTAAAGCTAAAGGTATCAATGGTTATGGGGAGAAGGCAGGTACAGGGTACTGAGTTTAGATGATCAGCCATGATCTCATCGAATGGCCGAGCAGGCTCAAAGGGCCGAATGGCCTTCTCCTGCTCCTATATTCTATGTTTCTGTACTCCCACAGCCAATCCCTCCCGACGTTATACTAATGCGGTGCCACCTCTGGTGGGTCTGTCCTACCAGTGGAAAAGGACATACCAAGGGATGGTGATGGGAGGTTCTGGGACATTGGCTGAAAGGTCTGATTCTGGGAGCATGACCATGTCAGGCTGTTGCTTGACTAATCTGTGGGACAGCACTCCCCATTTTGGCACAGGTCCTCAGATGTTGATGACGACGACTTTGCAGGGTCAACTGGGCTGGGTGTCACTTAGTCATGTCCAAAGCCGATGCCTCGGTTGATGCCAGGCGGTCCATCCAGTTTTATTCTTATTCTTATTTATCATACCAGTGTGGTACAACTGAATAGCTTGCTAGGACATTTCAGAGGGCAGTTAAGAGTCAACCTACATTGCTGTGGGTCTGGAGTTGCATTTAGCTCTGACCAGGTAAGAAGAGCTTGTTCCTTCCCTAAAGGACATTCGTGAAGCAAATTGGTTTTTATGACAATCTGGTAGTTTAAAGGTCACCATTACTGATACTAGCTTTTTATTCCAGATTTATTTAACTGAATTTAAATTCCGCAGCTGCCATGGTGGGATTTGACCTCATGTCTCTGGATTATTGGGACGGGCCTTTGGATTACTAGTCCAGTACAATAACCACTATGCTACCATACCTTCTTCTCTACCTCTCCCACGTTCCCCTTACCCGGCTTACTGACAGTCTCATTCTCCCTTTGCTGCACCTGTACTTTCCTCTGGTGTGTCGCTGTCCTCTGGTGTCAATTATTCAGTAAGTTCTCCTCCTCCCTTATATGTCAGAATGGCTCAAACTCTGACTCCAGCGCAATGAATCTGAGCCAGAGGATCTCGAAACAGAGACATTTCTAGCAGATGTGGCAGTGTTGGACAGCCTCCTTGTCCACAAACTCCTCTTGGACAGCCTCCTTGTCCACGAACTCCTCTTGGACAGCCTCCTTGTCCACAAACTCCTCTTGGACAGTCTCCTTGTCCACAAATTCCTCTTGGACAGTCTCCTTGGCCACAAACTCCTCTTGGACAGTCTCCTTGTTCACAAACTCCTCTTGGACAGCCTCCTTGTCCACAAACTCATCTTGGACAGTCTCCTTGTACACAAACTCCTCTTAGACAGCTTCCTTGTCCACAAACTCCCCTTGGACAATCTCCTTGTCCACAAACGCCCAAACACTGAAATCCCGACACACTGCCTGCACAGGCATTTGATATTTAATTAGTTAGTTTATTTCTGGAACTAATTGATCACTTGAGGCATTGATAAATTAAGTAGGTGGACTCAGCGTGCTGTTAAATAAATTAGTAGTTGGTTACTGTGATTAATTAGTTAGCTATTTGTCAGGTATTAGCGTCTTTAAATTGCCCAAGTGCAATATGATATCTTTGTGTTCAAATTTTTTTCATTTCTTTTTGTGGGAGGTGCGATGTGGGCGTCGCTTGCAAGGCCATCATTCATTGCCCATCCCTAATTGCCCTTGAGAAGCTGGTGGTGAGCTGCCTTCTTGAACCGCTGCAGTTCTTGTGGTGAAGGTACTCCCACAGTGTTGTTAGGAGGGCCTTCCAGGATTTTGACAAGCAACGATGAAGGATCGGCGATAGACTTCTAAGTCAGGATGGTGTGTGACTTGGAGGGGAACTTGGAGCTGGTGTTCCCATGCGCCTGCTGCCCTTGACCTTCTAGGTGGAAGAGGTCGCGGGATTGGGAGGCGCTGCTGAAGAAGCCTTGGCGAGTTGCTGCAGTGCATCTTGTAGATGGTGCACACTGCAGCCACGGTACGCCGGTGGTGGAGGGAGTGAATATTTAATGTGGTGGATGGGTTGCCAATCAAGCTGGCTGCTTTGTCCTGGAGTGTTGTTGGAGCTGCACTCATCCAGGCAGGTGGAGAGCATTCCATCAGACTCCTTACTTGTGCCTTGTAGATGGCTTTGTGGATTCAGGAGGTGAGACACTCGGCGCAGAATACCTAGCCTTTAGCCTGCTCTTGTCGCCACAGTATTTTTGTGGCTGGCCCAGTTACGTTTCTGGTCAATGGTGACGCTCAGGATGTTGATGGTCTGGAATTCGGCGACGGTAATGCCGTTGAAAGTCAAGGGGCAGTGGTTAGGCTCTCGCTTGTTGGAGATAGTCGTTGCCTGGCTGTTCTGTGACTCGAATGTAAACTTCCAATTATCTGACCAAGCCTGGACGTCGTCCAGATCTGTTGCATACGGGCATGGGCTGCTTCATTATCTGAGGAGTGGATCTGGCACTGAACACTGTGCAGTCATCAGCGAACATCCCCAATTCTGACTTTATGTTGGAAGAAAGATCATTAATGAAGCAGCTGGGCAAAACCGGTAACTATGTTTTATTTAACTACAGATATTAAATGCACGTATTTACTGGTTTATATAACTGTGTTATGTGATTGAAACAAAGTGATTGATTTATATCCCCTGCATTGGGTGAATGAACGTCATTTCATTGGCTAATTAATTTGTCAGTTCAATTAGAAATGTTCAGGAATCAATTGAAACAATTGCTTCAAGAACTCTCAGGAATGGCAGCGTGCAACTCTGTGATATTGACATTTAATGGCAGAGGTTACTTTGATCCTGACAGTAAACGTGCAAAATATGCTTGGCCAGTTCCTGCTGGCAGTGGCCACAGAACACCATGGGCCAGTTTGGAACCAATTCTCCATCTCACGAACACAACACACGGGATAGCAGGCGAGGGAGTGAAAAAAATCTATGGGAAGGATTTGTGACAAGGAAACAGCGAGAACTATGCAACCTCTTCAAAAATAGCTTGGGATCTTTTACTTCTACCTAAATAGGTAGATTTATCCTTACATAGAATTACATAGAATATACAGCACACAAACAGGCCATTCGACACAACCAGTCCATGCTGGCGTTTATGCACCACTCAAGCCTCCTCCCAGCTTTCCTCCAAAAACTCTATCAGCATAATGCTCTATTCCCTTCACCCTCATATGCGTACCTAGCCTCCCTTAAATGCAGCTATACTCAGTTAATCTTAAATGCGTCAGTTCAATCAAGGCAGAATTCCATCAGTACCATATATTATGTTAGTGCACTTTTCCTGTCAACTTTACCATTCCTACTGTAAAGTTTGTACGCGGTCCTCGCATTAGAGGCATTGCAGTGCCGCCTCTGGCAGTCGGGTGCAATTGCAGGCTGACGGTTCAGCAGGAAATTTTATAGAAATTAATATGGCAATTTACAGGACAGACTGTGTATGAATTTAAATGGTTTAGAGCTACGTCTGCAGGCACTGGTCCAAATATCACCCAGCCTCTAACCCTGCTTCACCTGATGATTAAAGTCCATGTTGATTCGCCTTTCCCAGCACTATAGGAGATGGACTGCATTTTATAAAATTTAATTAAACTTTTAATAAAATGAGTGTTCGAGTCTTACACAAAAGAAGCAGAGCCAGTGACATATGATAACATGAGCTCCAACAGGATACTAAGCATTTGTGCTGAGGGTTACATCATTTTGTGGAATATTTCAGCACTTCCTGTTGCTTGTCAGTACTTATCCTACATATAAAACGGACGAGGCCGTCAATTTAAGTTACATTTCTCTTTTGATTTTGCGATGCCTGTTGGGAAGTTTTCTTCTATGTTATAAAATACAGATTCTTCTTGTTGTTGGATCCTATGAATCCTCGGCCCTTGACCTTGTCCAAGAGGTACGAGGTACTTGCTACCTGTATGGATGAGGAAAAGGACTGCACGGAGGATGGACAAACTAACCTGTGCACCGTGGTACAGGGGGCCTTCCAAGTGGGGGGAGAAGGATGGAATGTGGTAGGGGACAGTTTAGTCAGGGGGATAGACGCTGTTCTCTGCAGCTGTGAAAGAGTGTCCCGAAGGCTGTGTTACCTACCCTGGTGCCAGAGTTAAGGATATCTCCTCGTGCTGGAGAAGAACTTGGAGTGGGAGGGGGAGGATCGAGTTTGAGGATCTAGGATCTAAAGTAACAAGCAGAACCTCAAGGGTAATAATCTCTGGATTAATACCTGAGCCTCGCGCAAATTGGCATAGTATCATGCAGATCAGAAAGTTAAATGCATGGCTCAAAGTGTGGTGTGGGAAGAAGGGTGCTGAATTCATGGGGCAAAGGCACCAGTACTGGGGAAAGGGGGAGGTGTTCCATTGGGACGGGCGATCAGCGTCCGGGTGAATCGAATAACTAGGGCTGTAGATAGGGCTTTAAACTAAAAAAAAGTGGGGGGTGGGGTCAGGTGTGGGGAAATTTAGTAAACTAAAGAGAAAGGTCAAGGTAACAGAGCAGTGTAGCGATTTAGGTAAAATAAGCAGAGTGTAACAGGAAGGGACAGAGAGTTTAACGGTAGCAGTGCAGCAGAGAATCAGGTCAAAGCAGGGAATAATGGTAAAACATTTAAATTAAAGGCTCTTTATCTGAATGCACGAAGCATTCATAACAAGATAGACGAACTAATGGCACAAATAGCGATAAATTGGTTTGATCTAATAGCCATTACATGGACGTGGTTGCAAGGTGACCAAGGTTGGGAACTAAATGTTCCAGGGTAATTGACGTTTCGAAAAGACAAGCAGAATTGAAAAGGAGGGTGGGGGTGTTAACACTGAGAATAAAGGATGACATAAGGACAGTAGAGAGAAAGGATCTCGGCTCGGAAGATCAGGAAGTAGAATCAGTATGGGTGGTGATAAAGCATAACAAGTAGCAGAAAACACTTGGACATAGTAGCTATACCGTTGGACAGAATATTAATCAAGAAATAGTAGGTGCTTATAACAAAGATATGCAATAATCGTGGTGGACTTTAATCTTCACATAGACTGGACAAATCAAATTGTCAAAGGTAGTCGGGAGGACGAGTTCATGGAATGCATTCGGCACAGTTTCCTAGAACAATACATCATGGAACCAACTCGGGAATAGGTTATTTCAGATTTTGTAATGTGTAATGAGACAGGGTTAATAAGCAATCTGATAGTAAAGGATCCTCTGTGGCAGAGTGATCATAATATGATAGAATTTCACATTGTCCCGTATTTTCCGATCCCTACGGGTGAGTACTAGCTGTGTACACACCCGTAGGGGCTTCACAAGTTCCAGTTTCAGGCAGGCGAAGCACATGCGCTGAAGCCTCTTGACAGATCCGCCGCCTGCCCGGGAAAAGGGGCCTCTGCGTGCAGGGAGTTTTGCTTTCTGCACAAGCTCCGCTCACTGAAAACCTTTAAAAATCTTACGCCTGGTTAATGCAGGTGTAAGTCCTGCTTTTACCAGCATAAGCGTTTAAAAAAGTAAAAACATATTTTTATCGAATTACGTTTGGGAGTGAATTGCCTAAGTCTGAAACAAGAGTCTTAAACTTAAATGAAGCGAGAAATGTAGGTATGAGGAGCGAGTTGGCTAAGGTAGATTGGAAAAATAGATTAAAAGGTATGGCAGTAGCTAAGCAGTGGCTAACATTTTAATAAATATTTCATAATTCTGAACAAAAATACATTACATTGAGAAACACAAACTCCACGAGAAGAGTGTTCCATCCGTGGCTAACTAAAGAAGTTAAGGATAGCATTAGATTGAAAGAAGAAGCTTGAAACTTGATACTTCTAAAATTCTAACAGGGCTAGACAGACTAAATGCAGGAAGGATGTTCCCGATGGCGGGGAGTCCAGAACCAGTGGGTCACAGTCTAAGGATAAGAGGTAAGCCATTTAGGACTGAGATGAGGAGGAATTTCTTCACCCAGAGAGTGGTGAATCTGTGGAATTCTCTACCACAGAAGGCAGTTGAGGCCAATTCATTAAATATATTCATTAAGTAGTTAGATATATTTCTTAAGGCTAAAGGGATCAATGGATATGGGGAGAAAGCAGGGACAGGGTACTGACGTTGGTTGTTCAGCCATGATCTCATTAAATGGTGGATAAGGCTCGAGCGGCCGAATGGCCTACTCCTGCTCCTGTCTTCTATGTTTCTATGTTTCTATGTAATGTTCTGAAGAATTCTAGTAAGCCTGAGGATTCGGAGAATTTCAGAAACCAGCATAGGATGAACAAAACATTAATGAAAAGGGAAAACATAGAATATGAGAGAAAACTAGCAAGAAATAGGAAAACAGATTGTAAGAGCTTCTACAAGTATGTAAAAAGGAAGAGAGTAGCAAAAGTCGAAGTTGGTCCCTTAGAGGCTGAGACAGGAGACATTATTATATAAGGACATGGCAGAAACGTGAAACCAATATTTTGTGTCTGTCTTCACAGTAATAGACACAAAAAGCATACCAAATATGGTGGGGAAGCAAGGGTAGAATGAAGGTGAGGAAATTAACATAATTAATAGAAGTAGAGAAAAAGTACTCGTGAAACTAATGGGAATAAAAGCCGACAAATCCCCTGACCTGACGGCCGACATTCTAGGGTTCTAAAAGAGTTGGCTGTGAGATAGTGGATGCACTGGTTTTGATCTTCCAAAATTCTCTCGATTCTAGAATGTTCCCAGCGGATTGGAAGGTAGCTAATGTAACACCGCTGTGCAAGAAAAGAGGGAGAGAGAAAACAGGAAACTTTAGGCCAGTTAGCATGACATTAGTCGTCGGGAAAATGCTGGAATTCATTGTTAAGGAAGTGGTATCAGGGCACTCAGAAAATCATAATATGATTAGGCAGTGTCAACGTGGTTTTATGAAAGGAAAATCGTGTTTCACAAATGTATTAGAGTTTTTTGAGGATGTAACTAGCAGGGTAGATAAAGGGGAATGAGCGGGTATAGTATATTTGGATTTCCGAAAGGTATTCGATAAGGTGACACATAAAAGGTTATTACACAAGATAAGGGCTCATGGGGTTTGGGGTAATATAGTAGCATGAATAGAGGACTGGTTAACGGACAGAAAGCAGAGAGTAGGGATAAACGATTTAAGGTTGGCAGGCTGTAACTAGCGGGCTGCCTCTAGGATCACTGCTGGGGCCTGAGCCATTTACAATCTATATTAATGACCTGGATGAAGGGACCGAGTGTAATGTATCCAAGCTTGCTGATGATCCAAAGCTTGGTTGGACAGAAAGCTGTGAGGAGAACACAAACAGTATGCAAAGTGATATAGGTAGACTAGGCGAGTGGGCAGCAAGGTGGCAGATGGAGTATAATGCAGGGAAATGTGAGATTATTCACTTTGGTAGGAAGAATAGAAAAACATAATATTTTTTAACGTGAGAAACTTTTAAACGTTGGTTTTCAGAGAGATTTGTGTGACCTCGTTCAAAAAATACAAAAAGCTAGCATGCAGGTACAGCACGCAATAAGGAAGGCAAATGGCCTGTTGGGCTTCATTGCAAGTGGGTTGGTGTATAAGAGTAAGAATGTCTTGCTACAATTGTATTGGGCCTTGGTGAGACCACACCTGGAGTATTGTGCACAGTTTTGGTTTCTTTATCTAAGGAAGGGTATACTTGCCTTGGAGGCGGTTCAACGAAGGTTCACTAGATTGATTCCTGGGATGAGAGGTCTGTCCTATGATGAGAGATTGTGTAGAATGGGACTATACTCTCTGAAGTTTAGAAGAATGAAAGGTGATCTCATTGAAACATACAGATTCTGAAGGGGATAGACAGGGTAGATGCTGAGAGGTTGTTTCCCCTGGCACGTGTGTCTATAACTAGGGGGCATAGTCTCAGGATAAGAGGTAGGCCACTTAAGACCGAGATGAGGAGACATTTCTTCACTCAAAGTGTTGTGAACCTTTGGAATTTTCTGCCCCAGAGGACTGTGGATGCTGAGTCTTTGACATAGTTAAAGCTGAGATAGATAGATTTTTGGACTCCATGGGAATCAAGTGATATGGAGATCGTGCGGGAAAGTGGAGTTGAGGTCAATGATCAGCCATGGTCTTATTGAATGGCGGAGCAGGCTCGAGGGGCCGTATGGCCTACTCCTGCTTCTATTTCTTATGTTCTTGTGTTCTTATGTTCTGGTTTCGATTGGAAACATTCGGTACTCTCCACACTTGACCACAAACATCAGATAAACTGAAGGGTGAGTGATTGTATAAATCAATCAAAAATTTGATGTAATAATTTGTGGCGTAATGTATTACGCACAAAGCCTTACCTACATTTTCTCAGTGCGGCGTCCGTGGACAACTGCAATATGAGAACGCTTTAGGATACCCTTCAAATAACGGTGAAGCCTCCCATACACTCGAATCAGAAGAATATTACCCTTCACTTTATGGAGCATAGTTTTGGCCATTGAGCTCTTGACCTGGAAGCTCACTAGACGCCCCTTTTAAAAATCGAGCGAATATATCGGCTATGAAACCAATTTGCACAGTTTCATCGTGGCTACCAACATTTTCCTCCAAACATTTTAGGCAGGACGCGCTGATAGCAAGAAATTGCATTTGCAAAGAAGCCCTGACCTCAAACACACATCGGGTGCTCTCTGAACGAATCATCAAAGCTCTATTTCCTAAATATTCAATAAGGTTATTTTAAGGTGAAAATAAACCCCATCGTTATCATTGACGGTCTGATTCAAGTCACTGTGTTCGGAATAGCTTCGGGTCTCCCGAGATATAACACATCACAATGAATGCGATCTCCCCAGTATCACGTGAAATGTCCAGCAATGCGTGGAATTATAGAGAACAATCTCTAAACACGCAACTGCTGTGTTAATCAGTCACTTTCTCACTTTCAGTGTTTATCATAAAATATTGCTACTGTTATTTAAGAACTAATTATTAACAATTTATAAATGTTCCAGTTTGTTCTGCTTTGGCGTCTGTAGTCTATTGTGTGACGTTAACAGCAGCGTACACCTTAAGGGAAGTGTAGGAATAGTGGCTCAGCGATCAGTGGTAAATTCTCTATTTGGAATTTCGGAAATTATTTTTCCTAAGCTTTTGTTGACCGTGACAGAGTTGATTCAATGGCTGCCTTAGAGCAGACGGTCATCAAATTTCACTTCACAAACGAACCCTATTTTTAACCAACAGACACAGGATGTCAAACGTCATTACGAAGCATTTCGGTTTAAATAATCAGCAAACCCTTCCTCCAGTGGCAAGCAGACAGTCGGTGCAGTCAGTGATCAGTTGAATCTTTTGCTCGGAATGTTGTCGACTGTGATGTTTCTTTTCCTGTTCCTGTCTCTCCCGGGGATCATTTGCGCAGGTACCTGTTTATTCTCAAATCGAGCTGTCTTAATAAAAAGCATACCTGAAGTAGTTACCACAGAAATTGAAAGAAATATGGTTAGTCGGTCTGTATTCTTTTAACGCATTTTCATTTCCATGTAGAAATGCATTTTAAAGTGTTTGGTTCCGCATAGAATACAATTAAGCAAACTTTGAATATCTTTTCCAACAGCTGCTGCGGACTCTTCGATCAGCGTGCCTCAAAATCCCAGAAAAGTAACTAAATTAAGAGGGTCAAACATCACCTTCCAGTGCGTAGTCCCAGGGTCCCTTCGCAATTCAGGGATAGAAGTGTGTTGGAGGAAAGAGGGTGAGAATGAATATCTGCAAAGAGGAGCCGATAGCAGAAAAAGATTTACTCTGAAAGATAATGCAGTCAGTGTCTTTGAGTTACTGAACGTGACTTTTCGGGACTCTGGAATCTATCATTGCGCAGTGATCCATCAGGGAAGAATTATTGGAAATGGAACAGGATCACATCTAACTGTGAGCGGTAAGTGACCGGAGTGAGCGGGAACATCCAAATGTATCAAATTTAACAAGGATGATGTTTTGTCATTGTTTTATTGCACCGTCTTTGATATTATAAAACAATATATTAATACATTTACAGTGAAACTCTGCACACAACTACTAATTATACGCATAATATGACACTTCATTTGCTGAGGTGTGTAAAATTCCAGCAATATTAATCAGATTAAGTAACATGTTGCTGGATTCATCTCAAAACGTAATTTTTACATCAGACTTCTGAAGATGGAAGTTGCGGAACAAATTCCAAATATATTGATGACTGGCTGAAAATATTTTCTATTAATGCACCACTCCCGCCATAAACACGGCTCTCTTGGGGAGACAGACAGACAGATCCAGAGTGACAAACAAACAGAAAGCGACTGAGGATACCATTGTTCATCCATATCTTATGATCATTATCTCCCCAGTAACCTGATTTTCTCCATTCTGTCTTCCGCAGCTGCCCCAACTCCATTGAAGTTTTCCCTGAGGACACCCGAGAGCAATTCATCTGCGTTTCTGACTCTTGTGTGTGAAACGGCTGAGTTTTACCCGGGCGATTTTATCCTCGTTTGGTATAAAAATGGCGTCGAAACCGCAACTGGGATAAATGACACTAAACGGCAGAACACTGAGGGACTGTATGAAGTTTCCAGCTCTTTTGAAGAGACGCAGCCTGTGACGAACGGGGCTGTTTACATCTGTTTGGTATGTCATGCCTCCCTCCGGACTCCCGCCATTGCCATCCACACAGTTATCAATTGCGACCCAGGTACGAACGCAGGCCAAGAAGTGAGTTCAGCTACTGTTATATTCTGAAAGGGTATTTCATAGAGTTTGTTCATATCGATAAACATAAATTTAGTTTGAAAATACGCCCAGGAAACAGCAAAGCAAAGAGAAAATCAATGTTTCAATGTAAAATATTATTGACCGAGACCCGTTGTGAAACCGAAGGATTATTATCGCCCTTCACCCAGTAACTGCCTATTAAACCTCATCAGCTTCCAATTGTTAAAACAAATACGTGCAGGCTGTTTTTCTCTTCTATGCAATTATTTTACATTTCTTGTTTATTACTAAACAATCAAACGTTTGCTCTTGTTAAACTGAATTCATTTTTCCCATTATCTGGTTCCTTGCACTAGTTGCAGGACTAGAAGCGACTGTTCGTTTGTCTGGTCTCGACCGTCTCTGAATCCCGCCTCTGATGGGCGATTCACGGTGGGGTCTTTTACACCGTCATTGTTCCCAAACACCAACTCATTTCCTGTGTTCCCAGGTCTCGCATTTCAGTTACGCAATGCCCTTCTTACCCCCCGCCCCCCGGTGCTGGATAAGCCGAGCAACCAAGAACACACAGACTAAAATTCCATTCTCTTCGTAAATCCCAGTACTCTCACACACGACAACATGATTAATCCGAGATCTTACCTTCTCCCATTCTGTTCAAGCTTACATTCCCCTCTAACTTTCATGGTCATGATCCATTCCATTGGTACCTCCTGGCCACAACTCTGCCGACCCCACATCCAGCCTCACAAATATTCTGTCAAACATTATTTTCTGTCATATTTCTTTAATTAATTTATAACAATTATAAACAAGAGCTTATCACTTCTATCCGATTATATTTCCTCACCTGTTTATTATTAATACTTATTCAATTTATTTTGTTTAAGATCGTTGTATTCTTTACCATTGCCTGCTGTCCTTGTCCCAAGACTGTTACCAGGAGCTGCAGTCACGCTGTTTGCACTTGGGCTTCTTCCAATGCAGTTCCTGATCCTCATCCCCCTATCGGCTAATTCTACTGTAGAGATCCGAAATTAACCCCTGGCCAGCTTTTACCCCTCACCCGTCCATGTCATAACGGGTTTAATTGGAATATGTCTCATAAATCTCATTTAACCTGTGCCCGCAACCTGGCGACAGTACAGCCGGTTCGATACGTCATATTGTGAAGAACTCTTTGCCCCGAAGGGCAACAGTCAATGAACCATTGCCCGTTGATAGCCCTTACTATTCAGTGACCTTCTTACTGTAATAAACAAAGGTCAGGTAATTCAAAGGGTATTCTTAACCGATTGCAGCAACCCAGAATTTTGTGCCCGCAACGAAGAAACTCTTGTGACGCATTTTCCTCCAATTTCCTCAAACTATATGTTAATAAATAAAAAACGTCAAGAACAAGTCTTTTGGTCATGGGAAATTGATCTCTCTCGTATTCTAACTCTCCTAAAACAGTGCTGTGAGATCCCTAACCCGGTAGTGCGTTGTGCAGATTAATCCCGAATGTCTCCTCCATCCGACGAATAAGTTACTTTAAAGATGATATCTAAAAGAAATAACATTTTGTATTTAATCTTTCTTATTGCCGATCTATACCGCGGAGTTACTGAAAGAAACTTCTTAGTTTAACCAATAAACTATCTTGAGGCCTATTCTTAGCTAACGCCCGCCATAACTTAAAGTTCCTATTAATCTTACAGGTAGTGGCGATAATTCACTTTATATCTTGGCTCCTGGGTGTGCGGTGGGTGGATTGGCGTTTCTGGTGCTAATGATTTTCATTGGGACGCGATGCCGACTGCAGAAGAATGAAGGTAAGATCAACTGTAAGCCCTTTATGTTCTTACAAAACCTCCGGGTTAGTGACAGTCTCTGGGTTACATTGGGGAAGGAGAAATCGATTTGGACTTAAAGATGAAAACAGTGTTATCTGTTTCAGGGAGCACGGATTGTTCCAAATACATTTGAAAATGCTGAATTGCTCAAAGAATCGTAATAAAAATGGAAATAATTGTTTGAATGTTTGCAACAGAAGTGCCCCCTTTGCAGCATAATAAATGACATGTGCCCTGACACACAATCACTTTCCAACCCATTCTGTTATGGATGCGCAACTAGTTTGATTGAAAGAGTCTGAGTCTCCGGCCGGGGAATGGTTGTACACAAAAGAACATAACAATAAGGAACAGGAATAGGCCGGACTGCCCTTGAGCCTGCTCCATCATGCAATAAGATCATGGCTGATCTTCTACCTCAACGCCACTTTCCCGCCCTATCCCCATATCCCTTGATGTCCTTAATGCCCACAAAGATTGCCTTAGTTTCCGAGAAATAGCCAAAAAATGCACCATTGCTGATCGCTACAAGGGCTGGGATTTCAAACACTGTCGGCACAATCCGGAATTGAAAATCATGTCCGGTTTTGTCTGACTCTAGAAATGTTTTTGCAACCACTGACATGGAAACTGAGTAAATGTTGCAATCTTTCAATATCATTAAATTTCATTCGTTTCCAGGTAAAGAAGAATGTGTAAGGGGAACGAACCGCCTTCAAGAGCTGGTACGTTCATTCATCCATCCCGGTAGACGGTTGAATTGTCAAGAAAGATTGGTATAATGGAAAGATTATATCATAGTCACGTCAGAACAGTTTAAGTCTACTGACTAAAAGTATTTGTCCGGTCTTAGTGAGTCATTCAAATCATGTTTAGAAATGTGCTTGGCACCCGGTGCGTTGCTGAAAAAAAAGTAAAATGGTAGAGAAGAAACCGGCTGTTTCGTTGAAAATGTACCTGGCTAATAATTGTTTATAGAATCATAAGAACATAAGAAATGGGGGCAGGAGTAGTCCATTCGGCCCTTCGAGCCTGCTCCGCCATTGAATAGAATTATGGCTGATCTTCTACCTCGAATCTACGCTCCTGCACTTTCTCTATTTCCCTTGGTTCCCTCAGTAGCCAAAAGTCTATCCATCTCTTTCTTTAATATTCTCACCGACTGAGCATTCACAGCCCTCTGGGATGTAGAATTCCAAAGATTCACAACACTTTGAGTGAAGAAATTTCTCCTCATCTCAGTCCTAAATGACCGACCCCTTATTCTGAGATTGTGAACCCTAGCTCTAGACTCCCCAGCCGGGGGAAACAGCCTCCCAGCATCTACCCTGCCAAGCAACTTCAAAATTTTAGACATTTCAATGAGATCACCTCTCATTCTTCTAAACTGTAGCGAATAAAGGTTTAGTCTACTAAATCTCTTCTCCTAGGATAATCCCCCCATCCCAGGAATTAGCCTGTTGAACCTTCATTACATTCCCTCTAAGGCAAAGATATCCTGCCTCAGATAAGGATTACTCCAGGTGTGGTCTCACCAAGATCATACATAACTACAGTAAGACTTATTTCCTCTTATACACCAATCCTTTTGTAATTAAGGCTAATATACAATTTGTTTTCCTAATTGCTTGCTATACCTGCATGTTGACTTTCTATGATTCGTGTATAAGGAGACCCTGCTCCCTCCGAATACCAACATTTTCCAATCTCTCACTATTTAAAAAATATCCTGTTTTTCTATTTTTCCTCCCAAAGTTGATAACTTCACATTCCTGCACGTTATATTCCATCTGCCATGTACTTGCCCATCACTTAACCTGCCTATATACCTTTTCAGCCTCTTTGCGTCCTCCTCACAACATACTGTCCCATCGAGATTTTTATCTTAAGCAAACTTGAATAACTTACACTTGGTCCCCTCATCTAGGTCATTGATATAGATTGAAAATAGCTGAGGCCCAAACAATGATCCCTGAGATATCGCACTAGTTATAGCCTGCCACCCGAAAATTACCCATTTATTCCTACTGTCTGTTTTCTGTCCGTTAACCAATCCTCAATCCACGCTAATATATTACCTCCAATCCCATGACCCCTAATTTTGTGTAATAACGTCTTGTATGGCACCTTATCGAATGTGTTTTGTAAATTCAAATACACTACATTCACTGCTTCCCCCTTATCTACTGTAAGATTTGGATCACAGGTCACACACAGACTACCCAAAGGATCTTAGGTGTTGTAATGCATTTTATTAAGGAGTGAAAGTTTAAGTTAAGTACAACACGCAATCAAGATAGACATAGTAGACATACGATCGGACAGACGGCTGGCGTGCGCGAACAGCTCTTCCCTTCCCTTCACCATCTGTGCTCAAAGCTCTTTAGATATCTCTTTTACTCTCTTTTTAGGGGTGGGCCAAGGGTAGATTATCAAAGATACAATCAACAACCTTTCGAGCACACAAAGAGCAGACAACTAGTCTAGAAACAACGTCACTGCCACGGTGTAGAATGTTATAAATTCCACAAGGAACCAGGAACTAAGCAAATTCTAAGCGTCTTTCCAGTTATTCTAAAACCAGTCTGAAGAAACTTTTTTGTCTCAAGTTATTTTTTCCAATTCATGATTTCTTACAACTCCCCACCTTGAGAAGGAAATATCCTATTGACTTCTCACAACCCACTTTGACTAATCTATATCGTTCTAAGTTATCGGCCCGCTGATAACATTCGTGCACAGGGATGCTGGCTGCCATTATAAGTTACTTCCCACCAATCGTAGTCCGTAAATTTGCTTATTGCTTTCTCAACTTGGGCGTTAGTTGTTAGGGAGACTCAGTAATGAAGATTAACCCCTTCCTTACGGTCCATTCTTTTGAGGGGGAGGAGCAACTTCCGACCCTTCACACAGGTTCAGTTCACTGTTCCGGTGTTCCAATTCTGCCCCGCCTGGGGTATCCTCTGTTTCTTCTATCTTTTCTGATCTTACCCCGCCTGGGGTCTCCTCTACGTTGCTTCGGATCTTCACTTTCAGTGTGCTCAATTAATTTCTTCGTGCTGGTTAGTCATAAGCATGTGTACATAATTGGCTTGTGCATCAAAGTCTTACTACACGTGTTACATATATCAAATACACTATCAATACATGTTGGAGAACTACCAGCGCGTGTGAAATAATACGAACATAGGGTGTGCTGATATATTAAGCTCAATATCCCACCAGTGCGAATCTTCCCCTATACTGTCAATTTCAATATCTATTCTCGAGTTGTCTTGCTCCAAAAGAAAAAGATGCTTTAGGGAGGAGTTCATTCACATCACAAGCTCACTGAAGCCCTTAGACAGAAGGGGAATGTCATACCTGAATTATGCAGCTCACACTTAAGTGTCTCATTTAATGTCAGTTTCAGTTGAGCATAGGTTTTGATACTGAGTAAAACGTGTTGGTTGATGGTTGTGGGTAGATGTGGTGTGAAGCAGAAACTGTGTGCTATTAATTGGACGGGTCCTGTTAGACCCATAAAGTATGGTAGTTGTGATAGTAGTGACACAGGAGGCATCACCAAAACCACCTCATACTGGATTCGTACTGGCTTTTCCCTCGCTCTGTTACCTACTGAACACAATTATTACAGTCACAGTTAAATTCAGTCTTACAATCATTATAAGCGACACTACAGTTTCACATCGAATCAACAGGCCATGGATTTAAAAGATTCTCCAGATCTCTTTCACCCGTATCCAGCTTGTGGATAATTCTTGCTAAGTATGATTTCTCCCTAGCCTCAATTGTCCCAATCAAAATTCCGTGTAATTCTCCGCTTTAACTTCAATTTCAATCCCTCTAATAGGTACCATTATGTTTAACTCTATTTTGATTGTTTCATTAATTAGATAGTTTCTCGATGGAGTATGTGTCAGTGCTTTAAAAATTGTCTCACTCTCCTGAGCCACATTAACCATTTCATGTCATGCTGTTGTCAAGTAACTGAGCATGTCTGAGACCCGTTCTTCAGTGCGGATTCACCATGCATTTCCGGATGATAATTGCTTCATACATAACAAATCAATATCATGCCACATGTGCTATCCGATACAAGCCATTCTTGGGCTTTCAGGTGATCTTATCAAAAGATTGTCTGGAGATCTTTGCTCATCTTCCATCGCATGGTTCCGATGTCTCGGGTAGTGGTCAGACTATCAAATTCAGTTTTCTTAAAAAGTTCATTATAGGCAGGGACACAAATGTTTCCAAGAGAAAGCTATCAATTTACTATTCTGAACTATACTTTCTTGACTTTCACTAGAAAGTTAGGAAAATTCCCATTTGGTAGTGTAATTTTCCTGTTTCAAGCTTACATCTTAAGTCGGGCATCCCATTAATAATTATTAATATCTCATTCATGAGCACTGGAGCAACTTTACTGACCAATACAATAATAAAGATAGAAAACATAGATCAAAGTTGTTTTGTGAACCAATTTAAAAAAATCCAGCTGCCAGCAGAAAGGGTTATCTGCTTTGCAGCTTTTCAGAAGGCGGAGCAAATATTGTCAGACACAGACAATTGTGTCACTTCACGTAAATTTAAAAACTTTCCCGATCGAAAAAGACAGTTGGGTTTTGACAATTTAATAGGTTAGTTAACTTTAATAATTCCAATTTAATTCAGACCAATATTTTATTAACTAAACACGATACAGAAAAGATAAAATACATCAAATTAAATCGCAGTAAGTTACATAACATTTCTCTTTGTTCTTTCTTCAGATGCCTTTTCAAATGACAGTAAAAATATTGACTACAACTGGAGAAAAATCAGTTTTCACACTTAAATTAAACACATCAAACTGATTTGGAAAATTCACGAAAGCAACCGCAACTCCAAGGTTAAATCTTAGACTGAAACTTAATTATTTGTTAAACAAACTTTTTGTTTTTCTCAGTTTTTCCACACCAGCTTAACTTAAATTGTAGTTCAAAGTTTTATTTTTCAATTCTGGGTGCACAATCTTATTCGAACATTCTTAAAACTTCCAAAATCCAAGACAAGACTACAACGTGTTAAATGGCTTTTAGCACATAGAAGTGGGTGGAGCTAAAACACACATAACAGACACTTTCTTTTAAAGACAGACTTTCAGACAAAACGAATACTGTTACTTCCAAAACACTCACAGATGCTTTGCAAAAGGACATCAAAATTCACACTGAAAGGAAATAAAAACCAATAGAACAGCAGAAAAGAGACATGATCTTCCTTTCCTCTTTTATTCCATCCTAATTATTTTATCCTTTCACCCATAAACCAATTTTAGTTTCTAATGTTTTCTACTGAATCTCATTCTGTACTGATTACTGCCACTGGAAATCTGAGAGATTAGAGTGGGTGTCTCCAGAACCATCGGGGCACATGCGCGGGTGACTGAATTGAGATTGTGATAGTCAATAGTCATCCGATAATCACCCGGTTTTCGAACCGGCCAAACTAGGGAGCTGGTCGTGAAAGTGCCTTTGCAAACAACACCCTGCTTTAGCTCCAAGGGAAGGGATCCTTGTATAGTTGACTGGATTGAACTGTCAAAGTCCAATAAAACTTGGGGCTCACCCTTTGTTGGATCGGGGTGGGGATCGTGAATGATGGTGGTGGAGGAGCCGGATTTGAATCACATTAATTGTTGACGGGCTCCAGAATCAACAGTTTGGACTACCGGTCTCCCACCACCATTATATCGGAGAGGGGAAATCATCTCTCCCTGAGAGGCCTGCAGGAGTCATAGGGAAGGTGGAAGGTCAGCTGTTTGCTCTGGTTGTTGATGCAACGCGACAACCTGTCGGGCTCCCTGGCCGATGGTCAAAGCTCCTAATACTGCTTCCATTCTTTCCAGTCATCGTTCTAGTGAGTCGAGGCCTGCCTGTCTAGGGGTGTTGTGACAATTGTTGCATTGAGAGGCATAGTGGCCTAGACGTTGGCAGAGATGAAGCACGCTGAAGTAATTTCCCCTGAAGTTCTAGATGGCCCTGACTTTTGCTTAGGCAGCAAGCCCTCAACAGCCGCTAAAGCAACCTTGGCATGTGTCACAGGGATATTGGCACGGGTCTGATCCCAAGCAGTCCTGGCATGGGCGCGTATTTGGTCCCACTCGATGTTTTTAGAGACATAAATGTGCAGCGCATTACGGGCCAGCGGTTGGAGGTCGTTCAAAAAGAGGGTTCCTTCCACCCCACCTGGTGCACTGGAAGATGCCATGAAGTTTATGCACAAAGGCATTCGGGCTTTCGGTAGGGCCCTGTTTGGTGTTAGCTAGAAGCTGGTGAAAATCAATGCTCTCTTTCCCTAGTGTTTGGCATAGTTCTAACTCAATCTCATCTATTGTGCTCCACCCCCACCCCACTCAGGATATCCAGGTCCATTTCTTGTTTTAATCCTGAGGAAGATGCTTCCAGGGGACCTCTTTGAGGCCGTCCCCTTCTAGTTCTGCTTGGTTGATTATAAATATCCTCCACCACTGCCTGACGTCGAGGGGGCTGATGTCCATGTCCACCACCCCAGGTTAGCCTTTAGCTCCACCACTTCAACCGCAGTAAGGGACGGATGTGTGCTTGTGGTAATGTTTTCTGCCTATCTACTAATGGTGGTCGAGGAGGTTGCCTCGCCTTTCAGGTCTCGGTCAGCCTGGCGCCTGGTCTCGCATGGTGCCTTAGCTCGGGTGACCACACATACTGGTATCCTCTCCCCCGCCTCGCCATCCTTGTAGGGTGGGGGCGGAGCAAATGGAACAGAGTGAGCAGAGGCAGTAGTGTCCCCAACTACGTTGTCACAGCAAAGGCCAGGATCTTCTGGGTTTGTCTTGGAGACAGCAGCCATTACTGCCCGTTGTTGGCCAATTTTTGCCTGCAGCTGTTGGATTTTTTCAAAGCACGGGCCATGGTCTGCTTGGGGGGAGGCAGTGGTTTGGCGCCAGTTTAATTCCCTTAACGCCCCACTTGCATCCTCTAACTCCTCACCCAATCTGGTGTTTTCTGCCTGTAGTTCAATATTCTGCTCAAGTATTTGAGCTAGTTTCTTTTATGTACATTACATTTTGTCATGAATCTTTTGCTCCCAGCGCGACTGGTTGCGGAGGGCAGAAAGCTTCTCTCGCCAATCACTTCTTTCTCTCTGCATTTGGCCGACTTAAACTTTTAACTCTTTAATCTCCCTGTTTAACTTGGCAGCGCACAAGTGTGCCCCGTAGGCTAACCTCTATCGGCCTCTCTTTATTTTAAGTTTGTTTTTTTGAACAACCTCAGAGAGTTTATCAAGGATGTAGTCATAGTCCCCGTTACCATCTTCTAAGATTTTTAGGAGGTCCGCTGCTGTGGACGTGCCGACTTTTTCTGTCAGGCTGTTCTCGATCGTATGCCAACGCCATTGTACCACTGGTTTTAACGTTTCCCAACTCTCTCCCTTTCCCTTCTTTCAGGGAGTCTTCTACTTAGTCTCAAGTGATGATCACGCGCGGTCGACCAAGTCCCTCTGGTCTCTGCAAGCAGAAACTTACAACTCTCAAAACTGTGATTCCACTTCTGACACCATTGTAACATTTGGATCACAGGACACGCACAGATTACCCAAACGGTCTTAGGAGTTGTAAGGCATTATTAAGAAGTGGCAGTTTCAGTTAAGTACAACACGCAATCAAGATAGACATAGTAGACATACGGCCGTGACAAGCAGCTGGTATCGGTCCCGATCAGACAGACGGCTGGCGTGTGCGAACAGCTCCTCCCTTCCGTTCATCGTCTGTGCTAAACGCTCTTTAAATATCTCTTTTATTCTCGTTTTATGGGTGGGCACAGGGTAGATTATCAAAGATACAATCAAAAACCTTTCGAGTACACATACAGCAGACAGCTAGTCTGGAAACAAGGTCACCGCCATGGTGCAGAATTTTATATCGAAGACTTTTTTGTGTGTCCTTCTGATGCTTGCATTGAACAGCAGTCCAGAGAACTTGCAAAACTACCAATTAATAATATTTCCAAGCGCCTGCTGCCCTTATCCTTCTCGGTGGAAGAGGTCGCAGGATTGGGAGGTGCTGTCGAACAAGCCTTGGCGAGTTGCTGCAGTGCATCTTGTAGAAGGTACACACTGCAGCCACGGTACGCCGGTGGTGGAGGGAGCGAATGTTTAAGGTGGTGGATAGGGAGCCAATCAATTGGGCTGCTTTCTCCTGGATGGTGTCGAGCTTCTTGAGTCTTGTTGGAGCTGCACTCATCCAGGCAAGTGAAGAGTATTCCATCACACTCCTTACTTGTGCTTTGTAGATGGTGGAAAGGATTTGGGGAGTCAGGAGGTCAGACACTCGCCGCAGAATACCTACACGCTGACCTGCTCTTGTTGCCACAGTATTTATCTGGCTGGTCCAGTTATGTTTCTGGACAATAGTGACCCACAGGATGTTGATGGTGGGGGATTTGGCGATGGTAATGCCGTTGAATGTCAAGGGGCGCTGTGCAGACTCTCGCTTGTTGGAGATAGTCATTGCGTGGCACTTATGTGGCGCGAATGTTACCTGCCACTTATAAGCCCAAGCCTGAACGGCGTCCAGGTCTTGTTGCATGCAGGCATGGACTGCTTCATTATCTGAGGCGTTGTGAATGGCACTGAACACCGTGCAGTCATCAGCGAACATCCCCATTTCTGACCTTATGATGGAGGGAAGTTCATTCATGAAGCAGCTGAAGATGGTTTGGCCTAAGGACACTGCCCTGAGGAACTCCTGCAGTAATGTCCTGGGGTTGGGATGTTTGACCCCAACCACCGCAACCATCTTCCTTTGTGCTAGGTATGACTCCAGCCAGTGGAGAGGTTTCCCCCCGATTCCCATTGACTTCAGTTTTACTAGGGATCCTTGATGCCACACTCGGTCATAAGCTGCCTTGATATCAAGGGCAGTCACTTGCACCTCACCTCGGGAATTCAGCTCCTTTGTCCATGTTTGGACCAAGGCTGTAATGAGGTCTGGAGCTGAGTGGTCCTGGCGGAACCCAAACTGAGCATTAGTGAGCAGGTTATTGTTGAGTAAGTGCCGCTTGATAGCACTGTCGATGACACTTTCCACAACTTTCAGAAGTACGATTTATTTACTAATGCCAGTTTCTTTAAGATCCTCATTCTAACTAGAACCTTGGTTCCCCACTATTTTGTCATGTTCCGTAAAGACAGATACAAAATATTTGTTTAATATCTGCCATTTCATCTATTTTCCTGATTTATACTGTGTCCGACACTAGATCTACTGTTAGGGGACCGATACTCTACTCCCACCAGTGTTTTCTTTTCCTTGTTGTTTCATAGCTCCAACAAAGTGAACCTTTCCCTCTACTGTCTTTATCCCATTCTTTATTATCAGGGCTACCGGACCTCCTTTTCCATTTTGCCTATCTCTTCTAAAAGTTAAGTACCCTGCCATATTTAGTTCTTGGATTTGAAAAAAAAAGTTAGGTTCTAAAGCTGCCGCTGATTTAAACATTTCTGTAACACTGTGTTGCAGGATGAACATTGACAGGTTTGAATATAAGTTACAGGGCCCACAGTGCCTTAACATTCGCTCTTATCTAAATATATATGAACTATGGTTTGTGCACTTGATATCTTGCCTCGGCCAATCCGTTAAATGTTTGATCAGCGGTACGTAAACTGGTGAAGGCAATGAACTAGCCACATAACCAAACTCTTTCTTTCTGACCCATGCAGGAAGCAGCGGCTGAGACCGTGCATTATGCTGCATTAGATTTAAACAGAAGCCGGAAAACTCCAAGACGGGAAATTGAAGCGGAGAGAACCGTGTACGCTCAGGTAGGACTGAGTAACAGATCAGAGAAACAAAGATCATCAGTGTAACATCAACATTCATGCGCTAGCGTGGGGCATATGTTTGCGCTGACTTTGACCGTGTGTTGTATCGAAGGATATTTGCGTGTCCTTCTAATGCCTGCTTTGAGCAGCAGTCCAGACAACTTGCAAAACGACCAATTAACAATATTTCCAAACATTGGCTTTACAGACCGAACAAGGGACAGCCCGTGACAAACTGACGTACGCAGCTATAGCATTGACTGGCTCAGAGAAAACGGGGAAATGCAAAAATAACGAACGAAGCACAGAGTATGCCCAGCTGAAGACCAAAAAACAAAGAGGAGTAACAGAGGCTGTCTACACAGAAGCAAGAATCAATTAGTAATACATTTTAGCTGCAGAAGTTAGTTTTTTGGTGTTTACTGATCGCATGCCAAGCCATATCAACTGCACGCCGATGTCTACCATGCGATACCATCCTTCCGAGAGGTAACGCATTCTGGTGATGTATCAGAGAATGCAGTTTATAGTTATTACTTACTGTTCAATAATTTGATGTATTTTATTTCAGCCACTTTTAAGAACAAAGTAACTTTCCTGACATACTTTAATGTTAAATTTGTATTATTTACCTGTTTGCAAATATCTACGCTTTCGATTAAAATAATACGCTAATTGCCTCGCTGTACACAATTATCATCATACATGAATTCAATAAAAATAGATTATATACGGTCTCTTGCAATTCAACTATTCGTGTTGTATTTAGCGAGTAAAACTAAAAAAAATCCTGTGAGCGGATTTAGGTGTGGCGTCACTGCACTCTGACTTCAAGTCCAGGTGACGCTCCTGATGTGAAACGGCTGAAGCTCCAGTCGAGGGACACGCCCATCAACCTACAGAAAGTAGCTACCAGTTGTTTTAGGTCCTGCAAACATCGGTCTATCCATGTGGCAACGTAGAATCATAGAATCTTACAGCACAGAAGGAGGCCATGCTGCCCATTGTGCCCATGCCGCCACTTTGAAAGATTAGTCCCAATTAGTCCCACTCTCGCGATCCTTCTGCAAAGTCCTGCAATTTTCTCCTTTTTAAGTAAATATCAAATTCCGTTTTGAAGGTTACCATGTATTCTGCTTGCAAGACTCATTATTTAAAGGTGTCATTTAAAAAAAATCATGCAAACGACATCTGCTGCATTTCCTTGATCTATTCTCACTGCTGTTTCCTCAAAGAATTCTAGAAGGGAGGTCAAGGACGAATTACCTTTTCGAAATCCGTGCTGATTTGCCTTAACTAGCTCAGTTTTCGACACGAACTTCGCAGTTTTATCCCGAATGACAGGGGCGAAAAATTGAATTAATTTTGCAACTGTTTACCTGTCATTATGTTTCAGTTTACGTCAAATACCATATTCTCACCTAATAACAATCCGTTGCTTCGAAATGAAGACAAAGTGGTGTTGATTATTTTGACAATTAATTACCCAAAACAGTGGTACATCTATGTACATGATTGAAAAGGTTATTGTGTGGGCGATCTATCAGTTCTGATAAAGTATAAGCGATTTGCTGTGGTTTTTATCTTCTGGTTGTCGCTACACTGATGTACTGCTAACTATTGACCAGGGCGAATCGCTTTTGCGAGCTAAGTAAAGGACGTGGTTCAGTGGCTCAGCTCGAAGCACCAACACGTCTTGTTCTAAATTTAACTCCGTTAATTGCAGCATACTGAAAACGTATCTAGTGCTGAAGAGCAGCATTTATTTCACATCGCATGTTTCAGTTTAATTATAACAACACTTAATGTTCACATTCAAAAGACATTCTACTTCACATTTGTCATTGTAACTTTCCTAACCTCACTCTCGGTACCGATGGGAAGGTGTAAGCCCTTCGCCCTAAGGCTTTTGTCTCACTTTTATTGGTTCCATTTTCATATATTTCTCTAAGTGTTTTCCTGTACATTTTCTGCCTTTTATTATTTCATCCATACACAAATTTCAGTAGTTAAATTGTTTAAATCTGTGAAACGCACTACAATTTCTTTATGCCCTACAATACTGTAACATTGATCACATGATGCCAGTGTTGTAACTGTACTGGAACAGCTTGGCTAGAGGCGCGGCTATTTTTGGAACAGAAGTCCTTAGCACTTTAGGCGGAATGTTGCAGTGGCCCATTGCGTTTGCTGCATCCTGTACCCTCAGCCTTTACTTGATATCACGTGGAGTTATTGGATTTGGCTGAAGACTGATATCTGTGATGGTGGAACCTCCGGAGGAGGCCGTGGTGGATCATCCACTCGGCACTTCTGGCTGAAGATGGGTGCAAACGCTTCAGCCTTTTCTTTTGCACTTGCGTGCTGGGCTCCACCATTGTTGAGCATGTTCATGGAGCCTCCTCCTCCTCCCGTTAGTTCTTTAATTGTCCACCACCATTCAGGACTGGATGCGGCAGGACTGCAGATCTTTGATCTGATCCATTGGTTGTGTCATCGCTTAGCTCTGTCTGTATCATGCTGCTTCCGCTGTTTAGACAATTATAACTTCATCAGGTTGTCACCTCATTTTTAGGCACCCCTGGTGCTTCGTCCTGGTGCATGCCTGCACTACTTTTTGAGTCAGGGAGAGTCGTCTGGCTTGATGGTAATATTAGAGTGAGGGAAATGCCAGTCCATGAGGCTAAAGATTGTGGTGGAAACCAATTCTGCTGCTGCTGATGGCCCACCGCACCTTATGGATGCATAGTTTCGAGCTGGTAAATCTGTTCTGATCTAATCTGATCTGATTTAGCACAATAGGTGCCTCAGTATTAAGGCGGGATTTTGTTTGTCACTCCTACCAATGCCATGGTCATGTTTTTCAAGTTTTACTTGTTCAGCAGGATTTTGCCTCGTGTTTGTTGTATCACCACCTGCCACAATCTCAGTCAGCCAGGTCGGTCAGTAGTGGTTTCTACTGAGTCACTCTTGGTAACTGAAGTCCCCAGCAGTAAATTTTGTGCCTTCAGTATTTATTCCAAGTCGTGTTAAACATTCATCAGCTGAGGGCGGTAATCAGAAAGTGGTTGCCATGCCATGCAGATTCAATGTTGAGGTCTTCCATGGCCGCTCGCTCCCGCTGTTGTGTTTGTCCTGCTGGTGGGATGTTGGCTGATCGGTCAGGGTAGTCGGTTGGACAGCTCTCTCAATTTTGGCATAATCAGTTGGTAGTGAGGAGGACCTTGCAGGTCGACTCGGCGTTGCCGTGCCCGAATCCAATTCCTAGGTCAATGTAGGTTCGGTTTAATTCTTCTTAAACGTTCTTGTAGCTGTGTTCTAAAACTGAGTTGGTATATGACGTCTTCTGCATTATCCTCGTCAGCTCTTTCCGTTACCTTTTCATAGATTTCTATCAGGTTAGTTAAGCATGAATTCGCCTTTCAGAATCCATGCTGATTATTTTTTATTATATATCCTATGTGTACGTTTTCTTTTATCAATTCTTTCAGTATAGAATCCAATATCTTTCCTATCACTGACGTTACACTGACTGGCCTATAGTTCCCAGGTTTTGTTCTATCTACCTTTCGTAATATAGGAACAATATTAACTGTCCGTTAGTCCTCTGGCAACATCCTCTATACAATTTATATATATATATATATTAATATTCTATTTAAGCGCATGCTCTAGAGAATTGTTTATTTTGTTACCTTCTTTAGTAAATACTGAGGCGAAGTAATTATTCAATTCTTCGGCCATTTCTCTGTCATTGCCTGTCAGTTTGTCTTGCTCATCTTTTAGTGGCATTATCCCTACTTTAATTTTCCTTTTGTTATTTATGTGTCTATTGAAGACTTTATTATTGATTGTTATATTTGCTAATAATTTTAAATTGTAATTTCTCTTTGCCTTCCAGATGTTTTTTTTATTTTCACTCCTAAGTTCTTCTAATTCCACTTTGTCCGCCTTTCTTTTAGTATCTAATTACTTCTTATATTTTTTTTCTTTAGATTCAATGTTCCCTTTAGACCTTTATTCAGTCAAGGTGCCCAATAATTAGTTTGCTATTTTGGCTTTTAGTGGAATACATTTCTCTTGAACTCTATTGATAACCCTTTTAATAACTTCCCATTGTTTACAATCTCTTTGTTTTTCAAGATTTTCTCTCAGTTTGCCACCTTCATTTACTCATAATTTGCTCTTTTCCTTTCGATTGCCTTAATCTTTGACCTACGTATGTCACTCTCGATCCTAATCTTGTACCTTTTTATGTTTTGAGCACAAGTTGTAAGTACTCTTCTACTCTTGGTTCTCCTATCTGTTCCGGTTCATTATCCATTACAAGATCTAGCAGCGTTCTTTTCTTGTTGGGGTACTTAAATAGTGGTTGAGAAAATAATCCGGTATGCACTGTAAAAACGCGATTCCCTTTTCTCCTTTCGCTACTTCTTGCTGCCAATTTTTCTGGGGATTGTTGCAATCTACCATGATTATTATTCGATGCCTGCTACTCACCTCGTAGAGTTGCCGATATCTTTCTTCCTCCAATTCCATTCCACTATTTGGTGGTCTATAGGCAAGTATTTACTTTCCTTATCTGCTTGTCTCTATGCCGATTTGCACGCGGCTCGGGATTCTGAGGTTATTGCTGATGAGGTTCTGTTTTTTATGTTAGCTGCTCACTCATGATTCTCCCTTGGAAGGATGTTGGACATCATGAGAGTTAAAAGTATAACCGTCGAACTTCTTCGTATCATCAAGCATAAACTTTTTAATAAAAACAGGATGAATTTCGAATGTCGTGGAACGAATGCATTGCTTCTCTTCTGATGTGTAAAGCGCTTGTGTAAGGCAATAAGTGTCAGTAATGATGTCACCCAAAAGTGGGGAATGTTTAGTTTTATGGTAATAAAATGTAACTTTAGTGGCTGGGATAATAAAACATGGGCAGAAAATCCATTAGCTGCAATTAACCGTTGGTGAAGCTTTTCCTTCAAAGGGTTTAGGGTCTGTTAGGTCAGGAAGTAGCTTTGAAGTAAACTACTACAACTGTTTACATGAAGAGTCTATCTTTAAAGGATCGGCGATAGATACATCATCCCGTCTTGTCTATGACGTTTTCCTTTGCAGTAGTCAAAATATGGTGTATACAGGAGGATGGTTTTCAACAGTAATTCAGAGGGTTCGAAAGTTAAAACTTGTAACCCAAGAGCAGTTAGACTGATCATCTTTACTGTGTATCAATAACGTATGTTCCGTATATTGTGCTACGAAATGTCTTGTGCTTACTCGAAACGTGTTGTTAACCAGATGAGGAAGGAGGTTGTCTGCTAACATTGGAACTCTTCCCTAATCTTTCCTAATTTTTTCGTTTTGCAATGGAGCACAACAAATGGATCCTACCCTCTCCCCCACCCTTTCCAGCTTTGGTTCTAGCCGTTTCGAAATGCACCTGACCCTAGTACTGGGTAGGCAACACATCCTTCGGCATACCGATCCTGACTTCAAAGAATACTCTCTACCCCCCCTAATTATAGAACCTCCAATAACTACAGCGTTTCTACTCTGCACCACTTCGCTTGGACTGCCTCCTGCTCCATAGTACCTTGGTCGGGATTGTGGCTGTCCTTCCCACAGTCTTTCAAATTATTCTCACAGGTATCCAGTATATTGTACCTGTTTGATACGAGCAATATCTGTTGGACCCTTTTTATAACATTCCTTCCTGGGATGTGTTCGTCACTGGAAAGGTCATCATTTATTGCCAATCCCTAATTGCCTTTGAGAAGCTAGTGGCGAGCCGCCTTCTTCAACAGCTTCAGTCCATGGGGTGAAGGTACTCCCACAGTGCTGTTATGGAGGGGATACCAGGATTTTGACTAAGCGACGAGGAAGGAACGACGATTTATTTCCAAGTCAGGACGGTGTGTGACTTGGAGAGGAACTTGGAGGTGATGGGGTTCCCATGCGCCTGCTGATCCTGTCCTTCTAGGTGGTAGAAAGCTGCTGTCGAAGAAGCCTTGGCAAGTTGCTACAGTGCATGTTGTAGAAGGTACACACTGCAGCCATGGTGCGCTGGTGGTGGAGGGAGTGAATGTTTAAGGTGATGGATTCGGTTCCAATCAAGCGGGCTGCTTTGTCCTGAAGTGTTGTTGGAGCTGCACTCATCTAGGCAGCTGGGGAGCATTCCATCACACTCCTTACTTATGCCTTGTAGATGGCTTTGTGTAGATAGGAGGTGAAACACTCGGCGCAGAATACCTAGCATCTTGCCTGCTCTTGTCGCCACAGTAATTTTGTGGCTGGCCCAGTTACGTTTCTGGTCAATGGTG
The DNA here is from genome assembly GCA_030390025.1 of Squalus acanthias. Classification (NCBI taxonomy): domain Eukaryota; kingdom Metazoa; phylum Chordata; class Chondrichthyes; order Squaliformes; family Squalidae; genus Squalus; species Squalus acanthias. The sequence goes on from CM059430.1 coordinate 62,596,414, forward strand.
ACGCTCAGGATGTTGATGGTCGGGACTCCGGCGACGGTAATGCCGTTGAAAGTCCAGGGGCAGTGGTTAGGCTCTCGCTTGTTGGAGATAGTCATTGCCTGGCTGTTCTGTGACGCGAATGTTAACTGCCACTTATCTGCCCAAGCCTGGATGACGTCCAGATCTTGTTGCATACGGGCATGGACTGCTTCATTATCTGAGAAGTTGTGAATGACACTGAACACATCAGCGAACATCCCCAATTCTGACTTTATGTTGGAAGAAAGATCATTAATGAAGCAGCTGGGCAAAACCGGTAAATATATTTTATGTAACTACAGATATTAAATGCACGTATTTACTGGTTTATATAACTGTGTTATGTGATTGAAACAAAGTGATTGATTTATATCCCCTGCATTGTGTGAATGAACGTCATTTTATTGGCTATTTAATTTGTTAGTTCAATTAGAAATTTTCAGGAATCAATTGAAGCAATTGCTTCAAGAACTCTCAGGAATGGCAGCGTGCAACTCTGTGATATTGACATTTAATGCCAGAGGTTACTTTGATCCTGATAGTAAACGTACAAAATATGCTTGGCCAGTTCCTGCTGGCAGTGGCCAGAGAACACCATGGGCCAGTTTGGAACCAATTCTCAATTTCACTGACACAACACACAGGATAGCAGGCGGGGGAGTGAAAAAAATCTATGGGAAGGATTTGTGACTAGGAAACAGGGAGAACTATGCAACCTTCTTCAAAAATAGCTTGGGATCTTTTACTTCTACCTAAATAGGTAGATTGATCCTTCAATAGAATTACATAGAATATACAGCACACAAACAGGCCATTCGCCCCAACCAGTCCATGCCGGCGTTTATGCACCACTCAAGCCTCCTCCCACCTTTCCTCCAAAAACTCTATCAGCATAATGCTCTATTCCCTTCTCCCTCATATGCGTATCGAGCCGCCCTAAAATGCAGCTATACTCAGTTAATATTAAAGGCGGCAGTTCATTCAAGGCAGAATTCCATCAGTACCATATATTATATTAGTGCACTTTTCCTGTCAACTTTACCATTTCTACTGTAAGTTTTGTCCGCGGTCCTCGCATTAGAGGCATTGCAGTGCCGGCTCTGGCAGTGGGTGCAATTGCAGGCTAACGGTTCAGCAGAAAATTTTATAGAAATTAATATGGGAATTTACAGGACAGAATGTATATGAATTTAAATGGATATAGAGCTAAGTCTGCATGCAATGGTCCAAATATCACCCAGCCTCTAACCCTGCTTCACCTGATGATTAAACTGCAATTTGATTCGCCTTTACCAGCACTATGGGAGATAGACTGCATTTTAAAAAATTTAATTTAACTTTTAATAAAATGAGTGATGCAGTCTTACACAATAAAAGCAGAGCCTTTGACATATGATAATATGAGCTCCAACAGGATTTTAAGCATTTGTGCTGAGGGTTACATCATTTTGTGGAATATTTCAGCACTTCCTGTTGCTGGTCAGTACTTATCCTACACACAAAACGGACGAGGCCGTGAATTTAAGTTACATTTTCCTTTTGATTTTGCGATGCCTGTTTGGAAGTTTTCTTCTATTTTAAAGGCGTTATAAAATACAGATTTTTGTTGTTGTTGGATCCTATTGATCCTCGGCCCTTGACCTTGTCCAACAGGTACGAGGTACTTGCTAACTGTATGGATGAGGAAAAGGACAGCATGGAGGATGGGCAAACTGACCTCTGCAGCGTGGTAGAGGGGGCCTACCAATTGGGGGGAGAAGGAAGGAATGTGGTAGTGGTAGGGGACAGTTTAGTAAGGGGGATAGATACTGTTCTCTGCAGCTGTGAAAGAGAGTCCTGAAGGCTGTGTTGCCTGCCAGGGTTAAGGATATCTCCTCGTGGCTGGAGAAGAACTTGGAGTGGGAGGGGGAGGATCGAGTTTGAGGAGCTAGGGTCTAAATGAATAAGCAGAACCTCAAGGGTAATAATCTCTGGATTAATACCTGAGCCACGCGCAAATTGGCATAGTATCATGCAGATCAGAAAGTTAAATACATAGCTCAAAGTGTGGTGTGGGAGGAAGGGTGTTGAATTCATGGGGCAAAGGCTCCAGTACTGGGGAAAGAGGGAGGTGTTCCATAGGGACGGGCACCACATAAACCGGACTGCGATCAGCGTCCGGGTGAGTCGAATAACTAGGGCTGTAGATAGGTCTTCATACTAAAAAAAGGGGGGGGGGGTGGGTTCAGGTGTGGGGAAATTTTGAAATCTAAAGAGAAAGGTCAAGGCAACAGAGCAGTGTAGCGATTTAGGTAAAATAAGCAGAGTGTGACAGGAAGGGACAGACAGTTAACGGTAGCAGTGCATCAGAGAATCAGGTGAAAGCAGGGAATAATGGTAAAACATTTAAATTAAAGTCTCTTTATCTGAATGCACGAAACATTCGTAACAAGATAGATGAACTAGTGGCAAAAATATCGATAAATTGGTTTGATCTAATAGCCATTACAGGGATGTGGTTGCAAGGTTACCAAGGTTGGGAACTAAATGTTCCAGTGTACTTGACGTTTCGAAAAGACAGGCAGAATTGAAAAGGAGGGTGGGGGTGTTAACACTGAGAATAAAGGATGACATAAGGACAGTAGAGTGAAAGGATCTCGGCTCGGAAGATCAGGAAGTAGAATCAGTATGGGTGGTGATAAAGAACAACAAGTGGCAGAAAACACTGGTGGCTGTAGAAGGTATACCTTTGGACAGAATATTAATCAAGAATAGTAGGCGCTTGTAACAAAGGTATGCAATAATCGTGGTGGACTTTAATCTTCACATAGACTGGACAAATCAAATTGGCAAAGGTAGTCTGGAGAACGAGTTCATGGAATGCATTCGGGACAGCTTCCTAGAACAATACATCATGGAACCATCTAGGGAATAGTTTTTTTCAGACTTTGTAATGTGTAATGAGACAGGCTTAATAAGCAATCTGATAGTAAAGGATCCTGTGGGGCAGAGTGATCATAATATGATAGAATTTCACATTGTCCCGTATTTTCCGATCGCTGCGGATGCGTACGAGCTGTGTACACACCCGTAGGGGCTTCACAAGTTCCAGTTTCAGGCAGGTGAAGCAGATGCACTGAAGCCACTTGACAGATCCTCCGCCTGCCCGGGAAAAGGGCCTCTGCGGGCAGGGAGTTTTGCTTTCTGCACAACCTACGCCCGGTTAATGCAGGTGTAAGGCCTGCTTTTACCAGCATAAGCGTTTAAAAAAGTTAAAACCTGTTTTTTTCGCAATCAGTTTGAGAGTGAATTGCCTAAGTATGGAACAAGAGCCTTAAACTTAAATGATGCCAATTATGTAGGTATGAGGGGCGAGTTGGCTGAGGTAGATTGGAAAAATAGATTAAAAGGTTTGGCAGTAGCTAAGCAGTGGCTATCATTTAAAGAGATATTTCATAATTCTGAACAAAAATACATTCCATTGAGAAACACAAACTCCACGAGAAAAGTGTTCCATCCGTGACTAACTGAAGAAGTTAAGGATAGCATTAGATTGAAAGAAGAAGCTTGAAATTGAAACTTATAAAATTCTAACAGGACCAGACAGACTCGATGCAGGAAGGATGTTCCCGATGGCGGGTGAGTCCATAACCAGGGGTCACAGTCTAAGGATAAGGGGTAAGCCATTTAGGACTGAGATGAGGAGGAATTTCTTCACCCAGGGAGTGTAGAAACTGTGGAATTCTCTACCACAGAAGGCAGTTGAGGCCAATTCATTAAATATATTCAAGAAGTAGTTAGATATATTTCTTAAGGCTAAAGGGATCAAGGGATATGGGGAGAAAGCAGGGACAGGATACTGACGTTGGATGATCAGCCATGATCTCATTAAATTGCGGTTCAGGCTCGAGCGGCCGAATGCCTACTCCTGCTCCTATCTTCTATGTTTCTATGTTTCTATGTAATGTTCTAAAGAATACTAGTAAGCCTGAGGATTCGGAGAATTTCAGAAACCAGCATAAGATGAACAAAACATTGATGAAAAGGGAAAACATAGAATATGACAGAAAATTAGCAAGAAATAAGAAAACAGACTGTAAGAGCTTCTAAAAGTATGTAAAAAGGAAGAGAGTAGCAAAAGCCGACGTTGGTCCCTTAGAGGCTGAGACAGGAGACATTATTATATAAGGAAATGGCAGCAACGTTAAACAAATATTTTGTGTCTGTCTTCACAGTAGAATACACAAAAAGCATACCAAATATGGTGGGAAAGCAAGGGTAGAATGAAGGTGACGAACTTTACATAATTAATATAAATAGAGAAAATGTACTCGTGAAACTAATGGGAGTAAAAGCCGACAAATCCCCTGGACCTGACGGCCTACATCCTTGGGTTCTAAACGTGTTGGCTGTGAGATAGTGGATGCATTGGTTTTGATCTTCCAACATTCTCTAGATTCTAGAATGGTCCCAGCGGAAGGTAGCTAATGTAACACCGCTGTTCAAGAAAAGAGGGAGAGAGAAAACAGGAAACTATAGGCCAGTTAGCATGTCATTAGTCGGCTGGAATATGCTGGAATCCATTGTTAAGGAAGTGGTATCAAGTCACTTAGAAAATCATAATATGATTAGGCAGAGTCAACATGGATGTATGAAAGGAAAATCGTGTTTCACAAATTCATTAGAGTTTTTTGAGGATGTAACTAGCAGGGTAGATAAAGGGGAACGAGCGGATGTAGTATATTTGGATTTCCAAAAGGTATTCGGTAAGGTGACACATAAAAGGTTATTACACAAGATAAGGGCTCATGGGGTTTGGTGTAATAAAGTAGCATGGATAGAGGACTGGTTAATGGACATAAAGCAGAGAGTAGGGATACACGATTTAAGCTTGGCAGGCTGTAACTAGCGGGGTGCCTCAAGGATCACAGCTGGGGCCTGAGCCATGTACAATCTATATTAATGACCTAGATGATTAGACTGAGTGTAATGTATCCAAGCTTGCTGATGATCCAAAGCTAGGTTGGACAGTAAGCTGTGTGGAGAACACAAACAGTACGCAAAGTGATATAGGTAGACTAAGTGAGTGGGCAGCAAGGTGGCAGATGGAGTATAATGTAGGGAAATGTGAGGTTATTCACTTTGGTAGGAAGAATAGAAAAACATAATATTTTTTAACATGAGAAACATTTAAATGTTGGTTTTCAGAGAGATTTGTGTGACCTCGTTCAAAAAATACAGAAAGCTAGCATGCAGGTACAGCAAGCAATAAGGAAGGCAAATGGCCTGTTGGCCTTTATTGCAAGTGGGTTGGTGTAGATGAGTAAGAATGTCTTGCTACAATTGTATCGGGCCTCGGTGAGACCACACCTGCAGTATTGTGCACAGTTTTGTTTCTTTATCTAAGGAAGGATATACTTGCCTTGGAGGCAGTTCAACGAAGGTTCACTGGATTGATTCCTGGGATGAGAGGGCTGTCCTATGATGAGAGATTGTGTAGAATGGGACTATACTCTTTGGAGTTTAGAAGAATGAAAGGTGATCTCATTGAAACATACAGATTGTGAAGGGGATAGACAGGGTAGATGCTGAGAGGTGGTTTCCCCTGGCACGAGTGTCTAGAACTAGGGGGCATAGTCTCAGGACAAGAGGTAGGCCACTTAAGACCGAGATTTCTTCACTCAAAGGGTTGTGAATCTTTGGAATTCTCTGCCCCAGAGGACTGTGGATGCTGAGTCTTTGATCATATTTAAGGCTGAGATAGATAGATTATTGGACTCCATGTGAATCAAGTGATCTGGAGATCGGACGGGAAAGTGGAGTTGAGAACAATAATCAACCATGATCTTGTTGAATGGTGGAGCAGGCTCGAGGGACCGTATGGCCTACTCCTGCTCCTATTTCTGATGTTCTTGTGTTCTTATGTTCTGGTTTCGATTGGAAACATTCGGTACTCTCCACACTTGATCACAAACATCAGATAAACTGAAGGGTGAGTGATTATATAAATCAATCAAAAATTGTTGGTATTAATTTGTGGCGTACTGTACTACGCACGAAGCCTTACCTACACTTTCTAAGTGCGGCGTCCGTGGACAGCTGCAATGTGAGAACGCTTTAGGAGACCCTTCAAATAACGGCGAAGATTCCCATGCACTCGAATGAGAAGAATATTACCCTTTACTTTACGGAGCATATTTTTGGCCATTGAGCTCTTGACCTGGAAGCTCACTAGACGCCCTTTTTAAAAATCTAGCGAATATATCCGCTATCAAACCAATTTGCACAGTTTCATCGTGGCTACCAACATTTTCCTCCAAACATTTTATGCAGGACGCGCTGATAGCAGGAAATTGCAATTGCAAAGAAGCCCTGACCTCAAACACACATCGGCAACTCTCTGAAGGAATCATCAAAGCTCTATTTCCTAAATATTCAATAAGGTTATTTTAAGGTGAAAATAAACGCCATCGTTATCATTGACGGTTCTGATTCAGTTCACTGTGTTCGGAATAGCATCAGGTCTCCCGAGATACAACCCATCACAATGAATGCGATCTCCCCAGTATCACGTGAAATGTGCAGCAATGCTTGGAATTATAGTAGAACATTCTCTATACACAACTGCTGTGTTAATCAGTCATTTTCTCACCTTCAGTATTTATCATAAAATATTGCTACTGTTATTTAAGAACTAATTATTAACAATTTATAAATGTTCCCAGTTTGTCCCGCTTTGACGTCTGTAGTCTATTGTGTGACGTTAACAGCAGCGTACAGCCTAAAGGAAGTGTAAGAGTATTTGCCTCACGAGATTCACTACAAGGAATGTGCACATTCGACATCTTCATTTGGGAGAAACCAACACTGGCTCAGCGATCGGTGGTAAATTCTGTATTTGGAATTTTGATATTTTTCTTTCCAAAGCCATTGTTGACCGTGACACAGCTGATCCCAATGGCTGCTTAAGAGCAGAACGGTCATCAAATTTCACTTCACAAACGAAACCCATTTTTAACCCACAGACACAGGATGTCAAACGTCATTACGAAGCATTTCGGTTTAAATAATCAGCAAACCCTTCTTTCAGTGTCAAACACACGGTCTGTGCCGTCAGTGATCAGTTGAATCTTTTGCTCGGAATGTTGTCGACTGTGATATTCCTTTTCCTGTTGCTGTCTCTCCCGGGGATCATTTACACAGGTACCTGTTTATTCTCAAATCGATCTGTCTTAATTAAAAACATACCTGAAATAGTTACCACACAAATTGAATGAAATATAATTAGTCGGTCTGTATTCTTCTAACGCTTTTTCATTTCCATGTAGAAATGCATTTTAAAGTGTTTGGTTCCGCATAGAATACAATTAAGCAAACTTTGAATATATTTTCTAACAGCTGCTGCGGACTCTTCGATCAGCGTGTCTCAAACTCCCAGAAAAGTAATGATATTAAGGGGGACAAACATCACCTTCCAGTGCTTAGTCCCCGAGTCCCTTCGCAATTCAGGGATAGAAGTGCGTTGGAGGAAAGAGGTTGAGAATGAATATCTGCAAAGACGAGCCGATAGCAGAAAAAGATTTACTCTGAAAGATAATGCAGTCGGTTTATTTGAGTTACTGAACGCGACTATCCGGGACTCTGGAATGTATCACTGCGCAGTGATCCGTCAGGGAAGAATTATTGGAAAAGGAACAGGATCACATCTAACTGTGAGCGGTAAGTGACGGGAGAGAGCGGGAATTTCCAAATGTATCAAATGTAACAAGGATGATGTTTTGTCATTGTTTTATTGCACCGTCTTTGATATTATAAAACATGATATTAATACATTTACAGTGAAACTCTGCACACAACTACTAATTATACGGCATAATATGACGCTTCATTTGCTGAGTTGTGTAAAATTCCAGCAATATTAACCAGATTAAGTAACATGTTACTCGATTCATCTCAAAACGTAATTTTTACATCAGACTTCTGAAGATGGAAGTTGCGGAACAAATTCCAAATATATTGATGACTGGCTGAAAATCTTTTCTATTAATGCACCGCTCCCGCCATAAACACGGCTCTCTTGGGGAGTCAGACAGACAGACCCAGAGTTAAAAACAAACAGAGAGCGACTGAGGATACCATTGTTCTTCCATATCTTATGTTTAATATCGCCCCAGTAACCTGATTTTCTCCATTCTCTGTTCCACAGCTGCCCCAACTCCATTGAAGATTTCCCCCAGGACACCCGAAAGCATTTCATCTGCGTTTCTGACTCTTGTGTGTGACACGGCTGAGTTTTACCCGGGCGATTTAACCCTCGTTTGGTATAAAAATGGCGTCGAAACCGCAACTGGGATAAATGACACTAAACGGCAGAACACTGAGGGACTGTATGAAGTTTCCAGCCCTTTTGAAGAGACGCAGTCTGTGCCTAATGGGGATGTTTACATCTGTTTGGTAGCTCATGTCTCCCTCCGGACTCCCGCCATTGCCAGCTACACAGTTACCAATTGCGACCCATGTACGAATGGAACAGGTGAGGTCAGCTGCAGTTATATACTGAAAAGTGTACTTCATATAGTTTATTCATATTGATAATCATAAAGATTGTTTAAAAATAAACTCCCAGGAAATATCAAAGCAAAGAGAAAATTAATGTTTCAATGTTAAATCTTGTTGACACTTAACCATAGTATAGCCGAATGATTATTATCGTCCTCCACACAGCTCTCTGTTAAACCGCATCAGCTTCCAATTGTTAAAACAAAAATGATCAGGCGATGTACCTCTTTTATACAATTATTTTCATTTCTTGCTGATTACTCAAAACTCATTTGTTTCCCTTTATCTGGTTCCTTACAACCAGGACCAAGAGCGGCACTCGTTTTTCTGGTTTCGAGCGTCTCCTAGTGGGGCTCCTGAGCCCGGCCTCTGATGGGCGATTCACTGTGAGGGGTTTTACACTGTCAATTACTCCCAAACACAAGCTCATGTCCTGTGTTCCCAGGTCTCACATTTCAGTTACGCAATTGCCTTATACCCCCGCCCCCCCCGCCCCCCCGCCCCCCAGTGCTGGATAAGCCGAGCAACCAAGAACACACGCTAAAATCCCATCAAGTTTCCAAATCCCAACACTCCCACACAAGACAACATGATTAATGTTAGGTCGTACCTTCTTCCATTCTGTTCAAGACTACCTTCCCCTCCAACTTTCGTCCTGGCCACAGCTCTGCCTACACCCCTTCCAGCCAGACAGTCTCCCCATCCCTTTTTCTGTCTCAAATCTCTATCTTGCATCACCTCTCCAAAAGCCTCTTTCACCTAGTACATGTTGCCTTCCATCTTCCCACATCTCTAAGTACTTAAACAATGGGAAGAGATAGATTTAGAATATATTAAAAATGGAACTTGTGTGGGAGCCAATACACAACATTTGGAACTGCATAAGGAGAGAAATAATAGAGATTTAATTCATTAGAAGGGAAACAGACAAAATGCAAAACATTGCTGTATAGACATTTACATAGACCGTTACAGACAGCAGAATGAATAAAGTGTAAGACAAACATACAAATAGAAAGATTAAGAAAAAAGAGGTGTAAGACAAAGATAGAGAGGATGGCACAAAAGTAATTCGCAAGTGGGAAAGGAGCAAAGATACAATTTCAAGAAGAGCAACACCACAGGAGACTGATGATATTATAACCCCCGGAGTCACCTACTTGTTATTGAATAGCCTATGCTCAAATGTACTGTACCGTTGGAAATCCATATATAATGCTTATTTCTCATGGCTTTGCGCATGGCGAGTAAGAGGTTGTCCTGCTGCGTAGGAAGGAGTGTGGTTTTCCTGGGGATGTAAGTCGGAGCCGTGGACACCTGAATCGAAAGAATTTGGAAATCTTTTCATAAGGGAGTGAAATTAAGGAAGTCTTTTTGAATGGTTGCTGGAGAACACGGACAACTCATGGGAATATAAACGAACACATAAAATCCATGTTTGAATGATTAGAGGAACCCAATGTGTTGTAAAACCGGGTATATCGTCTGCCTTACAAACATTCTCAGTAAAACATTATTAAGCCTTCAAGTTCCTGTATTTGATACATAACACAGGTTCATCTTTGTTATCCGATTATATTTCATATTTTGCTGATTGTTACTCTTTGTTTTGTTTCCATGTTAAAATGTTTATTCCTTACCATTATCTGGTTTTGCTTCACCTGGACGATTACCAGGAGCTACGATCAAGTTGTCTGCTCTTTGGTTTCTCCCAATGCAGTTCCCGATCCTGATCCGCTTTTTGCCGATTCTGAATGAAGAGTTCTGAAATTAACACTTTGGCCTACTTCTAATCTTGGCGCAGCGGTCTGAAGTGGGATCTGTCTCATATATTTAATTTAAACTGTTCTTACTGTCTGACTGCTTTTCAGCCGGTTACATCATTTTTTAAGAACTGCTAACCTGGGCAGACAATAATTAATAAACCATCTCCTTCACTATTCAGTGACATTCTTACTTCAATAAAGTATAGACGTGTGAACTGATGTTTTAACCGATTTCTGCAATTCGGCATTTTGTAGAGGGAATGGCGAAACAATTGTCACCGAATTGCCTGGGATTACATCAGACAGTAAGTAAAGAACATAAGAAAAGTTTACGATAAGAACAAGCCATTCGTTCCAGGGAAACATTCCGCTCGTATATTACCTCTCCTACACCAATCTCTCTTCGCAGTTAATGCCATAATTGTCTCATCCATTAGATGCATAAGTCTCTCCCAATATTACATCTAAAAACGAATAACAGTTTTTTAATTAAAACATCCTTATTGCTGTTGGATACTACGGAGTTACTAAAAACATCAATAGTTCAACCAATGAACTCTGCTGTGGCCTCGTTTACGAAACACTCGCCACTATGTACAACTTAATATATTTGCTCCTATTATTCTTGCAGATAGCGTCGGTATGTCCCCTTACTACTCGGGTTTTAGATATGCGGTGGATGGATTAGCGTTCCTGCTCCTCCTGATCATCATTGGGATGCACTGCCAGTTGCAGATTAATAAAGGTAAGATCTATTGTAAGCATTTGATTTTCATACAATACTTCAGCGAGCTCCGGGGGACGGGGGAGTGAGTGTTTCCGAGTAGCGCAGAGGAAGGAGAACTAAATTATGACTTAAAGTTGAAGGCAGGCTGCTATCTGATTCCAAACAGCAACAGATTCAGCTCTTTAAAACGCAGAAATACTCGCAGAATTTAAATTAAAAGGATCTGATTATCTGGATATTTGCAACAGAAATTTCCACTTCGCAGCATGATGAATGGAACGTATTTTGAATAGGTGTGAGACTCCAGCCCGGAATGGTTTTACAGCATTCCTGGTCGCTGCAGTGAGATTTCAAACACTGACAGCACAATCTGAATCTGAAAACCATGTTCGGCATTATAGCGACTCCAGAAAGGTCTTTGCAAGCATTGATATGCAAATTCAGTAAATATTTCAATCATGCATTATGATTAAATTGCATTGCTTCACAGGGAAAAATTGCCGTAAAGGGCCCGAACTGGCGTGAGGAGCTGATACATTTAATCATTCATCCCGCAATAAGTTCAAATATGAAGAAAGATTGATATCATAATCACGTCAGAGTAGTTTGTCTATTTCCTAAAAGTATTTGTTCCGCTTAATGGGTCATTCAAATCGTATTCAGCAAAATATTTGATGCCGTCGGGAAAGGATTTCACTCAGCGGGCGAAATTGGTTTTCGGAAAAAAATGCGAGCGGGGTGTAAAACCGGATGCCGAATCGCTATCGCCTGTTTCGCGCTACCGCCGAAGAACAATTTCAGCCGCGCCCCCGGTGCGTTGCTGGTTTAAGTGATTATCTAGCAGAGAAGAAAACGGTCAGCTTCGTTGAAAATGTACCTAATTAATAACTGTTTATAGATTCAATATTATTTGTAATTGGGCAACTCAGTATTCTGGTACTTACGCTCATTTAAACATTTCTGTAACATTGTATTGTAAAACGAATATTGATAGGTTTAATTATTAGTTATAACGACCACAGTACTCACCGGTCTTAACATTCGCACTTGTATCACTGCATTAATTGTGCTTCCTTCCCTTTCTATCTAGCCTATGTTGTTCTGTTCAATGTTTAACCAGCAGTCTGTAAACTGGTGAAGGTAATGAACTAGCCACGTTAGAAAATATTTAATTATTTCTGGCCCATGCGGGTAGAAAAGACTTAGATTCTTGATATACTGCAGTAGGTTTGAGCAGAATTAAGTTAACTGCAAGATGTAACCTTGAAGAGGAGAGGACTGTGTTCCATCAGCCGGGGCTGGGTAGCGGATCAGAAAGACACAGATCACCAGTGCAGCACCAATATTCATGCGATAACTGAGACTACAAGGTTGGGTGACTCGGGTCGTGCAGTGTACCTCAAGTTGTCTGTGTGTTATTCTGATGATTGTTTTCGGCAGCAGTCCACAAAATTGGCAAAACGAACAAATTACAATATTTCCAAACACGGGTTGACAGATAAAACAAGGCACCGAAGCGACTCTAGATTTGACCGGGTCGAAAAATCGGAGAATTACAAAAAAAAACAGGGTAACATATTCTAGTGTTATGTAATTGAATGTGGGTGTAATAGTTTGTTATTGTCTTAAATATTTGAGGAATTTTCATTTAATTATTTGTAAGAAAATGATCTTGCCTTGCACATTTTTGATCAATCTATAGTATTTCACAGATGACAAATACCTGCAATGATACACTATTTGTTTTGCTGCATCTAATTATTATCATACATAAAGTGAATAAAAATAGGTGTTATACGACCTCTCTTATCAATCAACCATTCCTGATTTATTGCTTTTTTGCGGGTAAAACTGCAAAGCCTGAGTTTTGTCTTGTGTGTTGCGTTACCGTGTTCTGAAATCGTGTGCAGGCGAATCTAAAGCTACTAAAGCAAATTCCCCGATTGTTCTCATTAGGCTGTATCTTCAAAAGGATAGTGATTCCAGAGAGTTCTAAGACGACCAACAATAATGAATCCGGGACATACTACTTACTTTGTGAGACAAGCCCTACAGAGCGTAATGCATTTTTATTGGAGAAAACACCGAACGAAACAGGCCTTTAAAATGCTGACAGTCGTGGATAATATAGATATAAGCAGGTTGTATCGTTTGGCACGCAACTAGAGAATTAACAAGCCTAAAGAGAGAGAATAGAACTACAACACGCTATCTATAATAGCGTGGCTGCCTCGTCAGCTATAAGCAACTCGTAGTTTACTTGATGAAGCTGTGAGTATTGAGAAGTAGATCACTTGAATTACCGGGTTAGAACATTGTGTGGCTAGTTACTGGAAGAAATGCCGCCGAACAGTTCCAGTGACCAAGGGTTTAGCTCCGAATGTAAATATAATGGCCCAGAAATTGGACTTCGATGGTTGCCGCGGGGGTAAGGATCCCCCGCGATATCGCACTCCGCGCCTGCCTTTATGGTTTTGGCCCACACTAACTTCAATTGCTGGGCCTCTCCCTGGTGCCGGCGCGCAGTGTGTGCGTGTCCCAGAGGCGCAGTTAGTTCGATGCGAGCTCTGGGACCACGTGGGCCAGTTAGAGCCAATGGCAGCACACCATCTTTCATTCATAGTTTTGACAGGAAGAGCTGTCAAAGCTATGAATACAACAAGCCCCCAAAAGAACAGCTAAACCTCAATTAAATTAAAAAAAAGCCATCACATTAATAAAATAACTATAGTTAAATAAATTAACCACTTTAAACAAAAAATTAAATTTTTGAAAATATTTCAATTCTTTTTAAAAGTTATAAAAATAAACTTACCTTTCTTTAAAGTCTCTAAAAAAGATAAACCTGTTGAAATTTTTTTTAAATAATACTTAATTAACTACTTACCTTGTTAAAAGGGGGTCTTACGCCTGCTTTCTTTATGTGTAAAATCTTCAACACTTACCTGCGCGTTCAAACCTGAAAAAAAAACTAAGTGCGCTGCTGCGCACAACCTGTAGCGTGCACGCGGTTCACTTAGGAACCGCCCCTTCGCAATACCCGAAGTGCTGGTTTCCCGCGCATGCACAGTGCATGCAGGAAACCGGCACTTCGGGACCTAATACGCGAGAGTACACAGTGCGTAATCTCCCGTATTAGGTCTAATTTTCGGGCCAATGGGCCGGATATTCCGATCCCTACGGGTGGGTACGCCCTGTGCACCCACCCGCAGGGACATCGGAAATGCCGGTTTCAGGCATGCACTGCGGATGCGCTGGAAAGCGGCATTTCTGATCTGTCAAGAAAGCTCTTGACAGATCCTCTGGCTGCCCGGGAGATGGGCCTCTGCCGGCGGTGAGTTCCGCTTTTTGGAGACCCTCCGCCCGCAGAAAACCCTTACAGTTCGTGCGCCTGGTCCCTGCTTTTACCAGGATAAGTGTTGACATTTTTTGTTTCACTGATTTATCATTTAAAAATATTTCTAAAAAAGCTAAGTTTATTTTTACCACCGTAAAAAACTTTAATTATTTAAAAAAAAATTAAAGCTTTGTTTAAAATAATTAATTTTTTTGCACTTTCAAATCATTTTAAAAATGTGATGTTTCTTAAAATTTATTTAAAGTTTTACTATGTTTTGGGTGTGATCTCCATTCATATCAGGTCTTCCTGTCAAATGTATGAAGGGAGATTCCCTTCTTTGATTGGCTCCCCATGGCCCACCTGATCCCAGGGACGCTGCCAACTACCTGCGCCTCTGGGTTACGTGGGCCCTGCGCACCGGCAGTTTGGAGAGGCCCAGGAGCGGAACTGTGCGCCTCCCGGGAGCCCTCAGGTAAGAGCGCAGATTTTTCCAGATCGTAGTCCTCCGCCCGCGGGAGGCCAGCGATCGGAATATCTGGGCCATTATCTCCTTGCTTCTATATTCGATGCCACCAAAATCTAAAGCAAGAAACTCCCTTTGTATTTTTATTTCGTAATAAACTTCTGTTTCAATCATTCATTGAGGTCTCTCTGCTCCTCTGCAGCATTTAAAATCGTACCATTCAAGAAGCATTTCCTGTTCCTAAATGTACCTGCAAAAATATACTATTTCACATTTCCCTGCATTCTACAGCAAACATCGATCTGCCCTTCAAACTAGCTGTCGATGTCGTCTGCAGCATTTCACGATCTGAATCATAATTTCTTTCCCGACTCCCCATAAAGTGTCATTTGCACGTTTTAATGTTGCACCCTCAATTTCCCAGTCAAGATAATTGATGCATATAATATATAGAAGTAGCCCAACATACCATTTCCTTTCCTAATTGCTTGCTGTACCTGCATGTTAACTTTCAGTGATTCGTGTACAAGGACTCCTGGTCCCTCTGAACACCAACATTTCCCAATCTCGCACCATTAAAAACAAACTCTGCTTTTCTATTTTTTCTACCAAAGTGGATAACTTCACATTTCACCACATTATATTCCATTTGCCATGTTCTTGCCCACTAACTTAGTCTGTCTATATCCCCTTGAAGCCTCCTTCCATTCTCCTCGCAACTTACATTCCCAGCCAGCTCTGTATCATCAGCAAACTTGGATATATTACATTTGGTCTCCTCATCCAAATCATTGATGCAGATTGTGAATAGCTGAGGCCCAAGCATTGATGCTTCGGTACCATACTAGTTACAGCCTGCCAATCTGAAAATGAGCCGTTTATTCCTACTCTCTGTTTTCTGTCCGTTAACCAATCCTTAATCCATGCTCGTATATTACCCCAAATCCCATGAGCCCTAATTTTTTTTAACAACCTCTCCTGTGGCACTTTATCGAATGCCTTCTGAAAATCCAAATGCACCACATCCACTGGTCCCCCCTTATCTATTCTGCTAGTTAGAACCTCAAAAAACTAAAACAGATTTGTCAAAAACGATTTCCCCTCTCATAAAGCCATGCGGACACTGCCCAATCCTATTATTATTTTTTAAGTGCCCTGTTACCAGGTCCTAAATAATAGATTCTAGCAGTTTCCCTACTACTGATGTTAGGCTAACCGGTATGTAGTTTCCCGTTTTCTCTCTCCCTCCTTTCTTACATAGTGTGGTTACACTTGCCACCTTCCAATTCGCGGGAACCATTCTAGAATCTATGGAATTTTGGAAAGTTACAATCACTATCTCTATAGCCATCACTCTTAAAACCCTAGGATGCAGGCCATTAGGTCCACGAGATTTATCGGCTTTTAATAATTTTTTTCAGTTCCTTAAGTGTCAGCTGTGGCTCATAGAGTCATAGAGTTATAGAGCACAGAAAGAGGCCCTTCGGCCCATCGTGTCTGCGCCGGCCATCAAGCCCTGTCTATTCTAATCCCATTTTCCAGCACTTGGTCCGTAGCATTGTATGCTATGGCGTTTCAAGTGCTCATCTAAATGCTTCTTGAATATTGTGGGTGTTCCTGCCGCTACCACCCTTTCAGGCATTAAGTTCCAGGTTCCAACCACCATCTCGGTGAAAAGTTTTTCCTCAAATCCCTTCTAAATCTCCGGCCCCTTACCTTGAAACTATGCGCCCTGGTTATTGACCCCTCTACTAAGGGGAAATGTTCCTTTCTATCTATCCTATCTATGCCCCTCATAATTTTGGACACCTCAATCAGGTCCCCCCACAGCCAAGGTAAACAACCCCAGCCTGTCCAGTCTCTCTTCATAGCTGAAGCGCTCCAGCCCAGGTAACATCCTGGTGAATCTCCTCTGCACCCTCTCCAATGCAATCACAGCCTTCCTACAGTGTGGCGACCAGAACTGCACACAGTATTCCAGCTGTGGCCTAACTATCGTTTTGTACAGCTCCATCATAACCTCCTTGCTCTTATATTCCATGCCTCGGCTAATGAAGGCAAGTATCACATATGCCTTTTTAACCACCTTATCTACCTGTCTTGCTACATTCAGGGATCTATGTAGATGCACACCAAGGTCCCTCTGATCCTCTGTCATTCCTAGGGTCCTACCATTCATTGTGTATTCCCTTGCCTTGTTAGTCTTCCCGAAATGCATCACCTCACACTTTTCAGTGTTAAATTCCATTTGCCACTGTTCTGCCCATCTGACCAAACCGTCTAAATCGTCCTGTAGCCTGAGGCTTCCCTCCTCGCTATTTACCACTCCACCAATTTTCGTGTCACCTGCGAACTTACTGATCATACCTCCTACATTCATATCTAAATCATTAATGTACACTACAAACAGCAAGGGACCCAGCGCCCACTCAGTGAGTAGCACTCTCACCTCTGAGTCAGAAGTATTGTGCCTTCACAATTCCACTCCAGGGACTTGAGCACAAACATCTATGTATCACTCCAGTGCAGTGCAAAGGGACTGCTGTACTGATGGAGGTGCCGTCTTTTGAATGAGACCGAGACCCCGTCTGAATTCTCAGCTGGACGGGAAAGATCCCATGGCACTATTTCGAAGACGGTAGGGGAGTTATCCCGGTGTCCTGGCCAATATTTATCCCTCAATCAACATAACAAAAACAGATTCTCCAGTCATTATCACATTGCTGTTTATAGTAGCCTGCCGTGCGCCAATTGGCTGTCGCGTTCCCCACATTGCAACAGTGGCTACACTGCAAAAAGTACTTAATTTGCTTTAAATCGTGTTGAGACGTCCGGCGGTCATGAAAGGCCTGATATAAATGCAAGTCATTCTTTTTTAAGACGCCTGCATGTGTCCCATTTTTTCTTTTCTCATATATTATATTAAGTATAAGGCAAACCGCAGAAATGTTTCCTTCATGCATTTTCTGGCGTTACATTTATTGCTGCACACAAATGTTTCAGTACAGTGAAATTGGTTAAATCCGGGACATTCGATGCAATTTCCTTATGTACAGCATTATTGTCATATGGATCACATGGGCTCCCAAATTTCAGCTCTGGATAATGTCCAAAATATCAACAGAGTTCGGCTAAAATGAAGCGCATTTTTTTTAATCGCCGCATAATTGTAACCATTTTTAGAGGAATGTTGCTCATTCAGTTGCAACGAATTACTAATGTGGCATCTGTGAGACTAACTCCCCCAGGTTAGGCCATGAATTGGATTCATGCTGCACACTTTATTTATTCGTACCGTACGGTAACGTTGGTTAATTTCCTAGCACTTGATGTCATTTCTTCATGTACTACTGAAGGGATAATTACAAGTCCTAGCCCTTTCGGACTACCACAGATCAGGTGTATTCACCAGACGTTTACCTTCAACTAAAGTTTGCGGTAGCAGGATCCTATAAGACGCTTAATTGGGTTTAAAGGTCAGACTACCTCTCCCTAAAGGAAAGAAACGGTCTAAATATGTTACCGTCCTCCAGATAGTACATTTAATAAGTTTAACTAGAGTGTAACCTTCCGGATATTATAAGGGTCCGGAATACCCCCCCGAATTCTGCAACTCCTTTGAGTGCACAGACTTTGAGTTTGCAAGATGATGCAGAAATACTCTTTGAGACTATTCTAAAAATATATAGATTTCTTACAGAACCGATATTTAGTTAACATTTATTATGGCAATCGCAACTTTAATCGTTCAAAATACAAATAGCTTACATTATCTTATTCTCAGATCTTTATTCTCAAATCTTAACTACGTTAAATTTCCACACTTCTACTTATTTCTTAATCCAGAATATCCACCAAAATCAAATAACTTTAGTAGCCGAGACTCCAAAGTTGTAAACTTACAGAGAATGTCTGTAAAGTTGAGAACCGCTTGTCTTGCCAGCTGCTTCTGACTTTCTCTTTGAAAAGGTCTATTTTTGTATCTTTTTTGGGTGGTTGATCCTTTGAAGTTTTCCTGATGATGTAAGCTTAATTGTATCAAGTCATTCATTGCTGACTTTGTTCTATTCTTTATTGATATCTCTGTTGAATGCTTTCTGTCTTTACTGTCAATTTAGCCATTGCATGCATAATTATGTTTCTAACTTAGATGTTTCAAAAACCATCATAAACACAATGACAGCAATGGTTTCTGTTTCATGCAATTCTTAGGAAGTCTTTCTATTGAATTTCTAATACTACTTTAACTGGTCTTTATCGGGCGTTGTGACTCCGTGGTATTCCAAGTTCAATACAAGAACAATGTACTTTTTTGGTGCATCCATTGATGTCATTTTCAAAGTCTTTCTGTAGGTATCATATTTACAATATGTAAATTGAAAACACTTCTCTAGTATCTTCATGCATTTCTAATTTACTTCAATTGGTTTGTATCAGACCTTGGGACCCCATCTTTCAAGCTTAATATTAAAACTGATTGTTCAGCATGCGTTTCTTTTACTTGATGTCATTTCTTCAAAGCCTTCTGTTTACAATATGTAAATTGAAAACACTTTAACTCAGTGTTTACTTGTTTTCTAGCTCTCTCAATTGATTGCATATTTAATCTTGTTTCCTGTCTTTAAGTTTAACATAAAACTATTTTACGACAGGTATTTCTTACTTGATGTCATTTTTTCAAAGGCACTTGGTTTTTTTAATGTTCTGTGCACCCGTTCGACGTGTTAGAGTATAACACTTTACTTGGGTCATTCCATTGTTTTTCACCCAAACTCTAGACATAGAAGAACCTCCCAATGGTTTGCTTTAATAGGGCATTGTCTTTGTTAATATCCCATTTCCATATCAAAGCTTGTGTTCACAGCTTTGTGTTAACAAACCATCTTATCTCATAAGCCTGTATTCTGTTTGCAGCCTGTGTCTGCTAAGGCTTATGTCTTTTAAACCCAGTATGTCATTTATTAATAATTTCAGAAATTTGTTTTTAGTATCGTGTATTTTTCTGAATCCTGGCTATTACTTCACACTACGATAATGTGATATTGATTACATGGTGTCAGAAATTGTATCATCTGGACAAATGTCTAAAATACCAACAGAGTTCGGCCAGTAACGTACAAATTTCTCCATAATTGTTACTATTTTAAGAGGATTTACTAATTCAAGTTGTTCCTGTCACAGTATTTTACACCTTAGAAATAGAATTTGGAAGTGATAGAATCATAGAATCGTAGAATGATACCGCACAGAATGACGCCATTCGTCCCGTCGTGCTTGTGCCAGCTCTTTGGTAGAGCTATCCAATAGTCCCACACCACTGCACTCTTCCCATAGCCCTGTATTATTTTCCTTCAATTATTTATCAAATTCCCTTTTGAAAGTTACTATTGAAATTGCTTCCGCCACCCTTTCAGGCAGTGCATTCCAGATCACAACAACTCACTGCGTAAAAAATGTTTCCTCATGTCGCCTGTGGTTTAACTTAAAATCACTTTACATCGGTGTCCTCTAGTTAGCGATCCTTCTGCCACTGGAAACAGTTTCTCCAAATTTACTCCAGCAAAAACCGTTCATGATTTTGAACACTTCTAGCAAATCTCCTCTTATGCTTCTCTACACGAAAGAGAACAATCCCCGCTTCTCCAGTCTTTACGCATAACTGAAGTACCTCAGCACTTATATTTGAATTGGTGTCGCCCATGACATACATTCTGATCGCGGATGTTGTGTACAAATAAATCTATTAACGCTTACATTTTCATCATTAGCAGCGCTGAACAACTGCAAAAATCACAAACTGATCAGTTCGCAATTGTCTTCTGTTTCTGTAGTTGCATTATTAAGTGCCACTAAGGGTATAGCGCTCTCCCTGTTCCTTCTGCCAAAATGCACACCTCACACATCTTTGTATTAAATTCCATCTGCCACTTGTCTGCCCATTTTGCTAGCCTTTCTATGTCCTGTTGCAGTCGATTGGTATCATCCTCACTGTTTGCCACACCCCAAATTTGGTGTCACCGGCAAATTTAGAAATTCTACTCTGTATTCCAATATCCAGGTCATTTATGTATATCAAAAATAGCAGTGGCCCCAGCACTGACACTTGGGGAGCACCAATGTCTACAATCCTCCAGTTTGAAGATTTTTGGGTCCCATTTTATGTTACCCGCCATTCCACTCTCATATTCTCTCTTTGCAAATTTATTTTCAGCTTCACTTCCCCTTTTAACTTATTGTATTTGGCCTGGTTCTCCCATGAAGAATTCACCTGACATTCATCATACACACTCTTTTTTTGTTTCGTCATCTTCTCTATCTCCCTCGTCATCCAAGGAGCCCTTGCTTTGGTTCCCTTACCCTTCCCTCTTGTTGGAATGTACCTTGCCTGTACTTGGAACATCTCCTCCTTAAAGATCACCCATTGTTCCATTACAGTTCTTCCTGTCAGTCTTTGTTTCCATTTTACCCTGGCTAGATCCTTTCACATTCCATTGAAGTTAGGCCTATTCCAGTTTATAAGTTCCACTCTAGATTGTTCCTTGCTACTCTCCATTGCTAATCTAAATCTTATGATACGATGATCACTCATACCCAAGTGTTCTCCCACAGACACTTGGTCGACCTGGCCCACCTCATTCCCCAGCGCCAGATCCAGCAATGCCTCCTTCCTAGTTGGGCCAAGAACATACTGGTCAAAGAAATTCTCCTGAACACTTTTCAGAAATTCCTTCTCCTCCTTTCCCTTTACCCGAGCATTATCCCAATCGATATTTAGGTAATTAAATTCCCCGAATATCACCACTCTATAGCTCTTGCATATCGCTGCGATTTCCCTGCAGATTTGCTCCTCTAACTCGTTCTCAGTAGTTGGAGGCCTGTAGATTACTCCCAATGGAGTGATCATACCCTTTTTGTTCCTCAACTCTAAACAAATGGATGCTGTCCTTGTCCCCTCAAGAACATCCTCCCTTTCCAACACTACAATGTCTTCCTTAATCAGCACTGCCACCCCACCTCCCTTTTTTCCCTCCCTATCATTTCTGAACACCTTGTACCCTTGAATATTATGTGCCCAGTCCTCACCGTTGTTAAGCCACGTTTCGGTTATTGCCACAACATCTAATTGCCAGACGGTTAATTGTGCTTGTAGCTCACCAACCTTACGCACCACACTTTGTGCGTTTAAGTACATGCTTTCTAAACCCATTTTTGAATTTTTCGTAGTCTTTCTTAGTCTGCTCCAATCTAATATGGTACTACTTCTGCCTCTAGTAATACTTTCTTCTCTAGTACTATTCAAAACACTCACTCTTTTCAGCGCCTTATTCCTCTTTCTATTCCTATATGCTGGCACCCATTCACTTGCCATGCCAGTTTAAACCCTCCTCAACAGCACTACCTAACCTCCCCATGGGAATATTGGTCCCCGCTCTGTTGAGGTTTAATCCATCCGGTTTGTACAGGGCCCACCTTCCCCAGAAATGGTCCCAATGCCTCACGAATCTACAGACCTCCCTCCTGCACCATCTCTCCAGCTACGCATTCATCTGTTCTATCCTCCTTATCCTGTACTCACTAGCACATGGGACCTGGAGATTACTACCTTTGTGTTCCTGCTTTTTAATCTCCCTCCGAGCTCCCTAAAATCTGCCTCCAGGACCTCATCCCTCCTTCTGCCTTTGTCGTTGAGACCGATATGGACAACGACCTCTGGCTTTTCACCCGCAGAGTGTCCTGCAGCCGCTCAGTGACATCCTTGACCCTGGCACCAGGGAGGCAAAATGCCATCCTGGAGTCACGTCAGCGTCCACCGAAACGCCTATCTCTTCCCCGAACCAATGAATCCCCTATCACTATTGCTGTTCCAATCTTCTTCCTCCCCCCCCACCCCGCCCCGTGCAGCTGAGCCACCGGTGGAACCGTGGCCTTGGCTCTGGCTGATCTCCCCAGACGAGCCATCAGCCATACAAGTTTCCAGAACTGTGAACCGGTTAGCAAGGGAGATGCACTCCAGGGATTCTTGCCCTACCTGCCTGATCGTCCTTCTCTGTTGTTAATTTTAAATTGGAGATTGATTGCCTTTTTGTTAAATAAAAGTAATAAGACGTATGGGCCAAAGATGAATACATGGAGTTAGGGCACAGATCAGTCATGAACTCATTGAATGGCGGAACAGGCTCGAGGGACTCAATGGCCTATTCCTGTTTCTATGTTCCTATGAACCTATGAAGGGGCCATAGGGATAGGGCAGGAAATATGACAGGACAATGGAGAGAGACACGGCAGTCATGAATGGCGAGTGTTCGGTTAAACAATCTTAGAGTGTTAGGGTTAAAAAGTATTCCAGTACATCTATAACACTGGCATCTATCCGACAATGAGGAAAACTGGCCAGGTATGTCCTGTTCACATCAAGCAGGACAAATCCAACCTGGCAATTACTGCCCCATCAGTCCACTCTCAATCATCAGCAAAGTGATGGAAGATGTCGTCGACAGTGCTATCAAGCAGCACTTACTCACCAATCACCTGCTCACTGATGTCCAGTTTGGGATCCGCCAGGACCACTCGGCTCCAGTCCTCATTACAGCCTTGGTACAATCATAGACAAAGGAGCTGAATACAAGAGGTGAGGTGAGAGTGACTGCCATTGACATCAAGGCAGCACTTGACCGAGTGTGTCATCAAGGAGCCCTAGCAAAACTGAAGTCAATAGGAATCTGGAGGAAAGCTTTCCGCTGGCTGGAGTCATACGTAGCACAAAGGAAGATGATTGTAGTGTATGGAGGTCAATCATCACAGCTTCAGAATATCGCTGCAGGAGTTCCTTAGGGCAGTATCCGAGGCATTCAGCTGCTTCATCAACGACCTTCGCACCAGCGAAAGGTCAGCAATGGTGATGTTCGCAGCCGACTGCACAGTGTGCAGTGCCATTCATAACTACTCAGATAATAAAGCAGTATATATCCGCAAGCAACAAGAACTGAACGATATTCAGGCGTGGGCAGATAACTGGCAGGTAACAATCACGCCACACAAGTGCCAGGCAATCACTATCGCCAACAAGCGAGCGTCTAACTACCTCCCCTTGACGTTGAACGGCATTACCATCGCCGAATACCCCACCATCAACATCCTGTGAATCACCAATGACCAGAAACATAACTGGACCTGCCACATAAATACTGTGGCAACAAGAGCAGGTCAGAGGCTGGGTATTCTGCAGCGAGTGTCTCAACGCCTCCTGACTCCCCAAAGTCTTTGCACCATTTAAAGGCACAAGTAAGAAGTGTGATTGAATACTCTCCATTTATCCAGATGAGTGTAGCTCCAACAACACTCACGAAGCTCGACACCATCCAGAACAAAGCAGCCCGCTTGATTAGCACCCCATCCACCACCTTAAACATTCACTCCCTCCACCACCTGCATACTTTGGCTGCAGTGTTTACCATCTACAAGATTCACTGGAGCAACTCGGCAAGGCTTCTTCAGCACCACCTCCCAAATCTGCGACCTCTACCACCTAGAAGGCCAAGTGCAGCAGGCGGAAGGGAACACCACCAACTCCAAGTTCCCCTTCAAGTCATACATCATTCTGACTTGGACGTACATCGCCGTTGCTTGATCGTCGCTAGGTCAAAATCCTGGAACTCCATCCCCAACGGCAGTGTGGATGTGCCTTCAGCACACGGACTGCAGTGGTTCAAGAAGGCGGCTCACTACCACCTTCTCAAGGGCAACTAGGTATGGGCAATAAATGCTGGCCTTGCCAGCGACGCCCACATCCGATGAACGAATAACAAAAAAGGAAAGATTGGATAGGCTGGGGTTGTTTTCTTTGGAACAGAGGAGGCTGAAGTGGAGACTTAATTGAGGTGTTTTTAATTATAAGGGGTCTTCATAGAGTCGGTAGGAAGCACCTATATGACTTAGCAGAGAGCCAATTATCAAAGGGCACATATTTAATTAATTGGTAGAAGGATTAGACGGGAGTTGAGGAGAAGTTGTTTCACTCAGAGGGCGTTGGGGGTCTGGATTGCACTGCCTGAAAGGGTGGTAGAGGCAGAAACCCTCATCACATTTAAAAGGTACTTGGATATGCATTGAAGTGCCGTAACCTGCAAGGCTATGGATCAACAGCTGGAAAGTGGGATTAGGCTGGATGGTTCTTTTTCGACCGGCGCAGACACGATGGACCGAAAAGCCTCCTTCTGTGCCATAAATTTCTATGGTTCTATCACTCTTTTCAAATTTTATGGAGAGTTGCTCCATGGCCCCTTGGCCCTTCTGTCCTGATGTGACAACACCCGTTCATCCACATTCTCAATATTTAGACCAAGTGGACAATCACGGACCGAAGCACGAAAGAGTTGTTCAATTTCCTGAATCTAACCCTGTCGATTTGCAGGACTCTGGGAATTTAAAACCACACCATTCTGGGAGGAGAATGCCAACAAGATATCTCGAAGATTGTGTCGTTGTATAACACTTACATCTGATGTGCTTAAATTAGGTTACCGTCATTAAAAAGCAATAAATGATAACTGATATGTGAACGCCCAAAACAAATGTGCAGAAGGAGGGCAGAAACAGCACCAAAGATGAATTACTAAGAAGGTATTAGAACAATAATGCATGTTCAGTCAGTAAACTATAGCCATTAAATAAAGAGGAACTAAATTACTCTACTTGTTTGAAAATCCTTTGTTTTTCGTTTCGCCATTAAGATGAGGCTTAAAACTGGAAACAAAACTTGTAACATCATAATTCATAGAATCATAGAATAGAAGCGTAGAATGGTTACAGCACATTCGGGCCGTCGAGCCCGTGCCGAGGCTCTGCAAGAGCACTTCAGCTAATCCCACTCCCCCAGCCCATTCGCCGTAGATCTGCAATGTTTTTCCTTCATGTGCTTATCCAATTCCCTTTTGAAAGCCACGATTGAATCTACCCCCACCACCCCTCCAGGCACTGCATTCCAGATCATTGACTTTCCTCGTTTATCCTACCAAAATCTATCACTTCGCACTTTTCTGCGTTACATTTTATCTGCCACATGTCCGCCCATTACACTAGCCTACCTGTGTCCTCTTGAAGTCTATCACTATCTTCCTCACTGTTCACTATAGTTCCAAGTTCTGTGTCATCTGTATATTTTGAAATTGTGCCCTGTACACTCAAGTCCAAGTCATTAATATATATCAAGAAAAGCAGTAACGACCCTTGGGGAACACCACTGTATAGGTTCCTTCAGTCTGAAAAACAACCGTTCACCACTACTCTGTTTGCTGTCACTTAGCCAATTTCGTAGCCATGCTGTCACTGTCCCTTGTATTCCATGGGCTTCAACTTTTCTGCTATGCCTATTATGTGGCACTTTATCAAACTCCTTTTGGAAGCCCTTGTACACCACATCAACCGCATTGCCCTCATCAAACCTTTATGTTATCTCATCAAAAAACTCAATCAAGTTAGTTAAACACGATTTGCCTCTAACAAATCCGTGCTGACTTTCCTTAATTAATTCAGACTTGTCCAAGTGACTGTTAATTTTGTCCCAGATTATCGTTTCTAAAAGATTCCCCACTACCGAGGTTAAACTGACTGGCCTGTAGTTGCTAGGTTTATCCTTGCGCCCTTTTTTGAACAAGGGTGGAACATTTGCAATTTTCCAGTCCCCTGGAACCAGCCCCGAATCTAAGTAGGATTGGAAGATTACAACATTTACAAGAAAATATTTAACCCAAATGATACAATAGAATTTTCTGTGTTTTCTTCAGATTCTGACCACGTTTTCGGATGGAACTTGCATCTGTCTGACAATCCAGAGTTTACAGTGTAAGGGATTTCCAGCGATAGCACTCTGTCAGCGGAAAACAAGCTCAAAAAGGCAGGGGCCGACAGCTCCCAGCATGGAGCACTGTGACTGCTTTTAATAGTCTTTGTAGAGAATAGAGAGCATACACTTACAGCAATACATAGAAACATAGACACATAGAAACTAGGAGCAGGAGTAGGCCATTCGGCCCGTCGAGCCTGCTCCACCATTCAATACGATCATGGCTGATCATCCAAATCCAGTACCCTGTCCCTGTTTTCTCACACAGAATCCCCATCGAGCCTGCACCGACACATATCCCACCCTATCCCCGTAACCCCAGGTATTTAATTCCCCCTAACATATCCCATCCTATCCCTGTAACCCCACATATTTAATCCCCTCCTAACACTAAGGGTCAATTTATCATAGCCAAATCAACCAAACCCGTACAAAAGCAAAATACTGTGGATGCTGGAAATCTGCAATAAAAACAGAAAATGCTGCAAATACTCAGCAGGTCAGGCAGCATCTGTAGACAGAGAAACAGAATTAACGTTTCAGGTCGATGACCCTTCAGCACAGAGAATAGCGAACATTCACTTACAGCTGCTCGTTTCTGAGTTCAGTGATCACAACCCTACTCAGAACACGCCAGATCTTGAGTTTCTTAAAAACAACCCTCGACCCCGCACCACCAATCACCCCGACCCCACCGCCCCCGCCGGCCACTGTCCATCAACGGAAGCCGCATTGCTGAACAATCATGGCAACAGAAAGGAGATGAAGCCTTTAGTAGAGGCCATGCCCTCGTTTATGCACCACTCGAGCCTCCTCCCATCCTTCCTCCATTTCTATCAGCATAACCCTCTATTCCCTTCTCCCTCATATGTTAATCTTGCCGCCCCATAAATGCATCAACACTCAGTTAATCTTAAAGGCGGCAGTTCAATCAAGGCACAAATCCGTCAGTACCATATATTATTATATCTGTACACATTTTCTATCCACTGTACCATTTACAATGGAAATTGCTACCGTAAGTTTGTCAAGCTGTATTTAGACCCTCCCCGCATTAGAGGCATTGCAGCGCCGCCACTGCCAGGGAGTGTAATTGCAGGCTAACGGTTTAAGAGAAAATTTTGTAGAAATGAATATCGGAATTTACAGATCAGAATGTACATGACTTTAAATGGGTATAGAGGTACGTCTGCATGCACTGGTCCAAATATCACCCAGCCTCTAACCTTGTGTCGCCTGATGACTACACTCCAGTTTGAATCGCCTTGTTGAGCTCAATGCGAGTTTGACTGTATTTTAGAAAATGTACCTTACATTTAATAAAATGGCTGATGCAGACTTACATAATAGAAGCACTGTCAGTGACTTATGATAAGATGAGCTACAACATGATAGGAAACCTTTGTGATGATGGTTACGTCATTTTGTGGAATATTTCAGCAAGTCCTGTTGCTGACAATGACTTACCCTACATATAAAAAGGACGCGGACGTAAAATTAAGTTACTTTTTCCTTCCTATTTTGCGAAGCCTCTTGGGACGTTTCCTTCTATTTTAAAGGCGTTATAAAAATATAGATTGTTCTTGTTGTTGGATCCTGTGGTGGGTTCTGGTTTCAACTGGAAACATTCGCTCCTCTCCACACTTGACAACAAACATCAGATAAAACTAAGGGTGAGTGATTGTATGAATTAATCAGCGAATTATAGGTAATAATTTGTGGCGTACTGTGTTACGCACACAATCTTATCTACAATTTTTAAGTGCGGCGTCCGTGTACACGTGCAATATGACACACCCTTTAGAATATCCTTCAAATCACGGTGAAGCCTCCCATGCACTCGAATTAGAAGAATATTACCCTTCACTTTTCTTAACATATTTTGCCCATTGAACTCTTGACCTGGAATATCATTCGACGAACGGTTTTTGTTTATCTAGCTAACATATCTGCTATCAAATCAATTTGCATAGTTTAATCGTGGCTCCCACGATTTTCCTTCTAACTTTTTAGGCGGGACGCGCTGATAACAGGAAATTGCATTTGCAAAGAATCCCTGACCTGAAACACACATCGACAGTTCTCTAATGGAATCATCAAAGCTCTATTTCCTAAATATTCAATAAGGTTATTATAACGTGAAAATAATTCCCTACGTTATCACTGACGGTTCAGATTCAGGTAACTGTGTTCGGAATAGTTCAGGTCTCCAGAGATATAACACGTCACAATGAATAGGATCTCCCAAGTATTGCGTGGAATGTGCAGCGATGTGTGGAATTATAGTAGAACAGTCTCTATACACAACTACTGTGTTAAAAAGTCATTTTTCTCACATCCAGCCTTTCTCCTAAAATATTGCTATTGTTATTAAAGAACTGATTATAAACAATTTATAAATGCTCCCAGTTTCCTCAGCTTTGACATTTCCAGTATATCGGGTGACGTTAAAAGCAGCGTACAGCCTAAGGGAAGTTTAAGACTATTTGCTCAATGAGATTCACTGCAAGGAATGTGCACATTGGACATCTTAATCTGGGAGAAACCAACATTGCCTCAGTGATCGGTGGTAAATTCTCCATTTAAAATTCGGATATTATTTTTCCTAATTCTTTGCTGACCGTGACATATGTGATTCCAATGGCTGCATAAGAGCAGAACGGTCATCAAATTTCACTTCACGAACGAAACCGATTATTTAAGCCGCAGACACAGGATGTAAAACGTCATTGTGACGCATTTCAGTTTAAATAATCAGCAAACCCTGCTTTCAGTGGCAAACACACGGTCAGTGCAGTCAGTGATCCGTTGAATCTTTTGCTCGGAATGTTGTCGAGTGTGATGTTTCTTTTCCTATTCCTGTCTCTCCTGGGGATCATTTACACAGGTACCTGTTATTCTCATTCGAGCAGTCTTGATAAAAAAACTTACCAGAAGTAGTTACCACACAAATTGAATGAAATATGGTTAGTCGATCTTTATTCTTGTTACTCATTTTCATTTCCATGTAGTAATGTGTTCTAAAATATTTGGTTCCGCATAGAGTACCATTAACCAAACTTTGAATATATTTTCTAACAGCTGCTGCACGTACTTCGATCAGCGTGTCTCAAACTCCCAGACAAGTAACTAAATTAAGGGGGGCAGACATCACCTTCCAGTGCTTAGTCCCCCGGTCTCTTGAAAATTCAGGGGTAGAAGTGCGCTGGTGGAAACAGGGTGAGAATGAATATCTGCAAAGAGGAGCCGATAACAGAAAACTATTTACTCTGAAAGATAATGGAATCGGTTTTTTTGAGTTACTGAACGTGACTTTCCGGGACTCTGGAATGTATCACTGCGCAGTGATCCGTCAGGGAGGAATTATTGGAAATGGAACAGGATCGCATCTAACTGTGACCGGTAAGTGACTGGAGAGAGCGGGACCGTCCAAATGTATCAAATGTAACAAGGATGATGTTTTGTCATTGTTTTACTGCACCGTCTTCGATATTATAAAACAATTATATTAATACATTTGCAGTGACCCTCTGCTGAGAATTGCTAATTAAATGGCATAATATGACGTTCCATTTGCTGAGTTCTGTAACATTCCATCAATATTAACCAGATTAAGTAGCACGTTACTCGATCCTTCTCAAAATGCATTTATTACATCAGACTTCTGAAGAAGGAAGTTACGGATCAAATTCCAAATTTATTGATGACTGAATTATTTTTTTTCTCTTAATGCGCCGCTCCCGCCATAAACACGGCTCTCTCAGGGAGCGACCGAGGATAACATTCTTCTCTCATGTTTAATATCCCCCAGTAACCTGATTTTCTCCATTCTCTGTTCCGCAGCTGCCCCAACTCCATTGAAGATTGTCTCCAGCACACCCGAGACCAATTCAGCTGCGTCTCTGATTCTTGTATGTGAAACGGCTGAGTTTTACCCGGGCGATTTAACCCTCGTTTGGTATAAAAATGGCATTGAAACCGCAATTGGGATAAATTTCACTAAACGGCAGAACACTGAGGGACTGTATGAAGTTTCCAGCTCTTTTGAAGAGACGCATCCTTTGCCGAACGGGGCTGTTTACATCTGTTTGGTATCTCATGCCTCCCTCCGGACGCCCGCCATTCTCATCCACACAGGTACGAAGCCAATATGCCAAGGAGTGAGGTCAGCCTCTGTTATATTCTGAAAGGTTATTTCATAGAGTTTGTTCATATTTAGAATCATTAAGTTAGTTTGGAAAGCGCCCAGAAAACAGCAAAGCAAAGAGAAAATTAGTGTTTCAATGTAAAATCTTATTGACACGGAGCCATAGTAAAACCGAATGATTATTATCGTTCTCCACCCCTGTTAAACTTCATCAGCTTCCAACTGTTAAACACATATGAGCAGGCGATGTATCTCTTCTATCCAATTATTTTCATTTCTTGCTGATTACTCAAAATTCATTTGTTTCCCTTTATCTGGTTCCTTACATGAGTTGCAGAACCAGGAGCGGCAGTTCGTTTGTCTGATTTCGAGCGTCTCCTAGTGGGTCTCCTGAGCCCGACCTCTGATGGGCGATTCACTGTGAGGGTTTTTACACTGTAAATTAATCGCAAACACAAACCCATTTCCTGTGTTCGCAGCTCTTATTTTTCAGCAATGGCCTTCTACCCCAAAGTGCTGGATAAGCCGAGCAACCTAGAACATACACTAAAATTCCATCATGTTTCCAAATCCCAAGACTCCAACACAGGACAACATGATTAATCCTAGGTCGTACCTTCTTCTATTATGTTCAAGGTTACCTTAACCTCCAACTTGACTGATCGAAATCTGTTTTATTGTTTCGTCCTGGCCACAGCTCTGTCTACACCCCTTCCAGCCACACAGTCTCCCCATCCCACTTACTCTCTTTGCATCACCTCTCCAAAAGCCTCTTTCACCTAGTACATGTTGCCTTCCATCTTCCCACATCACTAAGACAGTAAACAAAGATTAGAGATAGATGTTGAGTATATTAAAATTGGAAATTGTGTGGGAGCCAATACACAACATTTGGAACTACCTAAGGAGAGAAATAACAGAGATTCCATTCATTAGGAGTGAAACAGACAAAATGCAAAAGGATGCAGCATAGACCTTTAGATAGACGTTTACAGACACCACAATGAATACAATGTGTGACAAACATAACAATAGAAAAAATTAAGAAAGAAGAATGTGTAAGGCAAAGATAGAGAGGGCAGCACAAAAGTAATTCGCAAGTGGGAAAGAAGCAAAGATACAATTGCAAGAAGAGCAACACCACAGGAGACTGATGATATTATAACCCCCGGAGTCACCTTCTTGTTACAGAATAGCCTATGCTCAAACGTACTGTGCACACCATCATTGGAAATCCATATATAAGCTTATTTCCCATGGCTTTGCGCATGGCGAGTAAGAGGTTGTACTGCTGCATAGGAAGGAGTGTGGCTTTCTGAGGGATGTAAGTAGGAGCCGTGGACACCTGAATCGAAAGAATTTGGAAATCTTTTCATAAGGAACTGAAATTAAGGAAACCTTTTTGAATGGTTGCTGGAGTACACGGACAATTCATGGGAATATAATAAAAAACACATAAAATCGATGTTTGAATGATTAGAGCAACCCAATGTGTTGTACAACCGGGTATCTCGTCTGCCTTACAAACATTCTCAGTATAACATTAGTAAGCCTTCATGTTCCTGTATTTGATACATAACACGTATAAACATGAGGCTTATCTTTGTTTCCCGATTATATTTCATATTTTGCTGATTGTTACTCTTTGTTTTGTTTCCATGTTAAAATGTTTATTCATTACCGTTATCTGGTTTTACTTCATCTGGACGATTACCTGAACCTACGGTCAAGTTGTCTGCTCTCGTGTTTCTCCCAATGCAGTTCCCCATCATGATCCGCTTTTTGGCGAGTTTGAATGAAGAGTTCTGAAATTAACCCTTTGACCAACTTCTAATCCTGGCAGAGCGGTCTGAAGTGGGCTCTGTCTCATACATTTAATTTAAACTGTGCTTACTGTCTGACTGCTGTGCAGCCAGTTACATAATTTAATTACGCACTGATAAACTCGGCAGACAATAATTAATAAACCATCTCCTTCACTATTCAGTGACAATCTTACTTCAATAAAGTACAGATATGTGAACTGGGGGTTTTAACCGATTTCTGCAAGTCGGCATTTTGTAGAGGGAACGGCGAAACAATTGTTGCCGAATTGCCTGGGATTACATTAGACAGTAAGTAAAGAACATAAGAAAAGTGACGAATAAGAACAAACCATTTGGTCGAGGGAAACATTCAGCTCGTATATTACCTCACCTACACCAATCCCTCTTCGCAGTTTATGCCATAATTGTCTCATTCATTTGATGCGGAAGTCCCTCCCATTATTATATCTAAAACGAATAACAGTTTTTAATTAAAACATCCTTATTGCCGTTCAATACTACGGAGTTACTAAAACATCAATAGTTCAAACAATGAACTCTGCTGAGGCCTCTTTTTAGGAAACACCCGTCACAATGTACAACTTAATATATTTACTCCTATTATTCTTGCAGTTAGTGTCGGTATGACCCCTTACGACTCGGGTTTTAGATATGCGGTGGATGGATTGGCGTTCCTGCTGCTCCTGATCATCATTGGGACGCACTGCCTATTGCAGATTAATAAAGGTGAGGTCTATAGTAAGCATTTGATTTTCATACAATAATTCAGCGAGCAACGGGGGACGGGGGAGTGAGTGTTTCCGAGTAGCGCAGAGGAAGGAGAACTAAATTATGACTTAAAGTTGAAGGCAGTGCTATCTGATTTCAGGGAGCGCTGATTATTCCGAACAGCAACGGATTCAGCTCTTTAAAACTCAGAAATACTCCCAGAATTTAAATTAAAAGTGTCTGATTATCTAGATATTTGCTACAGAAATTTCCACTTCGCAGCATGATGAATGGAACGTATGTTGAATAGGTGTGAGACTCCGGCCCGGACTGGTTGTACACCATTCCTGGTCTCTGCAGTGGGATTTCAAACACTGATAGCACAAAGTGAAATTGAAAATCATGTTCGGCATTATACCGACTCTGGAAACTTCTTTGAAAACATTTATTACATTTCATTACTTCACAGGGAAAAATTGCTGCAAAGTGACCGAACTGGCGTGAGGAGCTGGTACATTTATTCATTCATCTCGCAAAAGGTTCAAATGTGAAGAAAGATTAATATCCTAATTACGTCAGAACTGTTTGTCCATTTACTAAAAGTATTTGTCCCGCTTAATGGGCCATTCAAATCGTATTCAGCGGAATATTTGTCGCCGGCGGGAAAGGATTTCACCCTCGAGGCGAAATTGCTGTTCGGAAAAAAATGCGAGCGCGGTGTAAAACCGGTTGCCGAATCGCTATCGCCTGTTTCGTGCTACCGACGAAGACCAATTTCAGCTGCGTCCCCGATGCGTTGCTGGTTTAAGTGATTTTCTAGCAGACAAAAAAACGGTCAGCTTCGTCGAAAATGTACCTAAGTAATAACTGTTTATAGATTCAATATTGTTTGTAATTGGGCAACTCCGTGTTCTGGAACTACCGCTCGTTTAAACATTTCCGTGACACTGCAGTGTAAAACGAATATTGACAGGTTTAATTATGAGTTATAACGAACGCAGTACTCACCGGTCAAACATTCGCACTTGTTTCACTGCATTAATTATGCTTCCTGCCCTTTGTATCTAACCCATGTTGTTCTGTTCAATGTTTAAGCAGTAGTATGTAAGCTGGTGAAGGCAATGAACTAGCCACATTAGAAAATATATAATTATTTCTGGCCCATGCGGGAAGAAAAGGCTTAGATTGTTGATATGCTGCAGTAGGTTTGAGCAGAACTAAGTTAACTACAAGATGTAAACTTGAAGAGGAGAGTAATGTGTCCCATCAGCCGGGGCTGGGTAGCGGATCAGAAAGACACAGATCACCAGTGCAGCACCAACATTCATGCGATAACTGAGACTACAAGTTTGGGTGACTCGGATCGTGTAGTGTACCTCAAGCTGTCTGTGTGTTATTCTGATGATTGTTTTCGGCAGCAGTCCACAAAATTGGCAAAACGACCAATTTACAATATTTCCAAACACGGGCTTACCGACAAAACAAGGGACCTACGCGACTCTAGATTTGTCAGGCTCGAAAAAGCATGGACTCCAAAAATAAAAAAAACAGGGTAACATATTCCGGTGTTATATTATTGAATGTGGGTGTAATAGTTTATTATTGTCTTACTTATTTGAGGAATTTTCATTTAATTACTTGTAAGAAAATCAAATTGCCTTTCATATTTTTGATCAATCTGTAGCATTTCACAGATGACAAATCCTTGTTTTGCTGTATCTAAATATCATCATACATAAATTCAATAAAAATATATTTTATATGACCTCTGTTATCAATCAACCAATCCTGATTTATTGAACTTTTGCGGGTAAAACTGTGAAGCTGAGTTTTGAATTGTGTGTTGCGTTACCGTGTTCTGACCTCCTGTGCAGGCGATTCTCCTGGTTTGGAAGGCAGGGCGCTCTAGTTTATGGACTCTTCCATAAACCCACTGAGCACAGCTTGCAGATGAAGGCGTATAAGATGCTTTTCTTTAAATTCTGTATGGCTAGATCACTTGAATTACCGGGTTAGAACATTGTGTGGCAGCCGATCAATTCCAGTGACCAAGGATTTAGCTCCGAATGTAAAGATAATACAAGACGAAGTGAATCCGTTGCTTCTTGTTCTGCCGAACTCTTCTGGCTTGATGACTGTGTGCATTAACAAGCGTTTTACAGCAGAGAAACAACGTCTGTACTTTTCTCTCTCTCCACATGAACCACTCAGTTAGTTCCATTTACCATTTAGATTCACACAATCGTTAATATCCCTCTTTTTCTAGCAACTAATTAAATTCTAACAGAACTCTTGGGCTGTGATTCCACAACGTTTTGTGGCAGAGAACGTCCACATCTCATGTTCTAACCAACCTCTGAGCAAAGAGTATTTTACCTCTCCCTTTATTTTTCCCGATTATGTTAAAGTTGTGTTCACTCGCCACCGTCTACTGGACAGTGAA
This sequence comes from Squalus acanthias, assembly GCA_030390025.1. Lineage (NCBI taxonomy): Eukaryota > Metazoa > Chordata > Chondrichthyes > Squaliformes > Squalidae > Squalus > Squalus acanthias. Next base: position 62,632,232 of record CM059430.1, read on the forward strand.
AATAAACTATCACTGTTTCCTTGTCATAACGCCTTGTACTTTTGAAAACCTCTATCAAGTCACTCAACAAACTTTTGTGCTCCAGTTAAAGAAGTCCACTTTTCTCAATTAATAACTCTCCATTCTTGGTCAGTTCGGCGGCGCATTTTAATTTATTTTTTATTCTTCCATAGTTCTACATAATCTCCTACACCAGTTGAACATAATCTCCTTGCTTCTGTAATCGATACCACCAAAATCTAAACCAAGACACACCCTTTATATTTTTACTTTGTAATAAACTGCTGTTTCAACCAGTCATTGATGTCCATCTGCTCCTCTGCAGCTTTTAAAATCCTACAATTCAAGATGCATTTCCTGTTCCTAAGTGTACCTGCAAAAATATACCATTTCACATTTCCCTGCATTCTACATCAAACATTTATCTGCCCTACAAATTAACGATCGATGTCGTCTGCTGCATTTCACGATCTGCGTCATAATTTCTTTCCCGATTCCCCATGAAGTGCCATCTGCACGTTTTAATGATGCACCCACAGTTCCCCAGTCAAGATAATTGATGTGTATAATTTATAGAAGTAGCCGAACGCAGCGTCCTTGGAACATCACTCGCTACGTCTTAGCACGAGAAAAGTCCTTTTACACTTAAACTTTGTTTCCTCTCTTCCAACTATCTCTCTAACCATGTGGCCACCTTGCCCTTACTTCCACGTGGCGTTATAGTATGTGGGACGGTATCCAATGCGTTTTGAAAATTTATATAAACTTCATCTATTGCCTTTCCTTTGACTCTTTCGTATTTCTTCAGTGAAGCCTATAAGTCAAGCGCAATCTTCCCTTTTGAAATTCGGGCTGACTGGGATTGATTAGCTCAGGTTTCTGCAAGAGATTAGCAGTTTTATCCGGAATGACACAGAGCTTGCGAGATGTAAGTAAATGTGCAAATGTTTCCTTGCCGTTTTGTTGCCATCTGTGTCACATTCTAATTGCTCATCTAATAAAAATGCATTGGCTTCGAGCTGGAGATTTAGTCAACGTGGAGTAGATTATTTTGATAATTATGTAAACTAAAGTAACACATTCACGTACAGCAGTCAAAACATGAACATTTGGGCGTTCTATCAGTCCCGGGTTCTGATAAGATGTAAGGTATCAACGAAGGCATTGACCAGTCTGCTTTCAGCTGCACGAGACGTTGTGCTAAATATTGACAAGAGTGTATCGATTTCTCTAGCTAAGTAAACAACACGACTGAGTAGCTCAGCTCTCCATGGCAAGTATATCCATCCTTAGGTAAGGAGAGCAAAGCTATACACAATACTCCAGGTGTGGTCTCACCAGGGTCCTATATAATTGCAGTAAGACGTCTTTACTCTTATACTCAAATCCTCTTGTAATAAAGGCCAACATACCATTTGCTTTTCTAAATGCTGGCTGTACCTGCATGTTAACTTTCAGTAATTTGTGTACACGGACACCCAGGTCCCTCTGAACACCAACATTTCCAAATCTCTCACCATTTAAAACATACTCTGCTTTTCTATTTTTGCTACCAACGTGGATAACTTCACATTTCTCCAAGTTATATTTCATTTGCCATGTTCTTGCCCACTTCTTAGCCTGGATTAGAAATTAGAAATTCTTTGCAAATCTGCTCCCTCATCACCACCAAACTCTAGTTCTATTATGTCAAACGGTGTGATAGGAACAACTTGAATGCGCAACATTACGCACAAAAAGTTTACAGTTAAGGAGAAATTGAATAAAATGCGCTTGATTGGTAGAACTCTCTTGACATTTTGGACAATATGCAGAACCTACAATTTGTTAGCCCATGTGATCAACGTTACAGTATTCTAGGATATGAAAAAATTGCAGTGCGTTTCAGAGATTTAACCAATTTAACTGTACTTAAATATGTGTGTGGATGAAATAAAAAGGCAGAAAATGTACACGAAAACACTTAGAGAAACATATGAAAATGGAATGTATAAAAAAGTGACAGACGCCTGAAGGCGATGCACTTACACATTCCCATCTGTACCAAGAGTGAGGTTAGGACAGTTACAATGACAAATGTGAAGTAGAATCAGTTTTGAATGTGAACATTAAGTTTTGTTTTACACTGAAACATGCGATGTGAAATAACTGCTGCTCTTCAGCACTAGATACATTTTCAGTATGTTGCAATTAACGGAGTTAAATTTAGAACAACACGTGTTGGTGCTTTGAGCTGAGCCACTGAACCGCTTCCTTTAATTAGCTCGCATAAGCGATTCGCCCTGGTCAATATTTAGCAGTACATCAGTGTAGCGAAAACCAGAAGGTAAAAACCCCAGCTAATCGCATTTAGTTTATCAGAACTGATCGTTCGCCCACATATTGACCTTTTAAATCATTCACATAGATGTGCCACTGTTTCGGTTAATGGATTATCAAAATAATTTACAGCACTTTGTCTCCAGTTTGAAGCAACGAATTGTCACTAGACTAGAAAATCGAATTTTAAGTAAATTGTAACATAATAACAGGTAAACAGTTGCACATTTACTGCAATTTTGCGGCCCCTGTCATTCGGGATAAAACTACAAGGTTCTTGTAGAGACCTGAGCTAATCAAGGCAAATCAGCACGGATTTCGAAAATGCAAACCGTGCTGGACTTCCTTTCTAGAATTCTTTGAAGAAACAGCAGTGAGAATAGTTCAAGAAAATGCAGCAGATGTCATTTGCATAGATTTTTTAAAATAATCAATTGAGGATAATGAGTCTTGCAAGCAGAATGCATGGCAACTTTCAAAACGGAAGCGGATATATACTATTGCAGGACTTTGATGAAAGAGGGCGAGAATGGGATAATTAGATAGATCTTTCAAAGTGCCGGACGGGCACAATGGGCCGCATGGTCTCCTTCCGTGCTGTAAGTTTCTTTAATTCTACGTGGCCATATGGGTAGACAGATGTTTGCAGGACATAAAACAACTGGTAGCTTGTTTCAGCAGCTTCACCCGATTCACATCAGGAGCGTCACCTGGACTGGAAGTCAGAATGCAGTAACGCGACACATAAATCAATGCACAGGTTTTGCAGTATTACTCGCCAAAAATTAGCACGAATCGTTCATTTGTGAGCAGTTGTATATAATATATTTTTATTGAACTCATGTTTGATGATAATTAGCTACAGCAAGGCTATTACCGTATCATTGTAATCGAAAGAGTAGAGATTTGTCTTCAGTTAAATAATAGATTTAACATTAAAATACGTCAGGAAAGTTACATTACTTAAAAACAGCTAAAAGAAAATTTATCAAATAATTGTACAGTAATTAATAGCTATAGACTGCTTTCTCTGATATATCACTGGAATGCTTTACCTCCTGGAGGAATGGTATGTCACGCTTTACAAACGCGTGGAGTTGATATGGCAGCGGAATGCATTTAGTGCACACCAAAAATGTGGTTTCTGCATCTAAAATGTATTGCTAATTGATTTTTCCTTCTGTGTACAAAGGCTCTGTAACTCCTCTTTGTTTTTTTGTCTGCAACTGGGCATACTCTGTGCTTCTTTCGTTATGTTTGCATTTCCCCGTTTTCTCTGAGTTAGTCAATGCTAGAGTCGTGTATGTCAGCTTGCCACGGCCTGTCCCATTTTCGGTCTGTAAAGCCAATGTTTGGGAATATTGTTAATTGGCCTTTTTGCAAGTTCAGTGGACTGCTGCTCAAAGCAGATATCAGAAGTACGCACAAATAGCCTCAATACATCACACGGTTAAATTCAGCACAAACATATTCCTTCTGCTATCGCATTAATGTTGATCTTACACTGGTGATCTATGTTTCTCTGATCTGTCACTTAGCCCTACCTGATCGTACACGGTTCCCTGCTCTTCATGTTTACGTCTTGGAGTTTTCTTGGCTTTGCTCATTTCGAATGCAACATAATGCAGGATCTCAGCCGCTGCTCCCTGCATGGGTCACAAAGAAAATGTTTGGTTATGTCGTCAGTTCATTGTTTTCACCAGTTTACGTACCGCTGATCAAACATTCAACAGATTGACCGGGGCTGGAGTTCAAGTGCACAAACGATAGTTCATATATATATAGGTAAGTGGGAATATTAAGGCACTGTGGTTTTAGAAGAGAAAGGCAAAATATAAAAGGTGGGGCGGTAGCCCTGATAATAATGGAGGGGATAAAGACAGTAGAAAGCAAGCATCTTAGCTCGGAAAATCAAGGTATCGAATCATTTGCTGGAACTAAGAAACAACAAGGGACAACACGGTTGGTATTAGTGTACAGGCCCCCTCCCACTATTTGTAGTGTCGGGCACAGTATAAATCAGGAACTTTGAGGTGCGTGTAACAAGGTGGAGTAAACATTGGGGAGATTAATTTTAATATAGACTGGACAAACCAAATTTGCAGTAACTCTGCAGCAAACGAGTTGTTGAAATGCATTCAAGATAGTATTCTGGATCAAAATATCGAGGAACCAACTAGGCAACAGGCTATTTTAGAACTAGTATTGAGCAATGAGACAGGGTTAATTAATAACCTTGCATTAATGGTGCCCCTGGGGAAGAGTAATCATAATATGAGAGAATTTTATATTGTCCCAGAATTTGTGGTGGATATGATGGCGTACTCTTGGAGTACGCAGTCATACTGCCTTTGAAATTGACCACAAGTTCAGGATTTTTGCATGCGCTTGCTTATTCACTAAATCCAGAACTTGTGGTCCGTCAATTTGCACGTTGACAGATTATCTACAGATCCACCAAAAACCTAATTGCTGGTGCAGAGTTGGGCTAATTGCCCACCAGCTGCCCAGCAATTATGTACGGAAATTTTATGGCTGGTGAAAGCAGTCACAGGGCCTGTTTCCACAGTGTAAGGGGATAGCCGAAATGAATAAAAATGCTTTTTTTTAATTAAATGACATCCAGGAACATTAAATGCTTTAATGCGAAGCAATCCTAATGTACGATAAAGCAGCAGGTTTTTAAAATAATATTTACATTCATGATTTCCTGCACAGTGCACGGTATTTATTTAAAAGTGGGAATTACGAGTAATGAATTGGATTCCCATGATAAAAGCTCAATCTGTAATGTATTTTAAAGGCTGTAATGATTAAGTAAGGTAGTAATTTAAATGAATGAAAGACAATCTGTTACCTGATTGGAGGAGCAGGCACACGTGTTCCCAGGTACGCCTCTGCACAGGCTGCTTCCCTGGGACCTGTGAACCATTACCCTGCCCTCCTACTCGCAGCGTCAGAGAGCAAGCTTACAAAGGAGGGCCACCATCGGGTTGGTGCGTATTCTTTTTGTAGGTCTGCGCCACACTCTGGAGCGATGCCGTGGAGCGCAATTTTTGGGCTTTTGAGTTTGAGTGATTTAGTTAAGTCCGAATTTGGGAGTAAATCTGAACAAATCAGAATATGTAGGTATGAGTCGTTGTTGGCTAAGGTAGATTGGGAAACTCGATTAACAGATATGATGGTAAATAAGCAATGGCAAGCATTTAAAGAATCAATTCATAATTCACAACAAATAACCATTCCCTTGAGGAATAAGAACCCCACGCAAAAATTGGTCCAACCGTGGCTTACAAGAGAGTTTAAAATAGTATTAAATTAAAGGAAGAGGCTTATAATGTTGACAAGAAAGAGTAGTAAATCTGACAAGTGGGGGGATTTTAGAATTTAGCAAAGGGTGAGCAAAAATTGATAAAGAAAGAGAAAAGAGAATATGAGATTAAGCTCGCAAGAGACATGAAAACAGATGGTAAAAGCTTCTATAGATATGTAAAAAGGAAGATGTTAGCGAAAATAAACGTGGGTCTCTTACAGGCTGAGACAGGAGAAATTATAATGGGGAATAAGGAAATGGCGGAAACATTATTCAAATATTTTGTGTCCGTCTTCAGTGAAGAAGACAGAAAAAAGATTATGTAAATAATGCGTAACCAAGGTTCTAATGAGAGTCAGGAACTTAAATAAATTAGTAATAGTAAAGAAATTGTACTGGAGAAATTAACGGGACTAAAAGCTGACAAATCTCCTGGATCTTATGGCCTACACTTAGGGTTTTACATCAGGAGGCTACAGAGATAGTGCAAGCATTGGTTTTGATATTCCAGAATTCCCTAGATTCTAGAACGGTCCCTGTGCACTGGAAGGTAGCAAATGTAACCCGCTATACAAAAAAGGAGGGAGAGAGAAAACAGGGAACTATAGGCCAGTTGGCCTGACATCTGATGTAAGGAATGCGAGCATATGTTATTAGGGATGTGGTAACAGAGCAGTTAGAAAATTATAATATGATCGGGCAGAGTCAACACAGATTTATGAAAGGGAAATCATGTTTCAAAAATCTGTTAGAGTTCTTTGAGCTTGTAACTAGCAGGGTAGATAAGAGGGAACCAGTGAGTTTATCATCAGTTAAATAATAGATTTAACATTAAGCATGTCAGGAAGGGTACTTTTTCTTAAAAGCAGCTAAAAGAAAATTCATCAAATAATTGAACAGTAAGTAACGACTATAGACTGCATTCTCTGATATATCACTGGAATGGGTTACCTCTCGGAGGAATGGTATCGCACGGTAAACATACGCGTGGAGTTGATATGGTAGCAGAATTCGATCAAAACACAACAAAAAGTGACTTCTGCAGCAAACTTTATTGCTAATTGATTCTTACTTCTGTGTAGACAGCCTCTGTTACTTTTCTTTGTTATTTTGTCTGCAGCTGGCCATACTCTGCGCTTCTTTCATTATTTTTGCATTTCCCCGTTTTCTCTGAGCCAGTCAATGCTAGAGTCGCGTATGTCAGCTTGTCACGGGCTGTCCCTTTTCGGTCTGTAAAGCCAATGTTTGAGAATATTGTTACTTGGCCTTTTTGCAAATTAGTGGACTGCTGCTCAAAGCAGACATCAGAAGGACGCATAAATAGCCTCAATACAACACACGGTTAACTTCAGCACAAACATATTCCTTCTGCTATCGTATGAATGTTGATATACACCAATGATCTATGTTTCTCTGATCTGTTACTCATTCTTACCTGAGCGTACGCGGTTCTCACCTCTTCACGTTTAGGTCTTGGAGTTTTCCTGGCTCTGCTCAAATCTAATGCAGCATAATGCACGGTCTCAGCCGCTGCTCCCTGCATGGGACAGAAAGGAAATGTCTGGTTATGAGGCCAGTTCATTGCCTTCACCAGTTTACGTACCGCTGATCAAACATTGAACAGATTAATCTGGGCTAGAGATCAAGTGCACAAACCATAATTTATATATATTTAGATAAGTGGGAATATTAAGACACTGTGAACATTATAACTAATATTTAAACCTGTCAATGTTCACTCTGCAATACAGCGTTACAGAAATGTTTCAATTGAGCGGCAGCTTTAGACTGTAAAGTTCTTTTTTTAAATCCAAAGAATAGATGAATCTATAAACAGATATCACCTAGATTTTCAACGAAACAGGCAGTTTTCATTTCTGCCATGGAGAGGGGAGCAGAAAGGATCAAACCAGGAGGAGGAGAGCGGATCGAGTGGGTAGGAGGTGCGATCAAAGAGGAGAGGAGAGTGGATCGAAGCGGGGAGAGCAGCTATTAAAAATAGGAGCTCGGAGAAAGAAGCTCGCAGGGGAAGAGGAGCTAGGAGAGAGATAAGCTCGGAGAGGGGAGAGGGGAGAGAGGAGTCCGGAGTGGGGAGGGAGGAGCTCAGAGAGGGAGAGAAGATCAGGAACTCAGTAAAATAATGGGACTCAAGGCAGATAAATCCCCTGGACCTGATGGCTTACATCCTAGGGTCTTCAGGGAAGTGGCAGTGGGGATTGTGGATGCTTGGGTAATAATTTTCCAAAATTCACTGGACTCGGCAAAGGTCCCGGCAGATTGGAAAACTGCTTCTAATGTAACACCCTTATTTAAAAAGGGTAGTAGGCAGAAGGCTGGAAATTATAGACCAGTTAGCCTAACAGCTGTGGTGGGTAAAATTTTGGAGTCTATTATTAGGGAGATAGTAACGGAACATTTAGATAAACATAATTTAATAGGACAAAGTCAGCATGGCTTTATGAAGGGGAAGTCATGTCTGACAAATTTGCTTGAGTTCTTTGAGGACATAACGTACAGGGTGGATAAAGGGGAACCAATGGACGTAGTGTATTTAGACTTCCAGAAGGCATTCGACAAGGTGCCACATAAAAGATTATTGCTCAAGATAAAAAATCACTGGATTGGGGATAATATTCTGGCATGGCTGGAGGATTGGTTATCTAACAGGAAGCAGAGAGTTGGGATAAATGGTTCATTCTCGGACTGGCAACCAGTAGCCAGTGGTGTTCCGCAGGGGTCGGTGCTGGGTCCCCAACTCTTTACAATCTATATTAACGATTTGGAGGAGGGGACCGAGTGTAACATATCAAAGTTTGCAGATGATACAAAGATGGGAGGGAAAGTAGAAAGTGAGGAGGACATAAAAAACCTACAAGGGGATATAGACAGGCTGGGTGAGTGGGCGGAGATTTGGCAGATGCAATACAATATTGAAAAATGTGAGGTTATGCACGTTGGCAGGAAAATTCAGAGAGCAAGTTATTATCTTAATAGCGAGAAACTGGAAAGTACTGCAGTAAAAAGGGATCTGGGGGTCCTAGTGCAAGAAAATCAAAAAGTTAGTATGCAGGTGCAGCAGGTGATCAAGAAGGCCAACGGAATGTTGGCTTTTATTGCTAGGGGGATAGATTATAAAAACAGGGAGTTATTGCTGCAGTTATATAAGGTATTGGTGAGACCGCACCTGGAATACTGCATACAGTTTTGGTGTCCATACTTAAGAAAAGACATACTTGCTCTCGAGGTAGTACAAAGAAGGTTCACTCGATTAATCCCGGGGATGAGGGGGTGGACATATGAGGAGAGGTTGAGTAGATTGGGACTCTACTCATTGGGGTTCAGAAGAATGAGAGGCGATCTTATTGAAACATATAAGATTGTGAAGGGGCTTGATCAGGTGGATGCGGTAAGGATGTTCCCAAGGATGGGTGAAACTAGAACTAGGGGGCAAAATCTTAGAATAAGGGGATGCTCTTTCAAAACTGAGATGAGGAGAAACTTCTTCACTCAGAGGGTAGTAGGTCTGTGGAATTTGCTGCCCCAGGAAGCTGTGGAAGCTACATCATTAAATAAATTTAAAACAGAAATAGACAGTTTCCTAGAAGTAAAGCGAATTTGGGGTTACGGGGAGCGGGCCGGAAATTGGACATGAGGCCGAGTTCGGATCGGACAAGGCCCTGTGGGTGGCGGAGCGGGCCCAGGGGCTGAGTGGCCGGGTCCTGCTCCTACTTCTTGTGTTCTTTAGATTTGAGGTTAGGATCAGATCAGCCATGATCTTATTGAATGGCGGAGCAGGCTCGAGGGGCCGATTGGCCTACTCCTGCTCCTATTTCTTATGTTCTTATGTAACTCGTAGGGAGAATATCAGGGACTTGCGGGTGGGGGCGGGGTGGAGGGTAATGTCATCAACTCGGGGAGAGAAAGTCAGGAGCTTGTTGGGTGGGGCACGGTGAGAAAGATGGGGAGGTGGGAGGAACGTGTCCAGGTCTAAAGCAGGGGGTTGAGAGCAAGAAAGTGATCCAGATAGGAAGATGCAGGTGCACATGCGCACTCGATCGAGACGCGCATGTGCAGTAACAAATGGTGCGGCGGCTGCGGCCTGCACAAGCACACTTTCGTCAGCTGCGTGCGGAGGTCAGGGGAATGTGGAGAGAGAGGAGAGTGGATTGTAGGTGAGAGAAGAGGAGGGGAGTTAAAGTGGGCAGCAGAGTGGATCCAAGGGGGCAGGGAGGAGAGGGGATCGAAGTGGGGGAGACGAGCTCGGAGAGAAAGGAGCTCGGAGAGAGAGGATATCAGAGAGAGGAGAGAGGAACCCGGAGAGGGAGAAGAAGGCCAGGAACTCGGAGAAAGGTCAGGAACTTCTTGGGGGGTAGTACAGTGAGAACAGAGGAGAGGAGGGAAGAATGTGATCCAGGTCTAAAGGGGGGGAATGTGAGCAAGAACCTGATCCAGATGGGAGGGTAGATCACGTTCTCCCGCCCTCTGTTCGGACTGGACTACGCTCTTCCACCACACTTCCTTCACACCTGCTCAACGTTCGCCCTCTCCTTCCCCACCAACACCACCCAGACCGCAGCAGTTCAAGAAGGCAGCTCAATACCACCCTCTCAAAGGCAAATAAGGATGGGCAAAAAATAAATTAATGTTAAATATGAGAGCCTATTCTGTGTTGGTCCTATAACCTGAATAATATTACATTTATGTTTTATTTCCCGGACTTGACTATTCCAATGTTCTCCTGGCCAGCTCCCATCTTCCACCGTCAGTGAACTTGAGCTCATCCAAAACTCTGCTGCACTTATCCTAACATGCAGCAAGTCTCATTCACCCACTACCCCTGTGGTCGTTGACCTAAATTAGCTCATGGTCCACCAATAATGTTCCCGCTAAGCTACACGGTCAGCAGCTGCCAGGAGGTCCCATGCAGGCTGCTTACCGGTGTTTGAATGGGAGATTTGGTGCAAGCAAGAAATTTTGAATGGGCTGTGCAGCCCGTTAAAGGGATCGTGCACCCCTCAAAAATTAGGGGGAACATTGTAAACCAACAGAATGATTTTAAAATTCTCATCTCCATGTTAAAATCCCTCCATGGCCTCACACCTTCCTTTCTGAACTCTGCATTGTGAGCGCTGTGAGTGCTCCTAACCCGAGAGGGTGAGCCCTGTCTGTTTTCTGAAAGTACTAGTGTTCGCACTGTGAGTTCTGGAGCCTGGCTGTCACAATGAATGGATCATATTACTCATTGCAAAGATCTTGATTACTCTCCAGCAGGCATGGTCAAATTACACATTCCAGACAAACTGTTGAGTGTGTCTTGTCCTCCAAGGGGACCGATCAGAAATCTGATCTTGTCCTCGAAGGGGACCAATCAGAAATTTCGTGTTGCAACCAGACACGACCGTAGACTTAAGCTATTCTGACGTGATTATGATATAATCTTTCCATTATAGCAACCTTGACATTTCAACCATCTACCAGGATGAATGAATGAACTCTTCACGGCGGTTCGGTCTCGTTACACATTCTTCTTTACCTGAAAACGAATGAAATTGAATGATATTGAAAGATTGAAATATTTACTCAGTTTCCGTGTCAATGATTGAAAAGACATTTCTCGAGTCAGAACAATGCATAAACTAATTTCCAATTCCGCATTGTGCCGATAGTGTTTGAAATCCAAGCCCTTGTAGCGATCAGCAATGGTGCATTTTTTGGATTTTTTTTCGAAAACTGAGGGAATCGTTTTGGACACTAAGGGAATCAAGGGATATGGGAATAGGGTGGGAAAGTGGTGTTGAGGCTCGAGGGGTCGTATAGCCTACTCCTGGTCCTATTTCTTATGTTCAGATGTGTACAACCATTCCCCGGCCAGAGCCTCACACTCTTTCACTCAAACTAGTTGTGCATCCACAACAGAATGTGTGGGAAAGTGATTGTGTGTCAGGGTACATGTCATTTATTATGCTGCAAAGGGGGCATTTTTGTTGCAAACATCCAGATAATTATCTCCATTTTTATTACGATTCTCTGAGAATGTCTGCGTTTTAAAAATGCATTTGGTACAATCGGCGCTCTCTGAAAACAGCTCACACGGTTTTCAACTTTAATTCCGAATCGAGTTCTCATTTCCCCGTGTTACCCGGAGACTGTCACTACCCGTGGGGTTTTAAACTAAAATGAAGTGCTTACATTAGATCTTACCGTCATTATTCTGCAGTCGGCACCGCGTCCCAATGAAGATCATTAGCACTAGAAACGCCAATCCACCCACCGCACACGCAGAAGCCCAGAAGTAAAGTGAATTATCGACAATACCTGCAAGATTAATAGGAACATTACGTTTTGACGAGCGATGGCTAACAATAGGCCTCAAGATCGTTTATTGGTTGAACTATGACGATGCTTTCAGTAACTCCGCGGTATAAAACGGCAATAAGAAAGTTTAAAAACAAAATATTATTTCTTTTAGATATAATATTTGAAGTAACTTCTTGATCGAATGGATGTAACATTCTGGATTAATCTGCGCATCGCACTACCGGTTTAGGGATCTCAAAACAATGTTTTTGGAGAGTTAGAATACGAGAGAAATCAATTTCCCATGACCAAAAGACTTGTTCTTGTTATTGAACTCTCTTATTTATTAACATATAGTTTGAGGAAATTGGAGGCAATTTTGTCACAAGCGTTTCTTCGATGCCTGCACAAAATTCTGGATTGCAGCAAAATGTTAAAATGCCCATTTCAATTATCCGAATTGTTTTCATTAAAGTAAGAATGTCATTGACTAGTAAAGGATATCAACGGGCGATGGTTCATTGATTATTGTCTTGGGGACGGGAAGAGTTGTTCACAATATGATGTATTGAACCGGCTGTCCTGTCGCCTGTTTGCGGGCACAGGTTAAATGAGATTTATGAGACAGATTCCAATTAAACCCGGTGTGACATGAACGGGTGAGGGGTAAAAGCTGACCAGGGTTTAATTTCATATCTCTACAGTAGAATTAGCCGATAGGTGGATGATGCTCAGGAACTGCATTGGAAGAAGCCCGAGTGCAAACAGCATGACTGCAGCTCCTGGTAACAATCTTGGTGCAAGGAGACCAGGCTATGGTAAAGAAGAAAACAATCTTATCATTCAAACAAAAGAATTTGAAACGTTCTTAATAATAAGCAGGTGAGGAAATATAATGGGATAGAAAAGATAAACTCATGTTTATGATTGTTATACAATATATTTAAAGGAATTTGAAAGCAAATAAGCTTTGACTGAGAATACTTGTGTGGAGAGCGATATAACCCGGTTTTACAAAACATTGGGTTCAATTATATTATACATTATAACATGAATGTAATGCTTTGGTTGAAATTCCTCATGAGACATCCGTGGACTGTCTTCATGATTATTAATAAGTGCAAACTGTACGATATATCTCTTTACGAATTTAACAGTGGCTGGCTCTCCTTTTTGGTCTGTTCGCTTCATACCTTGGTTAAGTTTAGAAACAGTAAGGGTGACAAGAGCTGAAGTCTCGAGAGAGACATGAGAAACCAAACAGTTATAACGGGCGTCGCTCGGGACAGGCTGTGTCTCAACCAAAGAGCTGGAAACTTCAAACAGTCCCTCCGTGTTCTGCACTTTCCTGGTATGTATTCCTAATGCAGTTTCGATGCCATTTTTATACCAAGTGAGGGTGAAATTCTCCGGACAAAACGCAGCCGTTTCACACACAAAAGACAGAGAAGCAGGCGAATTCCCTTCAGGTGTCCTGGAGACAATCTTCAGTGGGGTTGGGGCCGCTGCGGAACAGAGATTGCACAAAGTCGAGTTACTGCGCACCATTGGGAGATTAAATACTATTCTGATTTACGTTCGGTCCATTTTATTATAATAGCACCATTCGAAAGCGCAGCCTCCTGTCCATTTAATGTTACGCTCATCATCTACACACACCTGATCCATATCGCTCATGGACACCCGCATCTGTTCAATTTTACCCGCGCTATCAATCCAAGCCTTTGAGTTACTTAGCAGACAAGTCGCAACAATTTGCTAATCAATGTTAGCTTTTCATAGTCCAAAGAATTAAGCAAGTAAACCTCGGGGGCAAGTTTGCGCGCTGAGTCCCTCCGTGTTAGGAACAGGTAGACAGTGACCAGTAATCTGCACATTGTGGGTGGCAAAATGAGGGCCTTAGTCGGTATCGGACAGATTTCACAGCCAAAGCCTGATAATTGGTGAGAGAAATGATATTCGGTTGAACCTCAGGAGGTTTCAGCAACACAGTTCCTCTGTACTGTTTAATTTATTGGGGATTCATAGAATCAAAGAAACACAGAAATTTCCGGCACGGGAGGCCGTCATTCGGACCATCGTGTCTGTGTCGGGCTAAAAAGAACTATCCAACCTAATTCCACTCTCCAGCTCTTAGTCCGTAGCCTTGTAGGTTCTGGCACTTCAAGTGCATATCCAAGTACTTTTTAAATGTGATTCGGGTTTCTGCCTCTACCACCCTTTCAGACAGTGAGTTCCATACCTCCACTACCCTCTGGGTGAAAAGATTTCTCATCAACTCCCCTATAATCCTTCTACCCATTACTTTAAATATATGCCTCCTGGATATTGGCCTCTCTGCTAAAGAAATAGATCCTTCCTATCCACTCTAACCAGGCTCCTCATAATTTTATAAAGCTCAATCAAGTCTCCCCTCAGCCTCCGCTGTTCCAAAGAAAGCAACCCCAGCCTATCCAATCTTTCCAAATAGCTAAAATTCTCCAGACATGGCAACATCCTCGTAAATCTTCTCTGTACCCTCTCTGGTACAATCACATCTTTCCTGTAATGTGGTGAACAGAACTGTACGCAGTACTGCAGCTGTGGCCTAACTTGTGTTTTATACTGTTCAAGCATAACCTCCCTGTTCTAACATTCATTGACTCGGCTAATAAAGCAAAGTATCCCGGACGCCTTTTTAGGTTAGTGAGGTGACAACGTTGTGTGTTCCAAGCTCCAATTTGTTGAGTGAAGACGTTGATCAACAGTTAGTTTCAGCCTGGCTTTCTAATCCCTGACGCTAACATTTTCTGAGAATTAATTTCAGGAATGTTAAACCGCAGAGACAGCAATGGGGGCAGACAGAGCATCAGTAATGGACTAAGAGCCGTGTATATGTTGGGAAAGGTGTATTAACATAAATTATTTTCAGTCTTGCAATTTGTTCAGAAATTCCGCTATCAGACATCTGGTGTGTAAATTGTGGAGTTTTAGTCTAATTGGTTAATATTTATACATTTTGCATTACTCTGCCTGTGACATTGAGTATCTAATTATCAGTTCTACACAGAGAACACGAACATACAACTTAACTTACCTAGAAATGTATTATTAGGCATGTGTATACTTCCAAAGGCGGTGCAATAAAACAATCACAAAACATCCCCGTTTGTTATGTTCGATATATTTACGACTGTGCCACTCTCCTGTGTTTCACAATTACTATTAGATGTGATCCGGTTCCATTTCCTCGAACTATTCCCCGATGGAACACTGCACAGTGATAGACTCCAGAATCTCGGAAAGTCGCGCTCAGCAACTGAAAGAACCCTCTCGCTTTCTGTTATCGGCGCTTGTGCGCAGGTATTCATTTTCACCCTGTTTTCACCAATACACTCTTACCTTGGAATTGTCCGGCGAGATGGGGAATAAGCAGTATAAGGTGATGTTCCCCCCTCTGGATACAGTCGCTTGTTTTGGCACTTGAGTCACTCGGAACGTGTTGTTGTCCGCTGCTGTCAGAAAATATAGTCAAGTACAGGTTAATTGTATTAGAGATGACCTGGGGATAGAAGACAGAAAAAACCTAGATAGAGATATTGCGGTTCACTAAATGAATGCGGAAACTACTTCGGATATGTAAATTAAAGTAGCTGGGACAATGAATAAAGAATTGCCTGTGTAAAAAATCTGGCGGAGATTCAGGCAAAGGAAAAGCAAAGCCGCCGACATTCGGAGCAACTGATGACTCTCTGCATTAACTGCGAGTTTGCAACTGTTAAAAAAGGTTTGCGGTTTATTTTCAATTAGATATGCCGCAATGACATTTGACATCATGTAACTGAGGGTTCAGAAATTTGCCTTCGTTTGTGAAGTGGGATTTTCTAACTTCTGCACTTAATTCGACTGCTCGAATCACATGTGTCACAGACAGCAATGAGTAAGGTAACATTTTTGATTTTCAAATGCAAAACTTACTAACACACGCGGAGTCAGTGTTGTTTCTTGACAAGTAACGATAGTCTAAGCAGGTTCGACAACAGAGGAGAAGAGTTGGAGAATGGTGATTTGGTTGACCATGTCAAAGACTACAGAGAGGTTAAGAACGAACAAAAGATGAGAGTACGCACCACGGTCACATTCACACATAATGGCCCAGAAATTGGAGTTCGATGGTTGCCGCGGGGGTAAGGATCCCCCGCGATATCGCACTCCGCGCCTACCTTTGTGGTTTTGGCCCACACGAACTTCAGTTCCTGGGCCTCTCCCTGGTGCCGGCGCGCAGTGTGTGCGTGTCCCAGAGGCGCAGTTATTTCGATGCGACCTCTGAGATCACGTGGGCCAGTTAGAACCAATGGCAGCACACCATCTTTCATTCATAGTTTTGACAGCAAGAGCTGTCAAAACTATGAATACAACAAGCCCCCAAAAGAACAGCTAAACCTCAATTCAATTTTTAAAAAGCCATCACATTAATAAAATAACTATAGTTAAATAAATTATCCACTTTAAACAAAAATTTAAATTTTTGAAAAAATTTAAATTCTTTTTAAAAGTTATAAAAATAAACTTACCTTTCTTTAAAGTCTCTAAAAAAGATAAACCTGTTGAAAGAAATTTAAAATAATACTTAATTAACTACTTACCTTGTTAAAAGGGGGTCTTACACCTGCTTTCTTTATGTGTAAAATCTTCAACACTTACCTGCGCATTCAAACCTGAAAAAAAAATGAAGTGCGCTGCGTGCGCACAACCTGTAGCATGCACGTGGTTCACTTAGGAACCGCCCCCTTCGCAATACCCGAAGTGCCGGTTTCCCACGCATGCGCAGTGCATGCAGGAAACGGCACTTCGGGACCTAATACGCGAGAGTACACAGTGCGTACTCTCCCACATTAGGTCTAATTTTCGGGCCATTGCAATTCATGACCTTGGTTCGGCCGTTTAGGTGTGTGAGAGGTGGAAACTGGGTGGAGAGATTGAAACAAGAGCTGATTGGGATATAGGCACGCGTCTTTGAGGTGACAACATTCTGACTGTCTTAAGGGAGGAAAGGGAGGTTGGGTATGTGGTGGCAGTTTGCAAGAAGGGAGCAGTCGAGAGTGAGTTTATTAGGAAGGGGTGGTGACAACGGTTTCCAAACGAAAGGGGACAGTCTCTTAGGAGAGGCAGCATTTAAAATGTTAGGTTTGATGGGGGCCAGGAAAGGAAGTTGGATGGTCAGTGATTAAGTCTGAAGAGGGTCTATGAAGCAGGAGGTGGTTCATGTGGATTAGATGAGCTTAGAGAGTGCATGTGGGGAAGAAGGAAGAGATGATATAGGGAAACAAGGATTCAGAGGTATCTTATGACGTGGAGGAGATATTTGGACTGGTGTGAAAGGTGAAAGGAGAAAGGTGTAGAGGTAGCTGCGCGGACGGTCTCTATTTGATGACAAAGAAATCCATGAGCTCTATGAACATGTTGATAGCAGAGATATCTTTAAGCAGGTGGTTGGTAGAGGGGGGAAGTAACGGTGGGTTACCATTGCTGTCCAGGGCAATTATAGGGTACCGGGCAGTTATAGCAGAGAGCAGGAAGACTCTGCAACGCTTCACTTGGTCCAGCCAGAATAGGCTTTGGATGCCTACACCATTTGTTTGCAAGATGCGGTCAAGTGGACTTGAGGAGGTGAAGATAAAAAGCACACCAGGGTTATAACCAGAATAGGAGACAGTGAAGGATTTGCTTGGCCTAAGTTCATTTATTCTTGATTTCTGTTTCTTATAAACAGGTTTCTAAATTATTTCATTCGAGGCGTGCACAGTTCCCAGTTACACATCTCAGAAACTCACCTTGGTACAGAGCTGCAGAATCTCTTACTCGCCATGGGAAATTTGATAATTTATAGATCTCCCATGCTGATGCTCAAAGTAAGTTTGAGGATACAATATTCAACAAGATTTCTGTTAGATCTCCATCATTTGTAGCACTCTTGCATCCGTGTCAGAGGATTGTCGGTTCATTCCCCACTCAAGAGATTTCAACGCATCATCTACACTGCCACTTCAGTGCTGTGTTGGGGTGTGCTGCACTGTCGGAGATGTCGTTTTTCAGGTGAAATGTTAAAGAGCCACGTCTGTCCTCTCAAATCGGTCTGTCATTCTTTATTGCTTTCTTTTTTTTCTTACTTTCTGCATTCTTTCTATCGAGTTTTATTTCTTTCTAGCTTTCTTTCTTGCTTTCTTTCTTTCTTTCCAGCTTTCCTCCTTCCTTCCATGTAAGGGTTGCAGCTCAGCAGGTCTGGGACCAATGTCCTCGCGGGGATGTTAACTAGTGCTATGGGAGGGGCGCACCAGAATGAAGCATTAGAGATAAGATACTAGGTGCACAGATGACTGAGAGAGACAAATCGCATTAGAATAAAGAGTAGTTCAGCAATAGAAGGGATCAGACAGGATTGAAATGCAAGGCAGAATAACATGTGTTTAGAGAGCACGTGTGTAAATGCTTTGAGCATGCTAAGTAAGGTTGGTAAACTACAGGCACAAGTAGGCACATGGGAGTATGAAATAATGGCAATAACGGAAACCTGGCTTAATGGACGACCTCATTTATCCAGCATAGACTGGGGTAATAAAGGTGTAAATGGCAAAAAGGGGTTAAAAGATATGTTTCTCACATAAAGGATTATTGAGACACCGAATATCTGAATGTAAGTGGCTAATGAGGCAGAAACTATAATATAATTCAAACGGCAATTAGATATGCAATTCCTAATTTATTCTGGGGATATGAGCGTCGCTGGCAAGGCCGCCATTTATTGCCCATCCCCAGTGGCCCTTGAGAAGGTGATGGCGGGCTTCCTTCTTAAACGCTGCAGTGCAAGTGGTTAAAGTGCTCCCACAATGCTGTTCGGTAGGGACTTCCAGGATTTCCATCCATCAACGTTGAAAGGATATCAGCGAAAGGACAGCGAATGAAATGAGAGAACTTCAGGTGACGAGGTGGTACTGGCACAGGCGGAATTGACTCAATGGCCTCCTCCTGCTCTGCAATTTCAGTGTTTCTATAAATTGGTTTTAGCAGTCTCTGGGCAATGTCGGGGGTATAATCAAGGTTCCAGCTTATGATCCCTTCTGTAATTAACATATTCAGTGATGCCGGCTCAGGGTCACTGTCTAAGTTGACACATAAACAATTACATCTTGGGCAATTACCTCTATTCCATTCTCCCAGTTTCTCCGTCTCCGCCGCATCTGCTCTGACGATGCCACCTTCCATACTAATGCTTCCGACATGTCTTTCTTTTTCCTCAAACGAGGATTCCCCTCTACTGTGGTTGACACGGCCCTTGAACGTGTCCGTTCTATTTCCCGCACTTCTGCTCTCACCCCTTCCCCTCCCTCCCGGAACGACGATAGGGTTCCCCTTGTCCTTACTTTTCACCTCACCAGCCTCCACATTCAATGGATCATCCTCCGCCTTTTCCACAACCTCCAGCATGATCCCAACACCAAACGCATCTTCCCCTCACCTCCCCTTTCAGCATTCCAAAGGGACTGCTCCCTCCGTGACAACCTGGTCCACTCCTCTATCACCCCAAACACTCCTTCCCCTTCGCCTGGCACCTTCACGTGCCAGCACAAGAGATGCAATACATGCCCTTTTACCTCCTCCCTTCCAACTGTCCAGGGCCCCAAACACTCCTTCCAGGTGAAACAGCGATTTACTTGCACTTCTTGCAATTTAGTGCACTGTATTCGCTGCTCACGATGCGGTCTCCTCTAAATTGAGGAGACCAAATGCAGATTGGGTGAATGCTTTGCGGAACAACTCTGTTCCCTCCGTAAGGGTAACCTCGAGCTTCCGGTCACCTGTCACTTTAATTCTCCGCTTCACTCCCACTCTGACCTCTCCGTCCTTGGCCTCTTACACTCTTCCAATGAAGCTTAACGTAAGCTCGAGCAACAGGACCTCATTTTCGATTAGGCACTTTACAACCTTCTGGACTCAACATCGAGTTCAACAATTTCAGGACGTAACCTCGGCCCCTATTTTTTTTTCATTTTTTTCTCTCTCTCACATGGCAGCTGTCGATCATTCAGCAATTGCCATTTACACTTCATCCAGAGCCATCTTTTGTTTCTTAACTTGTCCCATTACCATCTCCTTTTGCCTTGCACCATCATCCCGATTGTCTCTTAATCTCTCCTGCCTTCCATCCTATCGCAGACCTTCCCTTTTGTTCTTTCCTCCCCTCCCCCTTTCACCTGCCCCAAGACTTACTTAAAAACCTGTTCCATCTTCAGCTTTTTCCAGTTCTGACGAAGGGGCATCGACCTAAAACGTTAACTCTGTTTCTCTCTCCACAGATGCTGCCTGACCTGCTGAGTATTTCCAGCATTTACTGTTTTTACCTCTTGGGCAAGCTCCGGAGACCCGCAAAAGGCCCTGTCGTCAGGAAAAATCTGCACTTCTTGGAGAGGAGAAAATTGGTTAAACAAATATTTTGAAGCCGACTTTCTGAATTAATAAACCACTCTCTTACCATTAACGGAAGTTGATTTTACCTGTTCCACAATAATGCCCATCAGCATCAGGATTTCCAGCTAACCCAGAAACACCCGAACAATCAGTAAGCGCTCGATTCCGCCACTGTGGTCCACGTTTTAGGAAGAAGATAGAGCTGCACGGTTATGCCAGACTGATAGCGGCAGTAGAATTGAACCCTCAATGAAACAATTTCGGTGCGACAGGAAATAAATCATCTTTTATATTAGAAACAAAATTATTTTAGTTCTAAGGATTTCGTTAAAAATACCGAACAGGGAAATTTACCGAAAGGCTGCAAACAACGACGAGAGGAGTTCAGAACCCAGTACTATCTGTCGATTTCTTTGTTACCACGATTTTGTAATTTGGCCCAGAAATTCGTCCGAATATGGGAGAGTACGCACTGTGTGCTCACCCATATTCGGTCCTGAAGTGCCGGTTTCCTGTATGCACTGCGCATGCGCGGGAAACCGGCACTTCCGATATTGGGAAGGGGGCGGTTCCTAAGTGAACCACGGGCGCACGACAGGCTGTGCGCACGCAGCACACTTAGTTTTTTTTCAAGTTTCAACGCGAGGGTAAGTATTGGATATTTTACACGTAAAAAAACAGGCGTAAGACCCACTTTTAACAAGGTAAGTAGTTAATTAAGTATTATTTTAATTTTTTTGAACAGGTTTATCTTTTTTAGAGACTTTAAAGAAAGGTAAGTTTATTTTTATAACTTTTAAAAAGACTTTAAATTTTTTCAAAAATTTAAATTTTTGTTTAAAGTGGTTAATTTATTTAACAAGAGTTATTTTATTAATGTGATGGTTTTTTTTAAATTTAATTGAGGTTTAGCTGTTCTTTTGGGGGCAAGTTGTATTCATAGTTTTGACAGGTCTCATGTCAAAACTATGAATGAAAGATGGTGCGCTGCCATTGGCTCTAACTGACCAACGTGATCCCAGAGGTCGCTTCGAACTAACTGCGCCTCTGGGACACGCACACACTGCGTGCCGGCACCAGGGAGAAGCCCAGGAACTGAAGTTCGTGTGGGCCAAAACCATAAAGGCAGGCGCGGAGTGCAATATCGCAGGGGATCCTTACCCCCGCGGCAACCATCGAAGTCCAATTTCTGGGCCATTGCGTTACACTTTAGGCCGCGAGTTCGCTGACCTCGGCGGGTCTGTGTCGGGCTACGTGGGTGGCGGGACCAGACCCCGTTGTTAGCTCCATCCCCCAGTGTGAAATGATTTCACCTTGATTGGGCCCGCTCATTGCATTTCCCAGCCAATGAGAGGAAGCGGGTCTGGTGACGTCATGTGATGACGCGTCATCAACTGCTTTCCTGAAATGGACCAAGTCCAAATTTATGTTGACATTTGTGCTGTCAGTTTTCTACAGCTGCAAACACTGGCAAGTACTGCACAGAGGTGCAGGGCTGCTCCCAGGCTCTCCCATGACTTCCTCCATATGCTTATGCAGAGAGTCACAGCAGGCAGGGAGTCACAGCATACAGTGGTGTTCCCCAAAGTTCGCTACTGCTTTTCTTGATATACATTAATGACTTGGACTTGGGTGTACAGGGCATAATTTCAAAATATGCAGATGACACAAAACTTGGAAGTATAGTGAACAGTGAAGAGGATAGTGATAGACTTCAAGAGGGCATAGACAGGCTGGTGGAATGGGCGGACATGTGGCAAATGAAATGCAATGTAGAAAAGTGCGAAGTGATACATTTTGGTAGGATAAACGAGGAAAGTCAATGATCTGGAATGCACTGCCTGGAAGGGTGGTGGGGGTGGATTCAATCGTAGCGTTCAAAATGGAATTGGATAAGTACATGAAGGAAAAAACATTGCAGGGCTACGGCAAAAGGGCTGGATGAGTGGGATTAGCTGAAGTGCTCTTGCTGAGATCTGGTATGGGGTCGATGGGCCGAACGGCCACCTCCTGTGCTGTAACCATTCTACACTTCTATTCTGTGATTCTATGAATTATGATGTTACAAGACTTGTTTCCAGTTGTAAGCCTCAGCTTAATGGTGAAACGAAAAACAAAGCATTTTCAAACAGGTCGAGTAATTTGGTTGGTTCCTCTTTATTTAATGGTTATACGCCCAACACCATTCCAGGCAGTGCATTCCAGATCATTGACTTTCCTCGTTTATCCTTCCAAAATGCATCACTTCGCACTTTTCTGCGTTACATTTCATCTGCCACATCTCCGCCCATTCCACCAGCCTGTCTATGTCCGCTTGAAGTCGATCACTATCCTCCTCAAAGTTCACAATACTTTCAAGTTTTGTGTTATCTGCATATTTTGAAATTGTGCCCTGTACACCCAAGTACAAGTCATTAATATATATCAAGAAAAGCAGTTGCGATCCTTGGGGAAATTTTTGTTTTAATACGTTCTTAGCAATTCATCATTGGTGCTGTTTCTACCCTCCTTCTGCACAATTGGTTTGGGCGTACACATATCAGTTATCATTTGTTCATTTTTAATGATATTAACCTAACTTAAACACATCAGGTGTAAGTGTTATAAAACGGCATTATCTCCGAGATAGCTTGTTGGCATTCTCCTACCAGAATGGTGTGGTTTTAAATTCCCAGATTTCATAAAATCGACAGGGTTAGACTCCTGGAATTGATCAACTCTTTCGTGTTTCAGTCCGTGATGGTCCACGTAGTCCAAATATTGGCCCAAAAATTAAACACTGAGTGTTCACGCAGGGGTAAGGCTTCCCCGCGATATCTCACTCCGCGCCTACCTTTTTCCTCCGGACCCACATGAACTTTAGTTTCAAGGATGCAGCTGTGCAGTGCTTGCGTAACCCAGAGACGCAATTAGTTCGTGCGAGCTCTGGGATCACGTGATTCAGTTAGAGCCAATGGCAGCACACCATCTTTCATTCATAGTTTTGACAGGAAGACCTGTCAAAGCTATGAATACTATACCCCCCGAAAAGAACAGCTAAACCTCAATTAAATTTTAAAAAAGCCATCACATTAATAAAATAAGTATAGTTAAATAAATTAACCATTTTAACAAAAAATTAAATTTTTGAAAAAATTTAAAATCTTTTTAAAAGTTATAAAAATAAACTTACCTTTCTTTAAAGACTCTAAAAAAGATAAACCTGTTGAAAAAAATTAAAATAATACTTAATTAACTACTTACCTTGTTAAAAGAGGGTCTTATGCCTCCTTTCTTTATGTGTAAAATCTTCCATGCTTACCTGTGCATTCAAAGCACTAAGTGCACTGCGTGCACGCAGCCTGTAGCGCGCACGCGGTTTACTTAGGAACCGCCCCCTTTTGAATTCACGAAGTGCCGGTTTCCCGCGTATGCGCAGTGCATGCTGGAAACCGGCAATTGGAGCCCAAAAACGCGAGAGTACACAGTGCGTACTCTCGCGTATTAGGTCTAATTTTCGGGCCATTGAGTATGTGGATGAACAATGTTGTCACACGAGGAAAGGTGGTAAAAAGGGCCATGGTGCAACTCACCATCAACGTTGAAAAGAATCATAAAATCATTGAAATTTATGGCACAGAAGGAGGCTATTCGGCCCATCGTGTCTGCGCCGGTCGAAAAAGAGCCATCCAGGCGCATCCCACTTCCCAGCTCTTGATCCATAGCCTTGCAAGTTACGGCACTTCAATGCATATCCAAGTACAATTTAATTGTGATTAGGGTTTCTGCCTCTCCAACCCTTTCAGGTAGTGTGCTCCAGACCCCCAACGCCCTCTCGGTAAAAAAAGATCTCCTCAACTCCCCTGTAATCCTTCTATCAATTACTTTAAACCTGTGCCCTTTGGTTATTGCCTTCTCTGCTAATTGATATACGCGCTTCCTATCCACTCCAACTAAGTTCCTTATAATTTTATATACCTCAATTATGTCTCCCCTCAGCATAATCTGTTCCAAAAAAACAACCTCAGCTTATCCAATTTTTCCTTTATTTTATTCGTTCATGGGATGTGGGAGTCGCTGGCAAGGCCAGCATTTATTGCCCATTACTAGTTGCCCTGGAGAAGATGGTGGTGAGTTGCCTTTTTTAACCGCTGCAGTCCGTGTGCTGAAGGTACTCCCACATTGCTGTGAGAGAGGGAGTTCCAGGATTTTGACCCAATGACGATGAAGGAAAGACTATTTACCTCAAAGTCAGGATGGTGTATGACTTGAAGGGAAAAGTGGAGGTGGTGCTGTTCTGATGCATCTGCTGCCCTTATCATACGAGGTGGTAGAGATCGCGGGTTTGGGAGGTGCTACCGAAGAAGCCTTGGCGAGTTGCTGCAGTGCAACCTGGAGACGGTACACACTACAGCAACGGTACGCCGCTGGTAGAGGGAGTGAATGTTTAAGGTGGTGGATGGGGTGCCAATTAAGCGGGCTGCTTTGTCCTGGATGGTGTCGAGCCTCATGAGTTGTTGGAGCTGCACTCATCCAGGCAAGTGGAGAGTATTCCATCACGCTGCTGACTTCTGCCTTGTAGATGGTGGAAAGGCTACGGGGAGTCAGGAGGTGAGAGACTCGCCGTAGGATACCTAACCTCTGAACTGCTCTTTTTACCAAAATTTTTATGTGGCTGGTCCAGTTAAGTTTCTGGGCAATGATGATCCCCAGGATGTTGCTGGTGGGGGATTCGGGTTTCTAAAAGCCGTTGAATGTCAAGGGGTGATGGTTCGGCTCTCGCTTGTTGCCTGGCACTTGTTTGACGCGAATGTTACGTGCTACTTATCATCCCAAGCCTGAATGCCCTCCAGGTCTTGTAGCATGCGGGCATGGACTTCTTCATTATCTGAGGAGTTGCGGATGGCACTGAATACTGTGCAGTCCTCAGCGAACATCCCCACTTCTGAACATATGAAGGATGGAAGGTCATTAATGAAGCAGCTGAATATGGTTCAGCCGAGGACACTGCCATGAGGAACTCCTGCAGCGATGTCCTGGGGCTGAGATGAATGGCCTCCAACTACCACAACCATCTTCCATTGAGCTAGGTATGACTCCAACCAGTGGAGAGCTTTCCCCCCAATTTCCATTGACTTCTGTTTTACTAGGGCTCCTTGATGACACACTCGGCCAAATGCTGACTGGACGTCAAGGGCAGTCACTATCACCTCACCTCTGGAATTCAGCTCTTTTGTCCATGTTTGCACCAATACTGTAACGAGGTCTGGAGCCGACTGATACAGGCGGAAACCAAACTGGGCATCAGTGAGTAAGTGCTGCTTCATAGTTATCTCGACGAAATCTTCCATCACTTTGCTAATGATTGAGAGTAGACTGATGGAGCAGTAATTGGCCGGATTGAATTTTCCTGCTTGATGTGGATAGGACATACCTGGGGAGTTTTCCACATTGTCGGAAAGATGCCAGTGTTATAGCTGTACTGGAACACTTTTTAACCCTAACACTCTAATCTATTTTAACCGAACACTCGCCACTAATGACTGCCGTGTCTCTCTCCATCCTCCCGTCATTCTTCCTGCCCTACCCCTTAGTGCCCCTTTATACATTCATAGGAACATAGAAACAGGAGGAGGCCATTGAGCCCCTGGAGCGTGTTCCGCCATTCAATG
Organism: Squalus acanthias; assembly: GCA_030390025.1. Lineage (NCBI taxonomy): Eukaryota > Metazoa > Chordata > Chondrichthyes > Squaliformes > Squalidae > Squalus > Squalus acanthias. Next base: position 62,658,257 of record CM059430.1, read on the forward strand.
AGATCATGGCTGATCTGTGACCTAACTCCACATACCCGCCTTTTTCCCGAATCCCTCAATACCTTAATTTAACAAAAGGCACTCAATCTCCATTTTAAAATTAACACTTGATCTGACATCAATTGCAGTTTGCGGAAGAGAGTCCCAAACTTATACCACCCTTTGTGTGTAGAAGTTTATCCTAATTTCACTCTTGGAAGGTCTGGCTCTAACGGAAGCTGGCTTGGACATAGAAAACCAAGAATATAGGTAAATTGCCATTTTTTGAATTAGAAAGTTGTGGAGAGTGTGGTGGGGTGGTTGATGCAACAATGTAAATATATCAATACTAGCAATGTAATCAAATAGTGCAACTACAGAAACAGAAGACAATTGCCAACGGATCAGATTGTGATTTTTGCAGTTGTTCGGCGCTGCTAATGATGGAAATGTAAACGTTAATACATTTATTTGTACACAACATCCGCGATCGGAATTTATGTCATGGGCGACGCCAATACAATTATAAGTGCTGAGGTACTTCAGTTATGTATAAGGACTGGGGAAGCGGGGATTGTTCTCATTCATGCAGAAAATCATAAGAGGAGATTTGCTAGAAGTGTTTAAAATCATGAACGGTTTTGCTGGAGTAAATTTGGAGCAACTGTTTCCAGTGGCAGAAGGGTCGATAACTAGAGGACACCGTTTTAAAGTGATTTTATGTTGAATCAGAGGCGACATGAGGAAACTTTTTTATGCAGCGCGTTGTTGTGATCTGGAATGCACTGCCTGAAAGGGTGGTGGAAGGAGTTTCAATAGTAACTTTCAAAAAGGAATTGGATAAATAATTGAAGGAAAAACATTCAGGGCTATGGGAAAAGAGCAGGGGTGTGGGACTAATTGAATAACACTAACAAAGAGCCGGCACAAGCACGATGGGCCGAATAGCGTCCCTCTGCGCGGGATCATTCTACGATTCTATGATTCTATGATCGCTACTAACTTCTATTTCTAAGGTGTAAAATACTGTGACAGGAACAACTTGAATTAGCAAATCCTCTTAACATAATAACAATTATGGAGAAATTTTTACATAACTGGCCGAACTCTTGGTATTTTAGACATTTGTCCAGGTCCCACAATATCTGACCCCATGTAATCAATGTCACATTATTGTAGTACATCAAGAATTTACATCAAGCGCCAATAATTTAAACATCTTTACCGTACGGAACCTATGTGTTGTTGATTAAATAAAATGTGCAGCATGAATCCAATTAATGGCCAGACCTGGGGGAGTTAGTCTCACAGATGCCACCGTAGTCATTCGTTGCAACTGAATTGCAACATTCCTCTGAAAATGGATACAATTATGGGGCGATTAAAGAAAATGCGCTTCAGTTTAGCCGAACTCTGCTGCTGTTTTGGACATTATCCTGAGCTGCAATTGGGAGCCCATGTGATCCATATTGCAGGATTGCTGTACATAAGGAAATTGCATCGAATGCCACGGATTTAACCAATTTCACAGTACTGAAACATCTGTGTGGACCAGTAAATAGAACGGTTCCCGTGGATTGAAAACTGGCAAAGGTAACCGCACTATTTAAGAAAGGAGGGAGATAGAAAAAGGGAATGACAGACCAGTTAGCCTGACATCGGTAGTAGGGAAAATGCTATAATCTATTATTAAGGATGCTTAGAAAATAATAAAAGGATTGGGCAGAGTCAATGTGGATTTATGAAAGGGAAATCGTGTTTGACAAATCTTTTAGAGTTTTTTGCGGTTGTAACTAGGAGAATAGATAAGGGGGAACCAGTGGTTGTGGTGTATTTGGATTTTCAGAAGGCATTCGATAAGGTTCAACACAACATGTTATTGAACAAACAAGGAGCTCATGGGATTGGGGGTAATATACTAGCATGGATTGAGGATTGGTTAAGCAACAGAAAACAGAGAGTAGGGATAAACGGGTCATTTTCGTGTTGGCAGGCTGTAACTCGTGAGGTACCGCAATGATCAGTGCTTGGGCCTCAGCTATTCACAATCTACATCAATGATTTGGATGAGGGGACCAAATGTAATATATCCAAATTTTCTGATGATACAAAGCTGGGTGGGAATGTAAGTTGTGAGGAGGATGCAAGCAGGCTTCAAGGGGACATAGACAGGCTAAGTGAGTGGGCAAGAACATGGCAAATGAAATATAACGTGGAGAAATGTGAAGTTATCCACGTTGGTAGCAAAAATAGAAAAGCAGAGTATTTTTTAAATGTTGAGAGATTTGGAAATGTTGGTGTTCAGAGGGACCTGGGTGTCCGTGTACACAAACTACTGAAAGTTAACATGCAGGTACAGCAAGCATTTAGAAAAGCAAATGGTATGTTGACCTTTATTACAAGAGGATTTGAGTATAAGAGTAAAGACGTCTTACTGCAATTATATAGGACCCTGGTGAGACCACACCTGGAGTATTATGTATAGTTTTGGTCTCCTTACCTAAGGATGGATATACTTGCCATGGAGAGCTGAGCTACTCAGTCGTGTTGTTTACTTAGCTAGAGAAATCGATACACTCTTGTCAATATTTAGCACAACGTCTCGTGCAGCTAAAAGCAGACTGATCAATGCCTCCGTTGATACCTTACATCTTATCAGAACCCGGGACTGATAGAACGCCCAAATGTTCATGTTTTGACTGCTGTACGTGAATGTGTTACTTTAGTTTACATAATTATCAAAATTATCTACTCCACGTTGACTAAATCTCCAGCTCGAAGCCAATGCATTTTTATAAAATGAGCAATTAGAATGTGACATAGATTGCAACATAACGGCATGGAAACATTTGCACATTTACTTACATCTCGCAAGCCCTGTGTCATTCCGGATAAAACTGTTAATCTCTTGCAGAAACCTGAGCTAATCAATCCCAGTCAGCCCGAATTTCAAAAGGGAAGATCGCGCTTGACTTATAGGCTTCACTGAAGAAATGCCAAAGAGTAAACGGAAAGGCAATAGATGAAGTTTATATAAATTTTCAAAACGCATTTGATACCGTCCCACATACTATAACGCCACGTGGAAGTAAGGGCAAGGTGGCCACATGGTTAGAGAGATAGTTGGAAGAGAGGAAATATAGTTTAAGGGTAAAAGGACGTTTCTCGTGCAAAGACGTAGCGAGTGATGTTCCACCGACGCTGCGTTCGGCTACTTCTATATATTATACACATCAATTATCTTGACTGGGGAACTGTGGGTGCATCATTAAAACGTGCAGATGACACTTCATGAGGAATCAGGAAAGAAATTATGACGCAGATCGTGAAATGCAGCAGACAACATCGATCGTTAATTTGAAGGGCAGATACATGCTTGATGTAGAATGCAGGGAAATGTGAAATAGTATATTTTTGCAGGTACATTTAGGAACAGGAAATGCATCTTGAATGGTAGCAGAGGAGCAGATGGACCTCAATGACTGATTGAAACAGAAGTTTATTACGAAGTAAAAATACAAAGGGAGTGTCTTGGTTTGGATTTTGGTGGCATCGATTACAGAAGCAAGGAGTTAATGTTCAACTGGTGTAAGAGCGTATGTAGAACTGTGGAAGAATAAAAAATAAATTAAAATGCGCCGCCGAACTGACCAAGAATGGAGAGTTATTAATTGAGAAACGTGGACTTCTTTAACTGGAGCTCAAAAGTTTGTTGAGTGACTTGATAGAGGTTTTCAAAAGTACAAGGCGTTATGACAAGAAAACAGTGATAGTTTATTTTCACTGTCCAGTAGACGGTGGCGAGTGAGCACAACTTTAACATAATCGGGAAAAATAAAGGGAGAGGTAAAATACTCTTTGCTCAGAGGTTGGTTAGAACATGAGATGTGGACGTTCTCTGCCACAAAACGTTGTGGAATCACAGCCCAACAGTTCTGTTAGAATTGAATTAGTTGCTAGAAAAAGAGGGATATTAACGATTGTGTGAATCTAAATGGTAAATGGAACTAACTGAGTGGTTCATGTGGAGAGAGAAAAAAGTACAGACGTTGTTTCTCTGCTGTAAAACGCTTGTTAATGCACACAGTCATCAAGCCAGAAGAGTTAGGCAGTACAAGAAGCAACGGACTCACTTCGTCTTGTATTATCTTTACATTCGGAGCTAAACCCTTGGTCACCGCAATTGATCGGCTGCCACACAATGTTCTAACCCGGCAATTCAAGTGATTTAGCCATACAAAATTTATAGAAAAACATCTTATACGCCTTCAACTGCAAGCTGTGCTCAGTGGGTTTATGGAAGAGTCCATAAACTAGAGCGCCCTGCCTTCCAAACCAGGAGAATCGCCTGCACAGGGGGTCAGAACACGGTAACGCAACACACAAGTCAAAACTCAGGCTTCACAGTTTTACCCGCAAAATTTCAATCAATCAGGAATGGTTGATTGATAACAGAGGTCATATAAAATGCATTTTTATTGTATTTATGTATGATGATATTTAGATACAGCGAAACATGGATTTGTCATCTGTGAAATGCTACAGATTGATCAAAAATATGAAAGGCAATTTGATTTTCTTACAAGTAATTGAATGAAAATTCCTCAAATATTTAATACAATAACAAACTATTACACCCACATTAAATGATATAACACTAGAATATGTTACCCTGTTTTTTTTATTTTTGGAGTCCCCTGCTTTTTCGAGCCTGAGTCGCGTAGGTCCCCTGTTTTATCTGTAAACCCGTGTTCGGAAATATTGTAAATTGGTCGTTTTGCCAATTTTGTGGACTGCTGCCGAAAACAATCATCAGAATAACACACAGACAGCTTGAGGTACACTACACGACCCGAGTCACCCAACCCCTTGTAGTCTCAGTTATCGCATGAATGTTGGTGCTGCACTGGTGATCTGTGTCTTTCTGATCCGCTACCCAGCCCCGGCTGATGGAACACAGTCCTCTCCTCTTCAAGTTTACATCTTGTAGTTAACTTAGTTCTGCTCAAACCTACTGCAGCATATCAACAATCTAAGCCTTTTCTTCCCGCATGGGCCAGAAATAATTATATATTTTCTAATGTGTTACATACTACTGGTTAAACATTGAACAGAACAACATGGGTTAGATACAAAGGGCAGGAAGCATAATTAATGCAGTGATACAAGTGCGAATGTTTGACCGGTGAGTAATGTGGTCCTTATAACTAATAATTAAACCTGTCAATATTCGTTTTACACTGCAGTGTTACGGAAATGTTTAAACGAGCGGTAGTTCCAGAACACGGAGTTGCCCAATTACAAACAATATTGAATCTATAAACAGTTATTACTTAGGTACATTTTCGACGAAGCTGACCGTTTTTTTGTCTGCTAGAAAATCACTTAAACCAGCAACGCATCGGGGACGCAGCTGAAATTGGTCTTCGTCGGGAGCACGAAACAGGCGATAGCGATTCGGAAACCGGTTTTACACCGCGCTCGCATTTTTTTCCGAAAAGCAATTTCGCCCCGAGGGTGAAATCCTTTCCCGCCGGCGACAAATATTTCGCTGAATACGATTTGAATGACCCATTAAGCGGGACAAATACTTTTAGTAAATGGACAAACAGTTCTGACGTAATTGGGATATTAATCTTTCTTCATATTTGAACCTTTTGCGAGATGAATGAATAAATCTACCAGCTCCTCACGCCAGTTCGGTCCCTTTGCAGCAATGTTTCCCTGTGAAGTAATGAAATGTAATAAATGTTTTCAAAGATTTTTCTTGAGTCGGTATAATGCCGAACATGATTTTCAATTTCACTTTGTGCTATCAGTGTTTGAAATCCCACTGCAGCGACCAGGAATGGTGTACAACCAGACCGGGCTGGAGTCTCACACCTATTCAACATACGTTCCATTCATCATGCTGCGAAGTGGAAATTTCTGTCGCAAATATCTAGATAATCAGACACTTTTAATTTAAATTCTGGGAGTATTTCTGAGTTTTAAAGAGCTGAATCCGTTGCTGTTTGGAACAATCAGCGCTCCCTGAAACCAGATAGCACTGCCTTCAATTTTAAGTCATAATTTAGTTCTCCTTCCTCTGCGCTACTCGGAAACATTCACTCCCCCGTCCCCCGCAGCTCGCTGAAGTATTGTATGAAAATCAAATGCTTACTATAGATCTTACCTTTATTAATCTGCAATAGGCAGTGCGTCCCAATGATGATCAGGAGCAGCAGGAACGCTAATCCATCCACCGCATATCTAAAACCCGAGTAGTAAGGGGTCATACCGACGCTAACTGCAAGAATAATAGGAGCAAATATATTAAGTTGTACATTGTGACGGGTGTTTCCTAAAAAGAGGCCTCAGCAGAGTTCATTGGTTGAACTATTGATGTTTTAGTAACTCCGTAGTATAGAAAGGCAATAAGGATGTTTTAATTAAAAACTGTTATTCGTTTTAGATATAATATTGAGAGGGACTTCTGCATCAAATGAATGAGACAATTATAGCATAAACTGCGAAGAGGGATTGGTGTAGGTGAGGTAATATACGAGCTGAATGTTTCCATCGACCGAATGGTTTGTTCTTATCCGTCACTTTTCTTATGTTCTTTACTTACTGTCTGATGTAATCCCAGGCAATTCGGTAACAAATGTTTCGCCGTTCCCTCTACAAAATGCCGAATTGCAAAAATCGGTTAAAACCCCCAGTTCACATATCTGTACTTTATTGAATTAAGAATGTCACTGAATAGTGAAGGAGATGGTTTATTAATTATTGTCTGCCGAGTTTATCAGTGCGTAATAAAATGATATAACTGGCTGCACAGCAGTCAGACAGTAAGCACAGTTTAAATTAAATGTATGAGACAGATCCCACTTCAGACCGCAGTGACAGGATTAGAAGTTGGTCAAACGGTTAATTTCAGAACTCTTCATTCAAAATCGCCAAAAAGCGGATCATGATGGGGAACTGCATTGGGAGAAACCCGAGAGCAGACAACTTGACCGTACGTCCAGGTAATCGTCCAGATGAAGTAAAACTAGATAACGGTAATGAATAAACATTTTAACATGGAAACAAAACAAAGAGTAACAATCAGCAAAATATGAAATATAATCGGATAACAAAGATAAGCCTCATGTTTATATGTGTTATGTATCAAATACAGGAACTTGGAGGCTCACTAATGTTATACTGAGAATGTTTGTAAGGCAGACGATATACCCGGTTTTACAACACATTGGGTTCCTCTAATCATTCAAACATGGATTGTATGTGTTTGTTTATATTCCCATGAGTTGTCCGTGTACTCCAGCAACCATACAAAAAGGTTTCCTTAATTTCAGTTCTTTATGAAAAGATTTCCAAATTCTTTCGATTCAGGTGTCCACGGCACCGACTTACATCCCTCAGAAAGCCCCACTCCTTCCTATGCAGCAGTACAACCTCTTACTCGCCATGCGCAAAGCCATGGGAAATAAGCTTATATATGGATTTCCAATGGTGGTGTGCACAGTACGTTTGAGCATAGGCTATTCTATAACAAGAAGGTGACTCCGGGGTTTATAATATCATCGGTCTCCTGTTGTTGCTCTTCTTGCAATTGTATCTTTGCTTCTTTCCCACTTGAGAATTACTTTTGTGCTGCCCTCTCTATCTTTGCCTTACACCTTCTTCTTTCTTATTTTTTCTATTTGTATGTTTGTCACATACTTTATTCATTGTGGTGTCTGTAAAGGTCTATCTAAAGGTCTGTGCAGCACCCTTTTGGATTTTGGTCTGTTTCACTCCTAATGAATGGAATCTCTGTTATTTCTCTCCTTAGGTAGTTCCAAATGTTGTGCATTGGCTCCCACACAAGTTCCATTTTTAATATACTCAACATCTATCTCTAATCTTTGTTTACTGTATTAGTGATGTGGGAAGATGGAAGGCAACATGTACTAGGTGAAAGAGGCTTTTGGAGAGGTGATGCAAGATGGAGAGTTGAGAGAGTAAGTGGGATGGGGAGACTGTGTGGCTGGAAGGGGTGTAGACAGAGCTGTGGCCAGGACGAAACAATAAAATAGATTTCAATCAGGCAAGTTGGAGGGTAAGGTAGCCTTGAACAGTATAGAATAAGGTACGACCTAGGATCAATCATGTTGTCCTGTGTGGGAGTCTTGGGATTTGGAAACATGATGGAATTTTAGTGTGTGTTCTAGGTTGCTCGGCTTATCCAGCACTTTGGGGTAGAAGGCCATTGCTGAAAAATAAGAGCTGGGAATACAGGAAATGGGTTTGTGTTTGCGAGTAAATTACAGTGTAAAAACCCTTACAGTCAATCGCCCATCGGAGGTCGGACTCAGGAGCCCCACTAGGAGTCCCTCGAAACCAGACAAACGAACTGCCGCTCCTGGTCCTGCAACTCATGTAAGGAACCAGATAAAGGGAAACAAATGAGTTTTGAGCAGTCAGCAAGAAATGATAATAATTGGATAGAAGAGGTACATCGCCTGCTCATATTTGTTTAACAGTTGGAAGCTGATGAAGTTTAACAGGCAGTTACTGGGTGGAGGACGATAATAATCATTCGGTATTACTATGGCTCCGTGTCAATAAGATTTTACATTGAAACACTAATTTTCTCTTTGCTTTGCTGTTTTCTGGGCGCTTTCCAAACTAACTTTATGATTCTCAGTTTGAACAAACTCTATGAAATAACCTTCCAGAATATAACATTGGCTGACCTCACTCCTTGGCATGTTGGCTTCGTACCTGTGTGGATGAGAATGGCGGGAGTCCGGAGGGAGGCATGAGATACCAAACAGATGTAAACAGCCCCGCTCGGCAAAGGCTGCGTCTCTTCAAAAGAGCTGGAAACTTCATACAGTCCCTCAGTGTTCTGCCGTTTAGTGAAATTTATCCCAATTGCGGTTTGAATGCCATTTTTATACCAAACGAGGGTTAAATCGCCCGGGTAAAACTCAGCCGTTTCACATACAAGAATCAGAGTCGCAGCTGAATTGGTCTCGGATGTGCTGGAGACAATCTTCAATGGAGTTGGGGCAGCTGCGGAAAAGAGAATGGAGAAAATCAGGTAACTGGAGGATATTAAACATGGGAGAAGAATGTTATCCTCGGTCGCTCCCTCAGAGAGCCGTGTTTATGGCGGGAGCGGCGCAATAAGAGAAAAAAAATCATTCAGTCATCAATAAATTTCGAATTTGATCCGTAACTTCCATCTTCAGAAGTCTGATGTAAGAAATACATTTTGAGAAGGATCGATTAACATGCTACTTAATCTGCTTAATAGTGATGGAATGTTACAGAACTCAGCAAATGGAACGTCATATTATGCCATTTAATTAGCAATTCCGGGCAGAGTGTCACTGTAAATGTATTAATATAATTGTTTTATAATATCGAAGACGGTGCAATAAAACAATGAGAAAACATCATCCTTGTTACATTTAATACAATTGGACGTTCCCGCTCTCTCCGGTCACTTACCGGTCACAGTTAGATGTGATCCTGTTCCATTTCCAATAATTCCTCCCTGACGGATCACTGCGCAGTGATACATTCCAGAGTCCCGGAAAGTCAGGTTCAGTAACTCAAAAAAACCGATTCCATTATCTTTCAGAGTAAATCGTTTTCTGTTATCGGCTCCTCTTTGCAGATATTCATTCTCACCCTGTTTCCACCAGCGCACGTCTAACCCTGAATTTTCAAGGGACCGGGGGACTAAGCACTGGAAGGTGATGTCTGTCCCCCTTAATTTAGTTACTTGTCTGGGAGTTTGAGACACACTGATCGAAGTACGCGCAGCAGCTGTTAGAAAATATATTCAAAGTTCGGTTAATTGTATTCTATGCGGAACCAGATACTTTAGAACACATTACTACATGGAAATGAAAATGAGAAAGAAGAATAAAGATCGACTAACTATATTTCATTCAATTTGTGTGGTAACTACTTCTGGTATGTTTTTTTTTATCAAGACTGCTCGAATGAGAATAAACAGGTGCCTGTGTAAATGATCCCCGGGAGAGACAGGAATAGGAAAAGAAACATCACACTCGACAACATTCCGAGCAAAAGATTCAACGGATCACTGACTACACTGACCGTGTGTTTGCCACTGAAAGCAGGGTTTGCTGATTATTTAAACTGAAATGCGTCACAATGACGTTTTACATCCTGTGTCTGAGGCTTAAAAAATCGGTTTCGTTCGTGAAGTAAAATTTGATGACCGTTCTGCTCTTACGCAGCCATTGGAATCACATATGTCACGGTCAGCAAAGAATTAGGAAAAATAATATCCGAATTTTAAATGGAGAATTTACCACCGATCACTGAGGCCATGTTGGTTTCTCCCAGCTTAAGATGTCCAATGCGCACATTCCTTGCAGTGAATCTCATTGAGCAAATAGTCTTAAACTTCCCTTAGGCTGTACGCTGCTGTTAACGTCACCTGATATACTGGAAATGTAAAAGCTGAGGAAACTGGGAGCATTTATAAATTGTTTATAATCAGTTCTTAAATAACAATAGCAATATTTTATGAGAAAGGCTGGTGTGAGGAAAATGACTTTTTAACACAGTTGTTGTGTATAGAGGCTGTTCTACTATAATTCCACACATCGCTGCACATTCCACGCAATACTTGGGAGATCCTATTCGTTGTGACGTGTTATATCTCTGGAGACCTGAACTAATCCGAACACAGTTACCTGAATCTGAACCGTCAGTGATAACGTAGGGAATTATTTTCACATTATAATAACCTTATTGAATATTTAGGAAATAGAGCTTTGATGATTCCATTAGAGAAATGTCGATGTGTGTTTCAGGTCAGGGATTCTTTGCAAATGCAATTTCCTGTTATCAGCGCGTCCCGCCTAAAAAGCTTGAAGGAAAATGGTGGGAGGCACGATTAAACTATGTAAATTGGTTTGACAGCAGATATGTTAGCTAGATAAACAAAAACCGTTCGTCGAATGATATTCCAGGTCAACAGTTCAATGGGCAAAAATATGTTAAGAAAAGTGAAGGGTAATATTCTTCTAATTCGAGTGCATGGGAGGCTTCACCGTGATTTGAAGGATATTCTAAAGGGTTGTCATATTGCACGTGTCCACGGACGCCGCACTTAAAATATGTAGATAAGATTGTGTGCGTAACACAGTACGCCACAAATTATTACCTATAATTCGCTGATTAATTCATACAATCACTCACCCTTAGTTTTATCTGATGTTTGTTGTCAAGTGTGGAGAGGAGCGAATGTTTCCAGTTGAAACCAGAACCCACCACAGGATCCAACAACAAGAACAATCTATATTTTTATAACGCCTTTAAAATAGAAGGAAACGTCCCAAGAGGCTTCGCAAAATCGGAAGGAAAATGTAACATAATTTTACGTCCGCGTCCTTTTTATATGTAGGGTAAGTCATGGTCAGCAACAGGACTTGCTGAAATATTCCACAAAATGACGTAATCATCATCACAAAGGCTTCCTATCATGTTGTAGCTCATCCTTTCACAAGTCACTGACAGTGTTTATATTATGTAAGTCTGCATCAGCCATTTCATTAAATGTAAGGTACATTTTCTAAAATACAGTCAAACTCGCATCGAGCTGCACAAGGCGATTCAAACTGGGGTGTAGTCATCAGGCGACACAGGGTTAGAGGCTGGGTGATATTTGGACCAGTGCATGCAGACGCACCTCTATACCCATTTAAAGTCATATACATTCTGATCTGTAAATTCCGATATAAATTTCTACAAAATTTTCTCTTAAACCGTTAGCCTGCAATTACACTCCCTGGCAGTGGCGGCGCTGCAATGCCTCTAATGCGGGAAGGGTCTAAATACAGCTTGACAAACTTACAGTAGCAATTTCCATTATAAATGGTACAGTGGATAGAAAATGTGTACAGATATAATAATATATGCTACTGACGGACTTGTGCCTTGATTGAACTGCCGCCTTTAAGATTAACTGAGTGTAGATGCATTTATGGGGCGGCAAGATAAACATACGAGGGAAAAGGGTATAGAGAGTTATGCTGATAGAAATGGAGGAAGGATGGGAGGAGGCTCGAGTGGTGCATTAACGACGGCATGGCCTCTACTAAAGGCTTCATCTCCTTTCTGTTGCCATGATTGTTCAGCAATGCGGCTTTCGTTGATGGACAGTGGCCGGCGGGTGCGGTGGGGTCGGGGTGATTGGTGGTTCGGGGTCGAGGGTTGTTTTTAAGAAACGCAAGATCTGGCGTGTTCTGAGTAGGGATGTGATCACTGAACTCAGAAACGAGCAGCTGTAAGTGAATGCTCGCTGTTCTCTGTGCTGAAGGGTCATCGACCTGAAACGTTAACTCTGTTTCTCTGTCTACAGATGCTGCCTGACCTGCTGAGTATTTGCAACATTTTCTGTTTTTATTGCAGATTTCCAGCATCCACAGTATTTTGTTTTTGTATCGCTGTAAGTATATGCTCTCTATTCTCTACTAAGACTATTAAAAGCAGTCACACTGCTGCAAGTTTGGAAATGTCGGCCCCAGCCTTTTTCAGCTTGTTTTCCGCTGACAGAGTGCTATCGCTGGAAATCCCTTACACTGTAAACTTTGGATTGTCAGAAAGATGCAAATTCCATCCGAAAACGTGGTCAGAATCTGAAGAAAACAGAAAAAATTCTATTGTATCATTTGGGTTAAATATTTTCTTGTAAATGTTGTAATCTTCCAATCCTCCTTAGATTCGGGGCTGGTTCCAGGGGACTGGAAAATTGCAAATGTTATATCCTTGTTCAAAAAAGGGTGTAAGGATAAACCTAGCAACTACAGGCCAATCGACAGGGTTAGATTCATGAAATTGAACAACTCTTTCGTGAGGAACGCGATGGACATCTACGGACGCTGAAAGATGCCCTCGTAAGAACAGGATATGACGCTCGACTCGTCGATCGACAGTTCCGACGGGCCACAGCGCAAAATCGCATAGACCTCCTCAGAAGGCGAACACGGGACACAACCAACAGAGTACCCTACGTCGTCCAGTACTTCCCTGGAGCGGAGAAACTACACCATGTTCTTCACAGCCTTCAACATGTCATCGATGACGATGAACACCTCGCTAAGGCCATCCCCACGCCTCCACTACTTGCCTTCAAACAGCCACCTAACCTCAAAATTACCCAGCTTTCAGGAGAACAGCGACCACGACACCACACAACCCTGCCACGACAACCTCTGCAAGTGATGCCAGATCATCAACATAGATACCATCATCACACGTGAGGACACTACCCACCAGGTACATGGTACATACTCATGTGACTCGGCCAACGTTGTCTACCTCATATGTTGCAGGAAAGGATGCACCAGAGCATGGTACATTGGCGAGACCATGCAGACCCTGCGACAACATATGAATGGACACCACGCAACAATCGCCAGGCAGGATTGTTACCTCCCAGTCGGGGAACACTTCAGCAGTTAAGGACATTCAGCCTCGGATCTGCGGGTAAGCGTTCTCCAAGGCGGCCTTCGAGACACACGACAACGCAAAATCATCGAGCAGAAACTGATAGCCAAGTTCCGCACCCATGAGGATGGCCTCAACCGGGATCTTGGGTTTATGTCACGCTACATGACGTAGAGTCATTCAGACTCGAGTTGTCGTTGGCTTGTTCACAGATGTGATTTCCAGTAAAAAAATGTAAAAAGTTTAAAGTTTATGGTTTTCCGTACAGACTGCAGCATTTGACACATTAGACCCCCTGTGACCCCACCTCATTGTTTTAGTTGTATTTTGCTATGTCTTTCATATAATGCCTTCCTGACTGACCTGATTGTCTCTCTGCCGAGGTGTGATAAAAGGCAGTCAGAAAGATTAACTGTAGTTGTCTGACATTGTACGCTGCACAGGCATTTTTCTCTGTCTATATATGCTTTGCCGATCTGTATTCCTTCACGTCCCCTGACGAAGGAGCAGCAGCTCCGAAAGCTTGTGATTTTAAATAAAACTGTTGGACTATAACCTGGTGTTGTGCGACTTCTCACTTGTGTTTCGGTCCGTGATTGTCCACTTGGTCTAAATATTGAGAATGAGGATGAACGGGTGTTGTCACATGAGGAAAGAAGGGCCAAGGGGCCGTGGAGCAACTCTCCATCAAATTTGAAAAGAATGATAGAATCATAGACATTTATGGCACAGAAGGAGGCTATTCGGTCCATTGTGTCTGCGCCGGTCGAAAAAGAGCCATCCTGCCTAATCCCACTTCCCAGCTGGTGATCCATAGCCTTGCAGGTTACGGCACTTCAATGCATATCCAAGTACCTTTTAAATGTGATGAGGGTTTCTGCCTCTACCAACCTTTCAGGCAGTGCAATCCAGACCCCCAACGCCCTCTGAGTGAAACAACTTCTCCTCAACTCCCATCTAATCCTTCTACCAATTAATTAAATCTATGCCCTTTGATAATTGACTTCTCTGCTAAGTGATAAACGTGCTTCCTGCCGACTCTATGAAGACCCCTTATAATTATATACACCTCAAATAAGTCTCCCCTCAGCCTCCTCTGCTCCAAAGAAATCAACCGCAGCCTATCCAATCTTTCCTTTTTGTTATTCGTTCATGGGATGTGGGCGTCGCTGGCAAGGCCAGCTTTTATTACCCATATATAGTTGCCTTGAGAAGGTGGTACTGAGCCGCCTTCTTGAACCACTGCCGTCCGTGTGCTGAAGGCACATCCACAATGCCGTTGGGGATGGAGTTCCAGGATTTTGACCGAGCGATTATCAAGCAACGGTGATGTACGTCCAAGTCAGGATGATGTATGACTTGAAGGGGAACTTAGAGTTGGTGGTGTTCCCTTGCGCCTGCTGCACTTGTCCTTCTTGGTGTTAGAGGTCGCGGGTTTGGGAGGTGCTGCTGAAGAAGCCTTGCCGAGTTGCTGCAGTGCATCTTGTAGATGGAAAACACTGCAGCCACAGTATGCAGGTGGTGGAGGTTGTGAATGTTTAAGGTGATGGATGGGGTGCTAATCAAGCGGGCTGCTTTGTCCTGGATGGTGTCAAGCTTCGTGAGTGTTGTTGGAGCTACACTCATCGGGCTAAATGGAGATTATTCAATCACACTTCTTACTTGTGCCTTTAAATAGTGGAAAGACTATGGGGAGTCAGGAGGCGGTGAGACACTCGCTGGAGAATACCCAGCCTCTGACCTGCTCTTGTTGCCACAGTATTTATGTGGCTGGTCCAGTTAAGTTTCTGGTCAATGGTGATTCAGAGGATGTTGATGGTGGGGTATTCGGCGATGGTAATGCCGTTCAACGTCAAGCAGAGGTGGTTACACGCTCGCTGTTGGCGATAGTGATTGCCTGGCACTTGTGTGGCGCGATTGTTACCTGCCACTTATCTGCCCAAGCCTGGATGTCGTTCAGCTGTTGTTGCATGCGGACATATACTGCTTTATTATCTGAGTAGTTATGAATGGCACTGCACACTGTGCAGTCGGCTGCGAACATCACCATTTCGGACCTTTTGCTGGAGGGAAGGTCGTTGATGAAGCAGCTGAATGCATAGGATACTGCCCTGAGGAACTCCTGCAGCGATGTCCTGAAGCTGTGATGATTGACCTCTAACCACTGCAATCATCTTCCTTTGTGCTAGGTATAACTCCAGCCAGAGGAAAGCTTTCCTCCAGATTCCTATTAACTTCAGTTTTACTAGGGCTCCTTGATGCCACACTCGGTCAAGTGCTGCCTTGATGTCAAGGGCAGTCACTCTCACCTCACCTCTTGTATTCAGATCCTTTGTCTATGATTGTACCAAGGCTGTAATGAGGTCTGGAGCCGAGTGGTCCTGGCGGATCCCAAACTGGACATCAGTGATCAGGTGATTGGTGAGTAAGTGCTGCTTGATAGCACTGTCGACGACACCTTCCATCACTTTGCTGATGATTGAGAGTAGACTGATGGGGCAGTAATTGCCAGGTCGGATTTGTCCTGCTTGATTTGAACAGGACATACCTGGCCAGTTTTCCTCATTGTCGGATAAATGCCAGTGTTATAGCTGTACTGGAATACTTTTTAACCCTAACACTCTAAGAGTTTTTAACCGAACACTCGCCATTCATGACTGCCGTGTCTCTCTCCATTCTCTTGTCATATTCCCTGCCCGATCCCTACGACCCCTTCATAGATTTATAGGAACATAGAAACAGGAATAGGCCATTGAGTGCCTCGAGCCTGTTCCGCCATTCAATGAGTTCATGACTAATCTGTGACCTAACTCCACGTATTCACCTTTGGCCCATATGTCTTAATACTTTTATTTAACAAAAGGCAATCAATCTCCAATTTAAAATTAACAACAGAGAAGGACGACCAACCTCAACAGAGCGGTGACCAATATTCCCATGGGGAGGTTAGGTAGTGCTGTTGAGGAGGTTTTAAACTGGCATGGCAGGGGGTGGGCACCAGCATATAGGAGTAGAAAGAGGAATAAGGTGCTTAAAGGAGTGAGTGTTTTGGATAGTACTAGAGAAGAAAGTATTACTAGAGGCGGAAGTAGTACCATATTAGATTGGAGCAGACTAAGAAAGACTACGAAAAATTCAAAAATGGGTTTAGAAAGCATGTACTTAAACGCACAAAGTGTGGTGCGTAAGGTTGGTGAGCTAAAGGACAATTAACCGTCTGGCAATAAGATGTTGTGGCAATAACCGAAACGTCGCTTAACAATGGTGAGGACTGGGCACTTAATATTCAAGGGTACAAGGTGTTCAGAAATGATAGGGAGGGAAAAAAGGGAGGTGGGGTGGCAGTGCTGATCAAGGAAGACATTGTAGTGTTGGAAAGGGAGGATGTGCTTGAGGGGACAAGGACAGAATCCATTTGGTTAGAGTTGAGGAGCAAAAAGTGTATGATCACTCCATTGGGAGTAATCTACAGGCCTCCAAATAGTGAGAGCGAGTTAGAGGAGCAAATCTGCAGGGAAATCACAGCGATATGTAAGAGCTATAGAGTGGTGATATTGGGGGACTTTAATTACCGAAATATCGATTGGGATAATGCTCGGGTAAAGGGAAAGGAAGGGAAGGAATTTCTGAAATGTGTTCAGGAGAATTTCTTTGACCAGTATGTTCTTGGCCCAACTAGGAAGGAGGCATTGCTGGATCTGGCGCTGGGGACTAAGGTGGGCAGGTCGACCAAGTGTCTGTGGGAGAACACTTGGGTACGAGTGATCATCGTATCACAAGATTTAGATTAGCAATGGAGAAGAGCAAGGAACAATCTAGAGTGGAACTTATAAACTGGAATAGCGCTAACTTCAATGGAATGTGAAAGGATCTAGCCAGGGTAAAATGGAACCAAAGACTGACAGGAAAAACTGTAATGGAACACTGGGTGATCTTTAAGGAGGAGATGTTGCAAGTACAGGCAAGGTACATTCCAACAAGAGGGAAGGGTAAGGGAACCAAAGCAAGGGCTCCTTGGATGACGAGGGAGATAGAGAAGATGACGAGTCAAAAAAAGAGGGTGTATGATGAATGTCAGGTGAATTCTTCATGGGAGAACCAGGACAAATACAATAAGTTAAAAGGGGAAGTGAAGCTGAAAATAAGATTTGCAAAGAGAGAATATGAGAGTGGAATGGCGGTTAACATAAAATGGAACCCAAAAATCTTCAAACTGGAGTATGGTAGACATTGGTGTTCCCTAAGTGTCAGTGCTGGGGCCACTGCTTTATTTGATATACATAAATGACCTGGATATTGGAATACAGAGTAGAATTTCTAAATTTGCCGATGACATCAAACTTGGGGGTGTGGCAAACAGTGAGGATGATACCAATCGACTGCATCAGGACATAGAAAGGCTAGCAAAATGACAGACAAGTGGCAGAGGAAATATAATACAAAGAAGTGTGAGGTGTGCATTTTGGGAGAAGGAACAGGGAGAGGCGCTATACACTTAATGGCACTTAATAGTGCAACTACAGAAACAGAAGACAATTGCCAACTGATCAGTTTGTGATTTTTGCAGTTGTTCGGCGCTGCTAATGATGGAAATGTAAGCGTCAATACATTTATTTGTACACAACATCCGCAATCAGAATTTATGTCATGGGCGACACCAATTCAAATATAAGTGCTGAGCTATTTCAGTTATGCGTAAAGACTGGAGAAGTGGGGATTATTCTCTTTTGTGCAGAGAAGCATAAGAGGAGATTTGCTAGAAGTGTTCAAAATCATGAACGATTTTTGCTGGAGTAAATTTGGAGAAACTTTTTCCAGTGGCAGAAGGATCGATAACTAGAGGACACCGATTTAAAGTGATTTTAAGTTAAACCACAGGCGACATGAGGAAACATTTTTTACGCAGCGAGTTGTTGTGATCTGGAATGCACTGCCTGAAAGGGTGGTGGAAGCAATTTCAATAGTAACTTTCAAAAGGGAATTCGATAAATAATTGAAGAAAAAAAATACAGGGCTATGGGAAAAGTGCAGTGGTGTGGAACTAATTGCATAGCTCTACCAAAGAGCTGGCACAAGCACGACGGGACGAATGGCGTCCTTCTGTGCGGTATCATTCTACGATTCTATGATTCTATCTCTTCCAACTTCTATTTCTAAGGTGTAAAATATTGTGACAGGAACAAGTTGAATTAGTAAATCCTCTTAAAATAGTAACAATTTTGGAGAAATTTGTACGTTACTGGCCGAACTCTGTTGGTATTTTAGACATTTGCCCAGGTGATACAATTTCTGACCCCATGTAATCAATCTCACATTATCGTAGTGTGAAGGAATAGCCAGGATTCAGAAAAATACACGATACTAAAAACAGTTTTCTGAAATTATTAATAAATGACATACTGGGTTTAAAAGACATAAGCCTCAGCAGACACAGGCTGCAAACAGAATACAGGCTTATGAGATAAGATGGTTTGTTAACACAAAGCTGTGAACACAAGCTTTGATATGGGAATGGGATATTGACAAAGACAATGCCCTATTGAAGCAAACCATTGGGAGGTTCCTCTATGTCTAGAGTTTGGGAGAAAAACAATGGAATGACCCGAGTAAAGTGTTATAATCTAACCTGTCGAACGGGTGCACAGAACATTAAAAAAAACAAGTGCCTTTGAAAAAATGACATCAATTAAGAAATACCTGTCGTAAAATAGTTTGATGTTAAACTTAAAGACAGGAAACAAGATTAAACATGCAATCAATTGAGCTAGCTAGAAAACAAGTAAACACTGAGTTGAAGTGTTTTCAATTTACATATTGTAAACAGAAGGCTTTGAAGAAATGACATCAAGTAAAAGAAACGCATGCTGAACAATTAGTTTTAATATTAAGCTTGAAAGATGGGGTCCCAAGGTCTGATAAAATCCAATTGAAGTAAATTAGAAATGCATGAAGATACTAGAGAAGTGTTTTAAATTTACATATTGTAAATGTGATACCTACGGAAAGACTTTGAAAATGACATCAATGGATGCACCAAAAAAGTACATTGTTCTTGTATTGAACTTGGAATACCACGGAGTCACAACGCCCGATAAAGACTAGTTAAAGTAGTATTAGAAATTCAATAGAAAGACTTCCTAAGAATTGCATCAAACAGAAACCATTGCTGTCATTGTGTTTATGATGGTTTTTGAAACATCTAAGTTAGAAACATAATTATGCATGCAATGGCTAAATTGACAGTAAAGACAGAAAGCATTCAACAGAGATATCAATAAAGAATAGAACAAAGTCAGCAATGAATGACTTGATACAATTAAGCTTACATCATCAGGAAATCTTCAAAGGATAAACCACCCAAAAAAGATATAAAAATAGATCTTTTCAAGCAGAAAGTCAGAAGTTGCTGGCAAGACAAGCGTTTCTCAACTTTACAGACCTTCTCTGTAAGTTTACAACTTTTGAGTCTCCGGTAATCAAGGTATTTAATTTTGGTGGATATTCTGGATTAAGAAATAAGTAGAAGTGTGGAAATGTAACGAAGTTAAGATTTGAGAATAAAGATCTGAGAATAAGATAATGTAAGCTATTTGTATTTTGAACGATTAATGATGCGATTGCCATAATAAATGTTAACTGAATATCGGTTCTGAAATAAATCTATATCTTTTTAGAAAAGTCTCAAAGTGTGTTTCTGCATCATCTTGCGAACTCAAATTCTGTACACTCAAAGGAGTTGCAGAATGCTGGGGGGTATTCCAGACCCTTATAATATCCGGAAGGTTACAGTCTAGTTAAACTTATTAAAAGTACTGTCTGGAGGACGGTAACATCTTTAGACCGTTCTTTCCTTTAGGGAGAGGTAGTCTGACCTTTAAACCCAATTAAGCATCTTATCAGATCCGGCTACCGCAAACTTTAGTTGAAGGTAAACGTCTGGGGAATACGCCTGATCTGGGGTAGTCCAAAAGGGCTAGGACTTGTAATTATCCCTTCAGTAGTTCATGAAGAAATGACACCCAGTGCCAGGAAATTAACCAACGTTACTGTACGGTACGAATAAATAAAGTGTGCAGCATGAATCCAATTCATGGCCTGACCTGGGGGAGTTAGTCTCAAAGATGCCACATTAGTAATTCGTTGAAACTGAATGAGCAACATTCCTCTAAAAATGGCTGCAATTATGGGGCGATTAAAGAAAATGCGCATCATTTTAGCCGAACTCTGTTGATATTTTGGACATTATCCAGAGCTGCAATTTGGGAGCCCATGTGATCCATATTACAATATTGCAGTACATAAGGAAATTGCATCGAATGTCCCGGATTTAAACAATTTCACTGTACTGAAACATCTGTGTGGACCAATAAATGTAACGCCAGAAAATGCATGAAGGAAACATTTCTGCTGTTTGCCTTATACTTAATATAATATGCGAAAAGAAAAAATGGGACACATGCAGGCGTCTTAAAAAGGAAAGACTAGCATTTATATAGGGCCTTTCATGACCACCGGACGTCTCAACACGATTTAAAGCAAATTAAGTACTTTTTGCAGTGTAGCCACAGTTGCAATGTGGGAAACGCGACAGCCAATTGGTGCACGGCAGGCTCCTATAAACAGCAATGTGATAATGACTGGAGAATCTGTTTCTGTTATGTTGATTGAGGGATAAATATTGGCCAGGACACCGGGATAACTCCCCTATCATCTTCGAAATAGTGCCATGGGATCTTTCACGTCCACCTGAGAAATCAGACGGGGTCTCGGTTTAATGTCTCATCCAAAAGACGGCACCTCCGTCATTACAGCAGTCCCTTTGCACTGCACTGGAGTGATACATAGATTTTTGTGCTCACGTCCCTGGAGTGGAATTGTGAAGCCACAATACTTCTGACTCGGAGGTGAGAGTGCTACTCACTGAGTCGGCGCTCGGTCCCTCGCTGTTTGTAGTGTACATTAATGATTTAGATATGAATGTAGGAGGTATGATCAGTAAGTTCGCAGATGACACGAAAACTGGTGGAGTGGTAAATAGCGAGGAGGGAAGCCTCAGGCTACAGGACGAGAAAGATGGGTTGGTCAGATGGGCAGAACAGTGGCAAATGGAATTTAACCCTGAAAAGTGTGAGGTGATGCATTTTGGGAAGACTAACAAGGCAAGGGAATACACAATGAATGGTAGGACCCTAGGAAGGACAGAGGATCAGAGGGACCTTGGTGTGCATGTACATAGATCCCTGAATGCAGCAAGACAGATAGAGAAGGCGGTTAAAAAGGCATATGTGATACTTGCCTTCATTAGCTGAGGCATAGAATATAAGAGCAGGGAGGTTATGATGGAGCTGTACAACACGCTAGTTAGGCCACAGCTGGAATACTGTGTGCAGTTCTGGTCGCCACACTATAGGAAGGATGTGATTGCATTGGAGAGGGTGCAGAGGAGATTCACCAGGATGTTACCTGGGCTGGAGCGCTTCAGCTATGAAGAGAGACTGGACAGGCTGGGGTTGTTTACATTAGAGCAGAGAAGGTTGAGGGGGGACCTGATTGAGGAGTCCAAAATTATGAGGGGCATAGATAGGATAGATAGAAAGAAACTTTTCCCCTTAGTAGCGGGGTCAATAACCAGGGGGCATAGTTTCAAGGTAAGGGGCAGAAGGTTTAGAGGGGATTTGAGGAAAAACTTTTCACCGAGATGGTGGTTGGAATCTGGAACTTAATGCCTGAAAGGGTGGTAGCGGCAGTAACACCCACAATATTCAAGAAGCTTTTAGATGAGCACTTGAAACGCCATAGCATACAAGGCTACGGACCAAGTGCTGGAAAAGGGGATTAGAATAGACAGGGCTTGATGGCCGGCGCAGACACGATGGGCCGAAGGGCCTCTTTCTGTGCTCTATAACTCTGTGACTCTATGACTCTATGAGCCACAGCTGACACTTAAGGAGCTGAAAAAAAATTATTTAAAGCCGATAAATCTCGTGAACCTAATGGCCTGCATCCTAGGGTTTTAAAAGTGACGGCTATAGAGATAATGGATGCATTGGTTGTAACTTTCCAAAATTCCATAGATTCTAGAATGGTTCCCGCGGATTGGAAGGTGGCAAGTGTAAACACACTATGTAAGAAAGGAGGGAGAGAGAAAATGGGAAACTACATACCGGTTAGCCTCACATCAGTAGTAGGGAACATGCTAGAATATATTGTTAAGGAGCTGGCAACAGGGCACTTAAAAAATAATAATAGGATTGGGCAGAGTCCACATGGATTTATGAGAGGGAAATCGTTTTGGTCAAATCTGTTTGAGTTTTTTGAGGTTCTAACTAGCAGAATAGATAAGGGGGAACCAGTGGATGTGGTGTATTTGGATTTTCAGAAGGCATTCGATAAAGTGCCACAGGAGAGTTTGTTAAACAAAATTAGGGTTCATGGGATTGGGGGTAATATATGAGCATGGATTAAGGATTGGTTAACGGACAGAAAACAGAGAGTAGGAATCAACGGCTCATTTTCAGATTGGCAGGCTGTAACTAGTGTGGTACCGAAGCATCAATGCTTGGGCCTCAGCTATTCACAATCTACATCAATGATTTGGATGAGGGGACCAAATGTAATGTATCCAAGTTTGCTGATGATACAAAGCTAGCTGGGAATGTATGTTGCGAGGAGGATGGAAGGAGGTTTCAAGGGGATATAGACAGACTAAGTTAGTGGGCAAGAACATGGCAACGTGGTGAAATGTGAAGTTACCACTTTGGTAGAAAAAATAGAAAAGCAGAGTTTTTTTTAATGGTGCGAGATTGGGAAATGTTGGTGTTCAGAGGGACCAGGGTGTCCTTGTACACGAATCTCTGAAAGTTAACTTATAGGTACAGCAAGCAATTAGGAAAGGAAATGGTATGTTGGGCTACTTCTATATATTATATGCATCAATTATCTTGACTGGGAAATTGAGGGTGCAACATTAAAACGTGCAAGTGACACTTTATGGGGAGTCGGGAAAGAAATTATGATTCAGATCGTGAAATTCTGTAGACGACATCGACAGCTAGTTTGAAGGGCAGATAGATGTTTGATGTAGAATGTAGGGACATGTGAAATAGTATATTTTGCAGGTACATTTATGAACAGGAAATGCTTCTTGAATGGTACGATTTTAAATGCTGCAGAGGAGTAGAGAGACCTCAATGAATGATTGAAACAGAAGTTTATTACGAAATAAAAATACAAAGGGAGTTTCTTGGTTTAGATTTTGGTGGCATCGAATACAGAAGCAATGAGATAATGTCCCAGATATTCCGATCGCTGGCCTCCCGCGAGCGGAGGACTGCGATCTGGAAAAATCTGCGCCCTTACCTGAGGGCTCCCGGGAGGCGCACAGTTCCGCTCCTTGGCCTCTCCAAACTGCCGGTGCGCAGGGCCCAGGTATCCCAGAGGCGCAGGTAGTTCGCAGCTTCCCTGGGATCATGTGGGCCATGGGGAGCCAATCAAAGAAGGGAATCTCCCTACATACATTTGACAGGAAGACCTGTCAAATATATGAATGGAGATCACCCCCAAAACATAGTAAAACTTTAAATAAATTTTAAAAAACATCACATTTTTAAAATGACTTCAGAGTACAAATAAATTAAGTATTTTAAACAAAATTATAAATTTTTGAAAAAAATTATTAAAGTTTTTTACGGCGCTAAAAATAAATTTACCTTTTTTAAAAATATTTTTGAATGATAAATCAGTGAAAAAAAAAATTTTCAACACTTATCCTGGTAAAAGCAGACCCTACGCCTGCTTTTACCAGGCGCAAGAATTGTAAGGGTTTTCTGCGGGCGGAGGGTCTCCAAAAAGCGGAACTCATCGCCCGCAGAGGCACTTCTCCCGGGCAGCCGCAGCATACGCAGTGCATGCCTGAAACCGGCATTTCCGATGTCCCTGCGGGTGGGTACACAGGGCGTACCCACCCGTAGGGATCGGAATATCCGGCCCATTGTTCAACTTGTGTAAGAGCTTAGGTAGAACTATGGTAGAATAAAAAATAACTTAAAAGGCGCCGCCTAACTGACCAAGAATGGAGAGTTATTATTTGAGAAACGTGGACTTCTTTAACTGGAGCACAAAAGATTGCTGAGTGGCTTGATAAAGGTTTTCAAACTACAAGTCGTTATGACAAGAAAACAGTGATAAGTTTTTTTCACTGTCCAGTAGACGGTGGCGAATGAGCACAACTTTAACATAATCGGAAAAAATAAACGGAGAGGTAAAATACTTTTTGCGCAGAGGTTGGTTAGAATATGAGATGTGGCCGTCCTCTGCCAAAAAATGTTGCTGAATCACAGCCCAAGAGTTATTTTAGAATTGAATTAGTTGCTTGAAAACGAGGAATATTAACGACTGTGCGAATCTAAATAGTAACTGGAACTAACTGAGTGGTTCACGTGGAGAGAAAAAAAGTGCAGTCTTTGTTTCTGAGCTGTAAAACGGTTGTTTATGCACACAGTCATCAAGCCAGACGAGTTAGGCAGAACAAAAGGCAACGGATTCGCTTCGTTTTGTATTATCTTTACATTCGGAGCTAAACCCTTCGTCACTGGAACTGTTCGGCGGCCTTTCATCCCGTAACTAGCCACACAATTTTCTAACCCGGTAATTCAAGTGATCTACTTCCTCAATACTCACAGCTTCATCAAGTAAACTACGAGTTGCTTATAGCTGACGAGGCAGCCACGCTATTATAGATAACGTGTTGTAGTTCTATTCTGTCTCTTTAGGCTTGTTAATTCTCTAGTTGCGTGCCAAACAATACAACCTCCTTATATCTATATTATCCACGACTGTCAACATTTTAAAGGCCTGTTTCGTTCGGTCTTTTCTCCAATAAAAATGCATTACGCTCTGTAGAGCTTGTCTCACAACGTAAGTAGTATGTCCCGGATTCATTATTGTTGGTCGTCTTAGAACTCTCTGGAATCACTATCCTTTTCAAGAGACAGCCTAATGAGAACAATCGGGTAATTTGCTTTAGTAGCTTTAGAATCGCCTGCACACGAGTTCAGAACACGGTAACGCAACACATCAGTCAAAACTCAGGCTTTGCAGTTTTAGCCGAAAAAAGCAATAAATCAGGAATGGTTGATTGATAAGAGAGGTCGTATAACACCTATTTTTATTGACTTTATGTATGATAATAACTAGATGCAGCAAAACAAATAGTGTATCATTACAGGGATTTGTCATCTGTGAAATACTATAGATTGATCAAAAATGTGCAAGGCAAGATCATTTTCTTACAAATAAGTAAATGAAAATTCCTCAAATATTTAAGATAATAACAAACTATTACACCCACATTCAATTACATGACACTAGAATATGTTACCCTGTTTTTTTTTGTAATTCTCCGATTTTTCGACCCAGTCAATTCTAGAGTCGCTTCGGTGCCTTGTTTTATCTGTCAACCCGTGTTTGGAAATATTGTAATTTGGTCGTTTTGCCAATTTTGTGGACTGCTGCCGAAAACAATCATCAGATTAACACACAGACAGCTTGAGGTACACTACACGACCCGAGTCACCCAACCCCTTGTAGTCTCAGTTATCGCATGAATGTTGGTGCTGCACTGGTGATCTGTGTCTTTCTGATCCACTACCCAGCCCCGGCTGATGGAACACAGTCCTCTCCTCTTCAAGTTTACATCTTGTAGTTAACTTAATTCTGCTCTAACCTACTGCAGTATATCAACAATCTAAGCCTTTTCTACCCGCATGGGCCAGAAATAATTAAATATTTTCTAACCTGGCTCGTTCATTGCCTTCACCAGTTTACAGACTACTGGTTAAACATTGAACAGAACAACATAGGCTAGATAGAAAGGGCAGGAAGCACAATTAATGCAGTGATACAAGTGCGAATGTTAAGACCGGTGAGTACTGGTCGTTATAACTAATAATTAAACCTATCAATATTCGTTTTACAATACAATGTTACAGAAATGTTTAAATGAGCGTAAGTTCCAGAATACTGAGTTGCCCAATTACAAATAATATTGAATCTATAAACAGTTATTAATTAGGAACATTTTCAACGAAGCTGACCGTTTTCTTCTCTGCTAGATAATCACTTAAACCAGCAACGCACCGGGGGCGCGGCTGAAATTGTTCTTCAGCGGTAGCGCGAAACAGGCGATAGCGATTCGGCATCCGGTTTTACACCCCGCTCGCATTTTTTTCCGAAAGCCAATTTCGCCCCGTGAGTGAAATCCTTTCCCGACGGCATCAAAAATGTTGTTGAATACGATTTGAATGACCCATTAAGCGGAACAAATACTTTTAGGAAGTAGACAAACTACTCTGACGTGATTATGATATTAATCTTTCTTCATATTTGAACCTATTGCGGGATGAAGGAATAAATGTACCAGCTCCTCACGCCAGTTCGGTCCCTTTACGGCAATGTTTCCCTGTGAAGCAATGAAATTTAATCATAATGAATGATTGAAATATTTACAGAATTTGCATGTCAATGCTTGCAAAGACCTTTCTAGAGTCGCTATAATGCCGAACATGGTTTTCAGATTCAGATTGTGCTGTTAGTGTTTGAAATCTCACTGCAGCCACCAGGAATGTTGTAAAACCATTCCGGGTCGGTGTCTCACACCTATTCAAAATACGTTCCATTCATCATGCTGCGAAATGGAAATTTCTGTTGCAAATATCCAGATAATCAGATCCTTTTAATTTAAATTCTGCGAGTATTTCTGCGTTTTAAAGAGCTGAATCTGTTGCTGTTTGGAACAATCAGCGCTCCCTGAAATCAGATAGCACTGCCTTCAACTTTAAGTCATAATTTAAATCTCCATCCTCTGCGCTACTCGGAAACACTCACTCCCCCGTCCCCCGGAGCTCGCTGAAGTATTGTATGAAAATCAAATGCTTACAATAGATCTTACCTTTATTAATCTGCAACTGGCAGTGCATCCCAATGATGATCAGGAGCAGCAGGAACGCTAATCCATCAACCGCATATCTAAAACCCGAGTAGTAAGGGCACATACCGACGCTATCTGCAAGAATAATAGGAGCAAATATATTAAGTTGTACATAGTGGCGAGTGTTTGGTAAACGAGGCCACAGCAGAGTTCATTCGTTGAACTATTGATGTTTTTAGTAACCCCTTAGTATCCAACAGCAATAAGGATGTTTTAATTAAAAAACTGTTATTCATTTTTAGATGTAATATTGGGAGGGACTTATGCACCTAATGGATAAGACAATTATGGCATTAACTGCGAAGAGCGATTGGTGCAGGAGAGGTAATATACGAGCGGAATGTTTCCCTGGAACGAATGGCTTGTTCTTATCGTAAACTTTTCTTATGTTCTTTACTTACTGTCTGATGTAATCACAGGCAATTCGGGAACAATTGTTTCGCCGTTCCCTGTACAAAATGTCGAATTGCAGAAATCGTTTAAAACCCCCAGTTCACACGTCTATACTTCATTGAAGTAAGAATGTCACTGAATAGTGAAGGAGATGGTTTATTAATTATTCTCTGCCCAGTTTAGCAGTTCTTAATAAAATGATGTAACCTGCTGAAAAGCAGTCAGACAGTAAGAACAGTTTAAATTAAATGTATGAGACAGATCCCACTTCAGACCGCTGCGCCAAGATTAGAAGTAGGCCAAAGTGTTAATTTCAGAACTCTTCATTCAGAATCCGCAAAAAGCGGATCAGGATCGGGAACTGCATTGGGAGAAATCCGAGAGCAGACAACTTGATCGTAGCTCCTGGTAATCGTCCAGATGAAGCAAAACCAGATAATGGTAAGGAATAAACATTTTAACATGGAAATAAAACAAAGAGTAACAATCAGCAAAATATGAAATATAATCGGATAACAAAGATGAGCCTCATGTTTATATGTGTTATGTATCAAATACAGGAACTTGAAGGCTTAATAATGTTTTACTGAGAATGTTTGTAAGGCAGACGATATACCCGGTTTTACAACACATTGGTTTCCTCTAATCATTCAAACATGGATTTTATGTGTTCGTTTATATTCCCATGAGTTGTCCGTGTACTCCAGCAACCATTCAAAAAGACTTCCTTAATTTCACTCCCTTATGAAAAGATTTCCAAATTCTTTCGATTCAGGTGCCCACGGCTCCGACTTACATCCCCAAGAAAACCACACTCCTTCCAATGCAGCAGTACAACCTCATACTCGCCATGCGCAAAGCCATGAGAAATAAGCATTATATATGGATTTCCAACGGTACAGTACATTTGAGCATAGGCTATTCAATAACAAGAAGGTGACTCCGGGGGTTATAATATCATCAGTCTCCTGTGGTGTTGCTCTTCTTGAAATTGTATCTTTGCTCCTTTCCCACTTGCGAATTACTTTTGTGCCGCCCTCTCTATCTTTGTCTTACACCATTTTTTCTTCATCTTTCTATTTGTATGTTTGTCTTACACTTTATTCATTCTGCTGTCTGTAACGGTCTATGTAAATGTCTATGCAGCAATGTTTTGCATTTTGTCTGTTTCCCTTCTAATGAATTAAATCTCTATTATTTCTCTCCTTAGGTAGTTCCAAATGTTGTGTATTGGCTCCCACACAAGTTCCATTTTTAATATATTAAAAATCTATCTCTTCCCATTGTTTAAGTACTTCGGGATGTGGGAAGATGCAAGGCAACATGTACTAGGTGAAAGAGGCTTTTGGAGAGGTGATGCAAGATAGAGATTTGAGACAGAAAAAGGGATGGGGAGACTGTCTGACTGGAAGGGGTGTAGGCAGAGCTGTGGCCAGGACGAAACAATGGAATAGATTTCGATCATGAAAGTTGGAGGGGAAGGTAGTCTTGAACAGAATGGAAGAAGGTACGACCTAGGATTAATCATGTTGTCTTGTTTGGGACTGTTGGGATTTGGAAACTTGATGGGATTTTAGCGTGTGTTCTTGGTTGCTCGGCTTATCTTGCACTGGGGGGGGGGGGGGCGGTGGGCGGTGGGCGGGGGTAGAAGGCAATTGCGTAACTGAAATGTGAGACCTGGGAACACAGGAAATGAGCTTGTGTTTGGGAGTAATTGACAGTGTAAAACCCCTCACAGTGAATCGCCCATCAGAGGCCGGACTCAGGAGCCCCAGTAGGAGACGCTCGAAACCATACAAACGAACTGCCGCTCTTGGTCCTGCAACGGATGTAAGGAACCAGATAAAGGGAAACAAATGAGTTTTGAGTAATCAGCAAGAAATGAAAATAATTGGATAAAAGAGGAACATCGCCTGATCATATTTGTTTTAACAATTGGAAGCTGATGAGGTTTAACAGGCAGTTACTGGGTGGAGGACGATAATAATCATTCGGCTTTACTATGGTTAAGTGTCAACAAGATTGTACATTGAAACATTAATTTTCTCTTTGCTTTGATATTTCCTGGGAGTTTATTTTTAAACAATCTTTATGATTATCAATATGAATAAACTATATGAAGTACCCTTTTCAGAATATAACTGCAGCTGACCTCACCTGTTCCATTCGTAATTGGGTCGCAATTGTTAACTGTGTAGCTGGCAATGGCGGGTATCTGAAGGGAGGCATGAGATACCAAACAGATGTAAACATCCCCGTTAGGCACAGACTGCGTCTCTTCAAAAGGGCTGGAAACTTCATACAGTCCCTCAGTGTTCTGCCGTTTAGTGTCATTTATCCCAGTTGCGGTTTCGACGCCATTTTTATACCAAACGAGGGTTAAATCGCCCGGGTAAAACTCAGCCGTTTCACACACAAGAATCAGAAACGCAGATGAAATGCTCTCCGGTGTCCTGGGGGAAATCTTCAATGGAGTTGGGGCAGCTGTCGAACAGAGAATGTAGAAAATCAGGTTACTGGGGAGATATTAAGCATAAGATATGGAAGAACAATGGTATCCTCAGTCGCTCTCTGTTTGTTTGTCACTCTGGGTCTGTCTGTCTGACTCCCCAAGAGAGCCGTGTTTATGGCGGGAGCGGTGCATTATTAGAAAAGATTTTCAGCCAGTCATCAATATATTTGGAATTTGTTCCGCAACTTCCATCTTCAGAAGTCTGATGCAAAAATTACATTTTGAGATGAATAGTGTAACATGTTAACTTGTTAGTAACTTTAATATTGCTGGAATTTTACACAACTCAGCAAATGAAGCGTCATATTATGCCGTATAATTAGTAGTTGTGTGCAGAGTTTCACTGTAAATGTAGTAATATATTGTTTTATAATATCAAAGACGGTGCAATAAAACAATGACAAAACATCATCATTGTTACATTTGGAAATTCCCGCTCTCTCCGGTCACTTACCGCTCACAGTTAGATGTGATCCTGTTCCTTTTCCAATAATTCTTCCCTGACGGATCACTGCGCACTGATACACTCCAGAGTCCCGATAGTCGCGCTCAGTAACTCAAATAAACCGTCTCCATTATCTTTCAGAGTAAATCTTTTTCTGCTATCGGCTACTCTTTGCAGATATTCATTCTCACCCTCTTTCTTCCAATGCACTTCTATCCCTGAATTGCGAAGGGACCCTGGGACTACGCAGTGGAAGGTGATGTTTGTCCCCATTAATATCGCTACTTTTCTGGGATTTTGAGGCACGCTGATCGAAGAGTTCGGAAATTCCCGCTCTCTCCGGTCACTTACCGTTCACAGTTAGATGTGATCCTGCTCCTTTTCCAATAATTCTTCCCTGACGGATCACTGCGCAGTGATACATTCCAGTGTCCCGGATAGTCGCGGTCAGTAACTCAAATAAAGCGTCTCCATTATCTTTCAGAGTAAATCTATTTCTGCTATCGGCTCCTCTTTGCAGATATTCATTCTCACCCTCTTTCTTCCAATGCACTTCTATCTCTGAATTGCGAAGGGACCCTGGGACTACGCAGTGGAAGGTGATGTTTGTCCCCCTTAATATACGTACTTTTCTGGGAGTTTGAGACACGCTGATCGAAGAGTTCGCAGCAGCTGTTGGAAAATATATTCAAAGTTTGCTTAATTGTTTTCTATGCGGAACCAAACACTTTAAAATGCATTTCTACATGGAAATGAAAAAGCGTTAAAAGAATACAGACCGACTAATTATATTTCATTCAATTTGTGTGGTAACTATTTCAGGTATGTTTTTAATTAAGACAGATCGATTTGAGAATAAACAGGTACCTGTGAAAATGATCCCTGGGAGAGACAGGAACAGGAAAAGAAACATCACAGTCGACAACATTCCGAGCAAAAGATTCAACTGATCACTGACTGCACAGACCGTGTGTTTGCCACTGAAAGAAGGGTTTGCTGATTATTTAAACCGAAATGCTTCGTAATGACGTTTGACATCCTGTGTCTGTGGGTTAAAAATGGGTTTCGTTTGTGAAGTGAAATTTGATGACCGTTCTGCTCTTAGGCAGCCATTGGGATCAGCTGTGTCACGGTCAACAAAGGCTTTGGAAAAAAAAAATCCGAATTCCAAATAGAGAATTTACCACCGATCGCTGAGCCAGTGTTGGTTTCTCCCAAATGAAGATGTCGAATGTGCACATTCCTTGTAGTGAATCTCGTGAGGCAAATATTCTTACACTTCCCTTAGGCTGGACGCTGCTGTTAACGTCACACAATAGACTACAGACGTCAAAGCGGGACAAACTGGGAACATTTATAAATTGTTAATAATTAGTTCTTAAATAACAGTAGCAATATTTTATGATAAATACTGAAGGTGAGAAAATGACTGATTAACACAGCAGTTGTGTATAGAGACTGTTCTACTATAATTCCAAGCATTGCTGCACATTTCACGTGATACTGGTGAGCTCCCATTCATTGTGATGTGTTATATCTCGGGAGACCTGATGCTATTCCGAACACAGTGACCTGAATCAGAACCGTCAATGATAACGATGGGGTTTATTTTCACCTTAAAATAACCTTATTGAATATTTAGGAAATAGAGCTTTGATGATTCCTTCAGAGAGCTGCCGATGTGTGTTTGAGGTCAGGGCTTCTTTGCAAATGCAGTTTCCTGCTATCAGCGCGTCCTGCATAAAATGTTTGGAGGGAAATGTTGGTAGCCACGATGAAACTGTGCAAATTGGTTTGATAGCGGATATATTCGCTAGATTTTTTAAAAGGGCGTCTAGTGAGCTTCCAGGTCAAGAGCTTAATGGCCAAAAATATGTTCCGTAAGGTGAAGGGTACCCAGAAATTAAACACGGAGCGTTCCTGCCGGGGTAAGGCTTCCCCGCGATATCTCACTGCGCGCCTACCTTTTCCCTCCGGGCTCACACGAACTTTAGTTTCAAGGCTGCAGCTGTGCAGTGCTTGCGTGAGCCAGAGACGCAGTTAGTTCGTGCGAGCTCTGGGATCACGTGATTCAGTTAGAGCCAATGGCAGCACACCATCTTTCATTCATAGTTTTGACAGGAAGACCTGTCAAAGCTATGAATCTATACCACCCCAAAAGAACAGCTAAACCTCAATTAATTTTTTTTAAAGCCATCACATTAATAAAATAAGTATAGTTAAATAAATTAACCACTTTAAACAAAAAATAAAAATTTTGAAAAAATGTAAAATCTTTTTATAAGTTATAAAAATAAACTTACCTTTCTTTAAAGTCTCTAAAAAAGATAAATCTGTTGAAAAAAATTTAAAATAATACTTAATTAACTACTTACCTTGTTAAAAGAGGGTCTTACGCCTCCTTTCTTTATGTGCAAAATCTTCCATGCTTACCTGCGCGTTCAAAGCACTAAGTGCACTGCGTGCGTGCAGCCTGTAGCGCGCACCCGGTTAACTTAGGAACCGCCCCCTTTTGAATTCACGAAGTGCCGGTTTCCCGCGCATGCGCAGTGCATGCTGGAAACCGGCAATTGAAGACCTAAAATGCAAGAGTACACAGTGCGTACTCTCGCGTATTAGGTCTAATTTTCGGGCCAATATTTTTCTCATTCGAGTGCATGGGAGTCTTCGTAGTTATTTGAAGTGTCTCCTAAAGCGTTCTCACATTGCAGCTGTCAACGGACGCCGCACTTAGAAAGTGTAGGTAAGGCTTTGTGCGTAGTACAGTATGCCACAAATTATTACCTACAATTTTTGATTGATTTATACAATCACACACCCTTCAGTTTATCTGATGTTTGTGGTCAAGTGTGGAGAGTAGCGAATGTTTCCAATCAAAACCAGAACATACGAACACAAGAACATAAGAAATAGAAGCAGGAGTAGGCCATACGGTCCCTCGAGCCTGCTCCGCCATTCAATAAGATCATGGTTGATCATTGACCCCAACTCCACTTTCCCGCCCGATCGCCATATCACTTGATTCACTTGGAGTCCAATCATCTCTCTATCTCAGCCTTAAATATGATCAAAGACTCAGCATCCACAGTCCTCTGAGGCAGAGAATTCCAAAGATTCACAAACCTTTGAGTGAAGAAATCTCGGTCTTAAGTGGCCTACCTCTTATCCTGAGACTATGCCCCATAGTTATAGACACTCGTGCCAGGGGAAACAACCTCTCAGCATCTACCCTAAATATCCCCTTCAGAATCTGTATGTTTCAATGAGATCACCTTTCATTCTTCTAAACTCCAAAGAGTATAGGCCCATTCTACACAATCTCGCATCATAGGACAGCCCTCTCACTACAGGAATCAATCCAGTGAACCTTTGTTGAACTGCCTCCAAGGCAAGTATATCCTTCCATAGATAAAGAAACCAAAACTGTGCACAATACTCCAGGTGTGGTCTCACCAAGGCCCAATACAATTGTAGCAAGACATTCTTACTCTTATACACCAACCCACTTGCAATAAAGGCCAACCGGCCATTTGCCTTCCTTATTGCTTGCTGTACCTGCATGCTAGCTTTCTGTATTTTTTGAACGAGGTCACACAAATCTCTCTGAACACCAACATTTAAAAGTTTCTCATGTTAAAAAATATTTTGTTTTTCTATTCTTCCTACCAAAGTGAATAACCTCACATTTCCCTACATTATACTCCATCTGCCACCTTGCTGCCCACTCACTTAGTCTACCTATATCACTTTGCATACTGTTTGTGTTCTCCTCACAGCTTACTGTCCAACCTAGCTTTGGATCATCAGCAAGCTTGGATACATTACACTCAGTCTATTCATCTAGGTCATTAATCTAGATTGTAAATGGCTCAGGCCCCAGCTGTGATCCTTGAGGCACCCCGTTAGTTACAGCCTGCCAACCTTAAATCGTGTATCCCTACTCTCTGCTTTCTGTCCATTAACCAGTCCTCGATCCATGCTACTCTATTACCCCAAACCCCATGAGCCCTTATCTTGTGTAATAACCTTTTATGTGTCACCTTACCGAATAACTTTTGGAAATCCAAATATACTACATCCGCACGTTCCCCTTTATCTACCCTGCTAGTTACATCCTCAAAAGACTCTAATAAATTTGTGAAACTCGATTTTCCTTTAATAAAACCATGTTGACTCTGCCGAATCATGTTATGATTTTCTAAGTGACTTGATACCATTTCCTGGACAATGGATTCCAGCATTTTCCCGATGACTAATGTCATGCTAACTGGCCTATAGTTTCCTGTTTTCTCTCTCCCTCTTTTCTTGAACAACGGTGTTACATTTGCTACCTTCCAATCCGCTGGGACCATTCTCGAATCTATACTATTTTGGAAGATCAAAACCAATGCATCCACTATCCCACAGCTAACACTTTTAGAACCCTAGGATGTAGGCCGTCAGGTCCTGGGGATTTGTCAGCTATTACTCCCATTAGTTTCAGGAGTACTTTTTCTCTACTTATATTAATTATGTTAAGTTCCTCACCTTCATTCTACCCTTGCTTTCCCACCATATTTGGTATTCTTTTTGTGTATTCTACTGTGAAGACAGACACAAAATATTTGTTTAACGTTTCTGCCATTTCCTTGTATAATAATTTCTCCTGTCTCAGCCTCTCAGGGACCAACGTCGACTTTTGCGACTCTATTCCTTTTTACATACTTGTAGAAGCTCTTACAGTCTGTTTTCCTATTTCTTGCTAATTTTCTGTCATATTCAATTTTTTCCCTTTTCATCAATGTTGTGTTCATCCTATGCTGGTTTCTGAAATTCACCGAATCCTCAGGCTTACTAGTTTTCTTTAGAACATTACATAGAAACATAGAAACATAGATGATAGGAGCAGGAGTAGGCCATTAGGCCGCTCGAGGCTGATCCGCTATTTAATGAGATCATGGCTGATCATCCAACGTCAGTACCCTGTCCCTGCTTTCCCCCAATATCCCTTGATCCCTTTAGCCTTAAGAAATATATCTAACTCCTTCTTGAATATATTTAATGAATTGGCCTCAACTGCCTTCTGTGGTAGAGAATTCTACAGTTTCTACACTCCCTGGGTGAAGAAATTCCTCCTCATCTCAGTCTTAAATGGCTTACACCTTATTCTTAGACTGTGACCCCTGGTTCTAGACTCCCCCGCCATCGGGAACATCCTTCCAGCATCTAGTCTGTCTAGTCCTGTTAGAATTTTATAAATTTCAAGTTTCAAGCTTTTTCTTTCAATCTAATGCTATCCTTAACTTCTTCAGTTAGTCACGGCTGGAACACTTTTCTCGTGGAGTTTGTGTTTCGCAATGGAATGTATTTTTGTTCAGAATTATGAAATATTTCTTAAAATGATAGCCACTGCTTAGCTACTGCCATACCTTTTAATCTGTTTTTCCAATCTACCTTAGCCAACTCGCCCCTCATACCTACATAATTGGCTTCATTTAAGTTTAAGACTCTTGTTTCAGACTGAGCAATTCACTCTCAAACTTAATGCGAAAAAAACTGGTTTTTACTTTTTTAAACGCTTATGCTGGTAAAAGAAGGCCTTACACCTGCATGAACCAGGCGTAAGATTTTTAAAGGTTTTCAGCAGGCAGAGTTTGTGCAGAAAGCAAAACTCCCTGCCTGCACAGGCCCTTTTTCCCGGGCAGGCGGAGGATCTGTCAAGAGACTTCTGTGCATGTGCTTCACCTGCCTGAAACTGGAACTTGTGAAGCCCCTACGGGTGTGTACACAGCTCGTACGCATCCGCAGCGATCGGAAAATACGGGACAATGTGAAATTCTATCATATTATGATCACTCTGCCCCAGAGGATCCTTTACTCTCAGATTGCTTATTAACACTGTCGCATTGCACATTACAAAATCTGAAATAACCTATTCCCTAGTTGGTTCCATGATGTATTGTTCTAGGAAACTGTCCCGAATGCATTCCATGAACTCGTTCTCCAGACTACCTTTGCCAATTTGATTTGTCCAGTCTATGTGAAGATTAAAGTCCCCCACGATTATTGCATACCTTTTTTACAAGCACCTACTATTTCTTGATTAATATTCTGTCCAACGGTATACCTACTATGCCCACCAGTGTTTTCTGCCACTTGTTGTTCTTTATCAACACCCATACTGATTCTACTTCCTGATCTTCTGGGCCAAGATCCTTTCTCTCTACTGTCCTTATGTCATCCTTTATTCTCAGTGTTAACACCCCCACCCTCCTTTTCAATTCTGCCTGTCTTTTCGAAACGTCAAGTAACCAGGAACATTTAGTTCCCAACCTTGGTCACCTTGCAACCACGTCCATGTAATGGCTATTAGATAAAACCAATTTATCGCTATTTTTGAGACTAGTTCATCTATCTTGTTACGAATGCTTCGTGCATTCAGATAAAGAGCCTTTAATTTAAATGTTTTACCATCATTCCCTGCTTTGACCTGATTCTCTGATGCACTGCTGCCGTTAAACTCGCTGTCCCTTCCTGTCACGCTCTGCTTATTTTACCTAAATCACTACACTGCTCTGTTGCCTTGACCTTTCTCTTTAGATTTCTAAATTTCCCCACACCTGAACCCACCCCGCCCGCTTTTTTTAGTTTAAAGCCCTATCTACAGGCCTAGTTATTCAATTCACCCAGACGCTGATCGCAGTCTGGTTTATGTGGTGCCCGTCCCAATGGAACACCTCCCTTTTTCCCCAGTACAGGTGCCTTTGCCCCATGAATTCAACACCCTTCTTCCCACACCACACTTTGAGCCATGTGTTTAACTTTCTGATCTGCATGATACTATGCCAATTTGCGTGTGGCTCAGGTATTAATCCAGAGATTATTACCCTTGAAGTTCTGCTTATTCATTTAGACCCTAGCTCCTCAAACTCGATCCTCCCCCTCCCACTCCAAGTTCTTCTCCAGCCACGAGGAGTTATCCTTAACCCTGGCACCGGGCAGGCAACACAGCCTTCGGGACACTCTTTCACAGCTGCAGAGAACAGTATCTATCCCCCTGACTAAACTGTCCCCTACCACTACCACATTCCTTCCTGCTCCCCCCACTTGGTAGGTCCCCTGTACCACGGTGCAGAGGTCAGTTTGCCCATCCTCCATGCAGTACTTTTCCTCATCCATACAGGTAGCAAGTACCTCTTACCTGTTGGACAAGGTCAAGGGCCGAGGATCAATAGGATCCAACAACAACAAAAATCTGTATTTTATAACGCCTTTAAAAGAGCAGAAAACTTCCCAACAGGCATCGCAAAATCAAAAGGAAAATGTAACTTAAATTCACGACCTCGTCCGTTTTATGTGTAGGATAAGTACTGACCAGCAACAGGAAGTGCTGAGATATTCCACAAAATGATGTAATACTCAGCACAAATGCTTAATATCCTGATGGAGCTCATATTATCATATGTCACTGGCTCTGCTTTTATTGTGTAAGACTGCATCACTCATTTTATTAAAAGTTAAATTAAATTTTATAAAATACAGTCTATCTCCCATAGTGCTGGGAAAGGCGAATCAAATTGGAGTTTAATCATCAGGTGAAGCAGGATTAGAGGCTGGGTGATATTTGGACCAGTGAATGCAGACGTAGCTCTATTTCCATTTAAATTCATATACATTCTGTCCTGTAAATTCCCATATTAATTTCTATGAAATTTCCTACTGAACCGTTAGCCTGCAATTGCACCCACTGCCAGAGGCGGCACTGCAATGCCTCTAATGCAAGGACCGCGGACAAAACTTACAGTAGAAATGGTAAAGTTGACTGGAAAAGTGCACTAACATAATATATGGTACTGATGGAATTCTGCCTTGATTGAACTGCCGCCTTTAAGATTAACTGAGTAGAGCTGCATTTAAGGGGCGGCTAGATACGCATATGAGAGTGAAGGGAATAGAGCATTATGCTGATAGAGTTTTTGGAGGAAAGGTGGGAGCAGGCTTGAGTGCTGCATAAACGCCGGCATGGACTGGTTGGGTCGAATGGCCTGTTTGTGTGTTGTATATTCTATGTAATTCTATGTAAGGATCAATCTACCTATTTAGGTAGAAGTAAAAGAACCCAAGCTATCTTTGAAGAACGATGCATAGTTCTCCCTGTTTCCTAGTCACAAATCCTTCCCATAGATTTTTTTCACTCCCCCGTCTGCTATCCCGTGTGTTGTGTCAGTGAAATTGAGAATTGGATCCAAACTGGCCCATGGTGTTCTGTGGCCCCTGCCAGCAGGAACTGGCCAAGCATATTTTGTACGTTTACTGTCAGGATCAAAGTAAACTCTGGCATTAAATGTCAATATCACAGAGTTGCACGCTGCCATTCCTGAGAATTCTTGAAGCAATTGTTCGAATTGATTCCTGAACATTTCTAATTGAACTAACAAATTAAATAGCCAATAAAATGACGTTCATTCACCCAATGCAGGGGATATAAATCAATCACTTTGTTTCAATCACATAACACAGTTATATAAACCAGTAAATACGTGCGTTTAATATCTGTAGTTACATAAAACATAGTTACCGGTTTTGCCCAGCTGCTTCATTAATGATCTTTCTTCCAACATAAAGTCAGAATTGGGGATGTTCGCTGATGACTGCACAGTGTTCAGTGCCATCACAACTCCTCAGATAATGAAACAGTCCATACCCGTATGCAACAAGAGCTGGACGTCGTCCAGGCTTGGGCAGATAAGTGGCAGTTAAAATTCGCGTCACAGAACAGCCAGGCAATGACTATCTCCAACAAGCGAGAGCCTAACCACTGCCCCTTGACTTTCAACGGCATTACCGTCGCCGAATTCCCGACCATCAACATCCTGAGCGTCACCATTGACCAGAAACGTAACTGGGCCAGCCACAAATATACTGTGGCGACAAGAGCAGGCTAGAGGCTAGGTATTCTGCGCCGAGTGTCTCACCTCCTAACTACACAAAGCCATCTACAAGGCACAAGTAAGGAGTGTGATGGAATGCTCCCCATCTGCCTGGATGAGTGCAGCTCCAACAACACTCCAGGACAAAGCAGCCAGCTTGATTGGCAACCCATCCACCATATTAAATATCCACTCCCTCCACCACCAGCGTACCGTGGCTGCAGTGTGTACCATCTACAAGATGCACTGCAGCAACTCGCCACGGCTTCTTCAGAAGCGCCTCCCAATCCCGCGACCTCTTCCACCTAGAAGGACAAGGGCAGCAGGCGCATGGGAACACCACCAGCTCCAAGTTCCCCTCCAAGTTACACACTGTCCTGACTTAGAAGTCTATCGCCGATCCTTCATCGTCGCTTGGTCAAAATCCTGGAAGTCCCTCCCTAACAACACTGTGGGAGTACCTTCACCACACGGACTGCAGCGGTTCAAGAAGGCAGCTCACCACCAGCTTCTCAAGTGCAATTAGGGATAGGCAATGAATGCTGGCCTTGCAAGCGACGCCCAAATCCCACAAAAACGTATGAAAAAAATTTGAACACAAAGACAACATATTGCACATGGGCAATTTAAAGACGCTAATAACTGACAAATAGCTAACTAATTAATCACAGTAACCAACTACTAATTTATTTAACAGCACGCTGAGTTCACCTACTTAATTTATCAATGCCTCAAGTGATCAAATAATTCAAGAAATAAACTAACTATTTAAATATGAAATGCCTTTGCAGGCAGTGTGTCGGGATTTCAGTGTTTGGGAGTTTGTGAACAAGGAGATTGTCCAAAGGGAGTTTCTGGACAAGAAAGCTGTCCAAGAGGAGTTTGTGTACAAGGAGACTGTCCAAGATGAGTTTGTGGACAAGGAGGCTGTCCAAGAGAAGATTGTGGACAAGGAGACTGTCCAAGAGGAGTTTGTAGCCAAGGAGACTGTCCAAGATGAATTTGTGGACAAAGAGGCTGTCCAACAGGAGTTTGTGGGCAAGGAGACTGTCCAAGAGGAGTTTGTGGACAAGGAGACTGTCCAAGAGGAGTTTGTGGACAAGGAGGCTGGCCAAGAGGAGTTTGTGGACAAGGAGACTGTCCAAGAGAAATTTGTGGACAAGGAGGCTCTCCAAGAGCAGTTTGCGGGCAAGGAGGCTGTCCAAGAGGAGTTTGTGGATAAGGAGGCTGTCCAACACTGCCACATCTGCTAGAAATGTCTCTGTTTCGAGATCCTCTGGCTCAGAGTCATTGCGCTGGAGTCAGAGTTAGAGACATTCTGACATATAAGGGAGGAGGAGAACTTACTGGATAATTTTCGCCAGAGGACAGCGACACACCAGTGGAAAGTACAGGTGCAGCAAAGGGAGAATGAGACTGCCAGTAAGCCGGGTAAGGGGAACGTAGGAGAGGTAGAGAAGAAGGTATGGATGCATAGTCGTTATTGTACTGACTAGTAATCCAAAGGCCTGTCCCAATAATCCAGAGACATGATATCAAATTCCACAATGGCAGCTGGGGAATTTAAATTCAGTTAAATAAATCTGGAATAAAAAGCTAGTATCAGTAATGGTGACTTTTAAACTACCAGATTGTCATAAAAACCTATTTGCTTCACTAATGTCCTTTAGGGAAGGAACATGCCGTTCTTACCTGGTCTGAGCTAAATGCGACTCCAGACCCACAGCAATGTGGTTGACTCTTAACAGCCCTCTGAAATGTCCTAGCAAGCTATTCACTTGTACCAGACTGGTATGATAAATAAGAATAAGAATAAAACTGGATGGACCGCCTGGCATCAACCGAGGCACCGGCTTTGGACACGACTAAGGGACATCAGCCCAGTTGACCCTGCAAAGTCCTCCTCATCAACATCTGAGGACCTGTGCCAAAATGGGGAGAGCTGTCCCACAGATTAGTCAAGCAACAGCCTGACATGGTCATGCTCACAGAATCAGACATTTCAGCCAAAGTCCCAGAATCCCCCATCACCATCCCTTGGTATGTCCTTTTCCACTGGCAGGACAGATCCACGAGAAGTGGCACCGCAGTGGTTTCAAATCGGGAGTGAGTGGCTGTGGGAGTACAGAACATAGACACTGGATCCCATGAATTGTCATGAATTCATGTAAAGCAAGGGCATGGAAACCTCCTGCTGATTACGACCTACAGCACTCCCTCAGCTGATAAATCATTACCCCTCCATGTTGAACACCATTTGGAGGAAGATCTAAGGTTCGCAAGGGCACAGAATGTTCTTCAACGTCCATCAGCAAGAGTGGCTCGGTAGCACAACTACTGACCGAGCTGGCCAAGTCCTGAAGGACATAGCTGCCAGACTGGGTTTGCGGCATGTGGTGAGAGAACCAACATGAGGGAAAACCCCTACTTTACCTCGAACTCACCAATCTATCTGTCACAGATGCATCTGTCCATGACAGTATTGGTAGCTGTAACCGCCGCACCATCCTTGTGGAGGCGAAGTCCCGTCTTCACACTGAGGACACTGTCCATCGTGTTGTGTGACACTACCACAGTGCTAAATGAGATAGATTCAAAACAGATTCAGCACCTGAAAACTGGGTATCCATGAGGCGTTGTGGTCCATCAGCAGCAGCAGAATTGTATTCCACCACAATCTGTAACCTCATGGCCCGGCATATTCCTCACTCTAACATTATCCTCAAGCGAGGGGACCAACCCTGGTACAATGAGGCGTGTAGAAGAGCATGCCAGTAGCAGCACCAGGCATACCGAAAAATGAAGTGCCAAACTGGGGAAGCAGCAACACAGGAATACTGGCATGCTAAACAGCAAATGCAGCATGCTATAGACAGAGCTAAGTGATTCCACAACCAACGGATCAGATCCAAGTTCTGTAGTCCTGCCACATCCAATCGTAAATGGTGCTGGACAATTAAACAATGAACGAGAGGAGGAGGCTCCATGATCATCCGTATCCTCAATGATGTTGGAGGCCAGCAGTCGAGTGCAAAAGGCAAGAATGAAGTGCAACCGTTTTCAGATGCAAGTGCCGAGTGGATGATCCATCTCGGCATCCTCCTGAGGTCCACACACTCACAGATGGAAACAGCAAAGGCTGTGAGCCCCGACAATATCCCGGCTGTCGTGCTGAAGCCTTGTGCTTCAGAAATAGCCACGCCTCTAGCCAAACTGTTCCAGAACACTTACAAAACTGGCATCTACCCGACAATGTGGAAAAGTGCCCAGGTATGTCCTGTCCAAAAAAGCTGGACAATTCCAATCCAGCCAATTACCGCCCCATCAGTCTACTCGCAATCATCAGCAAAGTGACGGAAGATTTTGTCTATATTGCTATCAAACAGCACTTACTCACCAATAACCTGCTCACCGATGCTCAGTTTAGGTTCCACCAGGACCACCTGGCTCAGGACTTCATTACAGCCTTGATCCAAATATGGACACAAGAGCTGAATTCCAAAGGTGAGGTGAGAGTGACTGCCCTTCATATCAAGGCAGCATTTGACCGAGTGTGGCATCAAGGAGCCCTAGTAAAACTGAAGTCAATGGGAATCA
Source organism: Squalus acanthias (assembly GCA_030390025.1). Classification (NCBI taxonomy): domain Eukaryota; kingdom Metazoa; phylum Chordata; class Chondrichthyes; order Squaliformes; family Squalidae; genus Squalus; species Squalus acanthias. Next base: position 62,701,549 of record CM059430.1, read on the forward strand.
GGGGGAATACCTCCATTCGCTGGAATCATACCTAGTACAATAGAAGATGGTTGTAGTTGTTGGAAGTCAATTATCTCAGCCCCAGTACATCGCGGCAGGAGTTCCTCATGGCTGTGTCCTTGGCACAACCATCTTCAGCTGCTTCATCAATGACCTTCCCTCCATCATAAGGTCAGAAGTGGGGATGTTCGCAGGTGATTGCACAGTGTTCAGTTCCATTCGCAACTCCTCAGATAATGGGCCAGAAATTCGGCTCCCTGGCTTCCCGCGGGTGCAAGGATCGCACGCGCACCTCCCCTCCGAGCCTGCCATTGACCTCTGGGCCCACGGGGACTTCCTCTCCTGGGCCACCCCCAACTGCCGGCGCGCAGTGCTTGTGTATCCCAAGGGCGTAGTTAGTGTGATGCATCCCCTGGGATCACGTGGGCCATGGAGAGCCAATGGCAGCAGACCATCTTTCATTCATAGATTTGACAGGAAGACCTGTCAAATCTATGAATACAGATCGGCCCCAAAACATCCCCAAAAAAACAAAAAAATTAAAAAAAAACATCACATTTTTAAAATAACTAAAATTACATTAATTTACTATTTTAAACAAAAATTTTAATTTTTGAAAAAATTTATTACATTTTTAAAGGGGCTAAAACTAAACTTACCTTTCTTTAAGGTAATTAAAAAAGATAAATCTGTGAAAAAAATGTTTAAATTTTAATAAAATCAACACTTACCTTGTTAAAAGAAGGCCTTGCGTATTCTTTTTAAAGGCGTATCTTCTCCGTGCTTACCTTCACTGAGGAACCTGTAAAAAAATCCGAAGTGCGAGGCGAATGCGCTGGGCACCGGCGTGCGCGTTCGACCTCTGAACCCCTTTACTCAGGGGAACGGAAGTGCCGGTTTCCTGCGCATGCGCAGTGCATGCGAGAAACCGGCACTTTCATTCGGTCCACGGGTGAGTACACAGTGCGGACTCACCCGACAACAGCCGAATTTCTGCCACAATGAAGCAGTCCAATCCCGCAACAAGCAAGACCTGGAAGATATTAAGGCTTGGGCTGATAAGTAGCAAGTAATATTCACGCCACACAAGTGCCAGGCAATGACCATCTCCAAGAAGAGCGATTCTAACCAACGCCCCTTTACATTTACGAAAGCCGAATCCAAAACCATCAACCTCCTGGGGGCCACCGTTGACATTAAACTTACCTGGACCAACTACATAAACACTGTGGCTACAAGAGCAGGTCAGAGGCTGTGTCATTCTGCGGCAACTGTCTCACCTCTTGACTCCCCAAAGCCTTTCCACCATGTACAAGGTGCAAGTCAGGAGTGTGATTGAATACTCTCCACTTGCCTGGATGAGTGCAGCTCCAACAGCACACAAGCAGCTCGACGCCATCCAGGACAAAGCAGCCCGCTTGATTGGCACTGAATCCATCACCTTAAACATTCACTCCCTCCACTACCAGCGCACCATGGCTGCAGTGCGTACCTTCTACAAGATGCACTGTAGCAACTTGCCAAGGCTTCTTCGACAGCAACTTTTTACCAACTAGAAGGACAGGATCAGCAGGTGAATGGGAACCCCATCACCTCCAAGTTCCTCTCCAAGTCACACACCGTCCTGACTTGGAAATAAATCGCCGTTCCTTCCTCGCCGCTTAGTCAAAATCCTGGTATTCCCTCTGTAACAGCACTGTGGGAGTACCTTCATCCCATGGACTGAAGCTGTTGAAGAAGGCGGCTCGCCACTAGCTTCTCAAAGGCAATTAGGGATTGGCAATAAATGATGACCTTTCCAGTGAGGCCCACACCCCAGGGATGAATGGTATAAAAAGGGTCCAGCAGATATTGCTCGTATCAAACAGGTACAATATACTGGATACCTGTCAGAGTAATGTGAAAGACTGTGGGAAGGACAGCCACAATCCCGACCAAGGGACTATGGAGCAGGAGGCACTCCAAGAGAAGAGGTGCAGAGTAGAAACGCTGTAGTTATTGGAGGTTCTATAATTAGGGGGTTTAGATAGTGTTTTTAAGTCAGGATCGAGTACGCCGAAGGATGTGTTGCCTACCCAGTACTAGGGTCAGGTGCATTTCGAAACGGCTAGAACAAAAGCTGGAAAGGGTGGGGGAGAGGGTAGGATCCACTTGTTGTGCTCCATTGCAAAACGAACAAATTAGGAAAGATTAGGGAAGAGTTCCAATGTTAGCAGGCAACTTCCTTCCTCATCTGGTTAACAACACGTTTCGAGTAAGCACCAGACATTTCGTAGCACAATATACGGAACACACGTTATTGATACACAGTAAAGATGATCATTCTAACTGCTCTTGGGTTACAAGTTTTAACTTTCGAACCCTCTGAATTACTGTTGAAAACCATCCTCCTTTATACACCATATTTTGACTACTGCAAAGGAAAGCGTTATAGATAAGACGGCATGATGTATCTATCGCCAGATCCTTTAAAGATAGACTCTTCATGTAAACAGTTGTAGTAGTTTACTTCAAAGCTACTTCCTGACCTAACAGACCTTAAACCCTTTGAAGGAAAAGCTTCACCAACCGTTAATTGCAGCTAATGGATTTTCTCCATGTTTTATTATCCCAGCCACTAAAGTTACATTTTATTACCATAAAACTATACATTCCCCACTTTTGGGTGACATCATTACTAACACTTATTGCCATACACAAGCGCTTTACACATCAGAAGAGAAGCAATGCATTCGTTCCACGACATTCAAAAGACATCCTGTTTGTATTGAAAATTTTATGCTTGATGATACGAAGAAGTTCGACGGATAAACTTTTAACTCTCATAGAAACATAGAAACATAGAAACATAGAAAATAGGTACAGGAGTAGACCATTCGGTCCTTCGAGCCTGCACCGCCATTCAATGCGTTCATGGCTGAACATGCTACCTCAGTACCCCATTCCTGCTTTCTCGCCATACCCCTTGATCCCCCTAGTTGTGAGTGTTATATCTAACTCCCTTTTGAATATATTTAGCGAACTGGCCTCAACAACCTTCTGTGGAAGAGAATTCCATAGATTCACCACTCTCTGGGTGAAGAAGTTCCTCCTCAGCTCAGTCCTAAATGGCTTCCCCTTAATCCTTAGACTGTGACCCCTGGTTCTAGTTTTCCCTACCATTGGGAACATTCTGCCCGCATCTAATTTGTCTAAACCAGTCAGGATTTTAAATGTCTCTATAAGATCCCCCCTCATTCTTCTGAACTCCAGAGGATACAAGTTCAGTTGACCCAATCTTTCTTGATATGTCAGTCCGGCCATCCCAGGAATCAATCTAGTGAACCTTCGCTGCACTCCCTCAATAGCAAGAATGTCCTTCCTTAAGTTAGGAGACCAAAACTGCGCACAATACTCCAGGTGTGGCCTCACCAAGGCCCTGTACAACTGCAGCATCACCTCCCTACTCCTGTACTCAAATCCCCTTACTATGAAGGCCATCATTCCGTTTGCTTTCTTGACTGCCTGCTGCACTTGCATTCCCACCTTCAATGACTGATGTACCATGATGCCCAGGTCTCGTTGCACCTCCCCTTTCCCTAATCTGCCACCATTCAGGTAATAGTCCGCCTCTCTATTTTTACCACCAAAGTGGATAACCTCACATTTATCCACATTGTACTTCATCTGCCATACATTTGCCCATTCACCCAACCTGTCCAAGTCACTCTGTAGCCTCCTAGCATCCTCCTCATTGTTCACACTGCCTCCCAATTTAGTGTCATCCGCAAATTTGGAGATATTACATTTAATCCCTTCGTCCAAATCATTAATATATAATGTAAACAGCTGGGGTCCCAGCACCGAACCCTGCGGTACCCCGCTGGTCACTGCCTGCCATTCTGAAAAGTACCCATTTACTCCTACTCTTTGTTTCCTGTGTGCCAACCAGTTCTCAATCCACGTCAACACATTACCCCCAATCCCATGTGCTTTAACTTTGCTCACCAATCTCTTGTGTGGAACCTTGTCGAAGGCCTTCTGAAAGTCCAAATACACCACATCTACTGGCTCCCCCCTGTCCACCCTATTGGAAACATCCTCAAAAAATTCCGGAAGATTTGTCAAGCATGATTTCCCTTTCACAAATCCATGCTGACTTGGACCTTTCATGACGCCACTTTCCAAATGGTCTGTTATGACATCTTTAATAATTGCTTCCATCATTTTACCCACAACCGATGTCAGGCTGACCGGTCTATAATTCCCTGCTTTCTCCCTCCCTCCTTTTTTAAAAAGAGGGGTTACATTGGCCACCCTCCACTCCATCGGAACTGATCCAGAGTCTAAGGAATGTTGGAAAATGATCGTCAATGCATCCACTATTTCCAAGGCCACCTCCTTAAGTACTCTGGGATGCAGACCATCAGGCCCCGGGGATTTTTCAGCCTTCAGTCCCATCAATTTTCCCAATACCTTTTCCCGACTAATAAGGATTTCCCTCAGCTCCTCCCTCTTACCAGATCCTCTGACCCCTTTTATTTCCGGCAGGTTGTGTGTGTCCTCCACAGTAAACACCGAACCAAAGTACTTGTTCAATTGATCTGCCATTTGCTTGTTCCCCATTACGACTTCCCCTGTTTCCGACTGCAGGGGACCTACGTTTGTTCTTACTAACCTCTTTCTTTTTGCATATTTATAGAAGCTTTTGCTGTCCATTTTAATGTTCTCTGCAAGCTTCCTTTCATGTTTTATTTTCCCTGCCCTAATCAAACCCTTCGTCCTCCTCTGCTGAGTTTTGAAGTTCTCCCAGTCCCCGGGTTTGCTGCTACTTCTGGCCAATTTGTATGCAACTTCCTTGGTTTTAATACTATCCCTGATTTCCCTTGTTAGCCATGGTTGAGCCACCTTCCCTTTTTTATTTTTACGCCAGACCGGGATGTACAATTGTTGTAGTTCATCCATGCGATCTCTAAATGTCTGCCATTGCCCTTCCACTGATAGCCCCTTAAATATCGCTTGCCAATTTAACCTCGCCAATTCACGCCTCATACCCTCAAAGTTGCCCTTATTTAAGTTCTGGACCATGGTCTCTGACTTAACTGTTTCCTTCTCCATCCTAATGTAGAACTCCACCATACTATGGTCACTCTTCCCCAGGGGGCCTCGTACCACAAGATTGCTGATTAGTCCTTCCTCATTACACAACACCCAGTCCAGGATGGCCTCCCCTCGAGTTGGTTCCTCAACATATTGGTTTAGGAAACCATCCCTTAAACACTCCAGGAAATTCTCCTCCACCGTATTGCTTCCAGTTTGAGTAGCCCAATCTATATGCATATTAAAGTCACCCATGATAACTGCCGTGCCTTTTTTGCACGCACCTCTGATTTCCTGTTTCATACCCTCCCCCACCTCACTACTGCTGTTTGGAGGTCTGTACACAACTCCCACTAACGTTTTCTGCCCTTTGGTGTTCTGCAGCTCAACCCATATTGATTCCACATCCTCCAAGCTGATGTCCTTCCTAGCTATTGCATTAATCTCCTCTTTAACCAGCAATGCTACCCCACCCCCTTTTCCTTTTATTCTATCCTTTCTGAATGTTGAATACCCCTGGATGTTCAGTTCCCAGCCTTGATTGTTCTGGAGCCACGTCTCTGTAATCCCAATCACATCGTATCCGTTAACATCTATTTGCACAGTCAATTCATCCACCTTATTACGGATACTCCTTGCATTAAGACACAGAGCCTTTAGGCTTGTTTTATTAACATCCTTTGTCCTTTTAGACTTATGATTTAGTATGGCCCTTTGTGTTTCTTGCCTTTGTTTACTCGGCCTTCCCCTATTGTTTCTCACCCTTCTAACATTTGTTTCTGACTGCATATTACTTCCCCCGTTTCGCTACATAGGTTCCCATTCCCCTGCCATATTAGTTTAAATCCTCCCGAACTGCTTTAGCAGATATTACCCCGAGGACATCGGTTCCAGTCCTGCCCAAGTGCAGACCGTCCCTTTTCTACAGGTCCCACTTCCCCCAGAACTGGTTCCAATGCCTCAGGAATTTGAATCCCTCCCTCCTGCACCACTGCTCAAGCCACGTATTCAATCTCACTATCCTGTTCTCTCTATTCTGATTAGCAACATCCTTACAAGGGAGAATCATGAGTTAGCAGCTAACATGAAAAGCAGGACCTCATCAGTAATAACCTCAGAATCCCGAGCCACGTGCAAATCGGCATAGAGACAAGCAGATACGGAAAGTAAATACTTGCATACAGACCACCAAATAGTGGAATGGAATTGGAGGAAGAAAGATATAGGCAAATCTACGAGGTGAGTAGCAGGCATCGAATAATAATCATGGGAGGTTTCAACAACCCCCAGAAAAACTGGCAGCAAGAAGTAGCAAAAGGAGAAAAGGGAATCGTGTTTTTACAGTGCATACCGGATTAGTTTCTCTACCAATATTTAAGTAGTCCAACAAGAAAAGAACGCTGCTAGATCTTGTAATGGATAATGAACCGGAACAGATAGGAGAACCAAGAGTAGAAGAGTACTTACAACTAGTGCTCAAAACATAATAAGGTTCAAGATTAGGATCGAGAGTGACATACGTAGGTCAAAGATTAAGGCAATAGAAAGGACAAGAGCAAATTATGAGGAAATGAAGGTGGCAAACTGAGAGAAATCTTGAAAAACAAAGAGATTGTAAACAATGGGAAGTTATTAAAAGGGTTATCAATAGAGTTCAAGAGAAATGTATTCCACTAAAAGCCAAAATAGCAAACTAATTATTGGGCACCTTGACTGAATAAAGGACTAAAGGGAACATTGAATCTCAAGAAAAAAAATATAAGAAGTAATTAGATACTAAAGGAGAGGAGAACAAAGGGGAATTAGAAGAACTTAGGAGAGAAAATAAAAAAAAACACCTGGAAGGCAAAGAGAAATTACAAATTAAAATTATTAGCAAATAAAACAATAAATAATGGCCCGAAAATTAGACCTAATGCGGGAGAGTACGCACTGTGTACTCTCGCGTATTAGGTCCTGAAGTGCCGGTTTCCTGCATGCACTGTGCATGCGCGGGAAACTGGCACTTCAGGTATTGCGAAGAGGGCGGTTCCGAAGTGAACTGCGTGCGCGCTACAGGTTGTGCGCACGCAGCGCACTTAGTTTTTTTTTCAGGTTTGAACGCGCAGAGAAGTGTTGAAGTTTTTACACATAAAGAAAGCAGGCGTAGGACCCCCTTTTAACAAGGTAAGTAGTTAATTAAGTATTATTTTAAACATTTTTCAACAGGTTTATCTTTTTTAGAGACTTTAAAGAAAGGTAAGTTTATTTTTATAACTTTTAAACAGAATTTAAATTTTTTCAAAAATTTAAATTTTTGTTTAAAGTGGTTAATTTATTTAACTATAGTTATTTTATTAATGTGATTTTTTTTTTTAATTTCATTCAGGTTTAGCTGTTCTTTTGGGGGCTTGTTGTATTCATAGTTTTGACAGCTCTTGCTGTCACAACTATGAATGAAAGATGGTGTGCTGCCATTGGCCCTAACTGGCCCACGTGATCCCAGAGGTCGCATCGAATTAACTGCGCCTCGGGACACGCACACACTGCGCGCCGGCACCAGGGAGAGGCCCAGGAACTGAAGGTCGTGTGGGCCAAAACCATAAAGGTAGGCGCGGAGTGCGATATTGCGGGTGATCCTTACCCCCGCGGCAACCATCGATCTCCAATTTCTGGGCCAATAAAGTCTTCAATAGACACATAAATAACAAAAGGAAAATTAAAGTAGGGATAATGCCACTAAAAGATGAGCAAGACAAACTGACAGGCAATGACAGAGAAATGGCAGAAGAATTGAATAATTACTTCGCCTCAGTATTTACTAAAGAAGGTAACAAAATAAACAATTCTCTAGAGCATGCGTTTAAAAAGAATATTAATATATATATATATATAAATTCTATAGAGGATGGTGCCAGAGGACTAACGGACAGCTAATGTTGTTCCTATATTACGAAAGGCAGAGAGAACAAAACCTGGAAACTATAGGCCAGTCAGTGTAACGTCAGTGATAGGAAAGATATTGGATTCTATACTGAAAGAAGTGATAGAAGAAAACTTAGACATAGGATATATAATAAAAAAATAATCAGCATGGATTCTGAAAGGCGAATTCATGCTTAACTAACCTGATAGAAATCTATGAAAAGGTAACGGAAAGAGCTGACGAGGATAATGCAGTAGACGTCATATACCCACTCAGTTTGAGAACACAGCTACAAGAAGGTTTAAGAAGAATGAAACCGAACCTACATTGACCGGGGCATTGGATTCGGGCACGGCAACGCCGAGTCGACCTGCAAGGTCCTCCTCACTACCAACTGACTGATGCCAAAATTGAGAGAGCTGTCCAACCGACTACCCTGACCGATCAGCCAACATCCCACTCGCAGAACAAACCCAACAGCGGGAGCGAGCGGCCATGGAAGACCTCAACATTGAATCTGCATGGCATGGAAACCTCCTGCTGATTACCGCCCTCAGCTGATGAATGTTTAACACTACTTGGAATAAATACTGAAGGCACAGAATGTACTGCTGGGGGACTTCAGTGACCAAGAGTGACTCGGTAGAACCCACTACTGACCGACCTGGCTGACTGAGATTGTGGCAGGTGGTGATACAACAAACACGAGGTAAAATCCTACTGACCAAGTAAAACTTGAAAAACATGACCATGGCATTGGTAGGAGTGACAAACAAAATCCCGCCTTAATACTGAGGCACCTGTTGTGCTAAATCAGATCAGATTAGATCAGAACAGATTTACTAGCTCGAAACAAGGCATCCATAAGGTGTGGTGGGCCATCAGCAGCAGCAGAATTGGTTTCCACCACAAACTTTAGCCTCATCGCTTGGCATTTCCTTCACTCTAATATTACCATCAAGCCAGACGACTCTCCCTGACTCAAAAAGTAGTGCAGGCATGCACCAGGACGAAGCACCAGTGGTGCCTAAAAATGATGTGACAACCTGATGAAGTTATAATTGTCTAAACAGCGGAAGCAGCATGATACAGACAGAGCTAAGCGATGCCACAACCAATGGATCAGATCAAAGATCTGCAGTCCTGCCGCATCCAGTCCTGAATGGTGGTGGACAATTAAACAACTAACGGGAGGAGGAGGAGGCTCCATGAACATCCTCAACAATGGTGGAGCCCAGCACGCAAGTGCAAAAGAAAAGGCTGAAGCGTTTGCAACCATCTTCAGCCAGAAGTGCCGAGTGGATGATCCACCTCGGCCTCCTCCTGAGGTTCCACCATCACAGATATCAGTCTTCAGCCAATTCCAATAACTCCACGTGATATCAAGTAAAGGCTGAGGGAACAGGATGCAGCAAACACTATGGGCCCCTGCAACATTCCGCCTGAAGTGCTAAGGACTTCTGTTCCAGAAATAGCCGCGCCTCCAGCCAAGCTGTTCCAGTACAGTTACAACACTGGCATCATGTGATCAATTTTACAGTATTGTAGGACATAAAGAAATTGTAGTGCGTTTCAGAGATTTAAACAATTTAACTACTGAAATTTGTGTATGGATGAAATAATAAAAGGCAGAAAATGTACAGGAAAACACTTAGAGAAATATATGAACATTTTACTAATAAAAGTGAGACAAAAGCCTTAGGGCGAAGGGCTTACCCCTTCCCATCGGTACCGAGAGTGAGGTTAGGAAAGTTACAATGACAAATGTGAAGTAGAATGTCTTTTGAATGTGAAAATTAAGTGTTGTTATAATTAAACTGAAACATGCGATGTGAAATAAATGCTGCTCTTCAGCACTAGATACGTTTTCAGTATGTTGCAATTAACGGAGTTAAATTTAGAACAAGACGTGTTAGTGCTTCGAGCTGAGCCACTGAATCACGTCCTTTACTTAGCTCGCAAAAGCGATTCGCCCTGGTCAATATTTAGCAGTACATCAGTGTAGCGAAAACCAAAAGATAAAAACCCCAGCTAATCGCTTATACTTTATCAGAACTGATAGATCGCCCACACAATGACCTGTTAAATCATGTACATAGATGTACCACTGTTTGGGGTAATTAATTGTCAAAATAATCTACATCACTCTATCTTCATTTCGAAGCAACGGATTGTTATTAGGTGAGAAAATGGAATTTGACGTAAACTGAAACATAATGACAGGTAAACAAAATTAATTCAACATTTCGGCCCCTGTCATTCGGGATAAAACTGTTCTTGTAGAAACCTGAGCTAATTAAGGCAAATCAGCACGGATTTCGAAAAGGCAATTCGTGCTTGACGTCCCTTCTAGAATTCTTTGAGGAAACAGCAGTGAGAATAGATCAAGGAAATGCAGCAGATGTCGTTTGCATGAATTTTTTTAAATGACAAATTGACACCTTTAGATAGTGAGGCCTGCAAGCAGAATACATGGGAACCTTCAAAACGGAATTTGATATTTACTTGAAAAGGAGAAAATTGTAGGACTTTGCAGAGGGATCGCGAGAGTGGGACTAATTGGGACTAATCTTTCAAAGTGGCGGTATGGGCACAATGGGCAGTAAGGCCTCCTTCTGTGCTGTAAGATTCAATGATTCTACGTTGCCACTTGGATAAACCGATGTTTGCAGAACCTAAAACAACTGGCAGCTAATTTCCGTAGGTTGATGGACGTGTCCCTCGACTGGAGCTTCAGCCGTTTCACATCAGGAGCGTCACCTGGACTGGAAGCCAGAGTGCAGTGACGCCACACGTAAATCAGCTCACAGGTTTTCTTTTAGTTTAACTCGCTAAATAGAACACGAATAGTTGAATTGTAAGAGACCGTATGTAATCTATTTTTATTGAATTCATATATGATGATAATTGTATACAGCGAGGCTATTAGCGTATTATTTTAATCGAAAGCGTAGATATTTGCAAACAGGTAAATAATACAAATTTAACATTAAAGTATGTCAGGAAAGTTACTTTGTTCTTAAAAGTGGCTAAAATAAAATACATCAAATAATTGAAGGGTAAGTAATAACTATAAACTGCATTCTCTGATATATCACAAGCGTTACCTCTCAGAGGGATGGGATCGCATGGTAGACATACGCGTGGAGTTGATATGGCAGCGATCAGTAAACACCAAAAAAGTGACTTCTGCAGCTAAAATGTATTACTAATTTATTCTTGCTTCTGTGTAGACAGCCTCTTTTACTCCTCTTTGTTTTTTGGTCTTCAGCTGGGCATACTCTGTGCTTCGTTCATTATTTTTATATTTCCCCGTTTTCTCTGAGCCAGTCAATGCTATAGCTGCGTACGTCAGTTTGTCACGGGCTGTCCCTTGTTCGGTCTGTAAAGCCAATGTTTGGAAATATTGTTAATTGGTCGTTTTGCAAGTTCTCTGGACGGCTGCTCAAAGCAGGCATTAGAAGGACGCACAAATACTTCTTCGATACAACACACGGTCAAAGTCAGCGCAAACATATGCCGCCCGCTATCGCATGAATGTTGATGTTACACTGACGATCTATGTTTCCCTGATCTTTTACTCAGTCCTACCTGAGCGTACACGGTTCTCTCCGCTTCAATTTCACGTCTTGGAGTTTTCCGACTTCGGTTTAAATCTAATGCAGCATAATGCACGGACTCAGCCGCTGCTTCCTGCATGGGTCAGAAAGAAAGAGTTTGGTTATGTGGCTAGTTCATTGCCTTCACCAGTTTACGTACAGCTGATAAAACATTTAACGGATTGACCGAGGCTACAGATCAAGTGCACAAACCACAGTTCATATATATTTAGATAAGTGCGAATGTTAAAGCACTGTGGGCCAAGTAACTTATATTCAAACCTGTTAATGTTTAGCCTGCAAACAGTGTTACAGAAATGTTTAAATCAGCGGCAGCTTTAGAACATAAAGTTTTTTTCCAAAACCAAGAACTAAATATGGCAGGGTACTTAACTTTTAGAAGAGATAGTCAAAATGGAAAAGGAGGGCCGGTTGCTCTGATAATAAAGGATGGGATAAAGACAGTGGAGAGAAAGGTTCTTAGCTCCGAAAATCAAGATGAGGAATCACTTTGTTGGACCTCTGAAACAACAAGGGAAAGAAAACACTGGTGGGAGTAGTGTACCGGCCCCTAACAGTAGTTGTAGTGCCGTGCACAGTTTCAATCAAAAATAGAGGAAATAGCAGATATTAAACACATATTTTGTATCTGTCTTTACGGAACAAGACAAAATAGTGGGGAACCAAGGTTCTAGTTAGAATGAGGACCTTAAAGAAATTAGCATTAGAAATAAATGGTACTTCTGAAAGTTGTGGAAGGTGTCATCGACAGTGCTATCAAGCGACACTTACTCACCAATAACCAGCTCACTGATGCTCAGTTTGGGTTCCGCCGGGACCACTCGGCTCCAGACCTCATTACAGCCTTGGTCCAAACATGGACAAAGGAGCTGAATTCCCGAGGTGAGGTGCAAGTGACTGCCTTTGATATCAAGGCAGCTTATGACCTAGTGTGGCATCAAGGAGCACTAGTAAAACTGAAGTCAATGGGAATCGGGGGGAAACCTCTGCACTGGCTGGAGTCATACCTAGCACAAAGGAAGATGGTTGTGGTGATTGGGGTCAAACATTCCAGCCCCAGGACATTACTGCAGGAGTTCCTCAAGGCAGTGTCCTTAGGCCAAACCATCGTCAGCTGCTTCATCAATGAACTTCCCTCCATCATAAGGTCAGAAATGGGGATGTTCGCTGAAGACTGCACAGTGTTCAGTGCCATTCACAACTCCTCAGATAATGAAGCAGTCCATGCCCGCATGCAACAAGACCTGGACGACATCCAGGCTTGGGCTTATAAGTGGCAGGTAACATTCGCGCCACATAAGTGCCAGGCAATGATTATCTCCAACAAGCGAGAGTCTACCCAGCGCCCCTTGATATTCTACGGCATTACCATCGCCAAAGCCCCCACCATCAACATCCTGAAAGGTCACTATTGTCCAGAAATTTAACTGGAGAAGCCACATAAACACTGTGGTAACAAGAGCAGGTCAGGGGGTAGGCATTCTGTGGCGAGTGTCTCACCTCCTGACTCCTCAAAGCCTTTCCACCATCTACAAAGCACAAGTAAGGAGTGTGATGGATTACTCTCCACTTGCCTGCATGAGTGCAGCTCCAACGAGACTCAAGAAGCTCGACACCATCCAGGACAAAGCACCCCGCTTGATTGGCACCCTATCCACCACCTTAACCATTCACTCCCTCCACCACCGGCGTACCGTGGCTGCAGTGTGTACCTTCTACAAGATGCACTGCAGCAACTCGCCAAGGCTTGTTCGACAGCACCTCCCAATCCCACGACCTCTTCCACCGAGAACGATAAGGGCAGCAGGCGCATGGAAATATTGTTAATTGGTAGTTTTGCAAATTCTCTGGACTGCTGCTCAATGCAGGCATCAGAAGGACACACAAAAAAGTCTTCGATATAAAATTCTGCACCATGGCGGTGACCTTGTTTCCAGACTAGCTGCCCGCTGTATGTGTGCTAGATAGGTTCTTGATTGTATTTTTGATAATCTACCCTGTGCCCACCCCTAAAACGAGAGTAAAAGAGATATTTAAAGAGCGTTTAGCACAGACGATGAAGCGAAGTGAAGAGCTGTTCGCACACGCCAGCCGTCTGTCTGATCGGGACCGATACCAGCTGCTTGTCACGATCGTATGTCTGCTATGTCTATCTTGATTGCGTGTTGTACTTAACTTAAACTACCTCTTCTTAATAAAATGCCTTACAACTCCTAAGACCCTTTGGCTAATCGGTGTGTGTCCTGTGATCCAAATGTTTAAATTGTGTCAGAATTGGAATCAGAGAGTTGGGAGTTGTAATGTTCTGGTTGTAGAGACCAGAGGGACTTGGTCGACCGCGCGTGATCATCACTTGAGACTAAGTAGAAGACTCCCTGAAAGAGGGAGAGGCAGAGAGTTGGGTAAAGTTAAAATCAATAGTACAATGACGTTGGCACACCATCGAGAACAGCCTGACAGAAAAAGTCTGCACCTCCACAGCAGCGGACCTCGTAAAAATCTTAGAAGATGGTAACGGGGACAATGACTACATCCTTGATAAACTCTCTGAGGTTGTTAAGAAAAACAAACTTAAAATAAAGAGAGGCCGAGACAGGTTAGCCTACGGGGCACACTTGTGCGCTGCCAAGTTAAACAGGGAGACGAAAGAGTTAAAAGTTTAAGTAAGCCAAATGCAGAGAGAAATAAGTGAATGGCGAGAGAACCTTTCTGCCCTCCGCAACCACTCGCGCTGGGAGCAAAAGATTCATGACAAAATGTCATGTACATAAAAGAAACTAGCTCAAATACTTGAGCAGAATATTGAACTACAGGCAGAAAACACCAGATTGAGTGTGGAGCTAGAGTATGCAAGTGGAGCGTTAAGGGAATTAAACTGGCGCCAATCCACTGCCGCCCCCGAAGCAGACCATGGCCCGTGCTTTGAAAAAATCCAACAGCTGCAGGCAAAAATTGGCCAACAACGGGCAGTAGCTGGCTGCTGTCTTCAAGACAAACCCAAAAGATCCTGGCCTTTGCTGTGACAACATAGTTGGGGATACTACTCCCTCTGCTCCTTCTGTTCGCTTTGCTCCGGCCCCTCGCTACAAGGATGGCGAGGCGGGGGAAAGGATACCAGTATGTGTAGTCACCCGAGCTAAGGCAGCATGCGAGACCAGGCGCCACGCTGACCGAGACCTGAAATGCGAGGCAACCTCCTCGACCACCATTAGTAGAGAGCCAGAAACCATTACCACAACCACACATCCGTCCCTTACTGCGGTTGAAGTGGTGGAGCTAAAGTCTGACCTGGGGGTGGTGGACATGGACACCAGCCCCCTCGACGTCAGGCAGTGGTGGAGGATTTTTATAATCAACCAACCATAACTAGAAGGGGACGGCCTCAAAGAGGTACCCCTGGAAGCATGTTCCTCAGGATTAAAATAAGAAATGGACCTGGATATCCTGAGTGGGGTGGGGGTGCAGCACAATAGATGAGATTGAGTTAGAATTATGCCAAACACTAGGGGAAGAGAGCATTGATTTTCACCAGCTTCTAGCTAGCACCAAACAGGGCCCTACCGAAAGCCCGAATGCCTTTGTGCATAAACTTCATGGCATCTTCCAGTGCAACAGGTGCGGTGGAAGGAATTACTTCAACGACCCGGGCTTCAGAACCCTCTTTTTGAACGACCTCCAACCGCTGGTCCGTAATGCGCTGCGCATTTATGTCTCAAAAAACATCGAGTGGAACCAAATACTCGCCCGTGTCAGGACTGCTTGGGATCAGACCCGTGCCAATATCCCTGTGACACCTGCCAAGGTTGCAGTAGCGACTGTTGAGGGCTCGCTGCCTAAGCAAAAGTCAGGGCCATCTAGAAATCCAGGGAAAAGTACTGCAGCGTGCTGCAATCTCTGCCAACGTCTAGGCCACTATGCCCGTCAATGCAACAATGGTCACAAACCCCCCAGACTGGCAGGCCCCGACTCACTAGAACGATGACTGGAAAGAATGGAAGCAGCATTAGGGGCTTTGACCATCGGCCAGGGAGCCCGACAGCGTGTCACGTTGCATCAACAACCAGAGCAAACAGCAGATCTTCCACCTCCCCTATGACTCCTGCAGGTCTCTCAGGGAGAGATGATTTCCCCTCTCCGATATAATGGTGGTGGGAGACCGGTCGTCCCAACTGTTGATTCTGGAGCCCGTCAACAATTAATGTGATTCAACTCTGGCTCCTCCACCACAATCATTCACGATCACCACCCCGATCCTACAAAGGGTGAGCCCCAAGTTTTATTGGACTTTGACAATTCAATCCAGACAACTATACAAGGATCCCTTCCCTTGGAGCTAAAGCAGGGTGTTGTTTGCAAAGGCACTTTCACGACCAACTCCCTAGTTTGGTCGGTTAGAAAACCGGGTGATTATCGGATGACTATTGACTATCACAAACTCAATTCAGTCACCCCCGTGTTTGCCCCGATGGTTCGGGAGACACCCACCCTACTCTCCCAGATTTCCAGTGGCAGTAATCAGTTAAGAATGAGATGCAGTAGAAAACATTAGAAACTGAAATTTGGTTTATGGGTGAAAGGATAAAATAATTAGGATGGAATAAAAGAGAAAAGGGAAGATCGTGTCTCTTTTCTGCTGATCTATTGGTTTTTATTTGTTTTCAGTGTGAATTTTGATGTCCTTTTGCAAAGCATCTGTGAGTGTTTGGGAAGTAACAGTATTCCTTTCGTCTGAAGGTCTGTCTTTAAAAGAAAGTGCCTGTTATGTGTGTTTTATCTCCACCCACTTCTCTGTGCTAAAAGCCATTTAACACGTTGTAGTCTTGTGTTGGATTTTGGAAGTTTTAAGAATGTGCGAATAAGATGGTGCACCCAGAATTGAAAAATAAAACTTTGAACTACAATTTAAGTTAAGCTGGTGTAGAAAAACTGAGAAAAACAAAAAGTTTGTTTAAAAATGATTAAGTTTCAGTCTAAGATTTAACCTTGGAGTTGCAGTTGCTATCGTGAATTTTCCAAAGCAGTTTGATTTGTTTAATTTAAGTGTGAAAACTAATTTTTCTCCAGTTGTATTCAATATTTTTACTGTCATTTGAAAAGGCATCTGAAAAAAGAGCAAAGAGAAATATTATGTAACTTACTGTGTTTTAATTTGATTTTTTTTCTTTTCTGTATAGTGTTTAGTTAATAAAATATTGATCTGAATTAAATTGGGATTATTAAAGTTAACTAACCTATTAAATTGTGAAAACCCAACTGTCTTTTTCGATCGGGAAAGTTTTTTAAATTTACGTGAAGTGACACAATTGTCTGTGTGTGACAATATTTGCTCCGCCTTCTGAAAAGCTGCAAAGGAGTTAACCCTTTCCGCTGGCAGCTGGATTTTTTTTAATTGGTTCACCCAGAAACTTTGATCTATGTTTTCTATCTTTAATATTGTATTGGACAGAAAAATTCCTCCAGGGCTCATGAATGAGATATTAATAATTATTAATAGGATGCGCCACTTAAGGTGTAAGATTGAAACAGGAAAATTACACTACCAAATGGGAATTTTCCTAACTTTCCAGTGAAAGTCAGGAAAGTATAGTTAAGAAAAGTAAATTGATAGCTTTCTCTTGGAGACATTTGTGTCCCTGCCTATAATGAACTTTTTAAGAAAACTGAATTTGATAGTCTGGCCACTACCCGAGACACCGGGACCATGAGGTGGAAGAAGAGCAAAGATCTCCAGACAATCTTTTGATAAGATCAGCTGAAAGCCCAAGAATGGCTTGTATCGGATGGCACATGTGGCATGATATTGATTTGTTATGTATGAAGCAATTACCATCCGGAAATGCATGGTGAATCCGCACTGAAGAACGGATCTCAGACATGCTCAGTTACTTGACAACAGCACAACATGAAATGGTTAATGTGGCTCAGGAGAGTGAGACAACGTTTAAAGCACTGACACATACTCCATCGAGAAAATAGCTAAGTAATGAATAAATCAAAATAGAGTTAAACATACTGGTACCTGTTAGAGGGATTGAAATTGAAGTTGAAGCAAAGAATTACACGGAATGTTGATTGGGACAATTGAAGCGAGGGAGAAATCATACTTAGCAAGAATTATCCACAAGATGGATACGGGTAAAAGAGATCTGGAGAATCTTTTAAATCCATGGCTTGTTGATTCGATGTTAAACTGTAGTGTCGCTTATAATGATTGTAAGACTGAATTTAACTGTGACTGTAATAATTGTGTTTTGTAGGTAACAGAGTGTGGGAAAAACCAGTACGAATCCAGTATGAGGTGGTTTTGGTGGTGCCTCCTGTGTCACTACTACCGCAACTAGCATGCTTTGTCGGTCTAACAGGACCTGTCCAATTAATAGCCCCAGTTTCTGCTTCACACCACATCTACCAACAACCATCAACCAACACGTTTTACTCAGTATCAAAACCTATGCTCAACTGAAACTGACAGTAAATGAGACACTTAAGTATGAGCTGCATAATTCGGGCATGACATTCCCCTGTTGTCTAACGGCTTCAGTGAACTTGTGATGTTACTGAACTCCTCCCTCAAGCATCTTTATGTTTTGGGGCAAGACAACTCGAGAATAGATATTGAAATTGACAGCATAGGGGAAGATTCGCACTGGTGGGATATTGGGCTTAATATATCAGCATACCCTATGTTCGTATTATTTCACACACTCTGGTAGATCTCCAACTTGTATTGATAGTGTATTTGATAGATGTAACCTGTGTAGTAAGACTTTGATGCACAAGCCAATTGTGTACACATGCTTATGACTAACCAGCACGAAGAAATTAATTGAGCACACTGAAAGAGAAGATCCGGAGCAACGTAGAGGAGACCGCAGGCGGGGTAAGATCAGGAAAGATAGAAGAAAAAGAGGATTCCCCAGGCGGGGCAGAATTGGAACACCGGAACAGTGCACTGAACCTGTGTGAAGGGTCGGAAGTTGCTCCTCCGCCTCAAAAGAATGGGCCGTAAGGAAGGGGTTAATCTTCATTTCTGAGTCTCCCTACTAACTATTGCCCAAGATGAGAAAGCAATAAGCAAATTTACGAACTACCAGTGGTGGAAACTAATTTATAATGCCAGCTAGCACGCTGGGCACGAATGTTATCAGCGGGCCCATAACTTAGAAGGAGCTAGATTAGTCAAAAGAGGGTTGTGCGAAGTCAATAGGATATTTCCTTCTCAAGGTGGGGAGTTGTAAGAAATCATGAATTGGAAAACATAACTTGAGACAAAAAATTCTCTTCAGACGGGTGTTATAATAACTGGATAGACGGAATTTGCTTAGTTTTTGGTTCCCTGTGGAATTTATAACATTCTGCACCGTGCTGGTGACTTTATTTCTAGACTAGCTGTCTGCTGTTTGTGTGCTAGAAAGGTTGTTGACTGTATCTTTGATAATCTACACTGGGCACACACCTAAAAAGAGAGTAAAAGAGATATCTAAAGAGCTTTTAGCACAGATGGTGAAGAGAAGGGAAGAGCTGTTCGCGCACGCCAGCCGTATGTCCGATCGGGACCGATACCAGCTGCTTGTCACGGTCGTATGTCTACTATGTCTATCTTGATTGCGTGTTGTACTTACCTTAAACTGTCACTCCTTAATAAAATGCATTACAACACCTAAGACCCTTTGGGTAATCTGTGTGTGACCTGTTATCCAAATCTTACAGTAGATAAGGGGGAAGCGGTGAATGTAGTGTATTTGAATTTACAAAACACATTCGATAAGGTGCCACACAAGACGTTATTACACAAAATTAGGGCTCATGGGATTGGAGGTAATGTATTAGCGTCGATTGAGGATTGGTTAACGGACAGAAAACACACAGTAGGAATAAATGGGTAGTTTCGGGTATAACTAGTGGGGTATCTCAGGGATCATTGTTTAGGCCTCAGCTATTTTCAATCTATATCAATGACCTAGATGAGGGGACCAAGTGTAAGTTATTCAAGTTTGCTTATGATACAAATCTCCATGGGACAGTATGTCGTGAGGAGGACGCAAAGAGGCTACATGGGGATATAGGCAGGTTAAGTGAGTGGGCTAGTACATGGCAGATGGAATATAACGTGCAGAAATGTGAAGTTATCAACTTTGGTAGGAAAAATAGAAAAGCAGAATATTTTTTAAATATTGACAGATTGGAAAATGTTGGTATTCGGAGGGACCAGGGTCTCCTTATACACGAATCATAGAAAGTCAACATGCAGGTATAGCAAGCAATTAGGAAAACAAATGGTATATTAGCCTTAATTACGAAAGGATTGGTGTATAAGAGGAAAGACGTCTTACTGTAGTTATGTATGATCTTGGTGAGACCACACCTGGAGTATTCCTTTTCTGAGGAAGGATATATTTGCCTTAGAGGGAGTGTAACGAAGGTTCACTAGACTAATTCCTGGGATGGGTTGGTTGTCCTAGGAGGAGAGATTTAGTAGACTAGACCTTTATTCGCTACAGTTTAGAAGAATGAGAGGTGATCTCATTGAAATGTCTAAAATTTTGAAGTGGCTTGGCAGGGTAGATGCTGGGAGTCTGTTTCCTCCTGCTGGGGAGTCTAGAGCTCGGGTTCACAGTCTCAGAATAAGGGTTCGGTCATTTAGGACTGAGATGAGAAGAAATTTCTTCACTCAAAGTGTTGTGAATCTTTGGAATTCTACATCCCAGAGGGCTGTGAATGCTCAGTCGGTGAGAATATGGCAGACAGACATGGATAGACTTTTGGATACTAAGGGAACCAAGGAAATAGGGACAGTGCGGGTACGTGGATTCGAGGTAGAAGATCAGCCATAATCCTATTCAATGGTGGAGCAGGTTCGGAGGGCCGAATGGATTACTCCTGCAACCATTTCTTATGTTCTTATGATTCTATAAACAGTTATTACCCAGGTACTTTTTCAACGAAACAACCAGTTTCTTCTCTGCCATTGAACAATTTTTTCAGTAACGCACCGGGTGCCAAGTACATTTCTAACATTGGCCCAGAAATTTGACTCGGAGGCTTGCCGCAGGGGTAAGGATCCCCCGCGATATCACACTCCGCGCCGGCCGTTGAGTTTCGGGCCCACAGGAACTTCGGGTCCTGGGCCTCTCCCCGGCGCGCAGTGTGCGCGTGTCCCAGAGATGCAATTATTGCGATGCGACCTCTGGGATCACGTGGGCCATGGAGAGCCAATGGCAGCAGACTATCTTTCATTCATAGATTTGACAGGAGACCTGTCAAATTTATGAATACAAATTGCACCCAAAAGAACAGCTAAACCTCAAATAATTTTTTTAAAAACCATCACATTAATAAAATAACTATAGTTAAATAAATTAACTACTTGAAACAAAAATTTAAATTTTTGAAAAATTTAAATTCATTTTAAAGGTTATAAAAATAAACTTACCTTTCTTTAAAGTCTCTAAATAAGATAAACCTGTTGAAAAAAATTATTATACTTAATTAACTACTTACCTTGTTAAAAGGGCGTCTTACGCCTCCTTTTTTCATGTGTAAATTCTTCCATACTTCCCCTCGCGTTGAAACCTGAAAAAAAAACTCGTTGTGTGCTGCGTGCGCACAGCCTGAAGTGCGCACGCGGTTCACCTAGGAACCGCCCCACACGCCATACCGGAAGTGCCGTTTTCCCGCGCATGCGCAGTGCATGCAGGAAACCGGCACTTCGGGATCGAATACGGGTGAGTACACAGTGCGTGCTCTCCCGTATTAGGCCGAATTTTGGGCCTATGATTTGAATGACTCACTAAGACCGGACAAATACATTTAGTCATTAGACGTAAATTGTTCTGACGTGACTATGATATAATCTTTCCATTATAGCAATCTTTCTTGACATTTCAATCGCCTACTGGGATGGATGAATGAACGTACCAGCTCTTGAGGGCGGTTCGGTCCCCTTACACATTCTTCTTTACCTGGAAACGATTGAAATTTAAAGATATTGAAAGATTGCAACATTTACTCAGTTTCAATGTCAGTGATTGCAAAAACATTTCTAGAGTCAGACAAAGCCGAACATGATTTCCAATTCCGGATTGTGCCGATAGTGCTTGAAATCCCAGCACTTGTAGCGATCAGCAATGGTGGATTTTTTTGATATTTCTCGGAAACTAAGGGAATCTTTGTGGGCATTAGGGGATCAGGCGATATGGGGATAGGGCGGGAAAGTGGTGTTGAGGTAGAGGATCAGCATGGCGGAATAGGCTCAAGGGCAGTACGGTCTAACACTGCTCCTATTTATTATGTTCTTATGTGTACAACCAATCCCCGGCCGGATCCTCACACTCCTTCACTCAAATTAGTTGCGCATCCATAACAGAATGGGTTGGAAAGTGATTGTGTGTCAGGGTACATGTCATTTATTATGCTGCAAAGGGGGCACTTCTGTTGCAAACATACAAATAATTATTTCAATTTTTATTACGATTCTTTGAGCAATTCAGCGTTTTAAAATGTATTTAGAACAATCCGTGCTCCCTGAAACAGATAACACTGTTTTCATCTTTAAGTCCTAATCGAGTTCTGCTTCCCCAATGTTACCGGAGACTGTCATTAACCCGCAGGTTTTGTAATAAAATAAAGGGCCTACAGTTGATCTTACCTTCATTCTTCTGCAGTCGCCACCGCGTCCCAATGAAAATCACGAGCACCAGAAACGCCAATCCACCCACCGCACACCCAGGAGCCCAGATATAAAGTGAATTATCGGCACTACCTGTAAGATTAATAGGAACATTAAGTTATGGTGGGCGTTGGCTAAGAATAGGCCTCAAGATAGATTGAGTTAAACTATGATGTTTCTTTCAGTAACTCCGCGGTATAGAACGGCAATAAGAAAGATTAAATACAAAATGTTATTTCTTTTAGATATCATCTTTAAGGTAACTTCTTCGTCGAATGGATGAGACATTCGGGATTAATCCGCACAACACACTACCGGTTTACGGATCTCACAACACTGTTTTAGGAGAGTTAGAATACGAGAGAGATCAATTTCCCATGACCAAAAGACTTGTTCTTGACGTTTCTTATTTATTAACATATAGTTTGAGGAAATTGGAGGCAAATGCGTCACAAGAGTTTTTTCTTTGCCGGCACAAAATTCTGGGTTGCTGCAATCGGTTAAGAATCCCCTTTCAATTACCTGACCTTTGTTTTTTACAGTAAGAAGGTCACTGAATAGTAAGGGCTATCAACGGGCAATGGTTCATTGATTATTGCCCTTCGGGGCAAAGAGTTCTTCACAATATGACGTATCGAACCGGTTGAACTGTCGCCAGGTTGCGGGCACAGGTTAAATGAGATTTATGAGACAGATTCCAATTAAACCCGTTATGACATGGACGGGTGAGGGGTAAAAGCTGGCCAGGGGTTAATTTCAGATCTCTACAGTAGAATTAGCCGATAGGGGGATGAGGATCAGGAACTGCATTGGAAGAAGCCCAAGTGCAAACAGCGTGACTGCTGCTCCTGGTAACAGTCTTGGTACAAGGACAGCAGGCAATGGTAAAGAATAAAACGATCTTAAAATTGAAACAAAATAAATTGAATAAGTATTCATAATAAACAGGTGAGGAAATATAATCGGATAGAAGTGATAAACTCTTGTTTATAATTGTTATAAATTAATAAAAGGAATATGACATAAAATAATGTTTGACAGAATATGTGTGTGGCTGGATGTGGGGTCGGCAGAGCTGTGGCCAGGAGGTACCAATGGAATGGATCTCGACCATGAAAGTTAGAGGGGGATGTAAGCTTGAACAGAATGGGAGAAGGTAAGATCTCGGATTAATCATGTTGTCGTGTGTGAGAGTACTGGAATTTGGGAAGAGAATGGAATTTTAGTGTGTGTGTTCTTGGTTGCTCGGATTATCCAGCACCGGGGGGTAGAAGGCCATTTCGTAACTGAAATGCGAGACCTGGGAACACAGGAAATGAGCTGGTGTTTGGGAACAATGACGGTGTAAAAGCCCTCACCGTGAATCGCCCATCAGAGGCGGGATTCAGAGACGCTCGAGACCAGACAAACGAACGGTCGCTTCTAGTCCTGCAACTCATGTAAAGAACCAGGAAATGGGAAAAATGAATTCAGTATAACAAAAGCAAACGGTTGATTCTTTAGTAATAAGCAAGAAATGTAAAATAATTGCATAGAAGAGATAAACAGCCTGCACGTATTTGTTTTAACAATTGGTAGCTGATGAGGTTTAATAGGCAGTTACTGGGTGAAGGGCGATAATAATCCTTCGGTTTCACAACGGGTCCGGGTCAACAATATTTTACATTGAAACATTAATTTTCTCTTTGCTTTGCTGTTTCCTGGACGTATTTTCAAAATAAATTCATGATTATCAATATGAACAAACTTTATGAAATACCCTTTCAGAAGATAACAGTAGCTGACCTCACTTCTTGGCCTGATGCCTTCGTACCTGGGTCGCAATTGATAACTGTGTAGATGGCAATGGCGGGAGTCCGAAGGGAGGCATGAGATACCAAACAGATGTAAACAGCCCCGTTCGGCACAGGCTGCGTCTCTTCAAAAGGGCTGGAAACTTCATACAGTCCCTCAGTGTTCTGCCGTTTAGTGTCATTTATCCCAGTTGCGGTTTCGACGCCATTTTTATACCAAACGAGGGTTAAATCGCCCGGGTAAAACTCAGCTGTTTCACACACAAGAATCAGAAAGGCAGAAGAATTTCTCTCGGGTATCCTGGGGGAAATCTTCAATGGAGTTGGGGCAGCTGCGGAACAGAGAATGTAGAAAATCAGGTTACTGGGGCGATATTAAACATAAGATATGGAAGAACAATGGTATCCTCAGTCGCTCTCTGTTTGTTTGTAACTCTGGGTCTGTCTGTCTGTCTCCCCAAGAGAGCCGTGTTTTTGGCGGGAGCGGTGCATTAATAGAAAAGATATTCAGCCAGTCATCAATATATTTGGAATTTGTTCCGCAACTTCCACCTTCAGAAGTCTGATGTAAAAATTACGTTTTGAGATGAATCGAGTAACATGTTACTTAATCTGGTTAATATTGCTGGAATTTTTCACAACTCAGCAAATGAAGCGTCATGTTATGCCATATAATTAGTAGTTGTGTGCAGAGTTTCAATGTAAATGTAGTAATATAATTGTTTTATAATATCAAAGACGGTGCAATAAAACATTGACAAAACATCATCCTTGTTACATTTGATACATTTGGAAATTCCCGCTCTCTCCGGTCACTTACCGTTCACAGTTAGATGTGATCCTGCTCCTTTTCCAATAATTCTTCCCTGACGGATCACTGCGCAGTGATACATTCCAGTGTCCCGGATAGTCGCGTTCAGTAACTCAAATAAAGCGTCTCCATTATCTTTCAGAGTAAATCTATTTCTGCTATCGGCTCCTCTTTGCAGATATTCATTCTCACCCTCTTTCTTCCAATGCACTTCTATCTCTGAATTGCGAAGGGACCCTGGGACTACGCAGTGGAAGGTGATGTTTGTCCCCCTTAATATACGTACTTTTCTGGGAGTTTGAGACACGCTGATCGAAGAGTTCGCAGCAGCTGTTGGAAAATATATTCAAAGTTTGCTTAATTGTATTCTATGCGGAACCAAACACTTTAAAATGCATTTCTACATGGAAATGAAAAAGCGTTAAAAGAATACAGACCGACTAATTATATTTCATTCAATTTCTGTGGTAACTACATCAGGTATGTTTTTTATTAAGACAGCTCGATTTGAGAATAAACAGGTACCTGTGAAAATGATCCCCGGGAGAGACAGGAACAGGAAAAGAAACATCACAGTCGACAACATTCCGAGCAAAGGATTCAACTGATCACTGACTGCACCAACCGTC
This sequence comes from Squalus acanthias, assembly GCA_030390025.1. NCBI lineage: Eukaryota > Metazoa > Chordata > Chondrichthyes > Squaliformes > Squalidae > Squalus > Squalus acanthias. The sequence continues at coordinate 62,727,055 of CM059430.1, forward strand.
TGCTTGCCACTGGAGGAAGGGTTTGCTGATTATTTAAACCGAAGTGCTTCGTAATGACGTTTGACATCCTGTGTCTGTTGGTTAAAAATAGGGTTCGTTTGTGAAGTGAAATTTGATGACCGTTCTGCTCTAAGGCAGCCATTGGAATCACCTCTGTCACGGCCAACAAAAGCTGAGGAAAAATAATGTGCGAAATTCCAAATAGAGAATTAACCACCGATCGCTGAGCCACTGTTGGTTTCTACCAGATGAAGTAGTCGAATGTGTACATTCCTTGTAGTGAATCTCGTGAGGCAAATATTCTTCCACTTCCCTTAGGCTGTCCGTTGCTGTTAACGTCACACAATAGACTGCAGATGTCAAAGCCGAACAAACTGGGAACATTTATAAATTATTAATAATTCGTTCTTAAATAACAGTAACAATATTTTATGATAAACACTGAAGGTGAGAAGTGACTGATTAACACAGCAGTTGCGTGTATGGAGATTGTTCTACTATTATTCTAAGCATTGCTGCACATTTCACGTGATCGCATTTATTGTGATGTGTTATATCTCGGGAGACCTGATACTATTCCGAACACAGTGACCTGAATCACGACCGTCAATGATAACGATGGGGTTTACTTTCACCTTAAAATAACCTTATTGAATATTTAGGAAATAGAGCTTTGATGATTCCTTCAGAGAGCTGCCGATGTATGTTTGAGGTCAGGGCTTCTTTGCAAATGCAATTTCCTGCTATCAGCGCGTCCGGCCCAAAATGTTTGGAGGAAAATGTTGATAGCCACGATGAAACTGCAAATTCGTTTGATAGCGGATATATTAGCTAGATTAAAATAATGTGCATTTACTGAGCTTCCAGGTCAAGAGCTCAATGGCCAAAAATATGTTACGGAAAGTGAAGGGTAATATTCTTCTCATTCGAGTGTATGGGAGCCTTCACCGTTATTTGAAGGGTCTCCTAAAGCGTTCGCATATTGCAGGTGTCCACGGACGCCGCACTTAGAAAATGTAGGTAAGGATTTGTGCGTAGTACAGTACGCCACAAATTAGTACCTAAAATGTTTGATTGATTTATACAGTCACTCACACTTAAGTTTATCTGATGTTTGTGGTGAAGTGCGGAGAGTAGCGAATGTTTCCATTCGAAACCACAACAGAAGAACACAAGATTATAAGAAATGGGAGCAGGAGTAGGCCATACGGCCCCTCGAGCCTGCTCCGCCATTCAATAAGATCATGGCTGATCATTGACCACAACTCCACTTTCCAGCCCGATCTCCATATCACGTGATTCCCAAGAAGACCAAAAATCTATCTACCTCAGCCTTAAATATGGTCAAAGACTCAGCAACCACAGTCCTATGCGGCAGAGAATTCCAAAGATTCACAACCCTTTGAGTGAAGAAATTTCTCCTCATCTCGGTCTTAAGTGGCCTAGCTCTTATCCTGAGACTATGCCCCCTAGTTCTAGGTACTCCAGCCAGGGGAAACAACCTCTCAGCATCTAACCTGTCTATCCTCTTCAGAATCTTTTATGTTTCAATGAGATCACCTCTCATTCTTCTAAACTCCAGAGAGTTTATAGGCCCATTCTACACTATATCTCATCATAGGACAGCCCTCTCATCCCAGGAATCAATCCAGTGAACCTTCATTGAACCGCCTCCAAGGCAAGCATACCCTTCCTTAGATAAAGAAACCGAAATTGTGCGCAGTACTCCAAGTGTGGTCTCACCAAGGCCCTATACAATTGTAGCAAGATTTTCTTACTCTTATACACCAACCCACTTGTAACAAATGCCAAAATGCTATTTGCCTTCCATATTGCTTCCTGTACCTGCATGTTAGCTTTCTGTATTTTTTGCACGAGGTCACACAAATCTCTCTGAACACCAACATATATAAATTTCTCACGTTTAAAAAATATTATGTTTTTCTTTTCTTCCCACCAAAGTGAATAACCTCCCATTTCCCTACATTATACTCCATCTGCCACCTTACTGCCCACTCATTTAGTCTATCTATATCCCTTTGCATACTGTTTGTGTTCTCACAGCTTACTGTCCCACCTAGCTTTGGATCGTCAGCAAGCTTGGATCCATTACACTGGGTCCCTTCATCTAGGTCATTCATATAGATTGTAAATGTCTCAGGCCCCAGCACTGATCCTTACGGCACCACAGTAGTTACAGCCTGTCAACCTTAAAAAGAAACGTTTATCCCTACTCTCTGCTTTCAGTCCGTTAACCAGACCTCTATCCATGCTACTATATTACCCCAAATCCCATGAGCCCTTATCTTGTGTAATAACATTTTATGTGTCACCTTATCGAATACCTTTTGGAAATCCAAATATACTACATCCGCTCGTTCCCCTTTATCTACCCTGCTAGTTACATCCGCAAAAAACTCTACTAAATTTGTGAAACACGATTTTCCTTTCATAAAACCATGTTGACTCTGCCTAATCATGTTATGATTTTCAAAGTGCCCTGATACTACTTCCTTAACAATGGAGTCCAGCATTTTCCCGACGACTAATGTCTGGCTAACTGGCCTATAGTTACCTGTTTTCTCTCTCCCACTTTCTTGAATTGTGGTGTTACATTTGCTACCTTCCAATCCACTGGAACCATTCTAGACTCTAGAGAATTTTGGAAGATCAAAACTAATGCATCCACTATCTCACAGCCACCTTTTAGAACCCTAGCTGTAGGCCATCAGGTCGATGGGATTTGTCGGCTTTTAGTCCCATTAGTTTTTCGAGTACTTTTTCTCTACTTATATTAATTATGTTACGTTCCTCATCTTCATTCTACCCTTGGTTCCCCACCATATTTGGTATGCTTTTTGCATCTTCTACTGTGAAGACAGATACAAAATATTTGTTTAACGTTTCTGCCATTTCCTTATATAATAATTTCTCCTGTCTCAGCCTCTAAGGGACCAACGTCTACTTTTGCTACTACCTTCCTTTTTAAATACTTGTAGAAGCACTTACTATCTGTTTTTATATTTCTTGCAAGTTTTCTCTCAAATTCTATTGTTTCCCTTTTTATCAAAATTTTATTCATCCTATGCTGGTTTCTGAAACTCTCCCAATCCTCAGGCTTACTAATAATCTTCAGAACATTATAAGCTTCTTCTTTCAATCTAATGCTATCCTTAACTTCTTTTGTTAGACATGGATGGAACACTTTTCCCGCACAGTTTGTGTTTCTCAATGGAATATATTTTTGTTGAGAATTATGAAATATTTCTTTAAAAGTTAGCCACTGCTTATCTACTGCCATACCTTTTAATCTGTTTTTCGAATCTACCTTAGCCAACACGCTCCTCATACCTATATAATTGGCATAATTTAAGTTTAAGACTCTTGTTTCAGACTTAGGCAAGTCACTCTCAAATTAATGCGAAATTCTATCATATTATGATCACTCTGCCCCAGAGGTTCCTTTACTATGAAATTGCTTATTAACCCTGTCTCATTATACAACACAAAATCTGAAATAGCCTGTTCCCTGGTTGGTTCCATGATGTATTGTTCTGGGAAACTGTCCCAATGCATTCCATGAACTCATCCTCCAGACTAACTTTGCCAATTTTATTTCTCCAGTCTATGTGAAGATTAAAGTCCCCCAGGATTATTGCATACCTTTGTTACAAGTGCCGACTATTTCTTGATTAATATTCTGGCAAATGGTGTAGCTATTACGCTCACCAGTGTTTTCTGCCCCTTGTTATTCTTTATCGGCACCCATTATGATTCTACTTTCTGATCTTCTGAGCCGAGATCCTTTCTCTCTACTGTCCTTATGTCATCCTTTATTATCAGCGTTAACACCCCCCACCCTCCTTTTCACAGCTGCAGAGAACAGTATCTATCCCCCCCGACTATACAGTCCCCCTACTACTACCACATTCCTCCCTTCTCCCCCCACTTGGAAGGCCCCCTGTATAACGGTGCAGAGGTCAATATGCCCATCCTCCATGCAGTCCTTTTCCTCATCCATACAGGTAGCAAGTACCTCGTACCTGTTGGACAAGTTCAAGGGACGAGGATCAAAAGTATCCAACAAAAAGAAGAATCTGTATTTTATAACGCCTTTAAAATAGAAGAAAACTTCCCAACTGGCATCGCAAAATCAAAAGGAAAATGTAACTTAAATTCACGGCCCCATCCGTTTTATATGTAGGATAAGTACTGACCAGCAACAGGAAGTGCTGAAATATTCCACAAAATGATGCAACCCTCAGCACAAATGCTTATTATCCTGTTGGAGCTCATATTATCACATGTCACTGGCTCTGCTTTTATTGTGTAAGACTGCATCACTCATTTTCTTAAAAGTTAAGCTAAATTTTATAAAATGCTGTCTATCTCCCATAGTGCTGGGCAAGGCGAATCAAATTGGAGTTTCATCATCAGGTGAAGCAGGGTTACAGGCTGGGTGATATTTGGACCAGTGAATGCAGACGTAGCTCTATATCCTTTTAAATTCATATACATTCTGTCCTGTAAATTCCCATATTCATTTCTATAAAATTTCCTGCTGAACCGTTAGCCTGCAATTGCACCCACTGCCAGAGGCGGCACTGCAATGCCTCTAATGTGAGGAGCGCGTAAAAAACTTACAATAGAAATGGTAAAGTTGACAGGAAAAGTGCACTAACATAATATATTGTAGTAATGTAATTCTGCCTTCATTGAACTGCCACCTTTAAGATTAACTGAATATAGCTGCATTTAAGGGGCGGCTAGATTAATTTATGAGGGAGAAGGGAATAGAGGGTTATGCTGATAGAGTTAGAGGGGTAAAATGAGAGGAGGCTTGAGTGGTTCATAAACGCCAGCATGGACTGGTTGGGCCGAATGGCCTGTTTGTGTGCTGTATATGCTATGTAATTCTATGTATGGACCCATCTACCTATTTAGGTAGAAGTAAAAGATCCCAAGCTATTTTTCAAGAAGGACGCATAATCAGAAATCCTTGCCACAGATTTTTTTCACTCCCCCGCCAGCTATCCCGTGGGTTCTCTCAGTGACAGTGAGAATTGGTTCCAAACTGGCCCATTGCGTTCTGTGACCCCTGCCAGCAGGAACTGGCCAAGCATATTTTCTACGTTTACTGTCAGGATCAAAGTAACCTCTGTCATTAAATGTCAATATCACAGAGTTGCACGCTGCCATTCCTGAGACTTCTTGAAGCAATTGTTTCAATTGATTCCTGAAAATTTCTAAATGAACTAACAAATTGAATAACCAATAAAATGACGTTTATTCACCCAATGCAGGGGATATAAATCAATCACTTTGTTTCAATCACATAACACAGTTATATAAATCATTAAATACGTGCATTTAATATCTGTAGTATTCAATGAGACAAAGAAAGCCTTATTTACATTTCTGTTGCCATGATCGTTCTGCAGTGCCACTTCCGTTGATGGACATGTGGGTGGGAAGGGGGGATGTTTTTACGAAACATAAGATCTGGCGTGTTCTGAGAAGAGTTGTGTTCACTAACATCGGAAAGGAACAGCAGTAAGTGCATGCTCGCAACTCTCTGCACAGATTATTACCGGAAGTCACAGTGGTGCATGTTGGGAGCTGCCGGTTCCTGCCTTTTTGGGCTAGTTTTCCGCTGACAATGAGCTATCGCTGGAAAGCCCTTACACTGCAAACTCGGGCTTTCAGAAAGGTGCAAGGTTCCATCCGAAAACGTTCCCAAAATCTGAGGAAAACACAGAAAATTCTATTGTGTCAATTCGGTTAAATATTTTCTTGTATATTTTGTAATTATGATGTTACATGCCCTGATTCCGGTTGTAAGCCACAGCTTAATGGTGAAAAGAAAAACAAAGCATTTTCAAAAAGTTGAATAACGTGGCTGGCTCTTCTATATTTAATGTCTTTATTTTGCACACTGAGCATGCATTATTTTTTTTAATATGTTCTTAGTAATTCCTCATTGTTGCTGTTTCTACCTTCCTTCTGCACGTTTGATTTGCGCATTCTTCAGCTTATCCGTTATCTGTTGCTTTTTAAAAATAAGAAACTAATTTAAACACATCAGATGTAAGTGTTATACAACGACGCAATCATCGAGATAGCGTGTGTTGGCATTTCCTACCACAAAGGTGGAGTTTTAAATTCCCATAGTCATTAAAAGCGACAGTCTGAGAATTCGTTAAAGTCATGGAACTGACCAACTCTCTCGTGTTTCTGTCAGTGCTGAGTGCACTTGGTCCAAATATTGAGTATGTGGATGAACGGGTGTTATTACATATGAGAAACGAAGGTGCAAGGGCTCTGGTGTAACTCACCATTAAGTTTGAAAAGAGTTCCGGAAAAGACCGGTAAATTAGAAATCAGGTGACTAAAGTGTATTTATAATATTAATAAGTATCTGTCTACGTTCTGCTATGTAGGTTCTGGATACTGAGGTGAAAATACAATGAATATAGTCTTGTTACTATAACTCGCCTTTATCTCCATAAAATCATTCACACCAAGTGAAATAAAGAGAGGGAAAGAAAGATGAGGTTAAGAGAGATAAATGAGATAGAAAGAATAAGAAATATATATACATTTTTAAATCTTCAATAGTAATTAAATTATGAAGGAATGAGACTCCACCCCAGTAAAATTATATTTTCAGGGCCAGAGAGGTTGTTTGGCAGAAATTATGATTTATTGTGCCGTTAAAAATTCTCTTACACCTGCATGCACCAGCCCTCACTTTTCTGCCGTGTTTAGTGGGTAAGTAATGGGTTGAAGGGATAATTATTAGTCCTAGCCCCTTCAGGGCTACCCCAGATCAGGCGTATTTCTCAAGACATTCACTTTCAACTAAAGTTTGAGGTAGCCGAATCCTAAAGACGCTTAATTGGGTCTAAAGGTCCGGACTATCTCTCCCTAATGGAAAGGAACAACCCGAGAATGTTACCGTCCTCCAGATAGCACTTTTAATAAGTTTAGCTAGACTGTAACATTCCGGATATTATGAGGGTCTGGAAAACTCCCTCAGAATTCTGCAACTCCTCACCAAAGAGTGTACAGAGATTGAGTTCACGAGTTTTTGATACAGAAGTCTTATTTGAGACAATTCTAAAAATATATAGATTTATTAAAGAACCAACATGTCATTTACAGTTGGTGAGTCAATCGCAACATTAACAGTTCTAAAAAGAGAAAACTTCCAATCTTATTATTAACAGAGAATCTTACTTTTAAATCTTAACTTCGCTACAGTATTACAGTTCTTAGTGTTCTACAGGCTATCCAGCAAAATCAAATACCTTTGATTCCCGAGGTACAAAGAGTTGGAGACTTACAGGGCTGCCTCTGAAGCTGAGAATCGCTTTGCCCGATTAAAGTGAGTCTGTTATCCCATTTGAGAGTTCAATATTTACACCTTTTTCCAGTGGTATTTCCTTTAAGGTTTTCTGCTTATCCAAGTTAATTATCTCTAGTTATTTTTCTGCCGACCTCTGCAACTCTTACAGCCACCTCAGCCAGAATCATGTCTCATCTCTAGGTGTTCTAAGTTTATCATATAAAAAACGGTGTGACGGCAGGTGTTCCTTACTTTATGTCATCTTTACGAGGGCAGATGTTCCTTACTTTATGTGCTTCTTTACGAAGTGTAAATTGGAACACCTTATCCATGGTGAACCATTGTTTTTGTTCCCAATGATCACCCTGTCGGAGCCCTTCAGCTTCTGTTTCAATAAGGTTATTTATTCGGGGTCAACAACTGTCTTATCTCAATAGCCAGAATGCTTTCACAGCTATTTCATGGTTATTTTTCTAAATTTCCAAACCCAGTTTGTCAAGTTTTAATAAGGCCAGAATTCTTTCATAAGATAGTGTATTTTTCTGAATAGGTTATATGGCTTATTCCTTCACAGGGTTGGAAGCGCAACTTCACGCACTTCAAGTGTTTTAATGCAGTATCTATCAGAGAGGAACCGGGATAGCACAGCTTGTGGAGAAGCACGACGAATCTGAAAGCAACTGCCAGATTTCTACATTTAACTGCACATGTGTGGACTCCGGAATTTGCTGTCCGATTACTCCAGAATAAAGGAGAGTGCTGATAGCCTCGGTGTTATAACAATCGCAAGACCAGGCCATGACAGTAACTTGTATTCAACATCCACGATCAGAATTTATCTCATGGGTGAAAGCAATTCAAATGAAAGCTTCCTCTTGTAAGAAAAAGTTGGACACTGTGAACTTGGAGTATTTTAAAATTAGCGGCTGCATTGTGAGATACATCGTGTTCAGCACAGCTGCTGAAACAGAGGTGCTCTGAGAAATGGAAGGAAGGAAGTAGTAATTACGATGAGAACAGTAAAAGAAGTGCTCGCCCACCCGAAGTCTTTCCTGGAATACACTTTACAGGCTGCAACCATTTGAACACAAAGACATCTTATTGCACTAGGACGCGAATAACTGACAAATAGCTAAGTAATTAATCACAGTAACTAACTGTTAATTTATTTAACAGCACGCTGAGTCCAGCTATTTAATTATCAAGGCCTCAAGTGATCAATTAGTTCAACAAATAAACTGGTTAACTAACAAATAAATCAATACATTAATTAAATAATTAATTATGAAATGCCTGTGCAGGCATTGTGTCTGGATTTTAGACTTTGGGAATTTGTGGAAGAGGAAGCTGTTAAGAGCAGATTGTGGACAAGGAGACTGTCCAAGGGGAGTTAGTCGACAAGGAGGCTGTCCAAGAGGAGTTTGTGGACAAGGAGACTGTCTAAGAGGAGTTTGTGGACAAGGAGACTGTCCGAGAGGAGTTTTTGGACAAGGAGACTGTCTAAGAGGAGTTTGTGGACAAGGAGACTGTCCAAGATGAGTTTGTGTACAAGGAGGCTGTCCAAGAGGAGTTTGTGGTCAAGGAGACTATCCAAGATGAGTTACTGGACAAGGAGACTCTCCAAGAGGGGTGTGTGGACAAGGACACTGTCCAAAATGAGTTTGTTGACAAGGAGGCTGTCCAACACTGCCACTTCTGCTAGAAATGTCTCTGTTTCGAGATCCTCTGGCTCAGAGTCATTGAGCTGGAGTCAGAGTTAGAGACATTCTGACACATAAGGGAGGAGGAGAAATTGCTCGATAATTTACGACAGATTGCAGTGACACATCAGAAAAGGGAGAATGAGACTATCAGTAAGCCGGGTAAGGGGAACGTAGCAGAGGTAGAGAAGAAGGTACAGTAGCATAGTGCTTATTTTACTGGACTATTAATCCAGAGGCCTGGCCGAATAATTCAGAGACATGAGGTCAAATCACACCATGGCAGCTGGGGAATTTAAATTCAGTTAAATAAACCTGGAATAAAAAGCTAGTTTCAGTAATGGTGACCTTGAAACTACCAGATTGTCATAAAAACCCATCTGATTCACTAATATCCTTTAGGGAAGGAACCTGCCGTCGTTACCTTGTCTGGCCTATATGCGACTCCAGACCCGCAGCAATGTGGCTCACTCTTAACTGTCCTCTGAAATGGCCTAGCAAGCCATTCAGTTGTACCACACCGGTACGATAAAAAAAACAAGAATAAAACCGGACGAACCATCCGGCATCGACCTAGGCACCGGCTTCAGACAGGACAAAGGCATGCACAGCCCAGTCGTTCCTGCAAAGACTTCCACACTGACATCTGAGGACTTGTGCCAAAATGGGGAGAGCTGTCCCACAGATTAGTCACGCAACAGCCTGACATGGTCATGCTCACAGAATCAGATATTTCAGCCAATCTCCACGGCTCCTCCATCACCATGCCCTGGGTATGTCCTGTCCCAACAGCAGGACAGACCCAACAGAGGTGGATGCACAGTGAAATACAGTCGGGAGGGAGTGACCCTGGGAGTACACAACATTGACTCTGGATCCGATGAAGTCTCATGGCATCATGTCAAGCAAGAGCATGGAAACCTCCTGCTGATTACTACCTACCACCCTCCTCAGCTGATGATTCATTACCCCTTCATGCTGAACACCATTTGGAGCAAGCACTGAGGGTGGCAAGTACACAGAATGTACTTTGGGTGGGGGAGTTCAAAGTCCATCGCCAAGAGTAGCTCGGCAGCACCACTACTGATGGAGCTGGCCGAGACCTGAAGGACATAGCTGCCAGACTGGGCTTGTGACATTTGGTGAGAGAACCAACAAGAGGGAAAACCCTACTTGACCTCGACCTCACCAATCTACCTGTCCCAGATGCATCTGTCCATTACAGTATTGGTAGCAGTGACCACCGCAAAGTTCTTGTGGAGACGAAGTCCCGTCTTCACACTGAGGACAACCTCCATCGTGTTGTGTGGTACTACCACCGTGCTAAATGGGATAGATTCAGAACAGATCTAACAGCTGGGTATCCATGAGGCGTTGGGGTCCATCATTAGCAGCAGAATTGTATCTCACCACAATCTGAAACCTCATGGCCTGGTGTATTCATCACACTACCATTATCATCAAGCCAGGGGATCATTACTGGTTCAATGAGGAATGTAGAAGAGCATGCCAGGAGCAGCACCAGGTGTACCAAAAATTGAGGTGCCAATCTGTGGAACATGAAACACAGGAATACTTGCATGCTAAACAACAGATCCAGCATGTTATAGACAGGGCTAAGTGATTTCACAACCAACGGATCAGATTAAAGTTTTGCAATCCTGCCACATCCAACCGTGAATGGTGGTGGACAATTAAACAATGAAGAAGAGGAGGAGGCTCCAGGACCATCGGTATCCTCAATGATGGCGGAGGCCAGCGGTCGAGTGCAAATGACAACGATAAAGTGTAACTGTTTTCAGCTACAAGTGCCGAGTGGATGATACATCTCGGCCTCCTCCTGAGGTCCCCACCCTCACAGATGTCAGTCTTCAGCCAATTCGATTCACTCCACGTGATATCAAGAAACGGCTGAGCGCATTGGAAACAGCAAAGACTGTAGGCCCCGCCAACATCCCAGCTTGTACTCCAGAAATAGCCGCGCCTCTAGCCAAGCTGTTCCAGCACAGCTACAACACTGGCATCTACCCGACAATGTGGAAAACTGAAAACTGGAAAACTGTCCTGTCCAAATCGGCTGGACAAATTCAATCCGGCCAATTACTGCCCCATCAGTCTACTCTCAATCATCAGCAAAGTGATGGAAGGTGCTGTCAACAGTGCTAACTGGCGGCACGTACTCACCAATAACCTGTTCACCGATGCTCAGTTTAGGTTCCACCAAGACCACTCGGCTCCAGATCTCATTACAGCCTTGGTCCAAACATGGACGAAAGAGCTGAATTACAAAGGTGAGGGGAGAGTGACTGCTTATGACATCAATACAACATTTGACCAAGTATGGCATCAAGGAGCCCTAGTAAAACTGAAATCAATGGGAATCCGGGGGAAAACCCTCCACTGGCTGGAGTCATACGTAGCACAGAAGAAGGTGGTTGTGGTTGTTGGAAGCCGATTTTCTCAGCCCCTGTACATCGCTGCAGGAGTTCCTCAGGGCAGTGTCCTAGGCCAAACCATCTTCAGCTGCTTCATCAATGACCTTCCCTCCATCATAAGGTCAGAAGTGGGGATGCTCGGTGATGAATGCACAGTATTCAGATCCATTCGCATCGCCTCAGATAATGAAGCAGTCCATGCCCGCAACCAGCAAGATTTGGACGACATTCAGGCTTGGGCTGATAAGTGGCAAGTAACAACCGCGCCACACAAGTGCCAGGCAATGGCCATCTCCAAGAAGAGTGATTCTAACCAACTCCCCTTTACATTTACGTAAGCCGAATCCCTACCATCAACATCCTGTGGGTCACCATTGACCACAAACATACCTGGACCAGCCACATAAATACTGTGGCTACAAGAATAGGTCAGAGGCTGGATATTCTGGGGCGACTGTCTCACCCCTGACTCCCCAAAGCCTTTCCACAATCTACAAGGCACAAGTCAGGAGTGTGATGGAATACTCTCCACTTGCCTGGATGAGTGCTGCTCCAACAACACTCAAGCAGCTCGACACCATCCAGGACAAAGCAGCCCGCTTGATTGGCATCCCATCCACCACCTTAAACATTCACTCCCTCCACCACTGCCGCACATTGGCTGCAGTGTGTACCTTCTGCAAGATGCACTGCAGCAACTCGCCAAGGCTTCTTCGACAGCAGCTCTCTACCACCTAGAAGGACTGGAGCAGCAGGCGCATGGGAACACCATCACCTCCAAGTTCCCCTCCAAGTCACACGCCGTCCTGTATTGGAAACATAGCGCCGTTCCTTCCTCGTCGCTTGGTCAAACTCCTGGAACTCCCTCCCAAACAGCACTGTGGGATTACCTTCACCAGACGGACTGCAGCGGTTGAAGATGGCTGCTCACCACTACCTTCTCAAAAACAATTAGTAATGGGCTATAAATGATTGTCTTTCCAGTGCCGCCCACATCCCAGGAGAGAATGGTATAAAAAGAGTCCAGTAGGTATTGCTCGGATCGAACAGGCACAATATACTGGATACCTGTGAGGATAATGTGAAATACAGTGGGAAGGACAGCCAGAATGCCGACAAAGGCACTATGGAGCAGGAGGCCGTCTAAGGGAGGAGGTGCAGAGTAGAAACGCTGTAGTTATTGGAGGTTCTATAATTAGGAGGATAGATAGTATTCTTTTCAGTCAGGATCGAGTATTCCAAAGGGTGTTTTGCCGACCCAGTACTAGTGTCAGGTGCATTTCGAAACGGCAAGAAAATAATCTGGAAAGGGTGGGGCTGGGAGTAGGATCCACTTGTTCTGCTCCATTTCAGAACAAACAAATTAGGAAAGATTAGGGAAGAGGTCCAATGTTAGCAGTCAACCTCCTTCCTCCTCTGGTTCAGAACAACACGTTTCAAGTAAGCACAAGACACTTCGTAGCACAGTATACGGAACACACTTTATTGATACACAGTAAAGATGATCAGTCTAACTGTTCTTGGGTTACAAGTTTTCACTTTCGAACCCTCTAAATTACTGTTGAAAACCATCCTCCTTTAAACACCATATTTTGACTACTGCAAAGGAAAACATCATAGATAAGACGGCATGACGTATCTATCCCCAGATCCTTTAAAGATAAACTATTCATGTAAACAGTTGTCGTTCTTTACTTCAAAGCTACTTCCCCTAAGCAAGACCGCCTGAGGTAACAGACCATAAACACTTTGAAGAAAAAACTTTATCAACTGTTATCTGCAGCTAATATATTCTCTATCCATGTTTTATTATTCCAGCCCATAAAGTTACATTTTATTACCTTACAACTAAACCTTAACCACTCATGGGTGACGTCATTCCAACATTTATTTCCTTGCACAAGCACTTTACATATCAGAAGAGAAGCACTGCATTCCTTTCAGAACACTTCAAAGTCATTCTGTTTATATTTGAAAGTTTATTCCTTCATGATATACAGAAGGTCGACTGTTAAAATTTTAACTCTCACGATGTCCAACATATCCTCCACTTTTTATTTCTTATTATTATTTCTTCTCATACGATGAAGTGGATTGTTAATACAATAAAGGTTGTAGTTGCCTTTCCAACAGTCGGTTCAATGCTAACATCTTCTTCCGCACCCAGCAGCAAATGGTTAAGGTGTTAACCAATAACAGGAGATGTAAGCCGACAATGCAAACGATAGGGAGCAAGCAATATTTAAAAATCCAGCGGCCGATGGCGACCACCCTAGTAATGACCCCCACCATGAGTATTTAACGTCATGTATTAACTTAGCTTGAATCACCTGCATCTGATCTAGGTTGCCATTAGTTTCCAAACGCAATCTCCCATCACAATCCCTGAATTCACCTAAATCTCTCTCCACATGCTCATTATCCATTAACTGTCTAATGTTGTTTATATTAAGTCCCATATCCATACCCGTAATCGAATAGATAAACTCTCCTACAGTCTTACCCCAATGATACAATTGTGGATCAGTCAATAAGAGACCTCCACATATCGATACAGACCACCATACAAACATAAGCAACAGTTTGACAATCAAGCATTGCAATAGTTACATTTTTACACTCAGTTATAAAACATAACAGTGCACGTCCAACATAAAATAACATGGAACTCATACATTTTAACCTCCCGATATTGCGTGTGAATGTACTTGTAATACGCACACAAACGTCCACGCCAAGGTTCTACTTTTATTTTAAAATGCCAACGTATAAGAGGTTTCATCTTTATGCCACCACGTAGTGAGCCAGACACTGGGGTTGGCTCTATAATCAGCCATGCACACCAAACTGCTAAACATACCACATGGAAGTCGAGCTTCCTTTATAAATGGTATCATAATGAATGTTTTATTGTAACCAATCATGGTGGCCCCATGCCTGTTTCTGCACCTGGCAATGTGTGCTACCTGCGATCTACACTCCTCCTTCTTCGTACATGTTTCAAGTCCGAATCCTTAATTAATTTACACTATAAGCATCCTGGTGTAATCCTAACAGTAATGGGCCAAAAATTCATCCCGCGACGCGAGAGTACGCACTGCGTACTCTCGCATATTCTCTCTCCAATTGCCGGTTTTCTGCATGCCCTGCGCATGCGCTGAAAACCGGCACTTGGTCTTTTGAAAAGGGGGCGGTTCCTCGGTGCATCGCGTGCGCGCTACAGGCTGCGCGCACGCTGTGCACTTCATGCTTTGGACGCGCAGGTAAGTATGGAAGATTTTAGAAATGGAAAAAGGAGGAGTAAGACACACTTTTAACAAGGTAAGTAGTGAATTAAGTATTTTTTTGAATTTTTTTTAACAGGTATATCTTTTTTAGAGACTTTAAAGACAGGTAAGTTTATTTTTATAACTTTTTAAAAGATTTTAAATTTTTTCAAAAATTTAATTTTTTATTTAAAATGGTTAATTTATTTAACTATACTTATTTTGTTAATGTGATGGGTTTTTTTTTAATTTAATTGAGGTTTAGCTGTTATTTTGGGGGTGTGGAAGATTCATAGATTTCACAGCACCGATGTGAAACTTATGAATGGAAGATGGTGTGCTGCCATTGGCTCTAACTGAGTCACGTGATCCCACAGCTCGCACGAATTCACTACGCAGGTGGGATACGCAAGCACTGCCCAGCTGATGTCTGGAACATCAAGTTCGTGCGAGCTGGATCTGAAAAAGCACAAGCGGAGTGAGAGAGCGCGGGGAAGCCTTACCCCCGCGGGAACAGAGCGAGATCAATTTCTGGGCCATTACATTATTGTCCCCGTACTTCATTCCACTAAAGTCTTTATTCCGTCGTCCACAACTGACCGATTCTCGAAGCCATTTGCCGATCCATTGTACCAACACAAATATTCAGTTCATGTCGTATCAGTAAAAGCAGTCCCAGAGATAAGACGGTGATCATTGACGTTTTCCATTCAGTCCGCTCAATACGTAACAGGGTTTGGTGGGACAGAAACGAAAGTTGCAGAGACAAAATGGTTTTGTATTACAGTATACATTAACAATATCATTGACAGCATCAAGAACAACACACGACAAACAAAAGGGTTGCACCACAATCTTTTCTCCATCTCCTTTCCCCGTGGCCGAATTCACTATCAGGGATTCTTTATCTGCGGTCATCTGGATAAGAAACAAAATTGTCATCGCTTACTCCTGCAATTTCTCCTGTTCCTGACCATTGGCCAGAGTAAAGCAGGGTCAGACATACACTAGAAAGCAAAAACAACAGAGTTGTTTGTGGAAAGAGTTAACTTCTTTGCATTTCAAAAGAACACAAACCCAGACATCATCAATCAATGTCAGCATCTCCCAGCTTTCAAGTAAATTACTTAAAAGAACAAACCCACTGAATTCCCGAAAACTTTGCGGCCTGGAAACTGAGACAAATATGCAGATACAATTATAATTTAGGAAACAAATTTCAGCGTCTTAAAGACCTCCAATTTAACATCATTAAGATTTCCAAGTGAAAGAACAGAGGCTCCGCCAGTGTCAGATACACACAGGGTGTAGAAAAAAGAATAACAGCCTCCAGAAAGACAAATATATCTTCCACCCGCTCTTTCTCCTGCATTTCCTCAGTTCCCTTAGGTTTCCTAAACGGTTGAATCTGTGTTACATGATTCCGTGAGACACCCAGCTTACCCATGTTAAAAGTATGTAAAGGGGGTCTTACTCTGTCAACAACTGTAAACGGACCTTTTCATTTTGAGGAACCAAAAGGCACCATGGGCCTCGGATTCAGGACCATAACCTTCTGTCCCAACTCCATCTCAGAAACATCTGACCGATCATCACACCATGCAATCCTACGGACAAGATTGGCTTCATCAGTAGCACCCAGACTCGCTTGTACAGCGAGGAGATGCTCTGTAAAGTGTTCCATCCTGATACAAAACCTGTGTTTGATTCTCATGGGCAAAGGGAGAAAGGAGATTCTCCCAGAATGGAATTGGACGGTCCATCAATGCTTCATACCGTGCAAACCCTGTAGATTTGAACAACCGAGCACGGATACGCATCAGCACAATCATAGAATCAGAAACCTACGGCACAGAGGAGGCCATTCGGCCCATCGTGTCTGTGCCAGCCTAAAAAGAGCGATGCTGCCTAATCCCATGTACCCGCTCTTGATCCGTAGACCTGTAGATTACGGCATTTCAAGTGCATATCCAAGTACTTTTTAAATGCATTGAGGGTCTCTGCCTCTACCACACTTTCAGGCAGTGAGTTCCAGACCCCCACCACCCTCTGGGAGAAAAATCTTCTCCTCAAATCCCCTCTAATCCTTCTACCAATTCCTTTAAATCGATGCCCCCTAGTTATTGACCTCTGCTAAGGGAAATAGATCCTTTCTATCCCCTTTATCTAGCCCACTAATAATTGTATACACCTCAATTAAGTCTCCCCTCAGCCTCCTCTGTTGTCAGGAATACAACCCCAGCCTATCCAATCATTCCTCATAGCTAAAATTTTCCAGTCCTGGCAACAGCCTCGTAAATCTCCTCTGTACCCTCTCTAATGCAATCATATCTTTCCTGTAATATGGTGACCAGAACGGTACACAGTTCTCAAGCTGTGGCCTAACTAGTGCTTCATACAGTTCAAAGCATAACCTCCCTGCTCTTATACTCTAGGCCTCGGCTAATAAAATAAAGTATCCCGTACGCCTTCTTAACAACCTTATCTACCTGTCCTGCTATCTTCAGGGATCTGTGACACGCACTCCAAGGCCTGTCTGTTTCTCTACACTCCTCAGTATCCTACCATTTATTCTGTATTCCCTTGCCTTATGAGCCCTCCCCAAATGCATTACCTCACACTTCTCCGAGTTGAATTCCATTTATCAATTTTCTGTCCACCTGACCAAGAGCTGGAAAATGGGATTAGAATAGACAGGGCTTGATGGCCGGCGCGGACACGATGGGGAGAAGGGCCTCTTTCTGTGCTGTATAACCCTATGACTCTATGACTCTATAAACAAGTTATGTAGCGGTGTTTCCAGCCGTCTGATTGCGAGTGGGAAAATCCTCTACCCATCGTGAGAATGCATCTACCACAACTAAGAGATATTTATGACCCCGTGATGTAATAGTTAAAGGCCCTGTGTAATCAATCTGTATCTGCTGCCAAGGACCCGAGCGTGGCTGTCGCATTATAGACCCCATTTTCTGTTTCCTTACAGGATCAAATCTAACACAGCTCAAACATCCTGCCACAGTATCTTAATATCCTGTCCCATACCAGGCCACCATCAATCAGTCCTAAATATCCCTCCATACCTTCGCATTTAGGGTGTCCGCCGACATTATAGCAATGGATCCACTGCTTTAAATCTTTCCGAACTGAATTGGGAAGCAACCATAATTTAACTCCATCCTGCACCCGAAAAACGAGGTCCTGATGTCGTTCAATCAATTCTTCGCCCAAGGCAACAGACTGATAGATAGACATGAGAGGCGCCAGCTGGTCTTCCTGTCATTGTAAGTCCCGGAGCAGACCAGGCTGAGCAGATCATTTACTCTGTCCCCTCGTCACAACCGGAGCCACAGGTATTGCTGCAAAAGCAATGTCCCAGGGCCACGGAGGGGCCTCAAGAGCCGCCAGTTTTTCTGCCTCATCTGCTATCCTATTGCTCCGGGATAACGGACATTTCTTCCTGTGTTTCTTTAATTTTTGCCATTGACATCCTACGTACTGACGTACACGAACCTGTATAACTTGCCACATGGGACCAATTTTAATCGCAACGCCATCGGTAGCCATGAAATTGTTATCTATGCACCACTGCAGCAATTGCATACATCCCCGAAACACATAATCAGAGTCAAGCACAATAACCAACTCCTTCTCCCGAGTGCCTTCTTCAAGCACTGTCAACACAGCAGCCAGCGCCACAAATTTTGCTGATCGAGAGCATGACACTCCATTTATGCGAACACAGCCAGCCCAGCACGGGGCTGTCCACTCAAGAACTGCCGTCTGTATACCAAAATACCCCCATCATCTTTAGTCTGGTCAGTAGTCTTTTCCTTAAAAATGGAGTGATTTAATGATGTGGAGGTGGCCTCTCACACATGGAGCTTACCCTCAATTAGAATACCGGTCACCCACTCTTGTGGCCTATTCAATTGGTGTAATTTAACATTCTAAGCATGTAGAAGCAGAATCCACTGCCGTGGATGACCGCTATTCTAAAGTTAGCGAGTTTGCCTTCCAACAGCATTTTCAGGGGTGTCTGGTTTATCCAAAGATGAGCATCTTGCATCCCTGGAAGATATTCAAATTTCTGGACACCCCAGTTGGAGGACAGGATCAAATTTCTACTCCAGCCCATTTTCAACTCCGGAGATTTAAGTAATCTAGACCAAAAGCAATGGGGCAGTGGTCATCGCCATACTTTGTTTTTGGAAGCACAGCTCCGATGCTGGCACCAGATACCGTGGGAAGTAGGTAGCAAGCCTTTTCTGGGTCCTGTTTTGCGTGGACCGGTGCACTGGCGAGGGCCGTTTTAAGGGCAGTCACGGCTTCTGTATGTTCTTCCAACCACTGTCAGTCAATCTCCTTCAGTAAAACATACATTGGGGCCGCCTTCTCCGCATAATCATGCATAAAATCTCTACAGGCTCCTGTCATTCTCATGCCCCAATTTTCACTTACACTCGTTTCGCCACTTTACCAGTTATGGGGATATTCTTAACACCCTCTATGGACTGTTCAAAATCAGATACTGCCATCCGCTTAGGAAAACTAACACCTGCCCCACTATCTAATAACATAAATTTTACTTCCCCCGCGATGCTGGTTCGTACCATGAGGCGCCCCCAGGTCTCCAACTTTGGCCCTGAATTTCCGATCGGAGGCTTCCTGCGTGCGGAGGCCTCCGATTGGAAAAAATCTACGAACTTACCTGCTGGCTCCGAAGGTACCGAGGCTTGCGATGCTGGGCCTCTCCGCGTCCGCGCGGGCAGAGGCACACCTATCCCAGGGGAGCATGCGGTTCGCAAGTGCACCTGGGATCACGTGGGCAATGGGGAAGCAATCAAAGAAGGGAATCCACTTTCACACTTTTGACAGGTCTCTACCCACAGATCTGTCAAAAGTATGAATGGGGATCACATTTAAAAAGACAGTTAAATATTAAATATTATTTTTAAATCACGTATTTAAAAATTAGTTTAAATTACTTTAAATTAAATATTTTAAACAACAATTTTATTTTTTGAAAAACATAATTAAAGTTTTTTACAGGGCTAAAAATAAACTTATCTTTTTTAAAAGTATTTTTAAATTATAAATGAGTGACTACAATTTTTTTTTTAGTTTTTTTAAACTCTTATGCTGGCAAAAGCAGACCTTATGCTTTTAGTGGGGTGAAGTTGTGCAGAAAGGGCAACTTGTAGATGGTACACATTGCAGCCACGGTAAGCCGGTGGTGGAGGGAGTGAATGTTTAAGGTGGTGGATGGGGTACCAATCAAGCGGGTTGCTTTGTCCTGGATGGTGTCGAGCTTCTTGAGTGTTGTTGGAGCTGCACTCATCCAGGCAAGTGGAGAGTATTCCATCACAGTCCTGACTTGTGCCTTGTAGATGGTGGAAAGGCTTTGGGGAGTCAGGAGGTGAGACACTCGCCGCAGAATACCTACCCTCTGACCTGCTCTTGTTGCCACAGTATTTAAGTGGCTGGTCCAGTTCAGTTTCTGGTCAATGGTGACCGCCAGGATGTTGATGGTGGGGGATTAGGCGATGGTAATGCCGTTCAATGTCAATGGGAGGTTGTTAGACTCTTGCTTGTTGGAGATAGTCATTGCCTGGTACTTCTGTGGCGCGAATGTTACCTGCCACCTATCAGCCCAAGCCTGAACGTTGTCCAGGTCTTGTTGCATGCGGACATGGACTGCTTCATTATCTGAGGAGTTCTGAATGGCGCTGAACACTGTGAAGTCATCTGCGAACATCCCCATCTCTGACCTTATGTTGGAGGGAACATCATTGATGAAGCAGCTGAAGATGGTTGGACCTAGGATTCTGCCCTGAGGAACTCCTGCAGCGATGTCCTGGAGCTGTGATGATTGACCTTCAACCACCACAACCATGTTCCTTTGTGCTAGGTATGACTCGAGTCAGTGGAAAGTTTTAGCACGATTCTCATTGACTTCAGTTTTACTAGGGCTCCTTGATGCCACACTCGTTCAAATGCTGACTTGATGTCAAGGGCTGTCACTCTCACTTCACCTCTGGAATTCAGCTCCTTTGTCCATGTTTGGACCAAGGCTGTAATGAGGTCGGCAGCCGAGTGCCCAAACTGGGCATCGGTGAGCAGGTTATTGGTGAGTAAGTGCCACTTGACAGCACTGTCGATTACACGTTCCATCACTTTGCTGATGATTGAGAGTAGACTGATGGGGCATTAATTGGCCCTATTGGATTTGTCCTGCTTTTTGTGGACAGGACATACCTGGGCAGTTTTCCACACTGTAGGATAGATCCCAGTGTTGTAGCTGTACTGGAACAGCTTGGCTAGAGGCGCGGCTAGTTTTGGAGCACAAGTCTGCAGCACAATAGCCAGGATGGTGCCGGGGTTCATAGACTTTGCCATATCCAGTGGGCTGAGCCGTTTCTTTATATCACGTGGAGTGAATCGAATTGGCTGAAGATGGTGGGGACCTCAGGAGTAGGCCGATATGGATCATCCACTTGGTACTTCTGTCTGAAGTAGCTTGCAAACGCTTCAGCCTTGTCTTTTAGACTCACGTGATGGTCTCCACCATCATTGAGGATGGGGATAGTAATAGAGTCTCCTTCTCCCGTTAGTTGTTTAATGGTCCAACACCATTCACGACTGGATGTGGCAAGACTGCAGAGCTTTGATCTGCTCCATTGATTGTGGGACCGTTTAGCCCTGTCTGTAGCACGCAGCTTCCAATTTTTAGCATGCATGTCGACCTGTGTTGCAGCTTCCCCAGGTTGGCACTTAATTTTTAGGTACGGCTGGTGCTGCTCCTGGAATGCTCTTCTACTTTCCTACGACCAGGGTTGGTCGCCTGGTTTGATGGTAATGCTCGAGTGAGGAATATGCCGGGCCACGAGGTTACAGATTGTGGTAGAATACAATTCTGCTGCTGCTGATGGCCCACAGCGCCTCATGGATGCCCAGTTTTGAGCTGCTAGATCTGTTCTGAATCTACCCATTTAGCACGATGGTAGTGCCACATAACACGATAGAGGGTGTCCTGAGTGTGAAGACGGGACTTCGTCTCCACAATGACTGTGCGGTGGTCACTGCTACCAATACTGTCATGGACAGATGCATCTGCGATAGGTAGACTGGTGAGGACGAGGTCAAGTAGGTTTTTCACTCATGTTGGTTGGCTCACCACCTGTCACAGATTAAAATCTAAAGAGAAAAACATATAAGAAGTAATTTGATACTAAAGGAGAAGAGAACAAAGGGGAATTAGAAGAACATAGATTCAAAAAAATAACATCTGGAAGACAAAGATAAATTACAAAATACAATTATCAACTAATATAAAAATAAATAATAAAGTGTTCCATAGACGCATAAATAACAAAAGGGAAATTAAAGTATGGATAATGTCTCCAAAAGATGAGCAAGATAAACTGACTGGTAATGACCGAGAAATGGCAGTTTTTACTAAAGAAGGTAACAAAATAGGCAATTCTCTAGAGCATGAGTTTAAAAAGAATAGTAATACAGTTGGGACAGAAAGTTAGAAAATAATTGACAAACTAGCAAAACCAAAAGAAGATAAAATCCCAATTCTGGATGTTATGCATATATATATATATGTGTGTGTGTATTCTATAGGCCATAGTGCCAGAGGCCTGGTGGACAGGTAATGTTGATCCGATATTAGAAAAGGGAGATAGAACAAAACCTGGGAACAATAGACCAGTCAGCTTAACGTCAGTGATAGGAAAGATATTGGATTCTAGACTGAAAGAAGTGATAGAATAAAACTTAGACGCAGGACATATCATAAAAAATAGTCAGCATGGATTCTGAAAGGCGAATGCATACTTAACTAACCTGATAGAATTATTTTAAAAGGTAACAGAAGGAGCTGACAAGGGTAATGCAGTAGACGTCATATACCCACTCAGTTTTAGAACACAGCTACAAGAAGGTATAAGAAGAATGAAACCGAGCCTACCACCTGGCATGAAGCGGGCATTGGATTCGGGCACGAGAAATCCGAGTTCACGCTGCAAAATCCTCACTACCAACTGATGTGTGCCAAAATTAGGAGAGCTGTCCGACCGACTACCAATCAGCCAACATCCCACTGGCAGGACAGACACAACAGTGGGAGGGAGCGGCCATGGAAGTCCTCAACACTGAATCTGCATGGCATGGAAACCTCCTGCTGATTACCGCCCTCAGCTGATGAATGTTGAACATGACTTGGATTAAACACTGAGGGCACAGAATGTACTGCTGGGGGACTTCAGTGACCAAGTGTGACTCGGTAGCAACACTACTGACCGACCTGGTTGACTGGGATTGTGGCGGTTGGTGATACAACAACCACGAGGTAAAATCCTACTGACCAAGTAAAACTTGAAAAACATGACCATAACATTGGCAGGAGTGACCAACAAAATCCAGCCTTCACATTGAGACACGTGTTGTGTTAAATCAGATCAGATTAGATCAGAACAGATCTAGCAGCTCGAAGCTTGGCATCCATAAGGCAAGGTGGACCATCAGCAACAGCAGAATTGTATTCCACCACAATCTGTAACCTCATGGTCTGACATATCCCTTACTCTAATATTAACATCAAGCCAGGCGACCACCCCTGGTTCAAAAAGTAGTGTAGGCATGCAACAGAAACAGCACCAGGCATCCTTAAAATGAGCTGACAACCTGGTGAAGCTCTGTCTATACAGCGGAATCAGCATAGTGTAGATAGAACAAAGCGATGCCACAATCAACGGAGCAGATCAAAGCTCTGAGGTCCTTCCACATCCAGTTGTGAATGGTGGTGGACAATTAAACAACTAGCGGGAGGAGGAGGCTCCGTGAACATGCCCATCCTCAACGATGGCGGAGCTCAGCATGTGAGTGCAAAAGACAAGGCTGAAGCGTTTGCAACCATCTTCAGCCAGAAGGGCCGAATAGATGATTCACCTCGACCTCCTCCTGAAGTTCCCGCCAGTCAGTCTTCAGCCACTTCCAAATCACTCCACTTGATATCAAGAAAAACGCTATGGGCCCCTGCAACATTCCAGCTGTCGTGCTCCAGACTTGTGCTCCAGAACTGGCCTCGCCTCTAGCCAAGCTACTCCAGTACAGTTACAACACTGCTATCTACTGAACAAGGTGGAAAATTGCCCAGTTATGTCCTGCCCACAAAAAGAAGGACAGATTCAATCCGGCCAGTTACCGCCTCATTTGAGCAATTTGCTGATGACTGAGATTAGGCAAACTGATGGGAGGTGTCGTGGACAGAGTTGCCAGATGGCACATACTCACCAATAACCTGATCACCGATGCTCAGTTTGGGATCCGCCAGGACCACTTGGATCCAGGCCTCATTACAGCCTCAGTCCAAACATGGACAAAAGAGCTGAATTCCAGAGTTAATGTGAGAGTGAAGGTTCTTGACATCAAGGCTGCATTTGACCGAGTGTACCACCAAGGAGCCTTAATAACATTTAAGTCAACAGGAATCAGGAGGATAACTCTGCACTGGATGGTAGTTGTGGCTTTTGGTAGTTAGGGCTTTTTGGTCAAAAAGAAGAAGACTTAGAGGTGACGTGACTGAGGTCTTTACAATTATGAATCTGTTGGACAGGGGTGGGGTGGTGAGATAGTTTACTGCGTTAAATAGAGATCACGTAAATTTAAAACAATCATAGTTTTGGGTCCGTTGAGTTGATTAACCATTCGTATTCATATTTTTACTTTGATTATGTATTAATTGTAATATAAACCGTGACTATTTACTTGCAGCAAGGATTATCTTTATATTAAGCCACCAGAAAAATACTAATCTACAAATCTGCCTGGACGGAGAGAGACAAGATGTGCTCCCATTGACATTCGAAGTTGAATACTTTGTCAATATGTATCCACAGCCACGATAAATTCGCCGTGCATGTGTTGGTCGGAATATTTGCTTCTGGGCATATGTCTTCGCCTTGTCTTTTCAACCATCTTGTGCATAATCATAGGCAATGTATTCTTTAAAGGGAATGCAAACAACCCGACGCTTCAGAACTGTTTTAAATTCCTTCAATGTTGTAATGGGAAATAATTCTCAACTTCTCAGTATCTTTCAATCCCCTTTGTTATGATACCGATCTGCTGGTTGCATGCTGTCTGGGAGCAGGAAATCCGTGTGGAAGTGCGTCCCCTGTGACATCACGAGTGGGGATTTCTTGCCTCTGCTCAATGTCCCGATGTGATTGGAACGGGACAGCAAGACGACACATTAGAAATTCTTTGCAAATCTGCTCCCTCATCACCTCCAAACTCTAGTTCTATTATGTCAAACAGTGTGATAGGAACAACTTGAATGAGCAACATTCCTCACAAAAAGGTTACAATTAAGGAGAAATTGAATAAAATATGCTTGATGGGCCGAACTCTTGACTTTTTGGACAATATGTAGAACCTACCATTTGTGAGCCCATGTGATCAATGTTACAGTATTGTAGGGCATGAAGAAATTGCAGTGCATTTCAGAGATTTAACCAATTTAACTGTACTGAAATTTATGCGTGGATGAAATATAAAAGGCAGAAAATGTACAGGAAAACGCTTAGAGAAATATATGAAAATGGAATGTATAAAAGAGGAACAAACGCCTTAAGACGAAGCGCTTTCACATTCCCATCAGTAGCAATAGTGAGGTTAGGAAATTTACAATGATAAATGTGAAGTAGAATCTCTGTTGAATGTGAACATTAAGTGTTGTTATAATTACACTGAAACATGCCATGTGAAATAACTGCTGTTCTTCAGCACTAGATACGTTTTCAGTATGTTACAATTAACAGAGTTAAATTGAGAACAAGACGTGTTGGCGCTTTCAGCTGAGCCACAGAACTGCTTCCTTTACTGAGCTCGCATAAGCGATTCGTCCTTATAAATACGATAGCAAAATACTGCAGATGCTGGAAATCCGAAATAACAACAGAAAACGCTGGAAAAACTTAGCAGGCGAGGCAACATCCGTGGAGAGAGAAACAGAGTTAACGTTTCAGGTCGAAGACCTTTCATCAGAACTGGAGACAGCAGGAAATCAAATAGATTTAAAGCAAAGATAAAGCTGGGAAAAGGGGGAGGGGATGAAAGAACAAAAGGAGAGATTAAGAGACATTAAGAGACATTAAGAGATATTCAAGGCAAGAGGTGGTGTTAATGTGACAGGTTAAGGCTGAAAGAAGTGTGAAATGCAATGGCAGAATGAAGGACAGCTGCCAGCTTCTAGGAGGAAAATAAAAAGGGGGGGCAAATAAAAGGTGGATGAGAAAATAAAATATAACTGTGATGGGGCTAAGGTTATGATCTAAAATTGTTGAACTCGATATTGAGTCCAGAGGGCTGTAGCATGCCTAAACGAAAGATGAGGTGCTGTTCCTCGAGCTTATGCTGCGCTTCCGTGGAACAGTGTAATAGGCCAAGGACGGTGAGGTCAGAGTGGGAGTGAAGCGGTGAATTAAAGTGACAGGCGACCGAGAGCTCGGGGTCCCCCTTACGGACTGAACGGAGGTGTTCTGCAAAGCGGTCACCCATTCTGCGTTTGGTCTCCCCAATGTAGAGGAGACCACATCATGAGCAGTGAATACAGTATACTAAATTGCAGGAAGTACAAGTAAATCGCTGTTTCACCTGGAAGAGGTGTTTGGGGCCCTGGACAGTGGGAAGAGGGGAGGTATAAGGGCATGTGTTGCATCTCCTGTGCTTGCACGGGAAGGTGCCGGACGAAGGGGAAGGGGTGCTGGGGGTGGTAGAGGAGTGGACTAGGGTGTCGCGGAGGGAGCGGTCCCTGCGGAATGCTGAAAGGGGAGGTGAGGGGAAGATACGTTTGGTGGTGGGATCACGCTGGAGGTGGCGGGAAATGGCGGAGGATGATCCGTTGAATGTGGAGGCTGGTGGGGTGAAAGGTGAGGACAAGGTGAACTCTATCGTGGTTCCGGGAGGGAGGGGTAGGGGTGAGGGCAGAACTGCGGGAGATAGAACGGACACGGTCGAGGGCCGTGTCGACCACGGTAGAGGGGAATCCTCGGTTGAGGAAAAAGGAAGACATGTCGGAAGCACTGGTATGGAAGGTGGCATCATCAGAGCAGATGCGGCGGAGATGGAGAAACTGGAAGAATGGAATAGAGTCCTTACAGCAGGCGGAGTGGGAGGAAGTGTAGTCCAGGTAGCTGTGGGAGTCAGTGGGCTTGTAGTGAATGTTAGTCAATAACCTATCCCCAGATAGGTTATTGACTAACATTCACTACAAGCCCACTGACTCCCACAGCTACCTGGACTACACTTCCTCCCACCCCGCCTCCTGTAAGGACTCTATTCCATTCTCCCAGTTTTTCCGTCTTGCCGCATCTGCTCTGATGATGCCACCTTCCATACCAGTGCTTCCGCCATGTCTTCCTTTTTCCTCAACCAAGGATTCCCCTCTACCGTGGTCGACACTGCCCTCGACGTGTCCGTTCTATCTCCCGCACTTCTGCCCTCACCCCTGCCCCTCCCTCCCGGAACCACGATAGAGTTCCCCTTGTCCTCACCTTTCACCCCACCAGCCTCCACATTCAACGGATCATCCTCCGCCATTTCCGCCACCTCCAGCATGATCCCACCACCAAACGCATCTTCCCCTCACCTCCCCTTTCAGCATTCCGCAGGGACCGCTCCCTCCGCGACACCCTAGTCCACTCCTCTACCACCCCCAGCACCCCTTCCCCTTCGCCCGGCACCTTCCCGTGCAAGCGCAGGAAATGCAACACATGCCCTTATACCTCCCCTCTTCCCACTGTCCAGGGCCCCAAACACCCCTTCCAGGTGTAACAGCGATTTACTTGTACTTCCTGCAATTTAGTATACTGTATTCACTGCTCATGATGTGGTCTCCTCTACATTGGGGAGTCCAACGCAGAAAGGGTGACCGCTTTGCAGAACACCTCCGTTCAGTCTGTAAGGGGGACCCCGAGCTCCCGGTCGCCTGTCACTTTAATTCACCGCTTCACTCCCACTCTGACCTCACCGTCCTTGGCCTATTACACTGTTCCACGGAAGCGCAGCATAAGCTCGAGGAACAGCACCTCATCTTTCGTTTAGGCACGCTACAGCCCTCTGGACTCAATATCGAGTTCAACAATTTTAAATCATAACCTTAGCCCCATCACATTTATATTTTATTTTCTCATCCACCCTTTTATTTGCCGCTCCCTTTTTTTTCCTCCTAGAAGCTGGCAGCTGTCCTTCATTCTGCCATTGCATTTCACACTTCTTTCAGCCTTAACCTGTCACATTAACACCACCTCTTGCCTTGAATATCTCTTAATGTCTCTTAATCTCTCCTTTTGTTCTTTCATCCCCTCCCCCTTTTCCCAGCTTTATCCTTGCTTTAAATCTATTTGATTTCCTGCTGTCTCCAGTTCTGATGAAAGGTCTTCGACCTGAAACGTTAACTCTGTTTCTCTCTCCACGGATGTTGCCTCGCCTGCTGAGTTTTTCCAGCGTTTTCTGTTGTTATTTCGTCCTTATAAATATTTAGCAACACATCAGTGTAGCGAAAACCAGAAGGTAAAAACCACAGCTAATCGCTTATGGTTTATCAGAACTGATAGATCGCCCAGACATTGACCTTTTAAATCATGTACATAGATGTGCCACTGTTTCGGTTAATGGATTATCAAAATAATCTACACCACTTTGTCTCCAGTTTGAAGCAACGAATTGTTACTAGACGAGAAAATCGAATGTGAAGTAAACTGAAACATTATGGGCCGGATATTCCGACACCCACGGGTGTGTACGAGTTGTGTACACACCCGTAGGGGCCTTGCAAGGGCCGGTTTCAGGCATGCAAAGCACTTGCGCTAAAACCCGGCACTTCCGATCTGTCAACAATTCTCTTGACAGATCCTGCGCCTGCCCTGGAGAAGTGCCTCCACAGGCAGAGATTTCCGCTTTCTGCACAAACTCCGCCCGCTGAAAACCGGTAAAAAATCATAGTCCTGGTAAAAGCAGGTGTAAGGCGCGCGAGCCAGCAGGTCAGTGCGTAGATTTTTCCCGATCGGAGGCATCCGCACGCAGGAAGCCTCCTATCGGAAAATCCGGTCCATGACAGGTAAACAGTTGCACATTTACTTCAATTTTGCGGCCCCCGTCATTCGGGAAAAAACTGCAACGTTCTTGTAGAAACCTGGGCTAATCAAGGCAAATCAGCACGGATTTCGAAATGGCAAACCGTGCTGGACTTCCCAGCGGTTGTATATAATATATTTTTATTGAATTCATGTATGATGATAATTAGTTACAGCAAGGCTATAAGCGTATCCTTGTAATCGAAAGAGTAGAGATTTGTCTTCAGTTAAATAATAGATTTAACATTAAAGTACGTCAGGAAAGTTACATTTTTCTTTAAAGCAGCTAAAAGAAAATGTATCAAATAATTGAACAGTAAGTAATAACTATAGACTGCTTTCTCTGATATATCTCTGGAATGCTTTACCTCCTGGGGGAATGGTATCGCACGCTTTACAAACGCGTGGAGTTGATATGGCAGCGGAATGTGATCAGTACACACCAAAAATGTGCCTTCTGCATCGAAAATGTAATGCTAATTGATTCTTCCTTCTGTGTACACAGGCTCTGTTACTCCTCTTTGTTTTTTTGTCTGCAACTGGCCATACTCTGTGCTTCTTACGTTATTTTTGCATATCCCCGTTTTCTTTGAGCCAGTCAATGCTAGAGTCGCGTATATCAGCTTGTCACGGCCGGTCCCTTGTTCAGTCTGTAAAGCCAATGTTTGGGTGTATTGTTAATTGGCCTTTTTGCAAGTTCTGCGGACTGCTGCTCAAAGTAGACATCAGAAGGACACACAAATAGCCACACAAATACAACACACGGTCAAAGTCAGCACAAACATATTCCCTCTGCTATCGCATGAATGTTGATGTTACACCGGTGATCTATGTTTCTCTGATCTGTCACTTAGCCCTACCTGATTGTACACGGCTCCCTGCTCTTCACGTTTACGTCTTGGAGTTTTCCTGGCTTTGCTCATTTCTAAAGCAGCATACTGCACGATCTCAGCCGCTGCTCCCTGCATGGGTCACAATGAAAATGTTTGATTATGTCGTCAGTACATTGCCTTCACCAGTTTACGTACCGCTGATCAAACATTGAAGAGATTGACCGGGGCTTGAGATCAAGTGCACAAACCTTAGTTCATATATATTTAGATAAGTGGGAATATCAAGGCACTGTGGTCGCTATAACTAATATTTAAACCTGTCAATGATCATGCTGCAATACAGTGTTACAGAAATGTTTAAAGGAGTGGCAGCTTTAGAACGTAAAGTTTTATTCAAATCCAAAGAGATACATATTCCAGGCTACTTGACTTTTATAAGATATAGGCAAAATATAAAAGGAGGGGCGGTAGCCCTGATAATAACGGAGGGTATAAAGACAGTAGAAAGCAAGCATCTTAGCTCGGAAAATCAAGGTGTAGAATCATTTGGTGGACCTAAGAAACAACAAGGGGCAACACGAGTGGTACTAGTGCACAGGCCCCCTATCAGTAGCTGTAGTGTCGGGCACAGTATAAATCAGGAAATTAGACGTGCGTGTAACAAGGGTAATGCAGTAAACATTGAGGAGATTAATTTTCATATAGACTGGGCAAACCAAACTTGCAGTAATTGTGCAGCGAATGAGTTGATGAAATGCATTAAAGATAGTTTTCTAGATAAAAATATCGAAGAACAGGCTATTTTAGAACTAGTATTGTGCAATTAGACAGGGTTAATTAATAACCTTGTATTAATGGAGCCTCTGGGGAAGAGTGATCATAATATGATAGAATTTTATATTGGCCCGGATTTTGTGGCGGATTTGATGGCGTACTCTCAGAGTACGCAGTCATACCACCTTTGAAATTGGCCACAAGTTTAGGATTTTTGTATGCACTTGCAGTCTGTCAACGTACGCATTGACAGACCATCCACACACCAACCAAAAACTTAATTGCTGGTGCAGAGTTGGGCTAATCGCCCACCAACTGCACAGCAATTATGTATGGAAATGTTCTGGCTGGTGGAAACAGGGGCAGGGCCTGTTTCCACAGCGTAAGAGGATACCCAAAATGAAAAAAAAATGCTTTTTTTAATTAAATGACATCCAGCAACATTAAAAGCTTTAATGAGAAGCAATCCTAGTGTAAGTTAAAGCGGCAGGTTTTTTAAATAATGTTTACATTTCATAATTATCTGCACAGTGCACAGTATTTATTTAGAAGTGGGAATTGCGAGTAATGAATTGGATTCCCATGATAAAAGCTAAATCTGTAATGTATTTTAAAGGCTGTAGTAATGAAGTAATGTAGTAATTTAAATGAATGAAAGACAATCTGTTTCCTGATTGGAGAACCAGGCCCACGTGTTCCCAGGTACGCTTCTGCACAGGCTGCTTCCCTGGGATCTCTGAGCCATTACGCTGCCCTCCTACTCGCAGCATCAGAGAGCAAGTTTACAAAGCAGGCCACCATCAGGTTGGTGCATATTCTTTTTGTAGGTCCATGTCATACTCCAGAGTGACGCCATGGAGCGGAATTTTGGGGCTATTGAGTTTGAGAGTGATTTAGTTAAGTCCGAATTTGGGAGTAAATCTGAACAAAGCAAACTACTTAGGTATGAGGGGTGAGTTGGCTAAGGTAGATTGGTGAACTAGATTAACAGATATGATGATAAATAAGAAATGGCAAGCATTTAAAGAATCAATTCATAATTCACAACAAATATACATTCCCTTAAGGAATAAGAACCCCACCCAAAAATTGGTCCAACTGTGGCTTACAGGAGTGTTTAAAGTAGTATTAGATTAACGGAAAAGGCTTATAATGCTGACAAAAAGGAGAAGTAAACCTGAGGATTTTAGAATTTAGCAAAGGATGACCAAGAAATTGATAAAGAAAGAGAAAAGAGAATATGAGAGTAAACTAGCAAGAGACATGCAAACAGATTGTAAAAGCTTCTATAGATATGTAAAAAGGAAGATGTTAGCGAAAATAAACTTGGGTCCCTTACAGGCAGAGACAGGAGAAATTATAATGGGGAATAAGGAAATGGCAGAAACATTATACAAATATTTTGCGTCTGTCTTCAGAGAAGAAGACGCAAAAAACATTCTGTAAATAGTGGGGAACCAAGGGTCTAGTGAGAATGAGGAACTTAAAGAAATTAGTAACAGTAATGAAATTGTACTGGAGAAAATATCGGGACCAAAAGCTGACAAATCCCCTGGACCTTATGACCTACACCCTAGGGTTTTACAACAGGAGGCGACAGAGATAGTGGTTGCATTGGTTTTGATCTTCCATAATTCCTTAGATTCTATAACGGTCCCTGTGGACTGGAAGGTAGCAAATGTAACCCGCTATTCAAGAAAGGAGGGAGAGAGAAAACAGGTAATTATAGGCCAGTTGGTCTGACATCAGATGTAGGGAACATGCGAGAATATGTTATTAGAGATGTGGTAACAGGGCAGTTAGAAAATCATAATATGAGTGGGCAGAGTCAACACGGATTTATGAAAGGAAAATCAGGTTTCAAAAATCTGTTAGAGTTTTTCGAGCTTGCAATTAACAGGGTAGATAAGAGGGAACCAGTAAATTAGTGTATTTACCATCAGTTAAATAATAGACTTAACATTAAGCATGTCAGGAAAGTTACTTTTTTCTTAAAAGCAGCTAAAAGAAAATTAATCAAATAATTGAACAGTAAGTAACGACTATAGACTGCATTCTCTGATATATCACTGGAATAGATTACCTCTCGGAGGAATGGTGTCGCATGGTAAACATAGCAGCGGAATTCGATCAGTACACACCAAAAAAGTGACTTCTGCAGCTAATTTTATTGCTAATTGATGCTTACTTCTGTGTAGACAGCCTTTGTTACTCCTCTTTCTTTTTTTGTCTGCAGCTGGGCATACTCTGTGCTTCTTTCGTTATTTTTGCATTTCCCCGTTTTTTCTGAGCCAGTCAATGCTAGAGTCGCATACGTCAGCTTGTCACGGGCTGTCCCTTGTTCAGTCTGTAAAGCCAACGTTTGGAAATAGTGTTAATGATTAGGTTTGCAGGTTCTGTGGACTGCTGCTCAACGCAGGCATCAGAAGGAGACACAAATAGTCTTAGATACAACACACGGTCAAAGTCAGCGCAAACATATGCCCTCCGCTATCGCATGAATGTTGATGTTCCACCAATGATTTATGTTTCTCTGATCTGTTACTCCTACCCGAGCGTACACGGTTCTTTCTTCTTCACGTTTAGTTCTTGGAGTTTTCCTGGCTCTGCTCAAATCTAATGCAGCATAATGCACGGTCTCAGCCGGTGCTCCCTGCATAGGTCAGAAAGAAAATGTTTGGTTATGTGGCCAGTTCATTGCCTTCACCAGTTTACGTACCGCTGATCAAATGTTGAACAGATTGAACTGGGCTAGACATCAAGTGCACAATCCATAATTCATATATATTTAGATAATTGGGAATATTAAGACACAGTGATCATTATAACTAATATTTAAACCTGTCAATGTTCACTCTGCAACACAACGTTATAGAAATGTTTAAATGAGCGGCAGCTTTAGAACATAAAGGTTTTTTCAAATGCAAAGAATAGATGATTGTATAAATAGATATCACCTAGATTTTCAACCAAACAGGCAGTTATCTTTTCAGCCATTTCACATTTTTTACCAGCAAGTACATTTCTAACCACGATTTAAATGGCTCACTAAGACCGGACAAATACTTTTAGTAAATAGACTTAATCTGTGAATATTTCCATGGTGTTATGGTCCCTCTGTGCGTGCGTCCCGTTTGGTACTGCGCATGGGCACTCGATTCGACCGCGCATGCGCAGTAGCGAACAGTGCGACGGCCTTCTCCCGCGTGCTTTCCTCGGCTCCGTGCGAAGAAGGACATGGGATCGGATGTGGGTTGGGGGAGAGAAGAGGGCATCGAAGGGGGGAGGGAGGAGAGTGGGTCGAAGGGAGGAGGCGAGCGGATCGAAGTGGGGGAGGAGAGGAGATCGAAGGGGGAAGAGAGGAGAGGGGATTGAAGGGGGAAGAGAGATGGGGGGATCGCAGGGGGTGAGGAGAGGGGATTGAAGGGGGGAGGGAGGAGAGTGGCTCGAAGGGAGGAGGCGAGCGGATCGAAGTGGGGAGAAGAGGGGATCGAAGGGGAAGAGAGGAGTGGGGATCAAAGGGGGTTGAGGGGTTGGAGGGGGAGGAGAGAGGCTCAAAGCGGGAGGAGGAGAGCGTAACGAGGGAGGAAGGAGGTGGAATCAAAGAGGGGAGCAGAGGGGATGGAATAGGAGGAGAGTGGATCGAAAGAGGAAGAGAGCTGAACGAAGGGGGGAGAGGACCTCGGATAGAGAGGAGCTCGCAGGGGGAGTGGAGCTCGCAGGGGGAGAGAGGAGCTCGGAGTGCGGAGGGAGGAGCTCAAAGTGGGGGGAGGGTCAGGAACGTGCAGGGAGAAGGTCAGGAACTCGCGGTGGGGGAGGTCAGGAACTCGGTGGGGAAGAATGTCAGGAGCTCCTGAGGAAGGGGGGCGGAAGTTCATCAACTCGGGGAGAGAAAGTCAGGAGCTTGTTGGGGGGAACACGGTGAGAAAGGTGAGGAGGCGGAAAAAATGTGATCCAGGTCTAAAGGAGGGGGTTGAGAGCAACAAAGTGATCCAGATGGGAAGATACAGATGCCCGTGTGCACTCGATCCAGTCGCGCATGTGCAGTAACAAATGGTGGGGCGGCGGCGGCCTGAACTGGCACACTTTCGTCAGCTGCGTGCGGAGAAGGTCAGGGGATTGTGGGAGGAGAGGAGAGGGGATTGAAGGCGAGAGGAGAGGGGATCAAAGTGGGCACCAGAGCGGATCCAAGGGGGCAGTAAGGAAGAGGGATCGAAGTGTGGGAGAGGAGCTCGGAGAGAGAGGAGCTCGGAGAGAAAGGAGATCAGAGAGGGGAGAGAGGCGAGAGGAGAGGGGGGAGAAGGTCAGAAACTTGTTGGGGAAGCACAGTGAGAACAGTGGGGAGAGAAGGTCAGGAACTTGTTGGGGGAGCACAGTGGGAACAGTGGGGAGGTGGGAAGAATGTGATCCAGGTCTAAAGGAGGGGAATGAGAGCAAGGAGGTGATCCAGATGGGAAGATAGATCACGTTCTCCCGCCCTCTGTTAGGACTGCATTACGCTCTTCCACCCCACTCCCTTTCCACCTGCTCAACGTTCTCCTTCTCCTCCCCCATCAACCGCCCACCCCCACCCCCCAGACCGCAGCAGTTGAAGAAGGCAGCTCACTACCATCCTCTCAAGGGCAACTAGGGATGGGCAATAAATTAATTAATTTAAAAAAACGTGAACGTATCCTGTGTTGATCCTGCAACCTGAATAACATTACATTTATGTGTTATTTGCCAGACTCGACTATTCTAATGTTCTCCTGGTCAGCCTCCCATTTTCCACCCTCAATGAACTTGAGCTCATCCAAAACTCTGCTGCACTTATCCTAACATGCAGCAAGTCTCATTTACCCACTACCCCTGTGCTCGTTGACTTACATTGGGTCATGGTCCACCAACAACGTTCCCGCTAAACTATACGGTCACGTCCCTGTCAGGAGGTCCCAAGCAGGCTGCTTTCCGGCTTTTGAATGGGAGAAATAGTGCAAGCGGGAAATTTTGAATCTGTTGTGCAGCCCGTTAAAGGGGCCAAAAATTAGGGGGAACATTGTACACCAACACCTTGATTTTAAAATTCTCATCCTCATTTTAAAATCCTTCCATGGCCTCACCTCTTCATATCTGAACTCTGCATTGTGAGCGCTGTGAGTGCTCCTAACCTTGAGGGTGAGCCCTGTCAGTTTTCTGAAAGCAGTAATGTTAGCACTGTGAGCTCTGGAGCCTGACTGTCACAATGAATGGATCATATTACTCATTGCAAAGATCTTGATTACTCTGCAGCAGGCATGATCAAATTACACATTCCAGACAAACTGTTGGGTGTGTCTTGTCCTCCAAGGGGACCGCTGAGACACGACTGTACGCTTAAACTATTCTGACGTGATTATGATATGCTCTTTCCATTATAGCAAACTTGACAATTCAACCATCTGCCGGGATGAATGAATGAACGTACCAGCTCTTCACGGCGGTTCGGTCCCATTACACATTCTTCTTTACCTGAAAAGGAATGAAATTGAATGATATTGAAAGATTGAAATATTTACTCAGTTTCCGTGTCAATGATTGAAAAGACATTTCTAGAGTCAGAACAAAGCCGAAAATAATTTCCAATTCCGGTTTGTGCCGACAGTGTTTGAAATCCCAGCCCTTGTAGCGATCAGCAATGATGGATTTGGGGATTTTTTTCGGAAACTAAGGGAATCGTTTTTGACATTAAGGGAATCAAAGGATATGGGGATAGGGTGAGAAAGTGGCGTTGAGGTAGAAGATCAGTCATGATCTTATCGCATGGCGGAGCAGGCTCGAGGGGTCGTATAGCCTACTCCTGCTCCTATGTCTTATGTTCTTATGTTTACAGCCATTCCCCGGCCGGAGCCTCACACTCTTTCACTCAAACTAGTTGTGCATCCACAACAGAATTTGTTGGAAAGTGATTGTGTGTCAGGGTACATGTCATTTATTATGCTGCAAAGGGGACATTTTTGTTGCAAACATCCAGATAATTATCTCCATTTTTATTGCGATTCTCTGAGAATATCTGCGTTTTAAAATGCATTTGGTACAATCGGCGCTCTCTGAAAACAGATCACAAGGTTTTCAACTTTAATTCCTAATCGAGTTCTCATTTCCCCGTGTTACCCGGAGACTGTCACTAACCGTGGCGTTTTGAACTATAATCAAGGGCTTACTGTAGATCTTACCGTCATTATTCTGCAGTCGGCACCGCGTCCCAATGAAGATCATTAGCACTAGAAACGCCAATCCACCCACTGCACACCCAGGAGCCCAGAAGTAAAGTAAATTAACGTCATTACCTGCAAGATTAATAGGAACATTAAGTTATGGCGGGTGTGGTTAAAAATAGGCCTCAAGATAGATTATTGGTTAAACTATGGTATTGCTTTCAGTAACTCCGCGGTACAGAACGGCAATAAGAAAGCTTAAATACAAAACATGATTTCTTTTAGATATAATGGCCCAGAAATTGATCTCGCTCTGTTCCCGCGGGCGTAAGGAGCAGGCGCGATCTCTCACTCCGCGTTGGCTTTTTCAGATCCAGCTGGCACGAACTTGATGTTACACACATCAGCTGGGCAGTGCTTGCGTATCCCACCGGCGTAGTGAATTCGTGCGAGCTGTGGGATCACGTGACTCAGTTAGAGCCAATGGCAGCACACCATCTTCCATTCATAAGTTTCACATAGGTGCTGTGAAATCTATGAATCTTACACCCCCCCAAAATAACAGCTAAAACTCAATTAAATTAAAAAAAACCCATCACATTAATAAAATAAGTATAGTTAAATAAATTAACCATTTTAAATAAAAAATTAAATTTTTGAAAAAATTTAAAATCTTTTAAAAAGTTATAAAAATAAACTTACCTGTCTTTAAAGTCTCTAAAAAAGATATACCTGTTAAAAAAAATTCAAAAAAATACTTAATTCACTACTTACCTTGTTAAAAGTGGGTCTTACTCCTTTTTCCATTTCTAAAATCTTCCGTCCTTACCTGCGCGTCCAAAGCACTAAGTGCACAGCGTGCGCGCAGCCTGTAGCGCGCACGCGATGCACCGAGGAACCGCCCCCTTTTCCAAAGACCAAGTGCCGGTTTTCAGCGCATGCGCAGGGCATGCAGAAAACCGGCAATTGGAGAGAGAATACGCGAGAGTACGCAGTGCGTACTCTCGCGCAGCGGGATCAATTTTTAGCCCAATAGTTGAATTAATTTCTTCATCGAATGGATCTGACATTCTGGATTAATCTGCGCATCGCACTACCGGTTTTGGGCTCTCAAAACATTGGCCCAGAAATTGATCCGGCTGCGCGAGAGTACGCACAGTGTACACTCGCGCAGCCAGACTTCAATTGCCGGTTTTCAGCATGCACTGCGCATGCACTGAAAACCGGCAATTGATGGAAGTGAAAGGGGGCGGGTCCTCAGTGCACCGCGTGCGCGCTACAGGCTGCGCGCACGCAGTGCACTTCATCGCTTGCGCACGCAGGTAAGTATTGAAGATTCTGGAAAAGTAAAAAGCAGGCGCAGGAGCCTCTTTTAACCAGGTAAGTACATAATTAAGTAGTATTTAGAATTTTTTTTTACAGGTAAATCTTTAGTAGCGACTTTAAAGACAGGTAAGTTTATTTTTATAACATTTTAAAAGATTTAAAATTTTTTCAAAAATTTATTTTTTTGTTTAAAAAGGTTAATTTATTTAATTACACTTATTTTAATAATGTGATGGGTTTTTTTTTTAATTTAATGGAGGTTTAGCTCTTCTTTTGGGGGCTTGTTGTATTCCTAGTTTTCACAGCAGTTCAATGGCCGCTGTGAATTCTATGAATGAGAGCTTGGTGTGCTGCCATTGGCTGTAACTCAGTCACGTGATCCCACAGTGCACTCGAACTAACTCCGCACTGTGGAATCACGATGCACTCGCAGCTGATGGCTGGGACATGAAGTTCCAGCGAGCTGGGACTGAAAAAGCCAAGGCGCAGTGAGACATCGCGGGAAGGGCTTACCCTCGCACGAACCCTCACACTGCAATTTCTGGGCCATTGATTTAGGAGAGTTAGAACACGAGAGAGATCAATTTCCCTTGACCAAAAGACTTGTTCTTGTTCTTGACCTTTCTTATTTATTAACATATGGTTTGAGGAAATTGACGGCAATTTTATCACAAGCGTTTCTTCGTTGCCCGCACGATATTCCGGATTGCAGCAGTCTGTTAAAAATCCTCTTTCAATTACCTGAACTGTGTTTATTACAGTAGGAATGACACTGAATAGTAAAGGATATCAACGGGCGATTGTTCATTGATTATTGTCTTGGGGATGGGAAGAGTTGTTCCCAATATGATTTATTGAACCGGCTGTACTGTCGCCTCTTTGCAGGCACAGGTTAAATGAGATTTATGAGACAGATTCCAATTAAACCCGCTGTGACAGGACGGGTGAGGGGTAAAAGCTGGCGAGGGGGTTAATTTCAGATCTCTGCAGTAGAATTAGCCGATAGGGGGATCAGCATCAGGAATTGCATTGGGAGAAGCCCGAGTGCATGACTGCAGCTCCTGGTAACAGTCTTGGTGCAAGGAGAGCAGGCAATCGTAAAGAATAAAACAATCTTAATATTGAAACGAAATTAATAATAAGCAGGAGAGGAAACATAATCGGATAGAAAAGATAAACTCCTGTTTATGATTGTTATACAATATAATTAAAGGAATTTGAATGCAAATAAGGTTTGACTGAGAATATTTGTGTGGCGGGCGATATAACCAGGTTTTACAACACATCGGTTTCAATTATACATTAAAACATGAATTTAATGCATTTCTTTGAAATTTCCCATCAGCCTTCCGTGGACTATCGTCATGATTATTTATAAGTACAAACTGTACGATATATCTCTTTATGAATTTAACAGTGGCTGGCTCTCCTTTTTGGCCTGTTGGCCTCGTACCTTGGTTGGATTTAGAAACAACATAGGTGACAAGAGCTGGAGTCTCGAG
Organism: Squalus acanthias; assembly: GCA_030390025.1. NCBI lineage: Eukaryota > Metazoa > Chordata > Chondrichthyes > Squaliformes > Squalidae > Squalus > Squalus acanthias. The sequence goes on from CM059430.1 coordinate 62,766,556, forward strand.
AGAGACATGAGAAACCAAACAGGTATAACTGGCATCGCTTGGGACAGGCTCTGTCTGGACCAAAGAGCTGGAAACTTCATACAGTCCCTCCGTGTTCTGCTCTTTCCTGGTATGTATTCCTAATGCAATTTCGACGCCATTTTTATTCCAAGTGAGGGTGAAATTCTCCGGATAAAACGCAGCCGTTTTACACACAAGAGTCAGAGAAGCAGCTGAATCCCCTTCAGTGGAGACAATCTTCAGTGGGGTTGGGGCCGCTGCGGAACAGAGATTGAACAAAATCGAGTTACTGGGCACCATTGGGAGATTAAATATGATTCTGATTTACGTTCGGTCCATTTTATTATAATAGCACCATTAGAAAGCGCAGCCTCCTGTCCATTTAATGTTACGCTCATCATCTACACACACCTGATCCATATCTCTCATAGACGCCCGCATCTGTTCAATTTACCCGCGCTATCAAGTCCAAGCCTTTGAGTTACTCAGCAGACAATTCGCAACGATTTGCTAATCAATGTTTGGTTTTCATAGTCCAAAGAATTAAGTAAATAAACCTCGGGGGTAAGTTTGCGCGCTGAGTCCCTCCGTGTTAGGAACAGATAGACAGTGAACAGTAATCTGCACATTGTGGATGGCAAAATGAGGGCCTTAGTCGATATCGGAGAGAATTCGCAGCCGAAGCATGAAAATTGGCGAAAGTAATTATATTCGGTTGAACCTTAGCAGGTTTCAGCAACACAGCTGTTCTGTGTTGTTTAATTTATTGGACATTCGTAGAATCAAAGAATCACAGAAATTTATGGCACGGAAGGAGGCCATTCGGCCCATCGTGCCTGCGTCGGCCTAAAAAGAAGTATACAGCCTAATCCCACTTTCCAGCTCTTGGTCCGTAGCCTTGTAGGTTCTGGCACTTCAAGTGCATATCCAAGTACTTTTTAATGTGATTAGGGTTTCTGCCTCTACCACCCTTGCAGACAGTGAGTTCCAGACCTCCACTACCCTCTGGGTGAAAAGATTTCTCATCAACTCCCCTATAATCCTTCTACCAATTACTTTAAATCTATGCCTCCTAGATATTCGCCTCCCTGCTGAGGGAAATAGACCCTTCCTATCCACACTATCCAGGCTCCTCATAATTTTATACAACTCAATCAAGTCTCCCCTCAGCCTCCGCTGTTCTAAAGAAAACAAGCCCAGCCTATCCAATCTTTCCTCATAGCTAAAATTCTCCAGACATGGCAACATCCTCGTAAACCTCCTCTGTACCCTCTCTGGTGCAATCACATCTTTCCTGTAATGTGGTGACCAGAACTGTACGCAGTACTCCAGCTGTGGCCTAACTGGTGTTTCAAACACTTCTAGCATAACCTCCCTGCTCTTACATTCATTGACTGGGCGAATGAAGCAAAGTATCCCGGACGCCTTTTTAGGTTAATGAGGTGACAACGTTGTGTGTTCCAAGCTCCAGTTTGTTGAGTGAAACCGTTGAACAACAGTTAGTTTCACGCTAACATTATGTAAGAATTAATTTCAGGAATGTTAAACCGCAGGGACAGCGATGGGGGCAGACAGAGCATCACAAATGGGCTGAGAGCCGTGTATATGTTGGGAGAGATGCATTAATACAAACGATATTCAGTCAGTTATATGCTTGGAATTTGTTCCAAAATTCCGCTATCAGACATCTGATGTGTAAATTGTCTTTGGAGTTATAGTCTAATTGGTTAATATTGATACATTTTGCAATACTCTGCCTGTGATATTGAATGTCGAATCAGCAGTTCTACACGGAGCACACGAACTTACAACTTTACTTATCGCGAAATGTATCAATACACATGTTTATATTGCCAAAAGCGGTGCAATAAAGCAATCACAAAACATCCCCGTTTGTTATGTTCGATATATTTACGACTGTGCCGCTCTCCTGTGTTTCACACTTACCATGCACAATTAGCTGTGATCCGGTTCCATTTCCTCGAGAAAGTCCCCGATGGAACACTGCACAGTGATAGACTCCAGAGTCTTGGAAAGTCGCGCTCAGCAACTGAAAGAACCCGCTCGCCTTACTTGTCAGACCAAATAGTTTTCTGTTATCGGCGCTTATGCGCAGGTATTCATTCTCACCCTGTTTCCACCAATACACTCTTACCCAGGAATGGCCCTGGGAGATGGGAAACATGCAGTAGAAGGTGATGTTCCCCCCTCTGGATACAGTCGCTTGTTTGGGCACTTGAAACACTCTGAACGTATTGTTGTCCGCCGCTGTCAAAAATATAGACAAGTACAGGTTAATTGTATTAGCCACGACCTGGAGATAGAAGACAGAAAAAACCTAGATAGAGGTATCGCGGTTCACTAAATAATGTGGAAACTACTTCGGATATATAAATTAAAGTAGCTGGGACAATGAATAAAGAGGTACCTGTGTAAATAATCCCCCGGAGAGTCAGGCACAGGAAAAGGATACTCGCCGACATTCTGAGCAACAGATTCAACTGATGACTCTCTGCAGTAACTGCGCATTTGCAACTGTTAAGAATGGTTTTCCGGTTTATTTTCTACGAGATCTGTCGCAATGACGTTTGACATCATGTAACTGCGGGTTCAGAGATTCGGCTTCGTTTGTGAAGTGGGATTTTCTAACTTTTGCACTTAATTCGACTGCTGGAATCACATGTGTGACAGACAGCAAAGAGTAAGGGAATCTATTTGATTTTCAAATGAAAAATGTACTAGCACACGCGGAGTCAGTGTTGTTTCCTGAAAAGTAACGGTAGTCTAAGCAGGTTGGACAGTAGAGGAGAAGAGTTGGAGGAATGTGGTTTGGTTGACCATGTCAAAGGCTACAGAGAGGTTGAGAACGAACAAAAAATGAGATTACGCACCATGGTCACAGTCACACATATTGTAAGTCATGACCTCGGTTAGGGCCGTTTAGGTGTGTGAGAGGTGGAAACTGGGTGGAGAGATTGAAAAAGAACTGTTGAAAATATAGCACGCGTCTGGGAGGTGACAACAGGGTCACTGTCTTAAGGGAGGAATGGGAAGTTGGAGATGTGGTGGTAGATTGCAAGAAGAGAGCTGTCGGGTGTGAGTTTATGAAGAGCTGATAGCAACGGTTTCCAAACGAAAGGAGACAGTCTCTTCGGAGAGGCAGCCGTCTACAATATTAGCTATCATGGGGGCCAGAACGGAAGTTGGGTAGTCAACGGTTAAGTCCGAACAGGGTCTATGGAGCAGGAGGTGGTTCGTGTGGATTAGATGAGCTTAGAGAGTGCATGTGGGAAGAAGGAAATGAAGATTCAGGACAACAATGATTCAGGGGTATGGTCTGATGTGTCTAGACATTTGGCCTAGTGTGTAAGAGGAAAGGAGGAAGCTGTAGAGGTAGCTGAGCGGATGGTCTCTATTTGATGACAAAGAAATCCATAAGTTCTATGAACTTGTCCTTAGGGTAGAAAGGTTTCAGCAGGTGGTTGGTAGAGGGAGAAAGAAACGGTGGGTTACCATTGTTCTACAGGACAATTACAGGGCAGTGATGAATTGCTGCAGAGAGCAGGGAGACTCTGAAACGCTTCACTTGGTCCAGTCAGAATAGGCTTTGGATGGCTACATCACTTGTTTGCAAAATGCGGTCAAGTGTGCGCATCTTGGACTTGAGGAGGTGAAGATAAATAGCACACCAAGGTTAGAACCAGGATGGGAGGCAGTGAAGGATTTGCTCGGAATAAGTGCACTTATTCTTAATTTCTGTTTCTTATAAACAGGTTTCCAACCTGTTTCATTCGAGGGCGTGTACCGTTACCAGTTACACATCCCAGTAACCCACCTTGGTACACAGCTGTAGAATCTATTACTCGCCATTGGAAATTTGATCATTTATGGATCTCCCATGCTGATGCTCAAAGTAAGTCTGAGGATCCAATATTCAACAAGAGTGCTGTTAGCTCTCCATCATAGCTCATTGGTAGCACTCTTGCATCCGTGTCAGACGTTTGTGGTTTAATTCCCCACTCATGAGACTTAAACACATAATCCAGACTGCCACTTCAGTGCTGTGCTGGGGGATTGCTGCACTGTCGGAGATGTATTTTTCAGGTGAGACATTAAAAGGCCGTGTCTGGCCTCTCAAATTGGTCTGTCTCTTTCCTTTCTTCTTCCTTTCTTTCTTTCCTTCCTTCTTTCCTTCTTTCTTTCTAGCTTTCTTTGTTCCTTCCACATAAGGGTTGCATCCAAATATGACTGGCACCATAGTCCTCGTGGGTAGGTTAACTAGTGCTGTGGGGCAAGGACACCAGGATATAGCATTAGAGACAAGATGCAAGGTGCACAGTGGACTGGGAGAGACAAGCCGTATTAGAATAAACAGTAGTTCAGGAATAGGAGGAATCAGACAGGATGGAAATGCAAGGTAGAGTAAGATGTGCTTAGAGAGCATGTGCGTAAATACATGGAGCATGGTAAATAAGGTTGGTGAACTGCAGGCACAAGTAACCACGTGGGATTATGAAATAATGTCGGAATGGAAACAGGGCTCAAATAAGAGCCCTTAATGGGCCATATTTTGCGACCCCTACGAGTGCGTAGGAGGGGCGCACACGCCTGTAGGGGCCGCGCAAGTTCCGGGTTTAGGCATGCGAAGCGCATGCGCTGAAACCCAGCACTTGCAATCTGTCAAGAATCATCTTGACAGATCCTCCGCATCCCCGGGAAAAGGAGCTCTGCAGATGGAGAGTTGCGCTATTTGCCCAACTTCCGCACACTGAAACGCTGTGGAATTCCAAAGGCCTGCTTTTACCAGCAGAAGAGTTTTAAAAAATATAAAAATAAAATGTTGTCACTCACTTATACATTAAAAGCCCTGTCCAATAAGATAAGTTTACATTTAAAACATATTTTAAAAAATTCAAAAAAATAAATTTTTGTTTAAAATTTTTAATTAAATGTAATTTTATTTAATTTTATATATGTAATTTTTTAACATTTATTTCATGTGTTCTTGTATTTTTTATGTCATCACCATTCATACTTATGACAGTTCCATACATATTGAACTCCCATAAGTATGAATGGGGATTCCCTTCTTTCATTGGTTGGGCTGGCCCACGTGATCCCAGGGACACTTACGAACCGCATGCGCCCCTGGGATACGTGGGCCTCTCCGCATTTCTACCAGGAAAGGCCCAGGATCGCAAGCCTCCATATCTCCCAGACCACCAGGTAAATGCGTAGATTGTTTGACGATCGGAGGCGTCCGCTCGCGGGAAGCCTCCGATCGCAAATTCAGGCCCATTATTCCTGGCTACAATGTATTCAGGAAAGGTAGGGAAGGGAAAAAAGAGGAGTGGGGTGTCAGTATTGACCAAAGGTACAGGTACAGAACCAGAAAGAGATTATGTACTTGAGGGTTCAAAACTAACATAAAAGTGAATCCAAAAGTCTTCTATCGGCATATAAATAATAAATGGCAGTAAGATGAGGGTGGGACCGATTAGGGACCAAAATGGAAACCTGCGCATGGAGGCAGAGGGCATGGCTGGGGTACTAAATGCGTACTTTGCATCAGTCTTTACCAACGAAGAAGATGCTGCCAAAGTCAGAGTGAAAGAGGAGGGAGTGAGAGACTGGATGGGATAAAAATTGTTAAAAGAGGAGCTACTAGAAAGGCTGGCTGTACGTAAATAGATAAATCACCAGATGGGATGCATCCTAGGATGCTGAGAGAAGTAAAGGTGGAAATTGTGGGGGTACTGGCCATAATCTTCCAATCCTCCTTAGATACGGAGGTGGTGCCAGAGGATTGGAAAATTGCAAATGTTACACCCTTGTTCAAAAAAGGGTGCAAGGATAAACAACCCAGCAACTACAGGCCAGTCAGTTTAACCTCGGTAGTGGGGAAGCTTTTAGAAACGATAATCCGGGACAAAATTAACAGTCACTTGGACAAGTGTGGATTCATTAAGGAAGGCCAGCAGGGATTTGTTACAGGCAAGACGTATTTAACTAACTTGATTGAGTTTTTTAATGAAGTAACAGAGAGGGTTGATGAGGGCAATGCAGTTGATGTGGCGTACATGGATTTCCAAAAGGCATTTGATAAGTGTGGCATAATAGGTTTGTCAGCAAAGTTGAAGCCCATGTCATAAAAGGGACAGTGGCAGCATGGATACGAAATTGGCTAAGTGACAGAAAACAGAAAATAGTGGTGAACAGTTGTTTATCCGACTGGAAGAAGGTGCCCAGTGCTGTTTCCCAGGGGTCGGTACTAGGATCACTGCGTTTCGTGACATACATTAATGACTTTGACTTGGGTGTACAGGGCACAATTTCAAAATTTACAGATGAGAATGAAGAGGATAGTGATACACTTCAATAGGACATTGACAGGCTGGTGAAATGAGTGGACACGTGGCAGATGAAATTTAATGCAGAAAAGTGCGAAATGATACATTTAGTTAGGAAGAATGAGAAAAGGCAATATAAACTAAAGGGTACAATTCTAAAGGGGGTACATGAACAGAGAGACCTGGGGGTATATGTGCACAAATTGTTGAAGGTGGCAGGCCATGTTGAGAAAGCAGTTAAAAAACATACCGGATCCTGGACTTCATAAATAGAGGCATAGAGTACAAAAGCAAGGAAGTTATGATGAACCTTTATAAAACATTGGTTCGGCCTCAACTGGAGTATTGTGTCCAATTCTGGGCACTGCGCTTTAGGAAGCTTGTGAAGGCCTTAGAGAGGGTGCAGAAAAGATTTACAAGAATGGTTCCAGGGATGAGGGACTTCAGATACGTGGATAGACTGCAGAAGCTGGGGTTATTCTCCTTAGAGCAGAGAAGTTTGAGAGGAGATTGATAGAGGTGTTCAAAATCATGAGGGGTCTAGACAGAGTAGATAGAGAGAAACTGTTCCCATTGGCAGTAGGGTCGAGAACCAGAGGACACAGATTTAAGGTGATTGGCAGAAGAACCAAAGGCGACATGAGGAAAAACTTTTTTACGCAGCGAGTGGTTAGGATCTGGAATGCACTGCCTGAACGGGTGGTGGAGGCAGATTCAATCTTGGCTTTCAAAAGGGAATTGGGTAAGTACCTGAAAGAAAAATAATTGCAGGGCTAGGGGAAAGGGCGGGGGAGTGGGACCAGCTGAAGTGCTCTTGCAGAGAGCCGGCACAGGCTCAATGGGTTGAATGGCCTCCTTCTGAACTGTAACCATTCTATGATTCTATTTGGGTAGAATTAAAGAAGCCATTACGCTGCTGGGAGTATGCCAATGGCCACCAAATAGTGGGAGGGAGAAAATCTGCAGGCAAATTGCAGAAAGGTGCAGGAACATTAGCGTATTGATAATGAGGGACTTAATTTATCCAGCATGGACTGGGAAAATAACAGTGTAAATGACAAAGAGGGGATAGAAGCTGTTTCTCACATAAAGAATTAGACATCGAATGGCTCAGTATAAGTGGCTATTGAGGCAGAAACTATAATGTAATTCAAACGGCAATTGGATATGTGTTTTTTAATTTATTCTGTGGATGTGAGCGTCGCTGGCAAGGCCGCCATTTATTGCCCATCCCCAGTTGCCCTTAAGAAGGTGATGGCGGGCTTCCTTCTTAAACGCTGCAGTGCAAGTGGTTAAAGTGCTCCCACAATGCTTTTCGGTGGGGACTTCCAGGATTTTCATCCATCAACGTTGAAAGGGTATCAGGGAAAGGACAGCGAATGAACTGAGAGAGCTCCAGGTGACGAGGTGGTACTGGCACAGGCGGAATTGGCTCAATGGCCTCCTCCTGCTCTGCAATTTCAATGGTTCTATAAATTGGTTTTAGCGTCCCTGGGCAATGTCGGGGGTGTAATCAAGGTTCCAGCTCATGATCCCTTCTGTTACTAACATATTCAGTGATGCCGACTCGGGGTCACTGTCTAAGTTGACACATAAACAATTATCTCTTGAGCAAGCTCCGGAGACCCGCAAAACCCTCTGTATGCAGGGAAAATCAGCACTCGTCGAATAGGGGAGAAAATTTGTTTAAATAAATATTTTGATGGTGATTTTCTGATTTAATAAACCATTAACGGACGTTGATTTTACATGTCCTACAATAATTCCCGTCAGCACCAGAATTACCAGTTAATCCAGAAACACCCTATCAATCAGCAAACGCGCGATTCCGCCACTGTGGCCCACACCTTAGGAATAAAAGCAAAGAGCTGCACGGTTATGTCAGACTGATAGCGGCAGTACAATTAAACCCTCAATGAAACAAAATAGGAACGACTGGAAGAACGTTAACAGAAAATAAATCATCTTTATATTAGAACCAATTATTATTTTGGTCTAAGGATTTCGCTAAAGATACCGAACAGAGAAATTTACCGCGAGGCTGCAAACAACGACCAGAGGAGTTCAGAGCCCAGTACTATCTGTCGATAATTTTGATAGCACGATTTTGTAATTTCAAGGTACTGCTTTACACATTAACTTTCTAGATACATGAGTTATATCAGCGTTGTATTTCAGACTTTATATTATAGCAGTCAGTCAAGTGCCATTAGACGCATTCATAGCGATGAAGGCCAGAGGAAACCTGAATTATCTGTGACCAGTAGTTGTTATCAGCTTTGAAGTGAGGTTCTGTATCTACTGATATTTCTGAGCACCGATGTGCTATTTCGAAATAGGTGCAGTGCACATAGGTACAGCACACTGCCTGACAAGGGCCAGGTTAGGATCTTGTGGCAACACCGTTCTCGGAAATCGTCTTATCGGCCTGGGTGACATTCACTGGCTGCTCGCCGAATCGGTCAGAAAGACTTGCATTTATATAGCGCATTTCACGACCACTGGACGTCCCAAAGCGCTACCGTCAATGAAGTACTTTTGAAGTGTAGTCACTGTTGTAATGTAGGAAACGCAGCAGCCAGTTTGCGCACAGCAAGCTCCCCCAAACACCACTGTAATAATGACCAGAAAATCTGTTTCAGTGATGTTGATCGCGGGGTAAAATATGGGCCAGGACACGGGGATAACTCCCCTGCCCTTCTTCGAAATAGTGCCATGGCATCTTATACGTCCACCTGAGAGAGGGCCTCGGCTTAACGTCTCATCCGAAAGACGGCACCTCTGACAGTGCAGCACTTTCTCAGTACTGTCTGGAGTGTCAGCCTGGATTTTGTGCTCAAATCTCTGGAATAGGACTTAAACCCACAACCTTCTGACTCGCAGGCGAGTGTGGTACCGCAACTGAGCCACAGCTGATGAGTGTGTGTAGGACTTGGGGCAGTGGAAGGAAATTAATCCTGCAATGTAGAGGCCACACCTTCCTCAACACAACCCATTAGTCGAAATGAAACGCAAGGTGCATTCATTGTTTTAAATTTCATGCCTTGTAAGTGGGACAATATATTTCGTTATTGGAGGAAATATATTTTCAAATTTCTGGTCGCACTATAACTCAAACGGCTTTGTTTGAGCAGGAAATGTAGATTCCTCCCAGCCCACCAGAGCTGTGTAGGAACTGATTATTCACCAGCAACTTGCATTCATAAAGCACCTTCAATGGAATGAATACTTCCCAAGACGTTTCTCAAGTAGGATTATTCATCTTTCCAGCAGGATATAGAAATGGAGGGAGGATGTCCGAGAGATGCGTTTTGACAACATTACACGCAACTTGAGATGTAAACAAAAGTAAGTATAGGTAGCGAAATTCCGAAAAGTAACACAAGGTGGCTGAAGGCTTTACCACCAGTAATGGTGGGATGGAAGGGGGTGAAGGGCAAATCCAGGCCTATATGCACTAAAATCCCTTGAATTTGGAGTGCGTATGGGACTGGATAAAGTTGCAGAGATAGGGCGAGGATAGACAATGGAGGGATTTATAGATGAGGACAAGGATTTTGAATTGAATACATTAGACAACGGTGAGTCAGTTTAAGTCAGTGGCTGAGTGGTAATTAGTGCTGGATCAAATATATGCAGCAGAATGTTGGACAAATTGATGCTTATGAAGAATGAATGGTGACAGGCCAGTGCGGTAAGCATTAGAATTGTCAGGTGTGGAAATGCAAAGGCATATAAAAGTAATGGCTGCAGGAGGGAAAAGGGAGAGAGGAAATGTTGGGGACATGGATCAACACGGTGTTGGTGATGGATAGGCAGTGGGGTTTAAAGCTCATCTTACGGTTTACCAGGGTTGGTGGTGCACAATGTTATCAAAATGAAAATAATCAGACGTGGCAAGTCTAGCTCAGGTTTATTTTCTATTTCTATTTCTCATCTACATGCTCCCTCTCGGTGATATCATCCAAAAACACATCAGGTTGCACATGTACGCTGACAACACGCAGCTCTGTCTCACCACCACATCTCTCGACCCCTCCACTATCTCTGATTTGTCACATTGCTTGTCCGACGTCCAATATTGGATGAGCAGAAATCTCCTCCAACTAAATACTGAGAAGAATGAAGATATTCTCTTTGGTCCCCGCCACAAACTCCATTCCCTGACCACCGTTTTCACCCCTGGCAACTGTCTGAAGCTGCGCCAGACTGTTTGCAACCTTGGTGTTGTGTTGGACGCTGAGATGGGCTTCCGACCACATATCACCAAGACATTCTACTTTCACCTCTGTAACATTGCCTGACTCTGATACTGACTCTGATGCTGCCTCAGCTCATCTGCTGCTGCTGAAACCTCACCCATGCCTTTGTTACCTCTAGACGTTACTATTCCAATGCTCTCCTGGCCAGCCTCACATCTTCCACCCTACGTAAAATGTGCTCATCCAAAACTCGGCTGCCCATATCATAACTCGCACAGTCTCGTTCATCCATCACCCGTTGTGTTTGCTGACCTATAGTGGCTCCCAGTCCGACAGCACCTCAATTTTAAAATCGTCATCCTTGTTTTCAAATCCTTCCACGGCCTCGCCCCTCCCTATCTCTGCAACCTCCACCAGCGCTACAAACCTTCGAGAGCCCTTGGCCACACTGCTGAAATAAAAGCCACCACAAAGCAAACTTTCCAATCCAACTTGCAAGTGTCCAGCAGCACTCCCTGCACACTTCAAAAAAACTTTTAACATGCATTGCACCAAGCCACTACTTCAATAAAATAAAAATATCCAGTCCAGAAACTTGAATGCAAACTTACCTGAACGATGTCTGTGTCCCTTTAAGAGGTGTTGACAGCGCCTCTGTCAGTCTGCTGAAAGCTGGGTTTTCATGCCGAGTTTAGGATGCAGCGCTGAACTCAGCAACAAGGTCGAAGTTCGCTGAGGTGACGTTAAGTCGCGTTGCAAACCAACTTATGTCCCCCTCTCTTAATTTACATGTCCAGGGCCAGCGCTGCTATTGGCAGCGCTAATGCCCTCACCAAAATGATGGCCGCCGAATCCCGCACCAGAGAAGGGCGCTAGAGTGGCGGCCGCCATTTTTAGACCGGATCGCAGCGAAAACTCGTGGCAGTAAGTGGGCCAATTTCTAGCGCAATTCTATGACCTCATTAGCCGCTGGTAAAGAAAAACACACACACAGATTGTGTTACTGAAACCTGCCGAGGTTAATCCAACTGCTGTTTCTCTCAAACATATTTGATACATTTACAACAATTCCTCTGTGTGTTTCACACTTAACGCACACCTTTAGATGTGACCCGGTTCCATTACTACTAATTCTTCCCTGACGGTTCACTATGCAATCATAGGCCAGGATTTTACGGTAATAATGACGGCGAAACTGTCAGCATTCTCCATCATTACTCCACTGAAACTAACAGCAACTTCTGGAGCCCACAAATGTGCAGATAAACATGAGATCCAGAAGTTACTATCAGTGATATTACGCTTCTCCACAGGCTCCGCTATTGAACTCCCCGGAGCCTGCAATCAATTCAAATCCTAACAGCAATGTGGGAGTACCTTCACCACACGGACTGCAGCGGTTCAAGGCGGCGGTTCACCACCACCTTCTCAAGGGCAACTAGGGATGGCCAATAAATGCTGGCCTTGCCAGCGACGCCCAGATCCCATAAGCGAATTTTTAAAAAATCAAGGAACTGCTGAAAACTTCCCCTTTTACACTGGCATATTGCTTTTAAAACCCCCTGAAAAAGTTAATCTTGTTGAAAGAGGTATAACTGGGTTTTCAACGGCATACTGACGGCTGAACAACCGTTCTAGCCCTGAAAATCTAATTTTATATTTGTGGAATGTCAAATTTGTCCATTATGATCTAAAAAATTCCATGTTTTTTAAAATAATTTTTTTATACTGTGTTTATGATATTTCAGTATCTACCTTAATCCCATGTGCATGTCACAATCTTTATTTCCTCTCTAAAATGATTAAAAAGTAAAGGAAATGAGTGGATTTTACTTCCTGGTTTGCTGTCTGTGAGAATTCTTCAATGTAATTGACTGTTTTTCTTAGCAAGCTTGATGACATCATGGTTGCTGGAAGCTGGAGATTCCATTGACTTGGAGCATGAATTAAATTAACATCAGGAGAGGTGAAATCCACGCAACTGGATCTTTGTGGGCAGCTTTCTTCGAGGTCAGCGGCGAGCACCATCACTTTGCTGCTGACAGCAAAATCCGGGCAGATTACAGATTCCTAGAAAGTGGTCTTCAGCAACAGAAAGAACCTGCCTCCTTTTGTTTTCAGACCAAATCAGTTTCTGTTATCGGCTCCACTTTGCAGGTATTCATTCTCATCCTGTTTCCACCAACGCACTTCGACCCATGACTTGTCCTAAGGGGAATTACCCAGTAGAATGTGATGTCTGTCCCTTTGATTGCAATGACTTGTTCAGGAATTTAAGCCACTCTGGTCATAAGAACATAAGAAATAAGAGCAGGAGTAGGCCATATGGGCCCTTGAGCCTGCTCCGCCATTCAATAAGATCATGGCTGATCATCGACCTCAACTCCACTTTCCCGCCAAATCTCCATATCCCTTGATTCCCCTAGAGACCAAAAATCTATCTATCTCAGCCTTGAATATACTCAAAAACTCAGCATGCACAGCCCTCTGGGGCAGAGAATTCCAAAGATTCACAACCCTCTGAGTGATGAAATTCCTCCTCATCTCAGTCTTAAATGGCCTACCCCTTATCCTGAGACTATGCCATCTAGTTCTAGACACTCCAGCCAGGGGAAGCAACCACTCAGCATCTACCATGTCAATCCCCTTCAGAATCTTGTATGTTTCAATGAGATCACCTCTCGTTCTTCTAAACTCCAGAGAGTAGACCCGTTCTACACAATCTCTCATCATAGGACAGCCCTCTCATCCCAGGAATCAATCTAGTGAACCTTTGTTGCACCACCTCCAAGGCAAGTATATCCTTCCTTAGATAAGGAGATCAAAACTGTGCACAGTACTCCAGGTGTGGTCTCACCAAGGCCCTGTACAATTGTAGCAAAGACTTTCTTACTCTTATACTCCAACCCCCTTGCAACAAAGGCCAACATGCCATTTGCCTTCCTTATTGCTTGCTGTACCTGCATGCTAGCTTTCTGTGTTTCTTGCACGAGGATACTCAAATCTCTCTGAACACCAACATTTGAAAGTTTCTCACCAATTAAAAATATTCTGTTTTTCTATTCTTCCTACCAAAGTGAATAACCTCACATTTCCCTACATTATACTCCATCTGCCAACTTACTGCCCACTCACTTAGTCTATCTATATCCCTTTGCAGATTCTTAGTGTTCTCCTCACAGCTTACTGTCCCACCTAGCTGTGTATCATCAGCAAACATGGATACATTACACTTAGTCCCTTCATCTAGGTCATTAAAATAGATTGTAAATGGCTGAGGGCCCAACACTGATCCTTGTGGCACCCCACTCGTTACAGCCTGCCAACCTGAAAAAGATCCGATTATACCTACTCTCTGTTTTCTGTCCATTAACCAATCCTCTATCCGTGCTATTATAATACCCCCAACCCCATGAGCCCTAATATTGTGCAATAACCTTTGATGTGGCACCTTACCGAATGCCTTTTAGAAATCCAAATATACTACGTCCACTGGTTCCCCTTTTTCTACCCTGCTAGTTTCATCCTCATAAAACTCTAATAAATTTGTCAAACACGATTTCCCTTTCATAAAACCATGTTGACTCTGCCTAATCATGTTATTATTTTCTAAGTGCCCTGATACCACTTCCTTAACAATGGATTCCAGCATTTTCTAGACGACTGATGTCAGGCTAACTGGCCTGTAGTTCCCTGTTTTTTCTCTCCCTCCTTTCTTGAATAGCGGTGTTGCATTTGCAACCTTCCAATCCGCTGGGACCATTCTAGAATCTAGGGAATTTTGGAAGATCAAAACCAATGCATCCACTATCTCTTCCGCCACCTCTTGTAGAACCCTAGGGTGTAGGCCATCAGGTCCAGGGGATTTGTCAGCTTTTAGTCCTATTAGTTTCTCTAGTACTTTTTCTCTACTTATATTAATTACGTTAAGTTCCTCACCCTCATTAGACCCTTGGTTCCCCACCATTTTTGGCATGCTTTTTGTGTCTTCTACTGTGAAGACAGATACAAAATATTTGATTAATGTTTCTGCCATTTCCTGATTCCCCATAATAATTTATCCTGTCTCAGCCTCTAAGGGACCAACGTTTACTTTTGCTACGCTCTTCCTTTTACATACTTGTAGAAGCTCTTACAATCTGCTTTGATATTTCTTGCTAGTTTTCTCTCATATTCTATTTTTTCCCTTTTTATCAATTTTTTGTCAACCTTTGCTGGTTCCTGGTCGAAGTACACGCAGCAGCTGTGAGAACATATAGTCAAAGTTTGTTTCATTGTATTAGACGCCTTACCAGAAACTTTAGAATACTTATCTATTTGCAAATGAAAGAGATAAAGTAGAATAGTGACAGATGAACGAGATTTCATTGAATTTATGTGCAGTAGAATACGCAGTAGATAGTGATATCGGTCCCTCTGAATGCAGTTGCTTGCTGAAGAAGTTGAGTGACTGTGATGGAAATACTGTAAGCAGCTGTCAGGAAGTATATTCAAAGTTTGGTTAATTGTATTCGATATGTATTGGCCCGGATTTTGCCATCAGCGGTGAAAGAACAGCGCTCGCCCTTCAGCTCATGGACAGTTGCCCACAGAGTTTTCGCGGGCTTCTCAGCAGAGATTTTCTCTAATATAGCGGGTTTATTTTGACCAAAGGGTGAAAACAGGCGCTAAATGGGTGCTGTGCTAATAAGAAATGCATATTTGAAAGTCTGGATTTAACATGCAATTTTCAGGCTAATGAGTTTTGTAATTTAAACGTGCGTGCAGATGCTGAAACCGACAACTGCACATTTTGCACTCAACCGCTGATTAGGTGCAATTTTCCTGGAGCTGTACACATAGCCTGCACTCACCCACTTCCACTGATGGAGTGGAGTATGCTGGCTGGGCGAGAAGCCAACGTGGGAGGATGTATCATGGACCTAGCGAAAGGTGTAAGAATATAGGCTTATGAGGATATTTAGAGCGATTAGTCATTGCAGGAGTTAAATGACCCTGAGCTTTTTGCTAGAACTGCTGTTCTGCAAAATCCACTGCTTTTGGACTCTCAGGATGATGTACGATCACAGGTATCATTGGTATTGCAAAAAATGATTGTTATTACGAGGAGAGGGTGAAACAGAGGATTATTATAGCCAAAGGATGAAAATAGACGCTAAATGGGTGTAGTGATAATGACTAGCCTGATTGAAAGTCTGGATTTAGCTCAGAATTTTGGGCCTAATTGCCGATTACCATAATTTTAATTTGTCTGGAGGTGCTAAACCACAAACCTGCAGGTTTCGCACTCAAGTGCTGATTTTACGCAATTTTTTGTCAAGCAATACATGTGGGCTCCTCGCACCCACTTCCACTGAAGGTGTGGAGTGCTCTAGCTGGCACACAGAGGCACGTTGTAGGATGGCTCCGGGACCGAGGGAGAGGGTGCACAGGTTATCGGATGCGGCACTGGAGGTCCTGGTGAAGGTCTATAGGAGGAGGGATGTCCTGTACCTGCAGGGGGGAAGGATGCCACCTCGCCGTCCTGTCCCTCTCTCCTGCAGCAGCTGGTGCTGCTCTGCCTAGCCTCATCTCCTCCTCCAATTAGTCATGCAGAACAAGGGGACCCCTAGCAAGATGCCCATGACCAAGCACTCTCTTTCTCCTGGTGACTCCTATAAGGTGCAGTGCAGTAGCACAGCACTCCCTCTTTTTCGGTGAAGTCCTCAGAGAATTTCCAGAATAAATGTTGCTCGAGTGTTAGTAAAGTCTTGATAAAATGTCCCAGAAAGTCTCCTGATGTGTCTCCAAAGTCCCCTTCAAACGCAATGTAGTCAGTCGATCTCAATCAGCAAGTGAATATTGAAAGCTGAGAATAGCTTCAAGTGCCGCTCAAAATCCTCAGCAACAACTTGTTTACTCCTGTTCAGCTGATCGCTGTTAGGAAAGGTTGCTAAATGAAGTTCATTTAGATGTTCTGACGAAGGGTTTGACCCGAAACGTTGACTCTGTTTCTTTCTCTTCGATGCTGCCTGACCTGCTGAGTATTTCCAGCACTTTCTGTTGTTTTTCAGATTTCCAGCATCCGCAGTATTTTGCTATTGCTAAATGAAGTGTTACCTAGCAAAATGGTGTGCAGATTCTTTAATGAGTGCTAGCAGACAATTTAATTGTCAATCAGCCCCTTAATGATTCTCTGGGCAGACGTTCCGAGCGCACTTCAACTTCTTTAGACTCGACTATTCCAAGGCTCCCTTGGCCAGCCTCCCACCTGGCACCTTGTGTAAACTTGAGTTCATCCAAAACTCTGCTGCCTATATCCTAACTCGCACCAAGTCTCATTCACCCATCACCCCTGTGCACACTGACCTACATTGGCTCGCAGTTCACCAACGTTTTTAAAATTCTTATCCTCGTTAAAATCCCTCCATGAACTCGGCCCTCTCTATCTTTGTGACCTCCAGCCTTACAACCCTCCAACAACTCTGGGCTCCTCAACTCTGGCTTCATATGCATCCGACTCCCATTGCCCTATTGGCGGCTGTGCCTTCAGCCGTTTAGGCTCGAAGCTCTGGAAATCCGTCGCTAAGCCTCTCCACCTCTTCACCCCTCTCTCCTACTTTAAGGCCCACCTTAGAACCTACCTCT
The DNA here is from genome assembly GCA_030390025.1 of Squalus acanthias. NCBI lineage: Eukaryota > Metazoa > Chordata > Chondrichthyes > Squaliformes > Squalidae > Squalus > Squalus acanthias. The sequence goes on from CM059430.1 coordinate 62,783,735, forward strand.
TTAACCAAACTTTTCGTCAGCCATCCTAATATCTCCTACTTTGGCTTGGTGTCCATTTTTGTCAGATTACACTTCCGTGAAGTGTCTTGGGATGTTTTAAAGGCACGATATAAATGCAAGCTGTTGTTGTTATTGTTGTTGCCAGCACATTAATCTGAATAATTGCGCCTGTAATGCACAAGATGGCACTTCGATGTTCTGTCCACCTTGCTGCAAACTTCAAGTCTGTCATTAAAATTCTCCCGACGCAATAGGGTGCCCATATTGACCAGTGAAAGTTGGAGCAAATTTAACACATTTCCTCAAAACCTCACTGAGCCCCCCTCCCCCAATAAAGAAGAGAAATAGGAAACCATCTAGAAGTTGGCTTCTCTACTGTAAGCACTGCACGTTACCACATCCAATATTAGAACTTGGACAGTGAGAGCGCTGCGCATTATCTGAACTTGGGAGTGTTAGCGCTGTGTCTTGTCTGAACTCATGAGTGTTGACAGTGTCCATTATCTGAAATCACGAGTGTTAGTGCTGTGCCTTATATGAACACACTGTGGATTGTCTGAAGTCAGCAATGTAAAGAACTTCAGTGCAGCACTGCCAGTCAACAGCCTGATTGCCATTGACTGGATTCAATTACCACTGATTATTTCCACAGTCATTCTGCGCATGCCCCCCCCCCCCCCCCCCCCCCCGGTTTGTACTGCACATGCATACTCGATCCAGTCGCGCATGTGCAGTAACAAATGGTGCGGCGGCTGCGGCCTGCACCAGCGCGCTTTCGTCCGCTGCTTGCGGAGAAGGACAGGGAGTCGTGGGGGGAGAGGAGAGGGGATTGAAAGGAGCAGCAGAGCGGATCCAAGGGGGCAGGGAGGAGAGGGGAATCGAAGTGGGGGAGAGGAGCTGGGAGAGAGAGGAGCTCGGAGAGGGGGGGAGAAGGTCAGGAAGTTGTTGGGGGGAGCATAGTGAGAACAGTGGGGAGGTAGGAAGAATATGATCCAGGTCTAAAGCGGGGGGAATGAGAGCAAGAACGTGATCCAGATGGGAAGATAGATCACGTTCTCCCGCCCTCTGTTCGGACTGGATTGCGTTCTTCCACCCCACCCCCTTTACACCTGCACTGTGTTCTCCCTCACCTTCCCCCCAGGCCGCAGCGGTTCAAGAAGGCAGCTCACTGCCACCCTCTCATGGGCAACTAGGGATGGACACCAAATAAATGAATTTTTAAAAGTGAGAGCATATTCTGTGTTAGTCATGCATAACATTATATTTGTGTTATTTGCCGAACTCGACAATTCCAATGCTCTCCTGGTCAGCCTCCCATCATGCAACCTCAATGAACTTGAGCTGATCCAAATCTCTGCTGCACGTATCCTAACAGGCAGCAAGTGCCATTCACCCATCACCCCAGTGCTCGTTGGCCTACATTGGCTCATGGTCCACCAACAACATTCCCGCTGAGCTGTGCAGCTGTCTGGAGGTCCCGTGCAGGCCACTAACTGGCTTTTGAATGGGAGATTTTGCACATGCACAAAATTTTGAATGGGCCACGCAGCCTGTTAAAGGGACTGCACACACAGAAATTATGGGGAATATTATCCACCAACACATTGATTTTAAAGTTCTCATCCTCATGATAAAGTCCCTCCATGGCCTCACTCCTTCCTATCTCAACTCGGCAGTGTGAGTGCTGTGAGTGCTCCTAACCCTGGAGGACGAGCCCTGTCCTCTGAAAGCAGTAGTGTAAGCACTGTGAGCTCTGAAGCCTGGCTGTCACAATGAATGGATCGAATTACACATTGCAAATATCTTGATTACTCTCCAACAGGCAGGACCAAATTACACATTCCAGACAAACTTTTGCGTGTATTGTGTCCTCCAAGGGGACCAATAAGAAATCTGGTTTAGTCCTCCAAAGGGGACAAATCAGAAATTTGGTGTTGCAATAGACACGACATTAAATTACACATTCCAAGCAGAATGCTGGATGAGTGGTGTCCAATTACACCTCTCACTTCCCGACATTGTCAGTACTGTTCAACATTAGGTGAAACATCGTGTCCAGCAAACATGCCCAAACTTAACACCAGTTAACAATCTGTTCACTGAGTGGCATTGCATCAAACTGCTTTCTGAACATTTCTTACCTAAACAAAATTCACCTGCCAATTTGTGTCAGAATTGAGATTTCTAATGTCTAACAATAAGGAAATGAAAAGCAAATAAAAATTAAATGAAGTTACATTTCCACTGAACAAGTGATTGGTGAGTGTACCAACATGCTCCTGACGTCAGCCTTGTAGAAGGTGGAAAGGTTTTGTGGCGTTGGGATGTGAGACATCCTTCACAGCGTGCCCAGCCTTTTCCCTGGTCTTCTACCCACAGTGGATATGGTTGGTTCAGTTCAGCATCTGGTCAATGGTGATGCCCTCCACCCCGCCCCCCCCCCCCAAATGTTGCTGATGAAGGATCAGTGATCTCATTGAAGATCAGGGGACGTGATTGGGTCTTTTCTTGGTGGTATAGCCTTTGCCTGACAATGATGAGGTGCAAATATTACTTGTCACTTGTCGGTCCAAGCCTCATATACTGATTTGGGTGAACTATAACCTGGTCCCGGGAGTCTGCAGGGATGTCAATGAAAGCTGCGCCCCCCGCCCACCATATCCCCCGATGCATCTTGAAACACAGAACAATAAACTGAGCAAGTGCACGAGTCAGAGAGTGACCATCTAGGAATGATGCGAGATTGTATCTGCCCCTGCCTCCTCAGTGTTGAGTCCTCTCAGAGTCAGTTTGCTTATGAATGGAGCCTGAAGCAAATGCTCAATTGCATTTAAGACAAAATACTGACAAAAGACCAATGGTCAACAAGTGTCATAAGGGAAAGCAAAATTAAGTTTGAATAGAAATTAAACCATAGAGCTTAGTTGGCTTATGCTATTGGGAAATAAAGTAACTGGATGATTTGTTTGCCGTTATCTTTGATGCAAAGTATTGATGGTGGCTCATTAGTGATTTAATAGATTAGGGCAATTTCACAGCCAGACAATGGGATTTTATTCGCAAGTATTCCAGATGGAATGGCATTGGCTGGTTTCACTTTGAAACAGACTCCACTTTTAATTCATCGTCTCCATCAAAATCAGTTTCCTCACACAACAGCTTGCATCTTAATATAGTGAACAGCAATTCATGCATTAGTGTGTTGGTAAATCGGTATTAATATTCTAAAATAAAAATTACATACCAATAAAATATATTGAAAGGATATTGAACATAAGAATATAAGAACATAAGAAATTGGAGCAGGTGTAGGCCAGTCGGCCCTTCGAACCTGCTCTGCCATTTAATAAGATCATGGTTCATCTTCTACCTTAACTCCACTTTCCCACACTATCCCCATATTCCTTGGTTCCTTTAGTATCCAAAAATCTATCGATCTCTGTTCTGAATTTACTCAATGGCTAAGCATTCACAGCCCTCTGTGGTAGAGAATTCTAAAGATTCACAACCCTTTGTGTGAAGGAATTTCTCCTCATTTCAGTCCTAAATGGTCAACCCCTTATTCTGTGACTGTGATCCCCTAGTTCTAGACTCCCCAGCCGGGGGAAACAACCTCCCAGCATCTACCCTGTCATGTCCCTTAAGAATTTTATACAATTCAATGAGATCACTTCTCAGTCTTCGAAACTCTAGTGAATATAAGCCTAGTCTACTCAATCTCTCCTCATAGGAAAATCCCCCCATCCCAGGAATCAGTCTCGAGAACCTACATTGCACTCCCACTAAGGCAAGTATATCTTTCCTTAGGTAAGGAAACCAAAACTGTACGCAATACTCCAGGTGTGGTCTCACCAAGGCCCTATATAATTGCAGTAATACGTCTTGATTCTTATACTCCAATCCTTTTGTAATAAAGGCTAACATACGATTTGTTTTCGTAATTGCTTGCTGTACCTGCATGTTAACTTTCAGTGATTCATGTACAAGGACACCCAGTTCCCTCAGAAAACCAACATTTCCTAATCTCTCACCATTTAAAAAATATTCTGCTTTCTATTTTTCCTACAAAAGTGGATAACTTTATATTCCATTTGCCATGATCTTGCCCACTCAATCAACCTGTCTATATCCATTTGCAGCCTCTTTGCATCCTCCTCACAACTGACTTTCCCACCTAGCTTTGTATCATCAGCAAACTTAGATACATTGTACACAATTCATTGATATAGATTGCAAATAGCTGAGGCCCAAGCACTGATCCTTGCGGTACCCCATTAGTTACAGCCTGCCAATGCGAAATTTACCATAGAAGCATAGAAGATAGGAGCAGGAGTAGGCCATTCAGCCCCTCGAGCCTGCTCCGCCATTTAATGAGATCATGGCTGATCATCCAAATTCAGTTTATTCCTAGTCACTGTTTTCTGTCCTTTAACCAATCCTTGCTAATGTTTACCCCCCCCAATCCCATGAGCCCTAATTTTGTGTAATACACTCTGGTGTGGCAACTTATCAAATGCCTTATGAAAATTCAAATACACTACATCCACTGGTTCCCCCTTATCTATCTTGCTAGTTACAACCTCAAAACACTATAACAGATTTATAAAAAACGATTTCCCTTTCATGAAGATGAATTATAAGAATGATTTCTGTTTTTTTTACTTGAAATTGGCTGTGAGATAGGTCTGACTGGCATTCAAGAGGAAATAAAAGCAGACAAAATAAGTTACCACGAAGTGTTCTGTTTGCTCACATCCAGGCTTGCCATTAAATGTGAATCCCGCTGCTTCTCAAACCGAAGCCAGTAGATAAATGTGTGTTGTTCTATTGTACTCTTCGGGCTGCACCAGTTATTTATCTCATGCCTAGTGCCAAGGACTAATCTGGAAACAAGTCTTGGCTTCCAACCAACTGAAGTGGAACCTTATATGGACATATTTGATAATGTAGTACTCTCCTGGATCCTGTCTAACTCCCTTGTTCCTATAACTTGCTCACTGGAAATGGCAATTTCACTCTTCTCCCCTAATCTTCAGATAATGGAAGATTAAGTATTTTGTTCCACGTGGTTTAGGCTATAATGCAAGAGTCAAGTTTATCAAAATGTAAAACAACAATTGCATTTATATAGCACCTTTAACATAGTAAAACATTCGGAGCTGCTTCACATGAGCACAATAAGATAAAAATTGACACCGAGCCAAAGAAGGAGATATTAGGACAGGTGACTAACAGCTTGATCAAAGAGATAGGTTTTAAGGAGATTCTTAAAGGAAGAGAGGTGGAGAGGCAGAGAGATTTAGAGAGGGAATTCCAGAGCGCATGGCCTAGACAGCTGAAGGCACAGTAGTGGGTTAAAGCAAGTGAGAGATGGAGAAGAGGTCAGAGTTGGAAGAATGCATAGTTCTCAGAGGGTGGTAGGGCTGGAGGAGGTTATAGAGATGGGGAGGGGCGAGAGCATGGAGGAATTTGCACACAAGGATGCAAATTTTTAAATGGAGGCGCTCAGAGACCGGGAGCCAATGTAGGTCAGTGAGCACAGGGGTGATGGATGAAAGGGGATTAGGTGCAAGATACAATATGGGGACCAGAGCTTTAGATGAGCTTAAATTTAGGAGGGTGGAAGATGGAAGGCCAGTCAGGAGAGCATTAGAATAGTTGAATCTGTAGGTGACAAAAGCATGGATGAGGGTTTCCGCAGGAGATGGGCTGAGGCAGGGGCGATATTTTGGAGGTAGTGGTGGAGGTGGGCTGTCTTGGTGATGGAGTGAACATGGGGTCAGAAGCTCAGCTCCAAGTCAAATAGGACGCAAAGGTTGTGAATAGTCTGATTCAGCCTGAGACAACCGATGGCTAGTGATCAGAGGTTCTGACAGGGGCTGAAAACAATGGACTTCCAAATGTTTAATTGGAGAAAATGTCAGTTCACCTAGGACTGAATGTCGAGCAAGCAGTCTGAGAACACAAAGGCAGTGGAGGGGTCGAGAGAGGTGGCGGTGAGTTAGGACCACGTACTTGTGGAACTTGATGTGCCTTTGTATGTTTTCGCCGAGGGGTAGCATGTAGATGTGTAAGGGGTATCTTAATGGGGTCAGCCTTCGCTTTCTGACACAGTGAGCGGCTCGAATCGCTCCCACACCCCTCTGGTTCCTAGACTTTGGACTTATTTAGGGGTTGTGAACAAAATTGCAGTAAACAACAGGTACTGATGAAAGAATTTTACTTTATTAAAAGAAAAAGGTAAACTTGAAACACACTTATTACTTAAACACAGATTGGGGAGCACACGGTACAAGCGAGGGACAATGACAATATATCAAACAAAACCTTATCCCTCCCAAAGATCCCACTATCTAGCTAGGTTTTTGGTTTCAGGAGATCAGGGATAATGCTCACCAACGAATCCTTGACAGGATTTTAGAGTCTTTTGTTTAAAAGACTCCGTAAGGCCCTTGTTGCTGCGAGGTGTCCGATGGTCACTGAGGCAGTCGCTCTGGTTTCTTCTTGCGTGCTGGTCTATTTTCTGGCCTTCTTCCTCGTGGCTTGTGGTGGTTTTTGCTGGAGCAGGGAGAGAGCTGTGTCCACGTAGTCGGCGAGTCCGAAAGAGAGAGAAGTTATGGCACAGGCTTTTAATTATACTGTTTCTTTTTCGCGCCAAAAAAAACCCTTACTAAAACGGATTCCTTTAGGTTGCAAATGAACCGTGCTTAGTCCAATTGTTTAGTTTTGCCGGGCTTGCGAGTTCCGATGGCTTTTTCTCAGTGTTAAACATGTCTTGATCGTTTTCTGATTTAAACACAGCCTTATCTACGCGCCAAATCTCCACCCTATTGTCCTAGGTCTTTTGGCGGACTTTCTTAACTGCTCTGGTCGATACTTGGCTGATGGGTTTTTGATGGGATAATGGGCTATGAAACTGTGTGCTGGAAGTTTTATTGTCAGGAATCGGTTTTAGATTTCAAGCATCCTGTTTGCACCTGGGGATTTCAATAGGGTTCTTGGTTTATTCATATTTGAATGTGTTTGTGAGTTTTTGCTTTGTCTCTTGCACCTTGGTAGGATTTGCAATGTAAACAATTCCCAGACAGCTTGATCTGTTCACTGCCTGGCCATGACCCTCGCAGCTTGTCTTGTGTCTGTGAAAGGTGTCTCTCCCAACAGTAAGATTCAAAAGTCAGTTTCCTCAGGATTTTATCTTCCCTGATCTTTAGGTTTTTACACCAAATCACTTCACTTAGGTCCCATCATCCCAAGTTTTTATGAAAGGTCCAAAAATCACTCCCTTTAGGGCTCTGTTCGAGTTTCTGGGGGATTTGGCGAAGCCTACATCCCCCACTTTGATACTAAAACTGAATTAGTATCATTAGCAGGTGAGCAAAATTTCCGATCCCCGAAAACCAACCTTCCCCTGTATTACCTAAACTAAAAACCCAAACATACATTCCCCTTTTGAAAGTGGTGTTTCAGGTACATACAGGTAAGAATCTATCTTTATTTCACATCCAAGCACGGAGAGGGTCCGACACCCCTGCACAGCTTGGAAAAAACACATCATACACATCATAAAAATGACACAACACACATACAAATTTTTTATTAAAAGACAAAATTCAAGGTTCGTTCCATCCCTGGCCATAGCCTTTATTTTGATGCACTTCCCAAGTCCCTTCGTGTCTGGAGCGGAGCTCCCCGTCCCTTCCGCTGCACTTTGTACACAGCAGGTAGAGAACTATCCCGAGCTGGCAGACCACCAAAAGATGGGAAGCCATCCTGATCCAGGAAGGCACCTCTATATTCCCGAAAATATCCCACCAGGGTGGAACTATTATATCCAAAATCTCTGCCCCTATTTCAACTGTTTTCTGTTCCAGGGTGTAGAAATGTTTTTGTGAAATCTCTACAGCTTTAAATAGGATGGTAAGATGTTCGGGTAGTGGGGGAATCTTATATCCAAAGTAAGTCACATACTTTTGCAGGTTGGTGATGTTTTCTGTTACAGTGAGGTTAACAGTGGAGGGTTCAGGAATGGGAACAATCCGTTCCTGGGCCACTTGAACTTCTGCCTCGGGTTTAAAGCAGAAACTGCTGTCACTTACCGGACACCAGAAGTGTCCATGCTGGTAGTGGGACGCACCTGTGGTGACACAATATGTCCCACCCCTTATATATGCTACCTGTGAGGAAACATGGCTGTGTGCCATCACCTCCATGGTACAATTGATAGGTCGTGCGCCAGCAGCTTTAAACCCGCACTGTGGTTTGGAATAGGCGTTCAAGTGCTGGGGACACTGTATTATGTGTGAACCCCGGCTCCGGCACCCGGAGAGCTCAGTACCTGTCATGGCGTGCTCCCACTTTATGACATAAGGTGGGACCGCTGTAAAACGGATGTGTGCACCCCTTGAATGACTCCAATGTTCTCCACCCTGTATACCGGTACGGGTCGGGCTGTCCCACTCATGACCGGCATTCTCACTACTATCCCCATGATAGTGTGATTTGAACGCCCACAATCTATTGGGACAGGGTAGGCTTCAGAGGCTAGACGAAATTGGCATGGGCTCAGCGAATTACTAAACGGGTGGAGGGCTGCGAGGTGCTTGTTGCTGATCCAGGAGGGGACTAAACCTTGCTTTAAATCCTCCAGGTTGCTACGGCCCTCGCCCAGCAACCATGCCCCGTACAGCACACACACCTCATTCTGTGCAGCCTGATCCGATGCATTCCTATCCTCCCGTATGAGTGCATTTACTGTTTTGGCATGCCTTTCCAATTCTGCAATAATTTCCTTTAAATGAACCGTCATAGCTTGGTCCTCATGTAGCTCTGAGCCTACCACTGTGTTCCCATCCTTCAGGATCTTTCTTAACTGGGTTTTTAAACCATTTATCTGTGTCTGTAATTCCATGTCATCCAGGCTATTTATTACAGAGGACCCTGTACTATAGGCAGTGAAAACATCATTCCAGGCTCCCCTTCTTTGTCTACCCGTGCCCATAGGGTTCTCAGGGTGTATTCTGTATAGCTCTACCTTGTCTATATTGGCAAAATCAAATTCGTAAAATTTCCTAAACATTTCCTTTAGCAGGGCCTGGTACAGCTGCTCCGTCTCCTTAGGACACCACTCAGGTAAGTATACCTCGGTAAGGTTTAATATTACTGAAGCTACTGCATAGTGCACCCCCTGGTATAGTACCTTTTCGGTTGGTACTAGGACTAACCCATTCCCTGGTCCCTTGGTGGTGGTAGGGCACTTTTCTTCCAGGGTTTTCGGTACCTGGGTCGTGGGTAGGGGCTTTCGGGTGTGTGCCACGAGTACAGTGGCATTAACTGGGACCGGAATGTGTGGGACCACGCACCCATGCAGGCTAGAATCCCACCCTATCCCCTCCCCGGCATCTTGCCATTGGCTGGAGAAGATGATGGATACCCCTGTGGGGCAGGCTTCCTCTGATCCCCACATACAAACATAGACTCCCTGTTCCGACTCCCACCACTTATCCCAACCATCACTCACTCCTCCTTGGGTCCCTGTGATTGTCCGGTGGGTGTCGTTCCCTAATCTTTCCCAGTCGGCTGTATGGTCCCCTGCGTCCCTGCTCAGCTTCCTGAGCCACCACCACCTATTCAGTGAAATCCGTCCCTTACAGGTAAGGCACACACGCTTCCCCTCGGTGACACTGACCCTTGTGGCAACGACCTGTATTCTGGGGCATGGGAGGGAGGCCTCCCCGTACGTGAACCCGGGCTGGTTGGAGTATTTAGTAGAGTTGGACCCCAGCCACCCTGGCCACCTTCCCTTGTGGAAGTAGATGGCGAGCTCCTCCACTCCCCGCTCACCACCCCCTGCGTTGACGACTGGTGCTCTCACTCCTGAGCACCCATAGATGTGGGAGTCCTCCACGTCACCTCGGTCACCGATGCTCACCCCTACCAGGGCGAGCAGGAGCAGAAACCTTGTCATTCCGAAGTCCTTTCTGTAGGGGCACACACAAAACATATATCCATGTCCCAGAAAGGTTCTCTGGCTGGATAATTAATCAAGCCCTTAAACTTAAAAAAACTCTACAAACAACTAAACTAATGATAACCCATAACCACCAAAACTGCAATTACTTAAAACCGAAAATTCTGTACATTTGCCGCCCGTCTCCGGACGGCCAGGTTAAATCCTGTTTAGTCTCTGCCTTATGTGGCCTCTGGATGTCGTGTACACCTGGGTGTAGTGTGGCCTGTACCACCGGACCCAGAAGCCCTTCCTCAAAACCGCTGGGGGTATCTTAACATCCCAGCTGCGTCCTGTGCTGCAGCACACTACCCCCTTTGGTGTGGCTGCAGCGCCCTCGTTCATATCTGTGGGCTCCTCCCAGCCTGAGGCTGCAGGCGGGGGACCCTTCTCTCTCTCTTCTCCCAGTACTACCTCTCCTGTGAAACCCTCACTGTTGGAGGCTGTAGGCTGGGAATCCCCAACTTTAGAACGCTCCCTGCTCTTGGGCGCTCTTCTTCGGGTTGCAACCCTTTTTGGGTGGGACCCTCTAAACAGATACACCTGTGGCCGCAGTAGCCTTTGCTGTGGTGTGCGGGGAAACCTTCTTAGGGCTCTGGCCACTGGGGGTGTGCTTGAGTCCCACATAATCGGTGGAGTGACCTCTGCTGTGAAACAACACACTGTCCCTCCCGCTGCAGCTTGTGCGTCTGCCACAGCTGCGGCTGGCTGAGGATTTCTAACTTGGGGGCAGTCCACCTTTGCCGGCTGTTCCCTTTTAGGTTTAAACAGTTTGCATTGGTTGATGTGAAACCACTTTGTATGGCGGGGCATCTTTATGGCATAGACCATGGGGCTTGCCTTGTCTACAATGTTGTAGGGCCCCATGTACAATGGTTCGAAACTCCCTACCCGGGCAAAATTTCTCACTATGACCTGATCTCCAACCTCCCACTCGTGGTGCTTGCGGGGTTCCAGCAGCAATCGGTTACCCCGATGCTGTTTTCCCATGTTACTCGCAGCCTGCCAGTGGACCTGTTTAAGGTGGTCCAACAGATTCCTGACGAATCTGTCCCGGTTCACCTCCCTGAGCTGCCCTTCCGTGAGCACCGGGGCTAGCACATGGGTGGGGGTCCGCATAATCCTGCCAGTCATGAGCTGGTGTGGGGAATACCCCGTGCTTTTTGACTGGCTGGCCCGGATCCCCATTAGGACCAACGGTAAGGCTTCTACCCACTTTTTGGGTGAGTCTCCCATCTCCTTTCGCAGCCTTTCTTTGATGGTACGATTTAAACGCTCCACAATCCCTGATGACTGTGGGTTGTGGGCGACGTGCCATTTCCCTTCTATGCCGAGTACCCTGAGGGTCTCTTGCATGACCTGCCCAGTAAAGTGACTCCCCTGGTCTGACTCCACATACTGTGGGAGCCCCCATCGTGAGAACACTTCCCTGACCAGGATCCTGGCTGTACCCAAAGCGGTAGCTGTTCGACATGGAAAAGCTTCCACCCACTTTGAGAACACATCCACCAGGACTAGGCAGTATTTGTAGCCTCCCTGAGCGGTGGGTAGGGGCCCGATGTAGTCGACCTGGATCGACTGCCATGGTCCCTCTACCCTCCTGATGTGTCCCATAGATACCTTCCTTTTCTGGGGGTCAGGGTTGTTAGCAGCACACACCAGACAGCCTGCACAGAACTCACGGACATCCTCCCTCAGTCCTGGCCACCATCCTGCCTGTTCCACCCGCTGCCAGGTGGTCTCAGGCCCGGGATGCCCCACTCCTGGACCCTCATCGGCCAGTTGGAGGAATTCCCTTCTGTGCTGCTGCGGCACTACCCATTGTTCCCCCCTGAACAGCATGCCTTCTTTGTGGGTGATGGTTGCTGCGCCGTATGGGCCTTCCACCTTCTCCCCTCTAGCCAGCGTTTCCAGGACAGTTTTTAGGATGGGATCCTGTGCCTGGACCGTCTTTAGGTCCGGGGTCAATGCTACCCCTGCACTCCCTTGGGTCCCTCCTCTGCCTCTGATTGCTGCTACCGGGTTTGATCCATATGGATCCCACAACGTGCCAGTACTGGCGCCCTCTTTGGCCAGCATGTCGGCTTGGTGATTGCCCTCTGCGCGGGGCTCTACCTTGGAATGGGCCTTCACCTTTTGGATGTAGACCCTACCTTCCTCCCCTACTGCCCTCATGATATTCTCCAACAGAGGCTTGATGGCCAGGGGTCTCCCATCAGCGGAGATGTATCCACGACGGGACCAGATGGCCAGCTACACTGTACATGAATTTCATGTGAACATGCTGTCCGATCAAATCGTGTATGGGGTAGGGAATTCCTCGGGGGGTGTGACTACATACACCACCGCAGACAGTTCAGCCTGCTGGGCACTCATGGTACTGGGGAGCTTGATTGCCAGAGCAATGCCTGCCTCTGGGTTATAAATCCCACACCCTGTGAGTCGTTTTCCAGCTGATACTGTGCTTGAACCGTCCACATAGATTTCGCGGCCTGTGGGGTGTATCCCAGCTCGCAAACCTATGTTGACTTCCCATACCCCTTCAACGGAACACCGGTGGGCTGTCCCTGAGTAAATCATGTTGGCTGTGAGCTTTGGCTCGTAGAGACCTTTTACCCTCAGATCCATTTGTGAGAGAAGCAGGGTCCAGCGAGCAATGCGGGCACTGCTCACTGTCCCATCTTTAATTCTCCCATCCAAGAGCATCTGGGTGGGCGTGTGGTGAGTGAGGAGTGTGATGGGAGAGGTGCCTGTGAAGATCAATGATCTTTTCACAGCCCAGTGAGTGGCTAGGAGGTGCCTCTCACAGTTGGAGTAGCTCCTCTCCACATCAGTGAGTATTCTGGAGGAGTAAACCACTGGTCTCAGCTTGCCATGCCTCTCTTGGAGCAGCACTGCACTCAGACTGTCCCCACTGGCTGCTACCTCCAGGAAAAACTCTTCCCCTCCATCAATCGCCCCTAGAGCCGGTGCGGTCTGCAGATCTCTCTTAAGTTTCACAAAGGCAGCCTCGCAACCCTCATCCCAAACCCACTCCACTCCCTTGTGTAGGAGTCGGAGCAGAGGGGCTGCTGTGGCTGCGTAATCCTCAATGAAATCTCTGCAGTACCCAGTTAGCCCAAGAAAAGACCTTACTCCTGTAACTGTGTTGGGGGCTGGTAACTCCTGAACTGCTTCCCTTCTAGCTTTGTCAATGGCCCTCTCCCCTGCTCGCACAGCCAGGCCCAGGAATTTGACTTCCCGCTGGCCAATCTGTGCCTTTTTGGGGTTTACTTTAAAGCCCTCTTGCCTGAGCAGTTCCAGCAGTTCTGCCAGAAGGGGACCATGTTCCTCTCCCTCATCGGTAAAGAGGAGTAGGTCGTCCACATACTGGACCAGCTGATGGGGCCTGCTGAAGCCCTTCAAGCAATTCGCCATACATTGGTGAAAAATGCTTGGGCTGTTGTGGAAACCCTGGGGCAGACAGTTCCATGTGTGCTGTTGGCCTTTAAATGTAAAGGCGAACTTGTACTGATCCTCTCTCCTTAGAGAGATGGACCAGAACCTGTTGGAAATATCCAGCACTGTAAAGGTGTTCGCAGATGCTGGGATACTTCCAATGAGGTCGGCTATGGCTGCAACCGTGGGGGCACAGGCGGGGATGTTTCGGTTGAGCACTCGATAGTCTACTGTGGCCCTCCAGGAGTTGTCTGGTTTTCTAACCGGCCACAGTGGGGAGTTCACGTGGGTAACTATAGGTCTCAATACCCCCTGCTTGACTAAAGAAGTCAAAGCCGTTTCCAAGTCTGTCTCAGCTTCCCTGGGGAAGTTATACTGCTTTTGTGGGCGGTTCATGGGGTCCCCAATCACACTAACCTCGACCCCGGTTACCCTCCCACAGTCGTGCTTGTGAGTGGCAAATGCTGCGAGGTATTCCTGCACAAATGCCTGGTACTCCATTGGAGTGTTACTGACCATGAGTTCGAGGTCGTAACCCTCCTTTGGTTTTACTGTGCACAAGGTCCCCTTGCCTTGTGCCTCCGAGATGACTGCTACCTCACTACCCTTTTGGGTACATGCTCCCCATAGACAGTGGTTCCTTAAATCCACTAAAATCCTGTGGCCTGTGATAAAGTCGGCCCCCAGGATCCCCTTCCCTTCTTGCTCCCACTTCATTAGGACACAGGTCCACTTGGTGTGGAGCGTTCCCAAATGAATGGACAGCGGAATGGAGAATGAGCCAGCCTGCTCGTTACCTGTGAATCCCACTAGGCTGTACGGGACCCCGTTAGACAGAGGTGAAGTGGCTGGGTTATCTGAATAAATGAGGGTGCTCGAAGCTCCTGTGTCTAACAGATAGGTCCCTTCTACCTTTTCTACCTCCATCTTAACATGCGGTCTCTTCCAGGCATCATACTCGAGGGGACACAGGTAGACCGGCTGTGCTAGCTCCAGTCATGCCTCTGGGTTGGGTGGGGCAGATGGGATTAGAGAGCCAGTGGCTGTAGCCACCTTCCCTGGGCCATCAAACAGGACTCTGATGGCCGCTACTATTGTGTCCAGTGTGGGGGAAGAGGTCGGTGCCTCTACTTTTGGGGCAGGAGTTGGGGACTTCTTTGCTAGGCTATCCGTCCAGGGATTCCTACAGTCCTTTCTCCAGTGCCCAGTCTTCCCGACACCCGAAGCAGCTACGCTTCGTGTCGGAAGGTTTACCACCTTCCTGGTGCCACTCCTTCTTATCCTGACTGGGCTTTATCTCATGCACCTTCCCTTTCGGTGGGGTGTCTTCAGCTCCCCTACCGTTCCGGTAGGCTAGGGTCAGTTGCCTGACCACTGCCTCCTCGGTGACCCGGGGATCTCTTGGGTCAAACCAAAGCTCAGCCTTGGCTTTGACTCATGGCAAGCTGTTTGCCACTAGGCTACGGAGCCAGTGGGCCAGCTCGTCCCTGTTCAGGTTAGCCCTGTCGAGAGCCCCATTACAAGCACCCCTGTACACCGGCCACAGCCTGTCTGCGAAAGCCTGTGGGGTCAACCCTGCGAGCTGCACTGTTTTCTCCACCCGGGAGAAAGGACTTCCCTCATTCATTCCCGTGGCCTCTAAAACTTCTTCTCTGACGGCCGCATACCTGTTCTGTCCTCTCTTGCTCTCAGTAGAGAGGGACTGGTATAATTTGCCATCTAATGAGAACAGGAGCATTTTTGCCATTTCAGCATCGTCACAATCATTGATGCCTGCTGACTGCTCTACCTCCATGAAGTGGACTGAGGTGTCTTCCTTTTGGGTAAGTTTACTCAGGTGGCTTACCATAGCCCTAAGCTGTTGTGTACCGTGGAGAGCCAAGAATTGACTTTCAAGGGGTCCCTGACCTCCACCACCGGCGGGCGGGCCGAATTTTTGCTGTCATGCTCGGCACATTGGCCCTGGCTCCGACTTCTCCTGCATCGGTTCGCCCCCCTCTCCCTGCTGCCAGACCGAGTCAAAACTCGGCGCCACAGGTGCTGGTGTGCACTCCCTGTCCACCTCACAGATTGTCTGCCCCTCCTGCTGCCTAACCAAGCTTCTCCTTGGCGCCACAGGTGGTGGTCAAACAGTCTCCCCCTGCTCCTCCAGGTCTACCTGGGCCGCACCCGGGCTTATCAGGCACAGCATGCCTTTTGTCTTGGACAGAGCAAGGTTCAGACTCTCAATCTGCTTCTGACAGGTGCCGTGGTCCCCTATCTCAAACTCCCTTGTACTGGCTACTCTGTAGGCTGCCTGAACATCATTTAACTTCTGTGTGAGTTCCCTTAATTGCTTGGCAAGGCGGGTGTTCTCTTCCCACAATGCCAGTTCACTACTTTTGTCCTCGGTGGCCTGACACTGGAGGTATCCCTTACTGGCACGGTGTTCCTCCAGCATCTGTGACTGTTCCTGATCTTTTGTGCCGAGCTCTGCTAACAACCTATCCCCTGCTATAGCTCTGGCACGGGACAGTTGGCTTTCTTCCTTTAGCTCTTCTGTGAGAGCCTGAATGCGCTTCCCCATAAGCTGCATTTGTTTCTGGGAGCAAACCAACCATATGGCTTTCTCCACAGACTTATTGTATTCCTTGCTCTCAGTCCATGCAGCTGCAGCGTCCATAGGACGTTCAGCATGCAACAGCCTGAGGACCCATTTCTTGGTGATATTTACTTTTTTATATACATAGGATGACATCCTCTCTTCCATTTTTGTTCTCTCCTCAAAACCAGCATTTACTGCTTCACAACCCTTTTGCCAAAGTCCTGCCGCGGTCGCCATTTATGTAAGGGGTATCTTAATGGGGTCAGCCTTCACTTTCTGACACAGTGAGTGGTTCGAATCGCTCCCACGCCCTCTGGTTCCTAAACTTTGGACATATTTAGGGGTTGTGAACAAAATTGCAGTAAACAACAGGTTCTGATGAAAGAATTTTACTTTATTAAAAGAAAAAGGTAACAAACTTGAAACACACTTATTACTTAAACACAGATTGGGGAGCACACGGTACAAGCAAGGGACAATGACAATATATCAAACAAAACCTTATCCCTCCCAAAGATCCCACTATCTAGCTAGGTTTTTGGTTTCAGGAGATCAGGGATAATGCTCACCAACGAATCCTTGACAGGATTTTAGAGTCTTTTGTTTAAAAGACTCCGTAAGGCCCTTGTTGCTGCGAGGTGTCCGATGGTCACTGAGGCAGTCGCTCTGGTTTCTTCTTGCGTGCTGGTCTATTTTCTGGCCTTCTTCCTCGTGGCTTGTGGTGGTTTTTGCTGGAGCAGGGAGAGAGCTGTGTCCACGTAGTCGGCGAGTCCGAAAGAGAGAGAAGTTATGGCACAGGCTTTCAATTATACTGTTTCTTTTTCGCGCCCAAAAAACCCCTTACTAAAACGGATTCCTTTAGGTTGCAAATGAACCTTGCTTAGTCCAATTGTCTAGTTTTGGCAGGCTTGTGAGTTCCGATGGCTTTTGCTCAGTGTTAAACATGTCTTGATCGTTTTCCGATTTAAACATAGCCTTATCTACGCGCCAAATCTCCACCCTATTGTCCTAGGTCTTTTGGCGGGCTTTCTTAACTGCGCTGGTCGATACTTGGCTGATGGGTTTTTGATGGGATAATGGGCTATGAAACTGTGTGCTGGAAGTTTTATTGTCAGGAATCGGTTTTAGATTTCGAGCATCCTGTTTGCACCTGGGGATTTCAATAGGGTTCTTGGCTTATTCATATTTGAATGTGTTTGTGAGTTTTTGCTTTGTCTCTTGCACCTTGGTAGGATTTGCAATGTAAACAATTCCCAGACAGCTTGATCTGTTCACTGCCTGGCCACGCCCCTTGCAGCTTGTCTTGTGTCTGTGAAAGGTGTCTCTCCCAACAGTAAGATTCAAAAGTCAGTTTCCTCAGGTTTTTATCTTCCCTGATCTTTAGGTTTTTACACCAAATCACTTCACTTAGGTCCCATCATCCCAAGTTTGTATGAAAGGTCCAAAAATCACTCCCTTTAGGGCTCTGTTCGAGTTTCTGGGGGATTTTGCGAAGCCTACAGATGAGAATTAGGAGGGGGCCAAGTGTAGATCTAAGGGGCAATAGCAAAATACTGTGGATGCTGGAAATCTGAAATAAGAACAGAAAGTGCTGGAAACACTCAGCAGGTCAGGCAGCATCGAGGAGAGAGAAACAGAGTCAATGTTTCGGGTCGAACCCTTTGTCAGAACCCTTCATAGATCCAAGGGGGACTGCAAAGGTAACAGAACGGGTAGAGAAGCCATTGCAGGAAATTCTGTGGCTAAACGTGGTCGAATGGATCCAGAGCAAAATTTATTTGCAAAAAATTAATTTGGATAAAGGGAAGCATCTATTGGCTTGCGCTTCCCATTATTGTTAGCGGCGCTGTGAATAAAGAAAAGAAAAACATTTTCCCTCTATTATTTTCTGTGCTTCCAATTGTTTTGAAATTTATTGCAATCTAGTTGAATCTGCTGTAAGAATCTCTTTGTGAGATCTCTGATTCCGTCTGATTCAGTATTGACCCATATTGATGGCAGTGATTAAAACTTTATTCAACACAAGCAAGAATCAATACAATTACTGTATCTCAAGCAGGAGTGTACAAGGTATAATTAAGAGTTATACTACCCCATTTATGCCTTGGGTAAAACTCACAGTAAGAGTTGTCTGCTCTCTCTGGCTCGTGCCCTGAATTCTCCTCAAGTCTTCTGCAATTTACAACTGTCAGGATTCCCTTCTTATACACTGTTCTCTCCAAAGCAATTATGAATTTGCCTCCCTCCCTTTGATTGGCTTTCTCGTGGCCCACGTAACATTTCCCAGTCCTTCCCTTCAGTACTTTTCCATCATGCATAGTCATTTCAGTGGGTGTTATTTTGCATATAGTGGCCTTTTCCTTATCTGTCTAGTGAGTCTCCCTCATCAGTCTGGTGTCTGTGTGTTTCAGCAGACTGCAGCCTTTGTCGACATTCCTCAGCCTGCTTGATTTTCTCAAGTCTGTGACTTTATGCCTTTCCAATGTGCCATTCTTTAATTACGTGTGCTATTATAAAATAGTTGCTCTTTATTAGTCAAACTACTCATGATTTTTCCATCTGCCTTTACGCTAAGCTGGTTACCTCGTCGTTTAAACTTAAGTGTGATTGCAAGCATATATTCATGTGTATAAAGAAAATAAGTATTAACAAATTAATAAACAAATTGCCTATAATCTTTCAATCCACACCTTGAGGAGTGACGCTATCTCCGACCTCTCGTTTAATCTTATTTCTTATCCTGCTGCAGGAGGTCTACTAATTCTAAGTTATTAGCACGTCAACTAATTACATACATTTCAAGCAACAGATCATGATACAGACAAAGAAAATCATAATACATTGGACAGAAAGCTAAAGTTTACTATATCAATAAATCATGGACTTAAAAGGTTCTATGGACTAGAAATTCGTTATAGCCAAGGAATGCACGGTGCCAGTAGAAAAGTTGGAGAATTAGCACCAGGCGCAAATGCTTTAGACTGCATGCAAAATTCGTGCTCACTGCTCAAAGAAATTATTGGAGTCCTAATTCAAGTCTTAAAACCCAAGCTCATTGGCGTTACACTCAAAGGGTGGACCAATATCAGGTGCAGTCTAATCGCAAGTCATGATTAACACATGCTTTTTTCACTACTTAAAGGGGAGGTTCATAGATGCTGCAGCACCTCATTCTCAGCATTGCTGGCTGTGCAGCTGCCTCAGCAAGCAAAAGCAGAACAAGTAGAAGGAGCCAGAGGATTGTACCAGGTGTGCTCATGGCAGATCCATGTCCCAGGGAGAGAGCCCACAGATTTTCCAATGAAGCATTGGAGGCCTTGGTTTTTGCTGTGGAGAGACGGAGGGCGGTGCTCTACATAGCAAGTGGCAGTATTCCCTCACCACAAGTCTTCCACACCATGTGGAGGGAGGTAGCGCAGCACATCTCAGGCAGCACTGTGGTCCCCAGGACCCACACACAGTGCAGGAAGAAATTTTACGACCTCACTCATGTGGTCAGGGTGAGTGAATGCTTCAACAAATGCTACATACCACCATATGAACCACAATCTTCACACACTGCCCAAAACACCACACCCCCAGCACTCACCGACCAACAATCTCTACCTACCAACACCACATCTCACATCTTGTGCACAATGACATCTATTCAACTATGGCAGGCACATCACCCAAACACCTTGCTCCACACTCAGTCACACACTTTCCTTACTCTGGCAGGCCAAGGCGGCTCACAACAGGAGGGAGCAGGAGTGCACAGGCAGGGGACAAGCTGACACCCAACCACTGTCTGCACTGGAAAATAGAGTGCTGCAGATTATTGGGTGCCAGGTGGTGGGTGCCGTGGCCACCAGCGGTGTTGACCCTCTTGAGGACAACAACGGTATGTTCATCCCTACTCCTTCTTCTCACATCCCACTTCCCCCTTACCTCACAAGCATTTCGCAATTTCCAACTAATCATGCTGTATGTATGTACTTCTCCCTTCCTGTCCCCTCCCCTCACCTTAACCTGTCTCTTGCACCTTTATGCTTTCAGATAATCAGCAAGCACCTGAGCAGCCTGTCCCTGAGGGCACTGTAGAGAGTAATGTGGGAGAAGAGGAGGAGGAAGAACACACCGCATCACTGCATGTCTCACCCGCAGGCACCAGCTCAGATACTGGCACTACGCATTCTTTAGAGGCTAGTATAGTAGTGGGATCTGCACAGGGTGATGCACCGGGGATGAGCGGGATGCAGCAAGGCCAGGGGGAAAGGATAGCTTTGGAGCCAGCTCCCCAGAGGGCGAATTTGCAGCGAGTTCTGCTGCACAGGACTCATATGAGGACATTGATGGGCAGGCCTTTAGAAGAAGGGTGATGGGCATGCACACAGAGATGATAGGTATAATGGCAAGGGTGCCCGAGAGCCTCTCTGCAATGGTAAAGAGCGTGGAGTAGTCCACCTCCAACATTGTACAGAGCTCTGTGCACACCATGGAGCCCATCATTTCCACTCTGCAAAGGATGATAGACTCCCAGAGAGACCGTGGCAACCCAAACCTGATGCTATGTGTGATGGGCGATCTGGCAGCTTCCATTGCAGCACATGTGGAAGTGACACAATGTCTTAGTGCTGTAATGCAGTCTATGCTTGGTGGCATTCAATCTCAGACTGCTCTCATGCAGTGTCAGCTTGATGCAACGCAAGCTCTGACTGCTGCCATCGTTGCTGAGTCTACCACTGTCAACTGGGGCTTTCACTGTGACACAGCAGACCAGAAATCCAGGCCCAGCGCTGGTCAAGGGCATCCTGCAAGGCCATCTGAAATCTCCCACACATACTCTAAGCAGTCTTCCACCAGCCGTGCTGCAGCCACTGGGACAACACTTCATAGGAGCACTAGCATAGGCAAAGGCACAGTAACGAGAGGCACTAAGGGATTGCACAAGAGTGAATAGGTAATATTGTTGTTGTAAATATGTACTCACTGATTTTTGATAAATTTATTAATTCAGTTTGGATTATTTTATGGTTTCTCTCATTTCAGCTTTGCGCTGTGGTATGGCTTGCGACAGGCATGGAATGATATGGATGTGGTGAGCAACAAGGATCTGGGGTTTAATTTATTGGAACCGCAGTCTGATGAGGTGGTCACAGACCACCCTTCCAGCGGGCCGATTGAGTGGCTGCCTCCACCCTCACTCCTGTTCCTCCTCCTCCTCCTCAACTTCCTCTTCCTCCTCGTCCTCCTCCTTGTCTCACTCTTCCTCCTCATGAGGTGGTCCCGCAATCCCTGGTGGCAAGGGCTGGGTCCTCATGATGGCCAAGTTGTGGAGCTTGCAGCAGACCACAACGAAATGGAACAGCCACTCACCCAAGTACTAGAGGGCTCTTCCCAAGCGGTCAAGGCAGTGGAACCATTGCTTGAGCAACCTGATGGTCTGCTCGATGATGTTCCTGGTGGCAGCATGGCTGTCATTATATGAGTGCTGGGCAGGAGTGTTGGGGTTGCGGAGGGAAGTCATGAGCCATGTGGAGAGCGGATAACCCTTCTCTCCGACCAGCCAGCTGTGAGCTTGATGTGGTGGCTGGAAGAGTGCTGGCACACCGGTCTGGCACAGGATGAAGGCATATTGGCTTTTGCCATGATAGTGGGCATTCACATTGAGGATTCGCTGTCTGTGGTCACACACCAAATGCACATTAAGTAAGTGGTAGCCCTTGTGGTTACAGAAGATCTCAGATTGTTATGCATTGCCTGCAAAGCCATGTAGGTGCAGTCAATGGCACCCTGCACCATGGGGAAGCCCGCTATTCTCACAATGCCACATGCACATTCGTCCTGCTTCTCTGGTGATGGGGAAGGAAATGTAGTCCCCTCTCCTACTGTAGAGAGCATCTGTGATCTCCCGGATGCAGTGACGGATGGTGAACTGCTAGATGTTAGCAATATCTCTTATTGCAGACTGGAAGGATCTGCTGGCGAAGAAATTGAGGGCGGTAGTGACCTTGACTGCCACTGTGAGAGCTGTGGTTGCCCTGATCTGAGGCTGGAGGTCTGGTTGCAGGAGATGGCAGAGTTCTGTGACCACCTCCTTGCTGAAATGGAGCCTTCTAATACACTGCTCCTCACTTAATTGGAGGTAGGAGAAGTGCTTTCAGAATACTCTCGGTGGGTAAGGCCTCCTGTTGAGAGCCCTCATGGCCCTCCTATTCCCTCTGGCCACATGTTCCAATCTTTCTCGCTGCCTCCGCTCCCTCCACCATAGATCCTGGAGGGCGAGGTCGATTGCCAGTAAAGTTGCCATTAATGTAACCAAGTGTGGCATTTTAATAAATGTAACTAATTTTTTAGGAGCCACAACACTCCTGATAAGGTCCCGCATAAGAGATTAGCATGCAAAGTTAAAGCACATGGGATTGGGGGTAAGGTACTGATTTGGATAGAGAACTGGTTGGCAGACAGGAAGCAAAGAGTTGGAATAAACAGGGTCTTTTTTTGAGTGGCAGGCAGTGACTAGTGGGGTACCGCAGGGATCGGTGCTAGGACCCCAGCTATTCACAATATATATTAATGATCTAGACGAGGGAACTAGATGTAATATCACTAAGTTTGCAGACGACACAAAGCTGGGTGGGCGTGTGTGCTGTGAGGAGGATGCAGAGAAACTCCAGTATGATTTGGACAGGTTGGGTGATTGGGCAGATGCATGGCAGATGCAGTATAATGTGGATAAATGCAAGGTTATCCACTTTGGTGGCAAAAACAGGAAGACAGATTATTATCTGAACGGCAATAGATTGGGAAAAGGGGAAGTGCAACGAGATCTGGGAGTCCTTGTGCACCAGTCACTGAAGGTAAGCATGCAGGTGCAGCAGGCGGTTAAGAAGGCAAATGGTATGTTGGCCTTCATGGTGAGAGGATTCGAGTACAGGAGCAAGGATGTCTTGCTGCAGTTGTACAAGGCCTTGGTGAGACCACACCTTGAGTATTGGGTGCAGTTTTGGTTGCCTTATCTGAGGAAGGATGTTCTTGCCATGGAGGGTGTGCAGCGAAGATTTACCAGACTGATACCTGGGATGGCAGGAATGACGTATGAAGAGAGATTGGGTCAATTAGGCTTATATTCGCTAGAGTTTAGAAGAATGAGAGGGGATTTCATTGAAACTTATAAAATTCTAACAGGACTAGACAGACTAGATGCAGGAAGGATGTTCCCGATGGCGGGGGAGTCCAGAACCAGAGGTCACAGTCTAAGGATAAGGGGTAAGCCATTTAGGACTGAGATGAGGAGGAATTTCTTCACCCAGAGAGTGGTGAACCTGTGGAATTCTCTACCACAGAAGGCAGTTGAGGCCAATTCATTAAATATATTCAGGAAGGAGATAGATATATTTCTTAAGGCTAAAGGGATCAAGGGATATGGGGAGAAAGCAGGGACAGGGTACTGAATTTGGATGATCAGCCATGATCTCATTAAATGGTGGAGCAGGCTAAAGGGGCCGAATGGCCTACTCCTGCTCTTATCTTCTATGCTTCTATGATACTAAACAACCTTTAAACGACTGAATGTATCAGTTTCAAAATGTCAAACTGACAAGGAAGCAGTGAAACACCACTAACCTGACAGTTGCGACGCATTACTGAGGATGCCTTTAATTAGCGCCCCTGGAGCCGGCATCCATCTGCTTGATGCCTCCTCTCCCTGTCGCTGTTGGGGCGAGGCGCTAAGGCAGGGGGCAACAATTAATTTTGCAGATTGGGCACCCAGTGCGCATTGCAAGCTCACTGACGTCACGATCTGCCTGGCGCTGAGGTCCCTGGCATTAACTCGTAGCGGCTGCACTGTGATGGGGCCGGTTTTGGCATGCATCGCTGAAGTTGCCTCGCCCCAGTGGTCCTGCATCAGCCACCCATTAGCGCCCCCTCCAGGCGCTAACTGGAGATGCTAACCAACTTAATTTTTCCCCCATAGAATCCATTGTGGCTCTGCTTCATTACCCAAGGGGTTAATTTGTCAATTCATAATTTCCTCTGTTATTTCAGCAATGCAAAAGTTGTTGTGTGGTGAATTAAAAAGAAAACAGCTGTCAGCAGAAAGGGTTTGCAGAATTATAAGAAGACGGAGCAAATATCATGAGACACATGGAATTCCATCACTTCACGTTCAAATGAAAATTGCCAAACTCCAGTTTAGTTTTTTTTCAAAGTCTCTGTACCTTCAAAACTTCCTTGGTAATTAAAATGCGTTAAAACAGCAGAAACCATTAGGAACACCATTATTAACTTAGGAAACATTCTCATCAGGAAAGACAGCATTTTAGATTATCTCCAACAGCTAGAAATTCATTATAATGAAGGAATAGGCGATGTCAGTAGAAAAGTTGGAGAAATGGCGCCAGGTGCAAATGTTTTAGACAGCATGAAAAATTCGTCCTCACTGCTCATTAAAATGATGGGAGTCCTAAATCAAGTCTTAAAACCCAAGCTCCTTGGCATTAGACTTAAAGGGTGGACCGATATCAGGTACAGTTTAATCGCAATTCATCATTGCCATAGACTTTTTTCACTACTTAAATGGGAGTTTCATTGATGTTGTAGCACCTCATTCTCAGCATTGCTGGCTGTGCAGCTGCCTCAGCAAGCAGAAGCAGAACAAAGAGAGGAGCCAGACGACTGAACCAGGTGTGCTCATGGTAGGTTACGACACAGGGAGCGAGCCCGTAGATTCTCCGATGAAGCATTGGTTTTCACTGTAGAGAGCCAGAGGGCGGTGCTCTACCTGGCAAGTGGCAGTATTCCCTCACCACAAGTCTTCCACACCATGTGGAGGGAGGTAGTGCAGCACATCTCAGACAGCACTGTGATCCTCAGGTCCCACACACAGTGCAGGAAGAAATTTAATGGCCTCACTCATGGGGTCAGGGTGAGTGAATGATTCAACAAATGCTGCATACCATCATCTGTACCACAGTCTGCACACACTGCCCAAAACACCACAACAATTTCTACCTAGCAACACTCATACCCACATCTCACACCATGCACACAGTGACAGCTATTCAACTATGGCAGGCACAAGGGTCATTAGTTATTAGAATTCATATGATATGTGTGAAATGTTTATAGATAAATTTATTAATGGTGTTTGGAATATTTTGTGGTCTATCTCATTTGACATTTGAGCCCAGGAGGATGCTGTGATATGGCTTATGACAGGGATTGTATGATGGGGATGTGGTGAGCTACAGGGATCTGGAGTTTAATTTTTTTAATTCATTTATGGGATGTGCGTGTCACTGGCAAGGCCAGCATTTATTGCCCATCCCTAATTGCGCTTGAAAAGGTGGTGGTGAGCTGCCTTCTTGAACCGCTGCAGTCCCTGTGGTGAAGGTACTCCCACGGTGCTGTTAGGTAGGGAGTTCCAGGATTTTTACCCAGCGACGATGAAGGATAGGCGATATACTTCTAAGTCAGGATGGTGTGTGACTTGGAGGGGAACTTGGAGGTGGTGGTGTTCCCATGCGCCTGCTGCCCTTGTCTTTCTAGGTGGTAGAGGTCGCGGGTTTGGGAGGTGCTGCCAAAGAAGCCTTGGCGAGTTGCTGCAGTGCATCTTGTAGATGGTACACACTGCAGCCATAATGCGCCGGTGGTGGAGGGAGTGAAAGTTTAAGGCGGTGGGTGGGATGCCAATCAAACGGGCTGCTTTGTCCTGGATGGTGTCGAGCTTCTTGAGTGTTGTTGGAGCTGCACTCATCTAGGCAAGTGGACATTATTCCATCACACTCCTTGCTTGTGCCTTGTAGATGGTGGAAAGGATTTGGGGAGTCAGGAGGTCAGACACTCGCTGCAGAATAACTAGCCTCTGACCTGCTCTTGTTGCCACAATATTTTTGTGGCTGGTCCAGTTAAGTTTCTGGTCAATGTTGACCCCCAGGATGTTGATGGTGTGGGATTCGGCAATGGTAATGCTGTTGAATGTCAAGGGGAGGTGGTTAGACTCTCGTTTATTGGAGATAGTCATTGCCTGGCACTTCTGTGGCGTGAATGTTACCTGCCACTTATCAGCCCAAGCCTGAACGTTGTCCAGGTCTTGTTGCATGTGAGCATGGACTGCTTCATTATCTGAGGAGTTGTGAATGGCACTGAACACTGTGCAGTCATCAGCGAACATCCCCATTTCTGACCTTATGTTGGAGGGAAGGTTATTGATGAAGCAGCTAAAGATGGTTGGGCCTAGGACACTGCCCTGAGGAACTCCTGCAGCGATGCCCTGAGGCTGTGATGATTGACCTTCAACCACCATAATCATCTTCCTTTGTGCTAGGTAAGACACCAGCCAGTGGAGCATTCCACCCCCCGCCCGATGCCCATTGACTTCAGTTTTACTAGGGTTCCTTGATGCCACACTCGGTCAAATGCTGCCTTGATGTCAAGGGCAGTCACTCTCACCTCTGGAATTCAGCTCCTTTGTCCATGTTTGGACCAAGGCTGTAATGAGGTCGGGAGCCGAGTGGTCTTGGCGGAACCCATACTGGGCATCAGTGAGCAGGTTTTTGGTGAGTAAGTGCCACTTGATAGCACTGTCAATGGCACCTTCTATCACTTTGCTGATGATTGAGAATAGACTGATGGGGCGGTAATTGGCCAGATTGGATTTGTCCTGCTTTTTGTGGACAGGACATACCTGGGCAATTTTCCACATTGTCGGATAGATGCCAGTGTTGTAGCTGTACTGGAACAGCTTGGCTAGAGGCACGGCTAATTCTGGAGCACAAGTCTTCAGCACGATAGCCGGGATGTTGTCGGGCCCCATGGCTGTTCCTGTATCTATTGCGCTGAGCCATTTCTTGATATCATGTGGAATGAATCGAATTGGCTGAAGACTGGCTTCTGTGATGGTGGGGACCTCAGGAGGAGGTCGATATGGATCATCCAATCGGCACTTCTGGCTGCAAACACTTCAGCCTTGTCTTTTGCACTCACGTGCTGGGCTCCACCATTATTGAGGCTGGGGTTATTCATGGAGCCTCCTCCTGTTAGTTGTTTAATGGTCCACCACCATTCACGACTGGATGTGGCAGGACTGCGGAGCTTTGATCTGATCATGGGATCGCTTAGCCCTGTCCACAGCATGCTGCTTCTGAGCATTCATGTGTTGCAGCTTCCCCAGGTTGGCATCTCATTTTTAGGTACACCTGGTGCTGCTCCTGGCATGCCCTTCTAATTGAACCAGGGTTGGTGGTAATGGTAGAGTGAGGGATATGCCAGGCCATGAGGTTACAGATTGTGGTGGAATACAATTCTGCTGCTGCCCCACAGCGCCTCATGGATGCCGCCCAGTTTTGAGCTGCTAGATCTGTTCTGAATCTATCCCATTTAGCATGGTGGTGGTGCCACACAACACGATGGAGGGTTTCCTCAGTGTGAAGACAGGACTTCGTCTCCGCAATGACTGTGCGGTGGTCACTAATGCCAATACTGTCATGGACAGATGCATCTGCAACAGGTAGATTGGTGAGGACAAGGCCAAGTAGGTTTTCCCTCGTGTTGCGTCTCTCACCACCTGTCGTAGGCCCAGACTGGCACTTATGTCCTTCAGGTCTCGGCCAGCAGCGGTGCTACTGAGCCACTCTTGGTGATGGACATTGAAGTCCCACCACCCAGAGTACATTTTGTGCCCTTGCTACTCTCAGTGCTTTTTCCAAGTGGTGTTCAACATGGAGGAGTACTGATTCATCAGCTGAGGGAGGGCAGTAATAATCAGCAGGAGGTTTCCTCGCCCATGTTTGACCTGAAGCCATGAGACTTCATGGGGACCAGAGTCAATGTTGAGGACTTCCCAACTGTAGGACAGGACATACCCAGGGATGGTGATGGAGGAGTCTGGGACATTGGCTGAAAGGTATGATTCTGTGAGAATGACTATGTCAGGCTGTTGCTTGACTAGTCTGTGGGACAGCTCTCCCAATTTTGGCACAAGTCCCCAGATGTTGGTGAGGAGGACTTTGCAGGGTCAACTGGGCTGGGTGTGTTGATGCCATGCCAGGTGGTCCATCCGGTTTCATTCTTATTATATTTTGTAGCAGTTAAGTTACAACTGAGTGACTTGCTCGGCCATGTCAGAGGGCAGTTAAGAGTCAACCACATTGCTGTGGGTCTGGAGTCACATGTAGGCCAGACCAGGTAAGGACAGCAGATTTCCTTCCCTAAAGAACATTAATGAACCAGATGGGTTTTTACGACAATCCGATAGTTTCATGGTTGTCATTACTGATAGTAGCTTTTTATTCCAGATTTATTTAATTATCGGAATTAAAATTCCCCAGCTGCTGTGGTGGGATTTGAACTCATATCTCTGGTTCATTAGTTCAGGCCTCTGGATTACTAGCCCAGTGACATTACCGCTACGCTACCGTTCCCTATAAGAATCTGAGTCTGATGAGCCGGTCATGGACAGCCCGTCCAGAAAGCCGGTTGTCTCACTGCATCCTCCCACCCTCCTGTTCCTCCTCCTCATCCTCCTCCGCATCCTCCTCTGCCTCATCCTCCTCCTGAGGTCGTCCCACAATTCCTGCTGGCAAGGGCAGCGCCCTCATGATGACCATGCAGCAGACCACCACGAAATGGGACACCCACTCAGCCGAGTACAGGAGGGCTCCTCCTGAGCTTTCATGGCAGCGGAACTGTTGCTTCAGCAGGCCGATGGTCTGCTCAATGATACTCCTGGGGGGCGGTTTGGCCCTCATTATATGAGTGCTGGGCAGGAGTGTTGGGGTTGCGGAGGGGAGTCATGAGCCTGGTGAAGAGCCGATAGCCCTTGTCTGTGGTCGCATTCCAACTGCACATTAAGTGAATGGTAGCCTTTGTGGTTACGGAGGATCTCAGGATTGTTATGCAGTGCCTGCAAAGCCACATGGATGCAGTCGATGGCACCCTGCACCATGGGGAAGCCCGCTATCCTGGCAAAGCCACATGCATGCTCATCCTGCTTCTCTCTGGTGATCAGGAAGCCAATGTAGTCCCTTCTCCTGCTGCACGCCAGCTCTCCAGGCACTGAGGTAAGTGGCAAGAATCAATTTTGCAAATCGGGCGATGAGTGAGCGTTGCACACTCATTGACGTCACGATCTACCGGGCGTTGACGTTCCCGGCTATACCTCTTAGTGGCGGTGCTACAGGGGGCTGGTCTAACGCCCCATTAGCACCATCTACTGGCACTAACGGGAGGCACTAAGGGGACGAATTTTTCTGCCCAATTGTTTTCAGCTTTTTAATTTTTTTTTTTAAAAGGTTTCCCACCAAGATTTTCCAGTACAACCAAAATGATTAAATAAGCAGAATCACCTCAAATGTCCTAAAATTCCAATTCAAATCATTAAATATTTAGGAAATTCAAAACTGCCAAATTTTATGTATGAAAGTCTCACATTTGGAACTAGAAACCTTCACATAATTGAAAATAATAACCAGAATTTCACTGTGGCTGCAATGAAAGTCAGGTTTTTGCAATTTAATAGGTTCGTTAACCTCAATGATTCCAATTTAATTCAGGTCAATATTTTATTAACTAAACACAATGCAGAACAGATAAAATGAAGCAAAATAGCACATGGTTAAAAAAGGTAAATTATGTCATCTTTCCTTTTTCCGTTAGGCGCCTTTCCAAATGACTAAAAATACTGAATATAACTGAAGAAAAGGTTAGCTTTCACATTGAAACAAAAATCTTTAACACTCCACACAAAAGGAAAAAGTGGGCGGAGCCACGGCCTGTGGCACCGAAACATTTACACAGGCTTTTTAAAGGGACATAGGTTGAGAACAAAATAACTCCTGCACCTCTGCAAGAACTAAAGGGGCTGTTTCACTTTGAATGTTATTTATCTGGCTCTGCGAGGTGGTGGTTCCCGCACTTCTAAGGCAATCCCAAACTTCTTGGCTCGCTGATCTGATTTTCGGCTCTCACTGGCCCTGAGCTCGGACTTTGACCACCCCTAAGGGCTGTTGCCTCCTCTCAGCCTCTGCCAGAATCCACTGGATCAGCCCTGCCAAAGGTAACGTCTTGCCCTCCGCAGGGGTAAATCCTCTTTTATTCCAAATTACTTCTTGCTTGTCAAAACTTAGGGGGTGGGGCAGGAGTCAATCACGATAGCAGGTCTTGGTCTTGCTGTAACTAAATTAAGAAGTCAGCGTTCAAATTGATTTAAAACAACACCATGCATTTTTAATTTAAGATGCATTTTTAGCTGTAATACAATTCGAACAAAGTGCTTTGGAAAGTCCAGATTCATTTTTTACCAGACACCATGGTGACCATAACTTCAAGGCGGAAGCTTATCTATTGTGAAACAAACTCTTTGGTGCTTTTAGCAGTTGTACAGGTAAATCATAGTCAAAATAAATCCACACCAGTGACATAGAAACATAGAAACATAGAAGATAGGAGCAGGAGTAGGCCATTCGGCCCCTCGAGCCTGCTCTGCCATTCGATGAGATCATGGCTGATCATCCAAACTCAGTACCCTGTACCTGCCTTCTCCCCATATCCCTTGATACCTTTAGCTTTAAGAAATATATCTAACTCATTCTTGAATATATTTAATGACTTGGCCTCAACTACCTTCTGTGGTAGAGAATTCCACAGGTTCACCACTCTCTGGGTGAAGAAATTCTTCCTCATTTCTGTCCTAAATGGCTTACCCCTTATCCTTAGATTATGACCCCTGGTTCTGGACTCTCCGACCATCGGGAACATTCTTCCTGCATCTAGTTTGTCCAGACCTGTCAGAATTTTAGATGTTTCGATGAGATCCCCTCTCATTCTTCTATACTCCAGCGAGTATAAGCCCAATCGACCCAATCTCTCCTCATATGTCATTCCTGCCATCCCAGGTATCAGCCTTGTGAATCTTCGCTGAACTCCTTCCATGGCAAGAACATCCTTCCCCAGTGACTTTAACTTAAAATGTAATTCAAAGTTTTGCAAAATTCTTGGTGTACAATCTTAAATTGAAATGAACATACTTAATCAACCACATTCACACATTGATGCAACTTAGAAATATTGATCCCTGCAATGGGATATGGGGCCAGAAATTCGATCTTGTAGTGCCGCCCATTAAGTCTGATTTTCCTTGAAAAAAAGGCGGCTGCCTCGCATTCCACCCGCTTCTGGTGCGGGACACGGTAGCTGCCATTTTAGAGAGGTCGGCAGCACCATCATTGCCTGCGCTCGCCTCTCCAATGTAAATCTGCAGATCATGATGTCAATTGGCATGTAACGCCTGAATTGATGCACGACTGCAATTTTGGACATTGCTGCACTCCATACTGCCCTCTCCTAACCACGCATGGAAGAACGTGCATGCAGCAGTTGTATAGAGACGCTGTCAGTGCTTCTTAAAGGGACACACACATATTGCAGGTAAGTTTCAATTTCAGCTTTTGGAGTGTTTTTTATGTTTTATTGGAATAGTGGCTTGGTGTAATACATTTAAAAAGTTTTTAAAGTATGCAGGAGTGCCGCTGGATACTTGCAAGGCATTGGATGTTAAAAGAAGGCCTCTGAGAACACCACTTGCTCACAGTCATGAGGTTCTAGTTGCAGTCCCCCTTTGGCTGCAACACCACATAGAGATGAAGCAGAGGCAGCAAAGGGGACAAGCTGCTCGCAGAGGGAAGAGGAAGTAGCAGAACAGGAAGAAGCAGATGAGGAGGAAGCGTAAGGAAGGAGGCAACCCAGACGGCCGCTTCCTGGCCGGTATTTTCGGGATTGAATCATCCACCTGCGGTATCAGTGACCACAACCCCAGTTCCCCTTTGAACCTTTGTCCCACACCTTACCTTCCCTCTTTTACTGACCATCACAGCTGAAATAAAAGCCATACAAAGCAAACGTTCCAATCCAACATTATTCATATATGCATCCAATATTACATCAAAAAATCAACTAATTAACGTTGTGCATTCCCTCAGAGACTGTTTTGCGTGTGCCTTTGCCTATCCTAATGATGTCACGCAGTGTTACCCTAGTGACTGCAGCTTGGCTGGTGGAAGGCTGCTGGATTTCAGCGGGGGACCCTGCAGATGGCCTTGCAGTATGACCTCGAGGAGCTGGCGGCTGGGAGTGTGAAATTGAGTGATGGTGTTTGTTCTTTTTCTGCTTCTTCACTCTCCTCTCCCTCTTCTTGTTGACCCACTGGCTGGGCAGGCTGGATTTCTTGGGTGTCTGAAATGAGAAAGGCAAGAGGGTACTGTTGTGGTGAGGGGAGGAAGAGGTGAATGCTTACACCATGTGCAGCTTGTACATCAGAAGATATTGTGGGATGAGGGCAAGTGGGATGTGAGAAGGAGGATAACGTATGAGGATACCAGCATCTTGTATTCTTTCAGCCCTGCCACTGGCCAAGTACTCAGCCATGCCTCTGCCAAGTACGGCCAGCACCGTGTGCTCCACGGGGGTGATGTGAAGCTAGGAATGTGAGGTGTGCCTCGTGTTTGGTAGATTGGATGAAGGCGCATGATTGGGTGGGGGGGGCGGGGTGGGGTCGTGCACTGAGCAGTGTGTGAGGCTAGTGGTGCAGTTGATAGAAGATGGCTTTTGAAGATGCATTCACTGACCTTGACCACTCATCTGAGGACATGAAACTTCTCTGGGCACTGAAGCCAGGTACTGGGGGTAACAACCTTGGTGATCTGGACCCCATCCTTCTTTCTGGAGGGTCTCATGGTCCCCTGTGGGTAGAGGACCTCTCTTCCAGTGTTGAACCCCTGCACAAACCTGGAGTGCTGCGTCCGAGACCCTGAATGCCCTTTCCCTGGCCTGTTGAACCATTTGTGTTAGTGCTGAAGCACCTTTACCATTTTTATGTGCAGAAGGCAGTTCAGCTTTAAGAACTGAAGACTGCCGAGTTTGGACTGATTTTTAATTTTTTTTCAGAAGGGAGTTGAGCTTTAAGGGATCAAGACTGCTTTCTAAAAGGACAGCCTTGCTGTAAGAGAATGCAGTCTCACTTCAGGGGCACGACAGCGATCCAACATTGGGCCTCCGGCTGAGTGTACAGCCTGAAGCACTGCGTTCGTCGCTGGGCTGTGCGCCAAAATCATTCAAATCAGCAGGCAGCACCAAAATAACATGGGGCCTGCACTTTTTAAATGGGCATGAACAAATATCGGCCCACAGTGCCACCGTCTGTATTCGAGCCTTATCAAATTTCTGGGCCAAAATGACAAAATTTACATGATATTCCCATATTTGATGTGTAGATGTATTTTTTGGGATTTTCCCATTCATGCTTATGGCGATTCTGTACATATGGAATCCCCATAAGCATGAATGGGGGTTCCCTTCTTTTATTGGTGGGGCCGGTCCATGTGATCCCGGGGCACTTGCGAACTGACTGCGCCCCTGGGATACGTGATCCGCTACCCGTGTGTACCCGGAGAGGCCCAGGACCGTGAAACTCGGTACCTCCCGGACCATCAAGTACGCGGGCATTTTATTTGTGGATCGGAGGCATTTCCCCATGGAAAACCTCTGACTGCAAATTCAGGGCCATAAAAACTTGAGGCTTCAGTAGCTCTCCTAAAAATAGGAGCTTGAGATCCCTAACACAAAGCAAATACACCAGGTTGAGTCCAAATTCCGGAAGTCCTCACAAGCTCATTTCCACATAGGCTGCAGTATAGTAGAATAAGAAGAACGCCTGAACAGGCCAAAAACTGAACAACATTAACATGGAACGGTTAGTCATAGAGTCATAACGGCACAGAAGGAGGCCATTCAGCCCATCGAGTCCGTGCCGGCTCTCTGTAGAGCAATCCAGTCAGTCCCATTCGCCCGCTCTATCCCCGTAGCCCTGCAAGTTTATTTCCCTCAAGTGCCTATCCAGTCTCCCCTTGAAAACATTGGGCCAGAAATTTGGCTCTCCGGCTTCCTGCGGGTGCAAGAATCGCGCGCGTACTTACATACCGTGCCTGCCGTTCTGCTTCGGGCCCGTGTGGAATTCGGCTCCTTGGCCTCCTCCAGCTGCCGGCGCGCAGTGCTTGTGTATCCCAGGGGCGCAGTTAGTTCGAAGCGTCCCCTGGGATCACGTGGGCCATGGAGAGCCAATTGGAGCAGGGAATCTTCATTCATAGATTTTGACAGGAAGACCTGTCAAATCTATGAATAGAGATCGGCCCCAAAACCTCACTAAAACTTCAAATAAATTTTTTTTTTAAATCACATTTTTAAAATAACTATAAATTACATAAATTAACTACTTTAAACAAAAATTTTGATTTTTGAAAAAATTAATTACACTTTTTAACGGTGCTAAAAATAAACTTACCTTTCTTTAAAGTATGTAAAAAAGATAAACCTGTTGAAAAAATGTTTAAATTGTACTTAATTCACCACTTACCTTGTTAAAAGCAGGCCTTGCGCCTCCTTTTTCCCCGCACAGCTTCTCCGTACTTACCCTCACGGAGAAACCTGGAAAAAAAAAACGATGTTCGCTGCGTGCGTGCTGCCTCTCCGGTGCACGCGTTCGACCTCTGAACCCCTTCCTTCAGGGGAACGGAAGTTCCGGTTTCCAGCGCATGCGCAGTGTATGCGCGAAACCGGCACTTTCGTTGGGCCTACGGGTGAGTACCCAGCGCATGCTCACCCGTGGAGACCCGAATTTCTGGCCCAATGAGTGTCTCCGCTTCCACCACTTCTGTTGGCAGCGAGTTCCAGGTCCTCACCACTCGCTGCGTAAAAAAGTTTTTCCTCACATTCCCCCTGTATCTCTTGCCCAAAACCTTAAAACTGTGTCCCTTAGTCCTTGTACCATTAACTAGTGGGAACAGCCTTTCCCCGTCTAGCCTATCCAAACCCGTCATAATTTTATACACCTCTATCAAATCACCCCTCAACCTCCTTTGCTCTAATAAAAACAAATCCAGCTTCTCCAACCTGTCCTTGTAGCTAAGATCCCCCATCCCCGGAACCATTCTGGTAAATCTCCTCTGCACCCTCTCAAGGGCCTTCACATCCTTCCTAAAGTGTGGTGACCAGAACTGGACACAATACTCAGTTGTGGCCTAACCAGCGCTTTATAAAGGTTCAGCATAACGTCTCTACTTTTGTACTCAATACCTCTATTTATGAAGCCCACGATCCCATATGCTTTGCTAACCACACTCTCAACATGTCCTGCCACCTTCAGGGACCTATTCCCATTAATTCTCAGGTCTCTCTGTCCCTGCACACTCTTTAAAACGATGCCATTAAGTGTATATTGCCTCTCCCTGTTCCCTCTGCCAAAATGCATCACCGCACACTTCTCTGAATTAAATTCCATCTGCCACTTGTCTGCCCATTCTGCTAGCCTTTCTATGTCCTGTTGCAGTCGATTGGTATCATCCTCACTGCCTCACCCCCAAGTTTGGTGTCATCGGCAAATTTAGAAATTCTACTCTGTATTTCAATATCCAGGTCATTTATATATATCAAAAAAAGCAGTGGCCCCAGCACTGACCCTTGGGGAACACCACTGTCTACAATCCTCCAGTCTGAAAAACAACCATTACCACAACCCGCTGTTTTCTGTCCTTAAGCCAATTCCTTATCCAAGCTGCCATTGACCCATCTATTCCATGAGCCTCAATTTTATTAACCAGCCTTCTATGTGGTACTTTGTCAAACGCCTTCCTAAAATCCATGTAGACAACATCCATTGTATTCCCTTCATCAATCCTCCCTATTACTTCATCAAAAATTCAATTAGATTAGTCAAACACGATCTGCCTTTTATAAATCCGTATTGGCTCTCCTTAATTAACTTAAACCTCTCCAAGTGCCGGTTAATTTTTTCCTTGATTATTGTTTCTAAAACTTTACCCACCACTGATGTTAAACTGACTATAGTTACTCGGATTGTCCTTACACCCTTTCTTGAACAATGGTGTCACATTTGCCACTTTCCAATCCTCAGGCACCTCCCCCGCATCTAGGGAAGATTGGAAAATTATGGCAAGCCCTTCCACTATCTCCTCCCCCAATTCCCTTAGCAACCTGGGATGCAAGCCATCTGGACCAGGCGACTTATCCACTCTAAGCATACCCAGACTTTCTAGTACATTCTGTCTATCAATTTTCACCCCTTCCATTGCTTCTACCTTTTCCACTTCTACCAATATTTTGTCAGCATCCACCTCCTTAGTAAACACCGATACAAATTACTCACTGAGTATTCTAGCCTTGCCCTGCTCCTCTAAGCATATATCACCTTCTTTGTCCCTAATAGTCCCCACCCCGCCTCTTACTACCCGCTTACTGTTTACGTGCCGGTAGAAGATTTTTGGGTCCCTTTCATGTTAACCACCATTCTACTCTCATATTCTCTCTTTGCCAATCTTATTTTCATCTTCACTTCCCCTCTCAACTTATTGTATTTGGTCTGGTTCTCCCTTGAAGAATTCACCTGACATGCATCATACACCCTCTTTTTTTGTTTCATCATCTTCTATATCTCCCTCGTCATCCAAAGCCCTTGCTTTGGTTCCCTTACCCTTCCCTCTTGTTGGAATGTACCTAGCCTGTACTTGGAACATCTCCACCTTAAAGATCACCCATTGTTCAGTTACAATTTTTCCTGTCAGTCTTTAGTTCCATTTTACCCGGGCCAAATCCTTTCACATCCCATTGACGTTAGCCCTATTCCAGTTTAGAAGTTCCACTCTAGATTGCTCCTTGCTCCTCTCCATTGCTAATCTAAACCTTATGGGGGAGAAATTGGGTATCGCCCATTTTGGGGCGCTAATATCGGCCAGGCGCAAAGTTTAGCGCCTGCCGTTAATTATCGCCTCCGACTGCAAAATTCGCCTCTATCGCCCCTGGAGGTGATTTGAGTGGTAAATCAAGCGCTACACTCCTCTCGTAAGGCGCTAACGTCGAGTGCGAGGAGCTAGCTCAAAATGCTACCGGACCTCAGGCGATGTCAGTTAGCATGGAACCCAGACAAACTGGCGCCGGCTGGTTCTTAAAGGGGAGGGGCCATCTTGCTAGCCAGCCACACCCTCTCATTGCAGCCTTGACTCTGGTGCTGGAAAGACCTACCACCATTGTGCTGAGAGGAGTGATGGATAGGCCCAGGAGAGAGCTCGTCACTTTAGCAACCAGGCCTTGGTGTCTCTGGTTGGTCCTGTCGAGCGGTAACGGGCAGTGCTGTACCCAGAGAGTGGCAGGAGGCCACTGCCCCGGGAGTACCGAAGAGTCTGGATGGAGGTGGCTCAGCACGTCTCCTCGAGGAGCCTGGTGCCGAGGAATCACACTCAGTGTAGGAAGAAGTTCAACGACCTCACTCGGGTGGTCAGGGTGAGTGACTGCTTTTCAATACCTCTACATCCCTCCATCTCAACCTCACTCTGTGCCCAGAGGGTTTAAAAACCCAAATGCCCAACACTCATCCAAGACCTATGGCCATCTCATAAAAGACACATGTACATTCCACACCTTGCACACATTAAAGACTTTTCAACTATGGCAGGCACATCAGGCAAGCACAAGGCTGCACACATGAAGGGCTATTCAACTATGGGAGGTGCATCAGGCAAACAAATGAATGTACACATTAAGGGCTATTCAACTATGGGAGGCACTTCAGGTAAACACATGGCTGCATACATTAAGAGCTATTCAACTATGGGAGGCAGATCAGGCAAACACATGGCTACACAGTCACTCAGACGCTGTTCTTTTCTTGCAGGCCAAGCTCTCTCATGACAGCTGGGAGCAGCAACGGACAGGAGGAGGACCGGCTGACCTACACCCCTTGACCAATTTGGAGGTGAGAGTGCACAGGATCATTGCCAGCCAGGTCATAGGTGCCATGGCCGCTGGAGATGTCAGCCCCTTGGGGACAGCAATGGTATGTTCATCAGCTTTCTCTCCTCTCTTATACCACTTGCCCCTCAGAACACCAGCCTTTTACACTTTCAATCCAACTAACTGTCTCCAGTCCTTGCTCCCATCCTGCCCCCTTGCCCTCACACTAAAGCCACTCTTGTACCTTCCTGCTTTCAGATACTGAACCACCAGCTGACCAGCCTGTCCCTCAGCCTGCCAGTGGCAGCGATGCCCCAGGCGAGGAGGAAGAGGAAGCCGGAGCCTCACTGCCTGCATCTCCCGAGGGAGCCCATTCCGACACTGGGACCACGCCTTCCCTGGAGGGGAGCAGGGGGTTAGGGTCTGATGAGGGCGAAGCTCCTGGACCCAGCGGGCTGCAGCAATGCCATGGGGGTAGGGAAGCCCGGGGACCATCTCCCCGGAGGGTGAGTAGGCGCGTGAGTTCTGCTGCACAGGACTCAGATGAGGACCTCGACATCGCAGCCATGAATACCCAGGCCTTGATCATGTACACTGAGCTCATGGGTGCAATGGCAAGGGTGCCTGAAAGTATGGATGGACTGGCTAGGAGCATGGAGGAGTCTGCCGCTAGCACAGCTGTCATCTGTGCGCAAACCCTTGCCTCATTGCAGAGGATGGTGGAATTGCAGGGAGACCGTGGTGAACCAGAGCCCATGCCACGTGTAGTGGGTGAGGTGGCAGGATCCATTGCAGCACAGACCAACGCAACGGCTTAGTGCTACAATCGAGTCATTGGCTGGTGCCATCCAACGTCAGACTGCTCGCATGCCGTCTCAGATTGATGTCACGCAAGCACTGACTGCTGCCATCCTCGCTGGGTCGCCCACAGTCCCTTGGGGATCTGACAGTACCGCAGCAGGCCAGCAATCTGTGCTCGAGCAGATGGCTCCAGATGCTGAGGTACTGCCCCGGGGGAGTGCCAGTGCGTCGGTCGAGCAGGAAGACGCTGTTCTCTCTCAGGGTGACAGCATTCCTGCTCCCACCACTGCCACTCACCCATTGCACTTGGCACGGCTGCAACACAGCCAGCCCAGACTGCTGCCGCCCATGCAGAGTTGGTGCAGTCTGCAGGCGGGCCCTCCTAACCCAGAGCTGGTCGAGGGCGTCCGTCAAGGCCATCTGCAGTCTCTGGATCCAGCATTCAGCAGCCTTCCACCAGCCTTGCTGCAGCCACTGGGGCCACATTACGGAGGAGCAGTAGGGTGGGAACGGGGGAAGTGCGCAGGGGATGGAGATCACCCTCGAAGGGCAAACAGTAGGATGTGTAAATAAATGGGGGGAATGTTTGTGGGAAAGTTCGAGGTTCTTGTTATTATCTTTGTTTAGTGTTTTGCCATTTATCTCCATGTTGTGAGAACGAGTTTTGTTAGTTCATGAATTGTTTGTCTTGAATAAATGACAGAGTTTGTAAAATAAATAAATGTTTTAATTCTAACTTTACATATTTAGTCATTTGACTCATTGCAGCTTTGCCCGGCAATAGGGGGTGCGGGATGCTTTCAATGATGTGCTTCTTCATCCCAGAAGCCAACTTCTCAGTAAGGGCTTAGTATCAGTGTCTTATGAGCCGTTCACGGACAGCACTTGCAGTGGCAACATTGTGCGCCTCCCTCCCACGTTGGTGCTGCTGATCCTCCTCTTCATCCTCCTCCTCCGCCTCCTCCGCCTCCTCCTCTCCCTCTTCTTCCTCCTCCGCAGGTGGTGCACCAATCCCTGGTGGCAATGGCTGGGTCCTCATAATCGCAATGTTATGCAGCCTACAGCACACAACAATGAAGAGGGAGACTCGTTCGGAAGAGTACTGCAGGGCTCCTCCTGAGTGATCCAGACACCGGAACCGTTGCTTCAAGATGCCGATTGTCTGCTCAATGATGTTTCTGGTGGCGCTATGGCTCTCATTGTACCAGAGCTCAGCAGGGGTGTTGCGGTTACGGAGCGGTGTCATCAGCCAGGTGCAGAGTGGATAAAATCTTGTCCCCGAGGAGCCATCCACTTGGGTGATGCGGTGCTTAGAAAAGGTCTGTCACACCAGTCTGGCGCAGGATAAAAGCATCGTGGCTGCTGCCAGGATAGCGGGCATTGACGGCGAGTATGAGCTGTCTGTGGTCACAGACCAACTGGACACTCAAAGAGTGGAAGCCCTTGAGGTTTCAGAAAACCTCTGCATTTTCTAGCGGTGCCCGCAATGCCACATGCGTGCAGTCAATGGCGCCCTGAACCATGGGGAAGCCCGCTATCCTCACAAACCCACAGGCGCATTTGCGCTGTTTGTCCCAAGTCATGGGGAAAGAGATGTATTGGCGTCTCCTCTTATACAGAGCATTTGTGACCTCCCGGATGCAATAATGCACAGCGAACTGGGAGATATTCGCTATGTCCCCAGTAGAAGCCTGGAAGGAGCCGCTGGCATAAAGATTCAGAGCCACCGTCACCTTCACTGCCACTGACAGAGACGTCCTGGTCCTCAGTTGAGGCTGCAGATCTGGTTGCAGGAGGTGGCAGAGCTCAGTGACCACCTCCTTGCTGAAGCGCAGCCTTTGGACACACTGCTCCTCAGACAAATGAATGGAGGAGAATTGCTCCCGGAATACCCTGGAAGGGTAAGGTCTCCTGCGCAGAGACCC
This sequence comes from Squalus acanthias, assembly GCA_030390025.1. Classification (NCBI taxonomy): domain Eukaryota; kingdom Metazoa; phylum Chordata; class Chondrichthyes; order Squaliformes; family Squalidae; genus Squalus; species Squalus acanthias. The sequence goes on from CM059430.1 coordinate 62,824,269, forward strand.
ATTGGCCCTCTTCCCTCTGGCCACGTTTGCCACTCTATCTCTGCGCCTCTGCTGCCTCCGAAGGTGAAGCTGGAGGATGACGCCGCGAGTTAGTAGCCCCCGTAGATGCTTTTAAATATCGTTAGAAGGAAAGTGAAATAAAAATTAACCTCCAAAGTGGTTCTCAGGTCTCAAAACTCCTTCGGATGGCATCGAATCTCTGCAGACATCGCTCTCCCTCTCAACCTGCGTGTTCCAAAAATTTCACCGAAAAGAAAAGTCAGGAAGTAGCTGCCTTTAAATAGCACTCCCCCAGCCCCTTCCCGACTTGAAAACGTTCCCCTCTACCTGTCGTTCCTAGTGGCAGGCGGAAAGGCAGGGGGCGCGACTCAATATCCGGTCCGGGGCGCTACCGGGGTGTTGCACGCTCGACTGATGTCACGATCTGCGGACGCAGGAGATTGTGATGGTAGTGTTTAGTGCTGCTGCAAAATGACTGGTCAATTTCGCGAGCGGCCCTAAGTTCCTGGCACCCCATTAGCGCCCTCTGGAGGTGCGAAGGGGAGGCACTAACCAACCAAATTTTTCCCCCGATGATTCGATGATCACTTGTACCCAAGTGTTCTCCCACAGACACTTGGTCGACCTGGCCCACCTCATTCCCCATCACCAGATCCAGCAATGCCTCCTTCCTAGTTGGGCCAAGAACATACTGCTCAAGGAAATTCTCCTGAACACATTTCAGAAATTCCTCCCGCTCCTTTCCCTTTACTCTAGCATTATCCCAATCGATATTTGGGTAATTAAAGTCCCCCAATATCGCCACTCTATAGCTCTTGCATATTGCTGCGATTTCCCTGCAGATTTGCTCCTCTACCCTCCTCTCACTATTTGGAGGCCTATAGAATACCCCCAATAGCGTGATCATACCCTTTTTGCTCCTCAACTCTAACCAAATGGATTCTGTCCTTGTCCCCTCAAGAACTTCCTCCCTTTCCAGCACTACAATGTCTTCCTTAATCAGCACTGCCATCCCACCTCCCTTTTTTCCTTCCCTATCTTTTCTGAACACCTTGTACCCTTGAATATTAAGTGCCCAGTCCTCACCATTTTTAAGCCATGTTTCTGTTATTGCCACATCATATTGCCACACGGCTAATTGTGCTTGTAGCTCACCAACCTTATTCACCACACTTTGTGCGTTTACGTACATGCATTCTAAACCCATTTTTGAATTTTTCGTAGTCTTTCTTAGTCTGCTCCAATCTAATATGGTATTACTACCGCCTCTAGTATTACTTTCTTCTCTAGTACTAACCAACACATTCACTCTTTTATACTCCTATATGCTGGTGCCCATCCCCCTGCCAAGCTACTTTAAACCCTCTCCAACAGCACTAGCAAACCTCCCCGCGAGAATATTGGTCCCGGCTCTGTTGAGGTGTAACCCGTCCAGCTTGTACAGGTCCCACCTTCCCCAGAAACGGTCCCAATGCCTCAGGAATCTAAAGCCCTCCCTCCTGTACCATCTCTCCAGCCACGCATTCATCTGTTCTATCCTCCTATTCCTGTACTCACTAGCACGTGGCACCGGGAGTAATCTGGAGATTACTACCTTTGAGTTCCTGCTTTTTAATCTCTTTCCTAGCTCCCTATAGTCTGCCTGCAGGACTTCATCCCTCTTTCTGCCTATGTCGTTGGTACCAATATGGACAATGACCTCTGGCTGTTCACCCTCTCCCCTTAGAGTGTCCTGCAGCTGCTCAATGACATCCTTGACCCTGGCACCAGTGAGGCAGCATAACATCCTGGAGTCTGTTCCCCTAACTAATGAATCCCCTATCACTATTGCTCTTCCACTCTTCTTCTTCCCCCCACCCCTGTGCAGCTGATCCACTCGTGGTGCCGTGGCCTTGACTCTGGCCGTTCTCCCCAGAGGAACTATCACCCCCACCAGTTTCCAGAACTGTGAACCGGTTAGCGAGCGAGACGCACTCTGGGGATTCCTGCCCTACCTGCCTGGTCCTCCTTCTCTGTCTGGTGATCACCCATTCCCACTCTGCCTGCACATTCTGAGGCTGCGGGGTGATCACTTCTAGTCATCAATGAAAAGATATAAACAGCAAAATAATGAAGATGCTGGAAATCTGACATTAAAACAGAAAATGCTGGAAATGCTGACCAGGTCAGGCAGCATCTGCGGAGACAGGAATAACATTTTCTGTTTTAATGTCAGATTTGCAGCATCTTGTACGCAGAGAGCTTGCTGAAGACAGAGTTGGGAGAATCTGTTAAATGGAGTGGCGACGGTAATTTGGTGAGAGTGAGAATTCGGTGCAGAGGGGGAAAGAGGTGTTAAATAATTTAAACCAAGGGCCAACAGTAAAGATATAAATAGTCAGAGTAATTAATTAGATCGAAGGAGATAAAACTAAAACTAACTAAGTAGAGAAGACCAACATTAAATGGATCCAAATTGCATTAAATAATAATCTGGTATATGTAAATAATTAACTAATAAATGGGAGTAAGGGGATACTTAAATAAAAACACATATATATAACATAAGTAGATATTTTTTTAAGCAAAATGATGGGACAGCTGAGACCCATTGCCTGCAATTCCTGTGCCATGTGAGAACTCCAGAACACTTCATGTGTCCTGGACAACCACGTGTGCAGGAAGTGCCTCCAGTTGCTTGAAGCCAAGCTCAGGGTTGCTAAGGTGAGATAAGACAGGTTAATGCATGGCTGAGGAAATGGTGCAGGAGGGAGGGCTTCAGATTTCTGCAGCATTGTGACCAGTTCTGGGGCAGGAGAGACCTGTACAAGATGGACGGGTTGCATCTCAACAGGGCTGGGACCAGTGTCCTCGCAGGGAGGTTAACTAGTGCTGTGGAGGAGAGTTTAATCGAATTTGGCTGGGGGAGGGGCACCAGAATGAAGCATTAGAGAGGAGATACAAGATGTACAGAAGACTGGGAGAGACAAACAGCATTCAAATGAAGAGTAGTTCAGAAATAGAAGGGATCAGACATGGGGAAATGCAACGCAGACTAACATGGCTTTAGAGTGCATGTGTGTAAGTGTCCAGAGTGTGGTAAATAAGGTTGGTGAGCTGCAGGCACAAGTAGTCACATGGGATTCTGATATAGTGGCAATAACAGAGACCTGGGCCAAACAAAGAGAGGAATGGACGCTTAACATTCCTGGCTACATGAAAAGTAAGGAAGGAAAAAAAGGAAGCTGGGGTGGCAATATTGATCAAAAATACTGTTACAGCACTAGAAAGGGATGATGTAATTGAGCGTTCAAGACAGAATCTATTTGATTAGAATTAAGGAACAATAGAGGAGCTATTATTCTGCTGGGTGTATACTATAGGCCACCAAATAGTGAGAAGAAGATAAGCAGCAAATTTGCACTCAAATTACAGAAAGGTGCAAGAAATTTAGTGTAGTGATAATGGGGACTTCAATTAGCCTAATATAGACTGTGAACATAACAGTGTAAAGGGCAAGGAGGGGGAGGATTTGCGGAAATATATACAAGAGCACTTTCTTGATCTGTGTGTTTCCAGCCCAACGAGAAAGGAAGCAGTGCTGGATCTACTTCTGGGGAATGAAGTGGGGCAAGTGGAGCATGTTTCAGTGAGAGAGCATTTAGGAAACAATAATCACAATATCATTACATTTAGAGTAGTTATAGAAAAGGATAAGGAGCAATCAAATGTGAAATGCTTCAACTGGAGGAGAGCTAATTTAAGTGAGTTGAAAATGGATCTGGCCCAGGTGGATTGACATCAAAGATTGGCAGGTACAACAGTAAATGAGCAATGGGAGACCATCAAAGAGGAGATAGTTCGGGTACAGACTAGACACATTCCCATGAGGGGGAAAGGAAGGGCATCCAAAGCTAGAACTCCCTGGATAACTAAAGATATAGGCTGAAAAATTCAATAGTACAAAGAAACGAACACGAGATATGCCCGCGGTCATTGGAAGGAGCTCAGGCAGCACATTAAATTCATGCTGCCTGCTACTTTACATGATTGCAGCACACAGCCTAAAGCTGAACACGATGCTGACAGACAATTGTCGCATTGTTTGAGCAAGGCTAGCTTAATGACCTCTTAAAGATAAAAATGAGAAGTCGCACAACACCAGGTTATAGTCCAACAGATTTATTTAATTTTACAAGCTTTCGGAGCGGTTCGCTCCTTCCTCAGGTAGAGTAGCTGTGAGAGAATCTCCCAGAATTCACACTTTAAACACAGGCAGAATCTATTCAAATCTTTCCCTACATCAAAGACACACTAAGAGCACAGCCAAGACAATGAGATGTGTCCCAGGGGGTCCAACGTGTCAAACCACCTGCTGGCTGCATATCCTGTCAATTTGTGTTGGTTCTTGTGTTAGTCTTTTTTAAAAAAAAACACCTGGGAAGACCGGCCATGATGTCAAGTCACGTTCTGTATCGTGACATGAACCCGATATCGCGATTGAGGCCATCCTCATGAGTGCGGAACTTGGCTATCAGTTTCTGCTCTATGATTTTGCGCTGTCGTGTATCCCGAAGGCCGCCTTGGAGAACGCTTACCCGCAGATCCGAGGCTGAATGCCCCTGGCTGCTGAAGTGTTCCCCGACTGGGAGGCAACCCTCCTGCCTGGCGATTGTTGCGCGGTGTCCATTCATACGTTGTCTCAGTGTCTGCATGGTCTCGCCGATGTACCATGCTCTGGAGCATCCTTTACTGCAACGTATCAGGTAGACAACGTTGGCCGAGTCACATGAGTATGTACCGTGTACCTGGTGGGTAGTGTCCTCACGTGTGATGATGGTATCTGTGTCCATGATTTGGCATGTCTTGCAGAGGTTGCCGTGGCAGGGTTGTGTGGTGTCGTGGTTGCTGTTCTCCTGCCGGCAGGTGGTTTGACACGTTGGACCCCCTGGGACACATCTCATTGTCTTGGCTGTGCTCTTAGTGTGTCTTTGATGTAGGGAAAGATTTGAATAGATTTTGTCTGTGTTTAAATTGTGAATTCTGGGAGATTCTCTCACAGCTACTCTACCTGAGGAAGGAGCGAACCGCTCCGAAAGCTTGTAAAATTAAATAAATCTGTTGGACTATAACCTGGTGTTGTGCGACTTCTCATTTTTGTCCACCCCAGTCCAACGCCGGCATCTCCACATCATGACCTCTTAAAGATAAGCAGCCTTCTGCGGAGGAAAAATGGTCAAAGTGCTTCAGCACTAACCCAAATGGCTCAACAGGCAAGGGAAAGGGCACCCAGGGTTTTGGACGCAGCACTCCAATTTTGTGCAAGGGGTCAACATTGGAAGAGAGGTCCTCTATCCACAGGGGGGCCAAGAGGCACTCCCGAAAGAAGGATGTGGGACCAGATCGCCGAGGCGGTCACTGCCAGCAGTGTCACGGCCACGACCTGGCTCCAGTGCTCAAAGAAGCTTCATGACCTCAGACAGGTGGTCAACATCAGTGAATACATCTTCAAAAACTATCTCCTACCATTTGCACCACCAGCCTCACACGCTGCTCAATGCACAACATCCCCCCGCCCCCCATCACTCACCTACCAACAATCTCAACCAAACACGAGGCACACCTCACATTCCTAGCTACACCTCACCCACTTGGAGGAGATGGTGCCGGCCATTCTTGAAAGGGGCATGGCTGAGCCCTTGGCCAGCTTCAGGGCTGAAAGAATTCAAGATGCCGGTATCCTCATACGTTATTCTTCTTATCACATCCCACTTCCCCTTCATCCCACAATCTCTTCTGATTTACAAGCAGCACATGGTATAAGCATGCACACCTTGCTTAACCCCTCCCCTCACCACAACCTTACCCTTGTGCCTTCCTGATTTCAAACAACCAAGAAATCCAGCCTGCCCAGCCAGTGGGTCAACAAGAAGAGGGAGAGGAGATTGAAGAAGAAGAATAAACACCATCACTCAATTTCACACTCCCAGCCACCAGCTCCTCGAGGTCATCCTGCAAGGCCATCTGCAGTGTCCCCACTGAAATTCAGCAGCCTTCCACCAGCCATGCTGCAGCCACTTGGGTAGCACTGTGTAACATCACTAGGATAGGCAAAAGCACATACAAGACAGTCACTAAGAGAATACAGAAGGGTGATTAGTTGATTATTTGGTGTAATATTTGATGCAAATATGGATAAAGCTAGATTGGAAAGTTTGCTTTGTGGTGGCTTTTATTTCAGCATTGTGACCAAGTGGACACTGTGATGGTCAGTAACAGAGGGAAGGTAAGGTGTGGTACAAATGTTGAAAGGGGAATGGAGGTTGTGTTCACTGGTACCACAGGTGGATGATTTGATCCCGGATATCCCAGCCAGAAAGTGACTGTCTCGGTTCCTCCTTCCCTCCACTTCCTCCTCTTCTGCTTCCTCCTCTTCTGCTTCTTCCTCTTCCTCCTCCTTCTCTTCCTCCTCCTCCTCCCTCTGCGAGCAGCTTGTCCCCTTTACTGCCTCTGCTCCATCTCCATGTCATGCTGAAGCCCAAGGAGGACTGCAACTAGAGCCTCCAGGACTGCGAGCAAGTGGTTTTCTCAGAGTCCTTCCTTTAAGAGCCAAAGCCTTGCAAACATCCAGCAGCACTTCCTGCACTCCCTTCACACTTTATCAACTTTTTAAATGTATAACACCAAGCATCTACTCCAATAAATTATAAAGAAACCAGTTCAACGGCAAAAATCCAAACTTACCTGAAATTTACCTTTAAGAAGCGCTAGTAGGGGGTCCTCGGACTGCTGTTTGCACGTTCTGCCATGCGTGCTTTGGAGAGAGCATTAAAAGGAGCAGTGACTCCAAAATACCAGATCATGCGTCAGATTAACGATCTGACTCAGCTAAATATCTGAAGCAAGCGCAGGCAATGGCATCGCTGCTGACCTGCCCAAAATGGCGGCCGCCGCGTACCATGTTTTCTTCCAACCAGCCTTAACAGCCGGCGCAAATGGGTCCAATTTCCTGGCCATAGAGATTAAAATGTAACAGAAAAGGGAAGCTTTTGGGTTCATAATTCAGTAGAGAACCAAGCTGATATAAAAAGTACAGGGGGATAGATAGGAACAGGAGTAGGCCATTTAGCCCCCGAGCCTGTTCCGCCATTCAATGAGATCATGGCTGATCTGCGACCTAACTCCATATACCCGCCTTTGCCCCATAACCCTTAATACCTTTGGTTAACAAAAATCTATCAATTTGTGATAGAAAACAGGGAAAACTGAAAAAGGGTATAAGAAAGTGTATGAGAATAGATTGGCGGGTAACATAAAAGCGAACCCCAAAGTCTTTTAGAAACATATAATTGGTTAAAGGGTAGTCAAACGAAGGGTGGGGCTGAGATCTTCTTATGGGAGCAGAAGGCATGGCTAAGGTATTAAATGAGTACTTTGCAACAATCTTCACTAAAGGATACTGCCAATGTCACAGTAAAGGAGACGGTAGTAGAGAAATTGGATAGCATAAAATAGATAACGAGGAGAAACTTAAAAGGTTGGCAATGCTCAAAGAACAAAAGTCACCTGGTCCGGATGAGATGCATCCTAGGTTACTAAGGGAATTAAGGGTGGAAATTGGCCACAATCTTCCAATCCTCCTTAGATATGGGAGTGGTGCTAGAGGACTGGAGGATTGCAAATGTTACACCCCTGTTCAAGAAAGGGGAGAGGGATAAACCTGACAATTACAGGCCAATCAGCCTAACGTCAGAGGTGGGGAAACTTTTAGAGACATTAATCCAGGACAAAATTAATTGGCACTTGGAAAAATATGGGTTATTAAATGAAAGCCACATGGATTTGTTAAAGGCAAATCATGTTTGACTAACGTGATTGAGTTTTTTGATGTAGTAACAGAAGTAGTGCAATTGCTGTTGTGTCTATGGACTTTCAAAAGGCGTTTGATAAAGTACCACATAATAGACTTGTTAAAAATATTAAAGCCCATAGGTTTAAAGGGGGACTTTCTGCGTGGATACATAATTGTCTAAGGGACAGAAAGCAAAAAGTAGGAGAAGAACATGTTTTCAGACTGGAGGGACATGTACAGTGGTGTCCACCAGAGGTCAGTGTTCAGACCACTGCTCTTTTTGATGTATATTAATGACCTGGACTTCGGTATACAGAGCATAATTTCAAAATTTGCAGATGACACGAAACACAGAAATGTAATAAACAGTGAGGAGGATAGTAATAGAGTTCAGGAGCACATAGACAGACTGGTGAAATGAGCAGACACATGGCAGATGAAATTTAAACCGATAAGTCTGAAGTGATTCACGTTGGTAGAAAGAGTAAAGAGAGGTAATATGAAGTAAATGGTACAATTTTAAAAGGGGTACATGAACAGAGAGACTAGTGGGTGTAGGAACACAAGTCTTTGCAGGTAGCAGGACAAGTTGAGAAGGCTGTTAAAAGGCACATGGGATCCTTGGCTTTATAAATAGAGGCATAGAGTACAAAAGTAAGGAAGTTATGCTAAACCTTTATAAAACACTGGTTCAGCCTCAGCTGGAGTATTGTGTTCAATTATGACACTTTAGGAAGAATGTCAAGGCCTTGGAGAGGGTGCAGAGGAGATTTACTGGAATGGTACCAGGGATGAGAGACTTCAGTTACGTGGCGAGATTGGAGAAATTGGAGTTATTCTTCTTAGAGCAGGAAAGGTTAAGGGGGATTTAATAGAGGTGTTCAAAATCTTGAAGGGTTTTGATAGAGTAAATAAGGAGAAACCCTTCAAGTGGCAGGAAGGTCAGTAACCAAAGGACACAGATTTATGGTGATTGGCAAAAGAACCAGAGGCGACATGTGGAAAAAAATGTTTTACTCAGCGAGTTGTTATGATCTGGACTGCACTGCCTGAAAGGGTGGTGGAAGCAGATTCAATAACATCTTTCAAAAGGGAATTGGATAAATACTTGAAAAGGGAATATTTGTTGGGCTATGGCAAAAGAGCAGGGGAGTGGGACTAATTGGATCGCTCTTTCAAAGAGCCAGCACAGGCACAATGGGTCGAATGGCCTCCTTCTCTGCTGTGTCATTCTATGATGGTAGGATTAATGCTTCAGGTTTCATGACCCTTTGTCAGTGGGTGAGGAAAGCGATGTGACTGTGAAAGCGAGTGTTAGTCAGCACAAGTGCCAGCTGGTTCATTTTGGTAGGAAAAATAGGAAGGTCACATATTCCTTGGATGGTAAGAAATTAAATGGAGTAGAGGGGCAAAAGAATCTGGGAATACAGGTACCCAAATTGCTAAAAGTAGCAGCACAAGTTGATAAGACCATAATGAGTGCAAACAAAGCACTGGAGTACAAAAGCAGGGAGGTAGTGTTAAATTTATATCGAACCTTGGTTAGACCAAACTGGGAGTACTGTGCACAGTTCCGGCTGCATACGACAAAAAGGATATTGAAGCACTGGAGAAAGTGCAGAAAAAATGTATAAGTATGATACCAGAATTGAGACGGTGCAACCAGCAGGAGTATTGAACAGGCTGTGGCTATTTTCACTGGAAAAGAGAGGGACAAGAGGAATGCTGACAGAGGTCTTTCCAATTATGAAGGGGTTCATTAGGGTGGATGTGGAGAAACGATTTCCACTTGTGGGTGAATCCAGAACAAGGGGGCATAAATATAATATAGTCACTAATAGATCAAATAAAGAATTTCTTTACACAGAGAGTGGTGGGCACGTGAAACTCACTGCCACGTGGAGTGGTTGAAGTAGAGAGCACTGATGCATTTAAAGGAGGCTTGATGCATACATGATGGAGAAGGTAATAGAGAGATAAAGGGGAAAGAAAGAAAGACTTGCATTTATATAGCGCCTTTTACGACCGCCGGACGTCTCAAAGCGCTTTACAGCCAATGAAGTACTTTTGGAGTGTAGTCACTGTTGTAATGTGGGAAGAGTGGGAAGAGCCTCATGTGGAGCAGAAACACTGGCATAGACCAGCTGGGCCGCATGGCCTGTTTCTATGCTGTAGATTCTGTGTAATTCTATGTAACATGATCAAACACAAGAAGGGAAACAGATAGGAATGAAGGTGAACAGGGTAAAAGAGACAAACAAAAATAACGTCAAAGGGAAGAGCAGAACTTCTTTAAGATGAGCAATCCTGGAAGATAGTGAACTAAACAATAAAACAAAAAGCGAAATACTGCAGATGATGGAAATCTGAAATGGAAACAGAAAATGCTGGAAACATTCAGCTGGTCAGGAAGCATCTGTTTCAGGCCTAACGGTCCTTCCTGAGGGCACAGGAGCAGCTAGCTGACTGAAACATCTGTTAACAAAGTACCCCGCCCCCACTCCACCAGTTGGCAATTAGCTCTGTCTCTGCAACCACTCTGAAACAGCAGCAACTTCTTGGCTCAAGTCAGCGTCAAAGGTTACTTTATCATCTCTTGATAGCTGTGTACTCTAACCTCCTCAAGCTAGTTCTTTTGTTGCTATAACCAGCCAGCTTTCACATCAGATGACCGCGGAACATGAAACTACCTTTGAACTCTAACCAGGCACATCAATGTGCATGCTTTACCCACAAGAGAAGTCTGCACTAATTAATTTAAAGTGGCACTCAATTAACGCTTAATAAATAATAAAAATTCTTATTTCTGTGACTTTAAGAAGGATAGATTGCATATTTGTCACATCAAGATTAATTAATATTTATAATTCCAGTTCGTAAAGTTTTTTTTAACTTTCACAATTAATACTTCCTTGTTTATAAAGTGCGATTTCCCCTTAAACATCTCCGTTGCAAGTTATGAAAAATGATCAATACAAAGCAAAAGGTTCCAGGTTTGCTGATCTCAGCTAGGGCAAAGACTGGTCCTACATTTGTCTCAATGTCCTTGGGCTATTAAAAGGTAAATTAGTCAGAGATCCCATTGCTGCCTGCTGTGTAGTGACCCCTGAGTGTGTGTGTGTGTGCAGGGTGGGTGAGGACATACTCTCTATACAGTCAAATAGACTGTTGATACTGACTGCCAAGACTCATACTAATAGAGTGGGTGTTGGAACAGTATATAGGGGCTTCCAGCACATCTGGAACTGTACCCCAGCAAGAACGAATGCCTTCAGGAAAAGACGAGAGAAAAAGAGAAGATGGTTGGAAAACAAAAAGAGGTTAAAAAAGCATGTCACACAGTTTAACAGGTGAAAACAGCATGCTCTGGAGCTCAGTTTCTATTCCAATCTCAGTCTCAGAAAAGGAATAGGAATAGCAGTTCCAGCACCAGTCAGATCGTTGTTTAATATAAAATAAAAACAGAAAATACTGGAGATACTCAGCAGGTCAGGCAGCATCTGTGAAGAGAGAAACAGAGTTAACGTTTCAGGTCGATGACCTTTCGTCATGTTAGGGAGAAATTAATTCACTCCAGTCTGTGTTGATAGGTAAAAGCAAACAGTTTATTAATATTCAGAGATCTCTGGGAGAAGCATCATAGACCTTACCCGGCCTAGTGACCATGGCTTCTTGACCTCCCGTTGTCAATTACAACCTTTTATTTAAGAATTATCCAATCACATTGTTACAAAATATCACATGATTACAATTATGTCAATTCAAACTAAACCGGTTAATTCGTTATATTTCTTATCTTTGTCAGCTACAAACTAAAAACAATTATCCAATTACATATATATGCTGCAAGCAATGTTTGTTGGGAATCATATTCTATGTTTTGCCTGGGTGCTGGGTCTAAACTCATTCTCACACTTGTCCATTGTATTCTCTACAGTTGCCCATTGTATTCTGTCCTTGAATGCTGCTAGGCATCCAATCCTTATCATCCACCTGGTTCTTATTCTATTTCGTACATAACTTCCATTCCCTTTACAGCTAAGAGAGGTTTTAATTTAACATGAGTTCAAATTAACCCTTTCAGTCCCTCCTGTCGGTCCCGTGCCAAATTAAAATTTTGGCCAGGGATACCGACTTCTTTCCCACATTTATCATCCCGGGATTATACCTGTATTGATAAACTCGTCTCTCCCTTCTATCTATCCTTGGTGTCGGGTGTATGGTGGTCTGTATGAAAAGAAGAGCTTTACATATAGATATCCTGTAGCAGCTGTTCATTGCTTGGTTCAATATTGACCACAGCGACCGGCATCATTCTGGCCATAGCTGCCTTGCAACATGCATTTAAAATCATCAGTATAACACAGAATGCTATTCCAATTACGAGAACAATTATCAATCCATGCATCAAATATGAACCCCATGATCCCCCAAACAACCAATCCCACCAATTCACTCCTGAGGTTTCATGTAACTTCCTAACTTCCCTCTGTATGTGCTCAGCCAAATTGATTATATTTTCTCAACTGTCAGGAATGTACGTACAGCACTCCGTCCCAATTAATGCACATGTTCCCCCCTTTTCTGCTAGGAGGTAATCAAGTGCCATTCGGTTTTGTAGCGTCATTGTCCTTATCGCTACCATCTCGGCGTTGATATCTATTAGAGCTTCTGCTGTATCATTCCCAACCTGTTCTAAAACCTCTGCCAACAACCGTATCTCCCTAATAGCTCTCGCGACTCCGTATGGGGGTAGTGTGATCGCGAAGTATCTTTCAGTCTCGGTAATCTCTCGTTTATAGCGATAGGCTGGATGTTCCTTGAGGTTTAGGCAGTGATGTACAAAGGGTACGACGTACCCCAGGTAACAAGACCCCGTCCAATTGTAAGGGAGCCACGGGTAAGCTTTATGTCCACATATGAAGTAAGTGTTATTATAGGCTTCGTAGCTGCTCCATATGTTATTCATTTTCATGATTTTACCCTTCCATGGCCCCCCACTGGTCATGTTTAGAATCATACCGAGGTCCCACGTCCCATGAGTAAAGGTTGCATCATTGTACCCACTCCTGGTCACCTTTAATTCATATTTCTGCTCGCATTTACTCCAACCCAGAGCCAGCCCACCCATGCCTTTACTGACTAAGCACAGCCTTCCCTTCGGTCTCCCATTTCCCGAGGTGTTAGTGAGTACAAGGGACGGCGGGGGTCGAGTGTGATTGTAATTCGCTTGATACCACCCTCGGAAGGTGGTGAGGTCATAACCCGCACTCCTCCAGTCTTCCATTTCCATCTTTTGTCTGAGTCCCCAATCTACTAGAGTCCCCCAGGTATCATTTTTACGGATTAACCATTCGGCCATCTCCGGAGCACTAAAGGGTATAGGTCTTAAAGATATCCCTCCCTTACTATGTTTCGGAATATGGGAGCAGACCCAACACGAACTCAGGTTCATATTTTTTGCATAGACATAAGACATATACACAGAGGTATTTACGTGCAGCTCACGCCTCCGTCTCGCTTCGCGATATGCCTGGACTGATGATCATTGCAAATCCGCGTGACACGGAGCCCCTCCACATTCTATAGTCCAATTACTTTTACCAGTTAAATAAGTCCTTTTATCTTTAAACAGCCAGGCTGTAATTTCGGTCTCTCGTTCCAACGTCCAATTCATCTGGCTCCCGTCTCTGGCAGTCGAACAGCGAACTATGTCTTGGTTACACAGTCTTATGGGATCCCATCTCCAGGGAAGGCACTTGTACTCTAATGAAGCCGCATTTACTACGTATGCTGCAGCTAAACTAATACACATTATTAACTTCATCTTATCACTCTACGTTAATAATGTCCCAAAGGCTATACTGCCAGTCTAACTACTTTACTTGTTGCTTGTAGATTCTATCATTCTGGAGGAAGGAAAAGCACATAATTATTAAATTGGCGGTCCCATCATTCCCAGTCGGATTCCTCTCTCCATCGCCTCCCATTGTCGTCGAGATGGATAGGATTGGTCCCATATATACTTCAAAATCCAACCCAGTGTGGAGCAAATCAGAATGATGCATAGTGCCCAAACCAATCCCCGTACCAGGGGCCATTCCCATTCCGTATACGGTATCCACTCTTTCTCACTCCTTATACCTGGTATTTGTTTTGTTGCGTCCATTTCTACACTGGTGAAGGGTTATAGGTCTTTAGCTGGGTCCAGTGTTTCCACCTTCCCATTCCCTTTATATCAATACAGGCACACGTGTCTCCGCTGATAAGGACTTGATAAGGACCGGACCATCTCAGGGCAAACCCCGGCTTTGCAGGCAGGACCTTAACCATTACTTTCGTTCCTGCAGAGGGAACGTATGTTAACGCAGTCAAGTCTAAATTCTTATCCTTTCCGTCCTGTCTTTCTCTAACCTGCTGTCTCATTTCTTTTAACTGCTTGCTTAATTCAAGGACATACCGGCAGATCCTGTCCTGTAAGGGTCCTAGTTCCTCTCCTCCCGTTATAATTCCATAAGGGAGTTGCATTGCTCGCCCTGTCATTAGTTCATAGGGAGACAAGCCTGTCGTTCGATTAGGAATGGCTCGTAATTTCATCAGGATGGCGGGCAGAACATCTACCCAAAATTGACGGTTTTCGCTCAGGGCATTTGCTAATGCGGTTTTTAGGGTCCGATTCATTCGTTCCACCATCCCAGAGCTCTGAGGACGGTAGGGAATGTGAAATTTTTGTTTTATTCCCATCCATGCGCAGATATTCTTCACTACCTTTCCCGTGAAGTGGGTCCCCTGGTCAGAGTCGATTTGAGTGGGAACCCCCCATTGCGGTATTATTTCCTGTGTCATTATCATGCCACTGTGGCAGCTGTGCAGTTTCATGTGGGGAAAACTTCCACCCATCGGGTGAATTGATCTATTACTACTAGGCAGTATACCTTTCCCCTTGAGATTGGTAGGGGTCCCGTAAAGTCTATTTGTATCTTTTCCCAGGGATCCCTTGGTCTTGGCTGATGGGCCATCTGTATTTTTACCGGCCGTCCTGGATTGTATTGTGCACATGTTAGACACCTCTGACAGTATTTTGCTACATCCCTCCCTACACTTGGCCACCACCATTCTTGTTCTATCAAATGAGTCATTGCCCCTCTTCCAGTGTGGTCAATGCCGTGGTGTAAATTCAAGAGCGTTTGCCGAATGCAAACAGGGGCTAGTACCTTCCCGTTTTTCCGCCAAATCCCTTCTTCATCTTCTCTGCCTCTTACATGATACCATTCCTGCTTTTCTCCAGGTGGAGTGTCCTTATGTAATCTTTTAATATCCACTTCCTCCACCTGTACACTAGCTACCGTCTCTATAATCCTTTCTTGTTTTAATGCTTGTTGTGCTGCTAGATCTGCCGCTCGCTTTCCCTCCTGTTGAGGGTTCTCTATCTTCTGATGGGCTTTTATCTTTACTACTGCCGCCCGTTTGGGAGCATTCGCGGCTTCCAAAAGGGCTTCTATCCGTTGTTGATGTTTAATGTGGTCTCCTCCTGTTGTGACAAATCCTCGTCTCCCCCAAGCTGTCATATAATCATGTACTACCCCGAATGCATATCTGCTATCCGTATAATATTCGCCATCTGTCCTTTTGCCAAATTTAGGGCTTTTGTTAATGCTACTAGCTCCGCCACCTGAGCCAATAGTCCTCCATCTAATCTACCTGATACCAACGTTTGTCCCTTTTCATTAACTACTGCCCACCCTGTCCTGGGTGACCCGTCTATGTATTTCCGAGAACCATCTACATTTAGGGTTAATTGTGCCTCTTCCAGTGGTTCGTCATCTAAGGGGTCGTTATCGGCCTCATCGTCTATTTTGGTGCATTCATGAGGTTCTCCCATCCCTAAGTTTTCCCCAATGTCTCTAATGATCTTTACTGATTCATCCCTGGGTAATAAAACTGCTTCCCAACGTGCTCTTCGCATGTTGCACACTGACCATAACTTGCTATTATTTAACATTTCCACTAATGTATGTTTGGTGTGTAAGATGATATCTCCCGTCATTACTGTGGGTTCACTTACCTTTACAGCCCACGCTGCACAGTCTAGTGCTGCCACACATCGTGACATGCCTGCAATTACAGGTGATTGTTGAGTGGAGTAATATGCTACCAGTCATCTTTTATCCCCATGTTGTTGGGTTATTACTGCAGCATAAAATCCCCCTTCATTCTCACAGTGGATGTGGAACATGCTTTTCCATATTGGGTAGTCCGAGACCGGGGGCTGATACTAATGCCTGTTTGAGGTTCCCATATGCTTCCTCTTGTTCCGGACCCCATTTAATAAGGGCATTACCCGGATTTCCCCCCTTGACTAACCTTTGGATTGGTTCTGCTATTGCCGTGAAGTTAGGTATAAAGTTCCTACTGTAATTAAAGAGGCCTGAAACTTTCCTAATCCCTCTAACTGAGACCGGTCGGGGTATCTCTTGTATTGCCTTCCGATGGTCGCTATGCATTGTTCTGACTCCCTGGGATATTTGTTGTCCCAGGTATGTAACCTCACCTTGTCCAATTTGGGCTTTCTTAGGATTTACCTTAAACCCCCCTTCTTCCAGTGTCTGTAAAATTACAGTTAGTGCGGCCGCATGTCCGCGCTCGTCTTCTGAGGTGATTAGCAGATCATCCACGTATTGCAGCACAGTACTGCGATACGGGGCGAGGTCTGCTGTTTCCAGCAGTGAACTCATTATCCGGTGGAATATCGCTGGACTATTATGGAACCCCTGGGGCAATCGAGTCCATGTGTATTGTCTATTCCCTACGGTGAAGGCAAATTTATTTTGGGATTCAGGATCCAAGGGTAAGGACCAAAATCCATTAGCTATGTCCAAAACTGTAAATATCTTTTGCTCTGGGTTCAGCACGTGTAAGATTGTGGATGGGCTCGCCACTATTGGGTGTAATTTGGGCGTTACCTTGTTTAATTCGGTGTAATCAATAGTCAGTCGGAATGAGTTATCTGGTTTGGGAACTGGCCATACGGGCGAGTTGGTTGTGCTTTCGGTAATCCTAATTATGCCTTTCTCCTCCAGCTCACGCACTATATCTTGTACCGCTTCCCGTGTTTCGGGTTTAATGGGGTATTGCTTATGGGGCTTGTGCTCCGGACTTGGAACCGTGATTGGCTCTATTTTTACCCGTCCGGTGTCTTGTTTTGTCTTTGCCCAAACTCCGTCCATAATCTGGCATATGGCCCCGTATGGTGTCCGTTCTAATTCCCAATCCCTGCTTAAGGATGTTGCGCTCCCTACCTTTGCCAGGTTGGTGCATGGTTTATCTATGCTGACTTTGGACCCATCTCCTTTGGACCAAACAATCTTATTTTGCGTGGAGTCCACCAATATATTGAATTCTTTAGCAGATCTATTCCTAATATGGTACCTTCGTTGTTTGGGCACACATAAAACTGTGTGGGAAAGAGTTTCCCGGTTAACTCTAAAACTTGTACTTCACTTTTATAAGCCTTAATTTTTGTACCCCCTAGTCCTACTATATATATATATTCCTTGGTTGTCGGAAGGGGCAAATCAGTTAAAGATACTGATGCTCCTGTGTCAACTAGCATTTCACACGGATGGCCCCCTAATAATGCTGCAACGTAGACTCGGTTATCCGAGCCTCCTTTTACTGGGGCCGCCTCCCGTCATTGACTCTTCCCCTTTGACTTGAGGTACTCCATAAAGTCCCTTCTATTCTCCAGACTGAGATAAGCGCCCTGTGTCTGGTCCACGTCTCCTTTCTTCTGCCAGCAGTTGTGACTCTCGTGTCCTAGCTTACCACAATAATTACATCCCCCTCTCTTTCCACTTCGCCATATGTCCCACCTTTCCACAAGTATAACAGCTCCCCTGAATCCTCTTGTACGGTTGCGACCCTTTCCTGTTTAATTTTTACACCTCCCTTTTCTGTGGGTTCAGAGTCCTTAGCATCTCAAGGAACAGCATCTCATCTTTTGATTAGGCACTTTACAGCCTTCTGGACTCAACATAGAGTTCAACAATTTCAGATCATAACCTCGGCCCCTATCCTATATATATGTTTTATCCACACCTCTTGTTTGTGTCTTTTCTTCTCTCCCACATGGCAGCTGTCTTTCATTCTGCCAGCGCAATTTACACTTCATCTAGAACCATCCTTTGTTTCTTAACCTGTCCCATTACCATCTCCTTTTGCCTTGAATATCTCTTAATGTCGCTTAACCTCTCCTGCCTTTTATCCTATCACAGACCTTCCTTTTTGTTCTTTCATCCCCTCCCCCCTTTCCCAGCCCCTACACTTGCTTAAAAATCTGTTCCATTTCCTGCTTTTTTCCAGTTCTGAGGAAAGGTCATCGACCTGAAATGTTAACTCTGTTTCTCTCTTCACAGATGCTGCCTGACCTGCTGAGTATCTCCAGCATTTTCTGTTTTTATTTCAGATTTCCAGCATCTGCAGTATTTTCTTTTTTATTAGATCTTTGTTTAATGTGACTTTCACAATCTTGTATAATTGTCTCATAGGAATTGCTCGATGAAAAATGACCAGGATCCATCCAGTTCTCCTTCGACCATCCTGATAGTCACATGATACAATAACAATGGAGCTGTTGACTAATCAATAGCAACAACAACTTGTATTTATATACTGCCTTTGACGTAGTAAAACGTCCCAAGGCTCTTCACAGGAGTTATAAGACAAAAAATTGACACCGAGCCACATAAGGGGATATTAGGGCACATGACCAAAAGCTTGGTCAAAGAGGTAGGTTTTAAGGAGTGTCTTAAAGGAGGGAAGAGGTAGAGAGGTGTGGTAATCAATCTCTACCAATCAGTCTACAACAGACCCAGACATGACAGTGGAGAGCTTTGGGAAACATAGGCCCAAAGTTTCCTGTTCCTCCCAAGCTTCCTACACTTACCACATGTCATGTCTCAAATTGCACAGATACAGTATCCCAAAATGTTATTTCCTGAAAGAATTCTAATTGGCATTTAAATGAGTCAATACGAACTGCTTCCACCATCTCCCTCAGGAGCCTATTTCATAGACTGATCACTTGCTTACTGAAATACTGTTCCTGCAGATTAGTTTTGAATTTACCCTTCTTGAAGCAGAAGGGTTAAAAAAGGTTCATTAACATTGACCCCTCGGATATTGTACATTTAAATCGCTGAGACATTGTGAATTTAAAATGAAAAGACAGCCTATGCAGAAATCGCTACAAAACCCCCAAAACAATTGATAAGAATGAAGTGAGTAAATTTAAACTATCCGTGATTAAAGGCTGCTACCATTAGAAATTGTTGAGAAGGACTGGAAATGTCTGTGTGAAGCAAGACTTTGAGAAAGTTTGGATTCCATAGTCTGAAACAAGTGTGATGGAAGGACAGGCTATGGGTGAAGGGTTGCACCTGGTCTAAGGAAGTTGAGTGACACACATCAAACAGCCAAACGTCCATCATTAGTGCCTAGCAATGGTAATTAATTAGACAAAATGGATCTTCCCCTACCGTTTAGTTATGCCTCAACTGGCAGAAACGACATAAAAAGAAGACATTTTGGCAGGTCTGTCACTGCAGTCAGAGGAGCCTTAAGAAGCTTTAACTAGAGGAAGGACATCCTAGAACAACAAGAAGAAACTTCAAGAGTGACGAGGGAGCTGACCACTCTTCTACCTTGATGCTGAGATCCTTGGGTTTAAAGGTCGTCTGTATTGCTTGATACCGTCTTTATGCTTATTTAAACTATTTTAATGCTGTGTGCAATGTTAAATCATTAAAGGTAACTTTGATTAACATACAAAGTAGTGTGGCTGGCTACTGTCCAGATTCACAAATCACTGGAATATCTGTATCCCTACAAAGCGCAGGCCTCTGGCTCTACTGTTCTGGACAAGTTGAAATAGCTTGTCATGGTCTACATTTTCCAATTCCTTTAGAATCATAAAAACAGCAATCATATCACCTGTCAACCTTCTCTTTTCCAGTGAGAACATGCTCAATTTCATAGAATAATACTGCACAGAAGGAGTCCGTTCGGCCCATCTTGCATGCGCCGGCTCTTTGAAAGAGCTATCCCACTAGTCCCACTCCTTGCTTTTCCCCCATAGTGCTGCAAATCTTACTCCTTCCAGTATTTATAATATTCATAAGTTATTATTCAATCTGCTACCACCACCCTTTCAGGCAGTACATTCCAGATCATAAATACTCACTGACAAGTACTTTGAATCTGTGTCCTCTGGTTATCAACCCTTCTGCTACTGGAAGTTTCACCTTATTTACTCTATCAACACTCCTCATGATTTTGAACATCTGTATTAATTGTCTCCTTAACCTTCCCTGCTCGAAGGAGAACAACCCCAGCTTCTCTAGTTTCTTCACATAACTGAAGTTGCTCACCCTGGTACCATTCCAATAAATCTCCTCTGCACCTTTGCTAAGGCATTGATATCTCCCTAAAGTGACGATACAAAGCTAGGTGGGAAAGTAAACTGTGAGGAGGACACAAAGAGCCTGCAAAGGGATATAGACAGGTTAAGTGGGTGGGCAATAAGGTGGCAGATGGAGTATAATGTGGGGAAATGTGAGGTTATGCACTTTGGTAGGAAGAATAGAAAAACAGAATATTTTTTAAATGTTGAGTAACTATTAAATGTTGGCGTTTAGAGAGATTTAAGTGTCCTCGTACAGGAAACACAGAAAGTTAGCATGCAGGTACAGCAAGCAATTAGGAAGGCAAATGGCATGTTGGTCTTTATTGCAAGGGGGTTGGAGTATAAGAGTAAGAAAGTCTTACTACAATTTTACAGGGCTTTGGTGAGACCACATCTGGAGTACTGTGCACAGTTTTCATCTCCTTATCTGAGGAAGGACATACCTGCCTTAGAGGCAGTGCAATGAAGGTTCACTAGACTGATTCCTGGGATGAGAGTGCTGTCCTATGAGGAGAGATTGAGTAGATTCGGCCTATACTCTCAGGAGTTTAGAAGAATGAGAGGTGATCTCAATGAAACATCAGATTCTGAGGGGGATTGATACGATAGATGCTGAGAGATTGTTTTCCCAGGCTGGAGAGTCTACAACTAGGGGACATAGTCCCAGAATAAGGGGTCGGCCATTTAAGACTGAGATGAGGAGGAATTTCTTCATTCAGAGGGTTGTGAATCTTTGGAATTCTCTACCCCAAAGGCCTGTGGATGCTGAGTCATTGAGTATATTCAAGGCTGAGATGGACTCTAGGGGGATCAAGCGATATAGGGATTAGGCGGGAAAGTGGAGTTGAGGTCAAAAATTAGCCATGATCTTATTGAATGGCGGAGCAGGCTCGAGGGGCCGTATGGCCGACTCCTGCTCCTAATTCTTATGTTCTTATGTTAAAGTGTGGTGCTCAGAATTGGGCACAATACTCCAGTTGGAACCTAACCAATGATTTAGAATGGTTTAGCATAAAGTCTTTCCTTTTGCACTCTATGCCTCTATGTATAAAGCCAAGGATCCCATATGCCTTTTTAATTGATTCTCAACTTGTCCTGCCACCTTCAAAATGTGTATACATACACCCCCGATCTCTCTATTTCTACACCCACTTTAAAATTGTACGATTTAGTTTGTATTGCCTCTCCTCATTCTTCCTACCAAAATGTATCACTTCGCACTTCCCTGTGTTAAATTGCATCTGCCATGTATCTGCCCATTTCACCAGTCTGTCTATGCCCTCCTGAAATCTGTGAGACTAACATAATTGCTCCTCATAATCCAATCCCTCCATCCCCTCAATCATTCTGGTTGCTCTCTTCTATATCCTTTCAATAGCTGCAATATCCTTTTTGTACTGTGGCTACCACAAATGTACACAGTATTTTAAATAAAAACAGAAAATGCTGGAAATACTCAGCAGGTCAGGCAGCATCTGTGGAGAAAAAAACAAAGTTCATGTTTCAGATCGATGACCTTTCATCAGAACACGGTATTTTACGTGCAGTTGCACCAATGATTTATAATAGTCAATGATATATAAGTGTCGGCTGTGGCTCAGTTGGTAGCACACTTGCCTTCTGAGTCAGAAGGTTGTGGGTTCAAGTCCCCACTCCCTGAGGCTTGAGCACATAAAGCTAGGCTGACACTCCAGTGCAGTACTGAGGGAGCGCTGCACTTTCGGAGGTGCCACCTTTCGGATGAGACGTTAAACTGAGGCCCTGTCCATTCTCTCAGGTGGATGTAAAAGATCCCACAGGCACTATTTCAGTTATCCCCGGTGTCCTGGCCAGTATTTATCACTAAAAAACAGATTATCTGGTCATTATCACATTGCTGTTTGTGGGAGCTTGCTGTGTGCAATTTGGCTGCTGCATTTCCCACATTACAACAGTGATTATACTTCAAAAGTACTTCATTGACTATATAAATGCAAGTCTTTTTTTTAATATGGCAGGATTACCTCACTATTTTGGCTCAGTATTGACCTTTTACTACATCCCAACATCTGCTTTGCTTTACTCACTTCCAGCGAGCATTGTTGTAATCGCTTCAATGTATTGTTAATCAGGACCCCCAGATCTCTTCCATTTTCTATACATACCATTTTCTTTCCATTTAAGTAATGTCTCATCACATTGGGGCAGTTTTCCCTCTGAAGTGGGGCTGAGGGCTACTGAGCAGTTGTGGTAGTTCCAGCCAGTTGACCGAAGGCCCACTCGACAGTGACAGCGAGCGTTATTTGCATATCATTGACCGGTTGCCCAGGCATTGGGATCACTGACAGACAGCTGGCCTGATTGCAAGGTGGCAAAGTGCCATTTGAGAAATCCAGCATTTAAAGGGTGAATGTACCTCTTAAAGCGAGGTGTTTCGTCACCCTCACAAAAGTGTTGCCTGCTGACTGGAAGTTCCAGTGGCCCTCACAAGTATGACTTCTGCAGCTTAACTGTGTGACTTCTCAGTATTAGCTGTTTGTTCTGTGGCCTCAGAAGTACGAGTTCTGCGGTTTCTGCACTTGCTTGCAGCATTTGCAGAATGTCGAGGAGAAGAGCTTCAGTGACGTCGCGGTGGAGGGACTGGTGGAGCAGGTGCAGGAGAGCAGGCAGGTCCTCGTCCAGAAGGAATGCATCAGGATGCTGAAACACCCACAGTTGCAGTCGTAGAAGGAGGTTACTCTCCAATCTCCTCTCATGCCCTCTCCGAGCTCGTCTTGTTCATGAGACCCCCTTCCTGCTCCCTCGAACCTATTCCCACTAAACTGCTGACCACCCAACTTCCCTTCCTGGCTCCCATGTTAGTTGATATTGTTAACGGTTCCCTCTCCTCAGGTATTGTCCCCCTCTCCTTCAAATCTGCCATCATCACCCCTCTCCTCAAAAAAACAACCCTTGACCCCATCCGTCCTTGCAAACTACCGCCCCATCTCCAAGCTCCCTTACCTCTCCAAAGTCCTTGAATGTGCTGTTGCCTCCCAAATCCGTGCCAATCTTTCCCGGAACTCCATGTTTGAATCCCTCCAATCAGGTTTCCGCCCCACCACAGTACCGAAACGACTCTTATCAAAGTCACAAATGACATCCTATGTGACTGTGACAAAGGTAAACTATCCCTCCTCGTCCTTCTCGACCAGTCTGCAGCCTTTGACACGGTTGGCCACTCCATCCTCCTCCAACGCCTCTCCACCATCGTCCAGCTGGGTGGGACTGCACTCGCCTGGCTCCATTCTTATCTAATCGTAGCCAAAGAATCACCTGCAACGGCTTCTCTTCCTGCTCCCGCATCATTACCTCTGGTGTCCCCAAGGATCTATCCTTGACCCCCTCCTATTTCTCATCTACATGTTGCCCCTTGGCAATATCATCCAAAAACACGGTGTCAGTTTCCACATGTACGCTGACAACACCCAGCTCTACCTTACCACCACCTCCCTCAACCACTCCACTGTCTCTAAATTATCAGACTGCTTGTCCGACATCCAGTACTGGATGAGCAGAAATTTCCTCCAACTAAATATTGGGAAGACCAAAGCCATTGCCTTCGGTCCACACCACAAACTCCGTTCACTAGCCACTGACTCCATCCCTCTCCCTGGCAACTGTCTGAGGCTGAACCAGACTGTTTGCAACTTTGCTGTCATTTTTGACCCTAAGATGAGCTTCCGACCACATATCTGCGCCATCACTAAGACCGCCTATTTCCACCTCCGGAACATCGCTCGAGTCCACCCCTGCCTCCGCTCATCTGCTGCTGAAACCCTCATCCATGCCTTTGCTACCTCTAGACTTGACTATTCCAACACACTCCTGGCTGGCCTCCCACATTCTACCCTCCGTAAACTTGAGCTCACCCAAAACTCTGCTGCCCGTGTCCTAACTCGCACCAAGTCCCGTTCACCCATCACCCCTGTGCTCGCTGACCTATCAGGATCTCCAGGCTCCCGGTTAAGCAATGCCTCAATTTTAAAATTCTCAACCTGTTTTTAAATCACTCCATGGCTTCGCTCCTCCCTATCTCTGTAATCTCCTCCAGCCCCACAAGCCTCCGAGATATCTGCACTCCTCTAATTCTGGCCTCTTGCGCATCCCCGATTTTAATTGCTCCACAAAAGCAAAATGCTGCGGATGCTGGAAATCTGAAATAAAAACAGAAAATGCTGGAAATACTCAGCAGGTCAGGCAGCATCTGTGGAGAGAGAAATAGAGTTAACGTTTCAGATCGACGACCGGCGGGGGTTTGCTCGTGGAGATCGCAACCTTTCTACCCAGGGCATAACGGGTCATATAACACTTGAATGCGCCTTGTTAACTACTGCTCAGATAGGAGCAGATGGAATCCCCGCCGAGGCACTAAAACATGGTGGAGAAGCATTATTGGCGTGAATACATGAACTCATTTCTCTTATTTGGAAGGAGGAGAGCATGCCAGGGGATCTCAGAAACGCCATAATCGTGACCATCTTCAAGAAAGGTGACAAGTCCGATTGCGGTAATTACAGAGCAGTCTCCCTGCTGACTGTCACAGGGAAAGTCATCACAAGAATCCTCCTCAATCGCCTTCTCCCAGTGGCTGAAGAGCTCCTCCCAGAGTCGCAATGCGGATTCCGCCCACTAAGGGACACAATGGACATGATCTTCACTGCGCGTCAATTACATGGCCTTCTTTGACCTCACAAAGGCCTTCGACACCATCAACCGTGAGGGATTATGGAGTGTCCTCCTCACATTCGGCTGCCCTCAAAAGTTTGTCACCATCCTCCGCCTGCTTCACGACGACTCGCAAGCTGTGATCCTGACCAATGGATCCACCACAGACCCAATTCACGTACGGACTGGGCTCAAGCAAGGCTCTGTCATCGCACCAACGCTCTTCTCGATCTTCCTGGCTGCAATTCTCCATCTCACCCTCAGTAAGCTCCCCGCTGGAGTGGAGCTAATCTACAGAACAAACAGGAAACTGTTCAACTTCCATCGCCTCCAGTCCAGATCCAAGGTCGTCCCATCCTCTGTCATCGAATTACAGTATGCAGATGACGCTTGTGTCTGTGCACACTCTGAGGCTGAACTCCAAACCATCGTCAACATCTTAACCGAAGGGTACGAGAGCATGGGCCTAACACTAAACATCCGTAAGACAAAGGTCCTCTACCAACCTGCCCCCGCCACACAGTACTGCTCCCCGATTATCAAAATCCATGACAAGGCCTTGGACAACGTGGACCACTTTCCATACCTCGGGGGCCTACTGTCAACAAGGGCAGATGTCAATGACGAAGTCCAACACTGCCTTCAGTGTGCCAGTGCAGCCTTCGGTCTCCTGAGGAAGAGAGTGTTTGAAGACCAGGACCTCAAACCCAGCACCAAGCTCATGGTCTACAGAGCAGTAGTAATACCCACCCTCCTGTATGGTTCAGGGACATGGAGAGGTACCACCAATGCTGCCTCCGCAAGATCCTGCAAATCCATTGGCAGGATAGGTGCACCAACGTCAGTGTTCTTGCTCAGGCCAACATCCCCAGCATTGAAGCTTTGACCATGCTCGATCAGCTCCGATGGATGGGCCACGTCGTCCGCATGCTCGATACGAAACTCCCAAAACAAGCGCTCTACTCAGAGCTCCGACATGGCAAGAAAGCCCCAGGTGGGCAGAGGAAACGCTTCAAGGACACCCTCAAAGCCTCCTTGAAAAAGTGCAACATCCCCACCAACACCTGGGAATCCCTGGCCCAAGACTGTACAAAGTGGAGGAGAAGCATCTGGGAATGCGCCGAACACCTCGAGTCTCTTCGCCGGAAGCAAGCGGAAGCCAAGTGCAAACAGCGGAAGGAGCGCACGTCAACCCAAGCACCCCACCCACCCGCCCCTTCAACCACTGTCTGCCCCACCTGTGACAGAGACTGTAGGTCCCGCATTGGACTCATCAGTCACCTGAGAACTCATTTTTAGTGTGGAACCTAGTCACCCTCGGTTCCGAGGGACTGCCTAAGAAGAAGACTGCTCAGATACTAGTAATGTATCAAGTCTCGCTTACATTGAATAAAGTATAATCACTGTCACCAATAAGGGTCAAGTCGAATCTTTTGGAACTTAAGAGTGGAAGGGTTAATTGGCACTGACCCAGAAACTCAACACAGTCAACTTCTGCCAGATCTTCAGCTGTTTTTGTAAAGTTAGCCCTCTTAAAATCTGGGACCAGCATTAGATTGGCCAATAAGATTAAACCTAATTATATTATGACATCTGGTATTAGATTCAAGAATGAAGGGAGCAGAAGTAGGAGCTTTGAGAAAACAATTAGTTATGGAGAAAAGGAGCCCCGTGTTGGCTAGGGTGATTTGCAATAGTAAGCGGATTTGGCAATGGGGAGTGCGGCATGGAGAATCATGATATGGTCAAACTAAATCTGGTGATTTACTGGGAACAAGGCATCAGAAATGGAGTTGGATGTGAAGGAATGGTTTTGTAGTCCAAAGGCAAGTGATATCATGACTAATGGGAGCCAATATGTAAAGAATTGGGAGTTAGAAAGTCATGAGGGAACTAATGGGAAGTTTTTTTTCCATGGGAAATTGTGGGGTGTGATTGGAAGGGTCAGAAATGTGGGTGGAAAAGAAGACAAGGAAGTGGTCAAGAGATAGCTTTATCAACAACAACCGCTTGCATTGGAAAAACGTCCCAGGATGCCTCAGTGAACAGAGCACCAGATGCAGAAAGGCCATGAGAAATGGTGAGGTCAAGAGGGAGGCCTTGGGTACAGCAGGGAATTTATGTTACGAGTTAAGAATAAATAATGAGAGGAGGGGACAGAAACCGAAAGAGGCGTCTACCAGAGTTTAGACGCAAGTTGAAGTCTTCAAAAATAAGTAGTCAAAAGCAAGGGAAGGAGAAAAGGAAGGATATCACAATGAGGGAGACAGCAGGGGGCTTGAAAGGAAGTAAACAACAAAAATTTTGAAAGGGAGGCTGAGAGGATGGAACAGGGTGAGATGTTTTAAAGTGTAAATGCCAGGGGAAGAGGCCAAAGTGCAATTTGCTGATTAGGGCTATACCGCTGCCAGGGCAACCACAGCAGGGAAAATGGTTGAAAGTATAATCGACTGGCGAGGTTTCGGTGAGGGGAAAGAAAGTCATTTGATGAGCGGGAGAGGCAATTGAGGAAGGCATGGTGCTGTGAAAATGGGAGGAGAAAGGGGCATGGGAAGGGGACAAGGTTGGATAGGAATTAGTAGAAGCGAGTGCAGGGACCAGAACTGTCGTAAGAATGGGGATGATGGCAGTAGATAACCAGTCCAAAAATTAGAGGAGCCAGGTGAAGGAGAAAGGAAGGAACACTGGCCGAAGGACAATGGAGGAGCAAAGGAGATGTCAACAATCAGAGTAGCAGTGAGTGGAGGAAGCTTGCAGATAAACCAGAAGCTGCTAAGGTTCAGAGATAGGGTCAAGAATCAGCGGAGGTTGATCCAAAGGCATACAGAGGAGTGGGCTGATGAAGACAAAAGTGAGGTTGATTCAGGAGGCCAGCAGCGGAGCAGATTCACAGCACAATATAATTTAATTAATACTTAATGTGATTGCTACACTTGGCGGGGAGGGAAGAGATCTACTCTCGGGGAGCTCATTTATGAATTTCCTCCCTTTACATTGTAATTTAATTTGTGAATTCCAATTGTACACAATAGTCTCCAAATACAACAATTTTATTCTGCAGGACAATCTCGCGAGAAGAAACTCTTGGCAAAGAGAAATTGATGGAGTAAAAATTATTCATAGTTCATGATCATTGCCCCAAAGGCAGACAGCAGAACTAATTCTAAGTCCAAATTACCAGGCAGCAATTCAGCAACCGCCAGTAGCTCTAAATGGGGTCCTCAGTGGAGGGGCAGCACATATACACCTGGGGCCACTACTGGGCAAGAATTCAACCTGAAGCTGCCGATAACACCCGAGGGGAGAGCAATAGACCCTGGCACAGTGTTCTTTTATTGAAAGGAACAGTAAATAGAGGCTCTGCAGTAGCACCTCTGTGGGAGGCAATAGTAAACACAGACCCTGGGGCAGCATCTCTTTGTGAGAGTCAATAGTAAACACAGACCCTGGGGCAACATCTCTTTGTAAGAGTCAATAGTAAACACAGAAATAACAACAGAAAACGCTGGAAAAACTCAGCAGGCCAGGCAACATCCGTGGAGAGAGAAAGAGAGTTAACGTTTCAGGTCGAAACCCTTCGTCGGAACTGAAAGAGCAAGAAATAAACAGATAAAAATGCAAGGGGGAGGCTGGGGGGAGGAATAAAAGAACAAAAGGGATGGTCTTTAGTGAGTAGAGACATTGAGAGATGCTCAAGGCAAGACGAGATGGTAATGGGACAGGTTGAGAAACAAAAGGTAAGGTGTGAAATGCTGGCAGAATCAGAGACAGCTGCCTTGGGGGGAGAGAGAGAAAAAAAGGAAAAAGGCACGGACCAAAAGAGTGGATAAAATGTATACATATGTGGTAGGGGCCGGGGTTATGATCTAAAATTGTTGAACTCGATATTGAGTCCGGAAGGCTGTAAAGTGCCTAAACGGAAGATGAGGTGCTGTTCCTGAAGCTTACGCTGCGCTTCCGTGGAACAATGCAAGAGGCCGAGGACGGTGAGGTCTGAGTGAGCGTGGAGTGGTGAATTAAAATGACAAGCGACCGGAAGCTCAGGGTCACCCTTCCGGACTGAACGGAGGTGTTCCGCAAAGCGGTCACCCAATCTGCGTTTGGTCTCCCAATGTAGAGGAGACCACATCGTGAGCAGCGAATACAGTATACTAGATTGCAAGAAGTACAAGTAAATCGCTGTTTCACCTGGAAGGGGTGTTTGGGGCCCTGGAGAGTGGGAAGGGGGGATGTATAAGGGCAGGTGTTGCATCTCCTGCGCTTGCACGGGAAGGTGCCGGGTGAAGGGGAAGGGGTGCTGGGGGTGATAGAGGAGTGGACTAGGGTGTCTCGGAGGGAGCGGTCCCTACGGAATGCTGAAAGGGGAGGTGAGGGGAAGATACGTTTGGTGGTGGGATCACGTTGGAGGTGGCGGAAATGGCGGAGGATGATCCGTTGAATGTGGAGGCTGGTGGGGTGAAAGGTGAGGACAAGGGGAACTCTATCGTGGTTCCGGGAGGGAGGGGCCGGGGTGAGGGCAGAAGTGCGGGAGATGGAACGGACACGGTCGAGGGCCGTGTTGACCACGGTAGAGGGGAATCCTCGGTTGAGGAAAAAGGAAGACATGTCGGAAGCACTGGTATGGAAGGTGGCATCGTCGGAGCAGATGCGGCGGAGACGGAGAAACTGGGAGAAGGGAATAGAGTCCTTACAGGAGGCAGGGTGGGAGGAAGTGTAGTCCAGGTAGCTGTGGGAGTCAGTGGGCTTGTAGTGAATGTTGGTCAATAACCTATCCCCAGAGATGGAGACGGAGAAGTCGAGGAAGGGGAGGGAAGAGTCGGAGATGGACCATGTGAAGGTGAGGGAAGGGTGGAAATTGGAGGCAAAGTGAATGAAATTGTCTAGTTCAGGGCGAGAGCAGGAAACGGCACCGATACAGTCGTCAATGTACCGGAAAAAGAGGTGAGGGAGGGGACCCGAGTAGGACTGGAACAAAGAGTGTTCTACATATCCCACGAAAAGGCAGGCATAGCTAGGACCCATGCGGGTACCCATAGCAACACCTTTGATTTGGAGGAAATGAGTGGAGTCAAAGGAGAAGTTGTTCAATGTGAGAACAAGTTCAGCCAGGCGGAGGAGGGTGGCAGTGGATGGGGACTGGTTGGGCCTCTGTTCAAGGAAGAAGCGGAGCGCCCTCAGGCCATCCTGGTGGGGGATGGAGGTGTAGAGGGATTGTACGTCCATGGTGAAAAGGAGGCAGTTGGGGCCAGCAAACTGGAAACTGTTAAAGTGGCGGAGGGCGTCAGAGGAATCGCGGATGTAGGTGGGAAGGGACTGGACAAGGGGAGAAAAAATAGAATCGAGATAGGAAGAGATAAGTTCCGTGGGGCAAGAGCAGGCTGAAACGATGGGTCTACCAGGGCAGTCCTGTTTGTGGATCTTGGGAAGGAGGTAGAAGCGGGCTGTGCGGGGTTGGGGAACTATGAGGTTGGCGGCCGCGGTGGGAAGATCTCCAGAGGAGATGAGGTCAGTGACAGTCTTGGACACGGTGGCTTGATGTTCTGTAGTGGGGTCATGGTCCAGGTGGAGGTAGGAGGAGGTGTCGGAGAGTTGGCGTTCAACTTCCGCTAGGTAGAGGTCGGTTCGCCAAACAACAACAGCACCACCCTTGTCAGCAGGTTTAATGACAATGTCGGGGTTGGATCTGAGAGAATGGAGTGCTGCAAGTTCAGAGGGAGGTAGGTTGGAGTGAGAGAGGGGAGCAGAGAAATTGAGCTGGCCGATGTCACGGCAGCAGTTAGCAATGAAAGATCTAGAGAGGGTAAGAGGCCAGAGGGAGGGGTCCAGGTGGAACGAGAATTCTGAAAGCGGGAGAAAGGGTCAGCCGTGCGGGGGGAAGACTCCTGGCCAGAGAAGTGGGCACGGAGACGGAGGCGGCGGAAAAAGAGCTCAGCATCGTGCCGAGCTCGAAATTCATTGAGATGGGGGCGTAAGGGGATGAAGCTCAGGCCTTTGCTGAGGACTGATTGTTCGGAGTCAGAGAGGGGAAGGTCAGAGGGGATAGTGAAAACGCGGCAGGGGGTGAGATTGGGAGAAGGGGGGTCAGAGGAAAGTGAAGGGGAAGAAGGTTCCGGAGGGGCGTTAGTGTCCAAGAGTTGTTGAATCTAGTATACTGTATTCGCTGCTCACGATGTGGTCTCCTCTACATTGGGGAGACCAAACGCAGATTGGGTGACCGCTTTGCGGAACACCTCCGTTCAGTCCGGAAGGGTGACCCCGAGCTTCCGGTCGCTTGTCATTTTAATTCACCACTCCACGCTCACTCAGACCTCACCGTCCTCGGCCTCTTGCATTGTTCCACGGAAGCGCAGCGTAAGCTCCAGGAACAGCACCTCATCTTCCGTTTAGGCACTTTACAGCCTTCCGGACTCAATATCGAGTTCAACAATTTCAGATCATAACCCCGGCCCCTACCACATATATATACATTTTATCCACTCTTTTGGTCCGTGCCTTTTTCCTTTTTTTCTCTCTCTCCCCCCACGGCAGCTGTCTCTGATTCTGCCAGCATTTCACACCTTACCTTTTGTTTCTCAACCTGTCCCATTACCATCTCGTCTTGCCTTGAGCATCTCTCAATGTCTCTACTCACTAAAGACCATCCCTTTTGTTCTTTTATTCCTCCCCCCAGCCTCCCCCTTGCATTTTTATCTGCTTATTTCTTGCTCTTTCAGTTCCGACGAAGGGTTTCGACCTGAAACGTTAACTCTCTTTCTCTCTCCACGGATGTTGCCTGGCCTGCTAAGTTTTTCCAGCGTTTTCTGTTGTTATTTCGGATTTCCAGCATCCGCAGTATTTTGCTATCGTAATAGTAAACACAGACCCTGGGGCAGCATCTCTTTGTAAGAGTCAATAGTAAACACAAACCCTGGGGCAGCATCTCTTTGTGAGAGTCAATAGTAAACACAGACCCTGGGGCAGCATCTCTTTGTGAGAGTCAATAGTAAACACAGACCCTGGGGCAGCATCTCTTTGTGAGAGTCAATAGTAAACACAGACCATGGGCGCCCCCATGTGATGAAGTCTGGTAACTGCTCTTCTCTTCGACGGGACCTCCGTTTGTCTCTTCAACCTTGTTCATCTTCACTGCTTTAAGTTTCTCTCCTTTTGTTCTTTCATCCCCTCCTCACTTTTCCCAGCTTTATCCTTGCCTTAAATCTATTTCATTTCCTGCTATTTCCAGTTCTGACGAAAGGTCTTCGACCTGAAACGTTAACTCCGTTTCTCTCTCCACGGATGCTGCCTGGCCTGCTGAGTTTTTCCAGCGTTTTCTGTTGTTATTTCGGATTTCCAGCATCCGCAGTATTTTGCTATGGTAAATACAGATCCTGGGGCTGCGCCTGGAAAATACAGGCTCTGAGAGGACAGTAAATAAGCTTGTCAGAAGCATAGGGAAAAAGCTGGACCAGAAAGACCACTTTGGCTTCCTCTGCACTGATATTTCTATAATTTTATATATTATGCAGATATAGTTTCCTTGGTGTGATCGTTGAATGGGGGGAGCTGGCTATCAACCAGCTCGGTGAAGCAAGAGGTGATTCAGTCTCATTGCAAACTTTACTGATAAATCCCAAGATTCTAGATTTAAAGCAATTTAACTAATAATTTGTAGTACTGACTCCAAAAAAGTAATTCCTCATTTTGCCTGAATCATCAGGGATGTCAGAACATAATGTTCCTCCTCTCAAGTTTCCTCTCCGGACACGTGTAATACCTCAGGTGGGAGAGAGGGAGAGGGGGTAGGGGAATGGAGGAGAGAACCTCATCTATCTGTTCGAACACACCAATGTTCCAGTCCCTCTACTCAAGCAGTGTGGCCTAGTAACAGATGTCAAAAGCTCCTTCTGCAATCCTGCCCATCATTGTGCCTTACTGAGAGGCTCCACACAAGGGAGGCAGCATTGGCTGGGCTGGCAGTTCTGCAAGGATGGATCTAGAAGCAGAGGCATAGCAAGGGCTATGTTAAAGGAAGGCAGAACTGTCTGGATTAAGAGAGAGAGAGAGAAATAGGACCTGGCTGATGAGGTGGGATGAGCCCATCAATGATTTTTAAATAAAACAGAATTCAAACCATTTCATTTTTTTTTAATCCTCAGGAAGAATGAAGACAAATTATAAACATTTCTTTTTTCCACTCTCCTCACAAGGGCATCGACTCTTGCTGGGCAACACCTTCAAGGGCACCAGCCACTCCCCCAATCCCTCACTCCATGACCATTCCTCACAGACAGTGAGGGCCCAAATTTTATGGGGTTCCACCAGACTCCCACCGTAACTCCAGCTGGAGTCCAGCAGAACCCGGTGGCAGGGAGGCGGTGACTCCAGGTCCCCAGCGGTTCTGGGATTTCCCAGTTGGATTTGTATGTGGCAGAACCTCTGCCCATTCCTTACAAGGCCAATGGCACTGTGCGGCGGAGAGGGAGTCGGTGACGGCCTACGCTGGGAGTTGCTGCTCAGCAGGGACCTGCCCAATCACTGGAGACTGGGACTCGGAGAGACGAGGCACAAGTCAGCCCCAGCTGGCAGGGAAAATAAAGAGGGTGCTCGGGCGAGAGGAGTGGCTTGGACCTCCAAAGAGCAAGTTAGGGTGTTTTTTTTTTAAATAGACAACTGAACCAGCCCCCTCACACAGGGGGTTTGGACAACACCCCCCCCCCCCCCCCCCAAAAAAAGAAAACAACAGGCAGGTGCTGGATTGGGTTGCTACATGGGGAAGGTGGGTGCCAGAGATGCCGCCATGGTTACATGGGACACTACCAACCCCGTGCAACTTAGAGACCTTCCCACTAACCCTGCCAAATTCAGCAGGGCGATTCAAGTAAGAATTGTGATGGAATACATCTCCACTTGCCTGGATGAGTGCAGCTCCAGCAACACTCAAGAAGTTTGACACCATCCAGGACAAAGTAGCCCGTTTGATTGGCACCCCATCCACCACCTTAAACATTCACTCCCTCCACCACCGGCGTACCGTGGCTGCAGTGTGTACCATCTACAAGATGCACTGCAGCAACTCGCCAAGGCTTCTTCGGCAGCACCTCCCAAACCCTCGACCTCTTCCACCTAGAAGGACAAGGGCAGCAGGCGCATGGGAACACCACCACCTCCAAGTTCCCCTCAAGTCACACACCATCCTGACTTAGAAGTATATCGCCGATCCTTCATTCGTCGCTGGGTCAAAATCCTGGAACTCCCTACCTAACAGCACTGTGGGAGTACCTTCACCACACGGACTGCAGCGGTTCAAGAAGGTGGCTCACCACCACCTTCTCAAGGCAACTAGGGATGGGCAATAAATGCTGGCCTTGCCAGCGACACCCACATCCCATAAAAACGAATTAAAAAAAACTCAGGCATGATCCTCGTGTAACCACAGAGCCCCGTAGATTTTCAGGGCTCGAGTGTCAGCAAGCTATTCGACTGCGGAGTTCAGTCCTGTGCTCATTGATTCTCTGCCCACACACACACACACATTGCAATATGGGAAACCGTATTGTATTCAGGAATTTAAAGAAATCCACACGGAAGCTCGTGTTCCGTGCTCCCCTACAATAACAACACGTGTTACACTTCATTGTGATTCCGTGAATGTTAAGCATTTGGGGATATTTGAGTCATGTGGCGATATAAATACAAGCTTTTCTTTCCTTTACATCATTTACAGAAAATGTAGTCATTCTAATTCGGTGCGGCAGTAACCGCAGACACTCTCAGTATGGTCTGGACAATGCAGACTGTGTACAACCTTGCAGATCATATCTCGAAAAGTCACACACGACCCTTAGCTGGAAGCTTCATCGACCAGCTTAAAATAGAGTGCAGGCTCGCAGGCAACAGAAAGCTCTCAAACCACACTGTTTGCAGCGAGCAACTGTGGAGCACCAGTCTGTGAGGTCAGTGTTACAGAATAACATTGCTAACCACCCAACGTACTGACAGGACAGCGTGACACTGTCTCCAGTTCTCAGTAACCGAAAACCTCCCAGTAGAATCAGTTAAACACTCTTGACACTTAAAGAATAGCATTTTTGAAGCATTTCAGAGCAAAATCCTATCCGTTTACTACAAATGCCGAGGGTCAAACAATAGGCAGAGAAAACAAATTAAGTAGCAGATGGAGAAATTGCTGAACTTAATGATAATTGACAGTGTTTCCTCTACATGATATTCTCCCTCCTTTCTACCTTCCCATTCCCTCAAGATTTCCTTGTTTACATACAGCAACACAAGAAACCTAGATGACTTGGAAATGGCTGTACAATATAAATACAACAACAAAATACAGCGGATGCTGGAAATCTGAAATAACAACAGAAAATGCTGGAAACACTCAGCAGGCCAGGCAGCATCGAGGAGAGAGAAACAGAGTTAACATTTCAGGTCTGTGACCCTTCAGGTCCTGGCCTGCTGCGTGTTTCCAGCATTTTCTATTGTACAATATAAATACTTGACACATTTATATGGAATGGTTTCTACTTAAATGGATGTTAATATAGCAGGGTAAAAAAAACATGTCATAAATTTGTGTTAGACGTCTCATTTCCGGTCCGATAATACCATTGCTCCCTTGTATCGCACGTGACACAGCAGCCGTGGTATTTCTTGCTCGCCGCCTTTAACTTTCCCCTTTTGAGCAATGTTCTTACTCCTCTGGTCTCCTAAATAATACTGCACTACTTGCATCATAAAACAACTGATTCCAACTTCGCATCCACTTTTCCTGGAATAGAATTCCACATTAGTCCAGGATTTGTGTTCACAGCTCACAGAGATAGAGGGAGAAATGAAAGGTTCCCTGCCAGTTGGTGGCAAAGATTCGACATGACCTGAGTCAGATCGTCTCCTTGCACTCGTTCATTTCCTACATTACAATGACCGCACTTCAAAGTACTTAATTTGCTGTAAGGCACTTTGGAATGTTCCAAGGTCGTGAAAGGCGCTATATAAATGCAAGTACAAAAGCAAAATACTGCAGATGCTGGAAATCTGAAATAAAAACAGAAAATGCTGGAAATACTCAGCAGGTCAGGCAGCATCTGTGGAGAGATAAACAGAATTAACGTTTCAGGTCGATGACCCTTCGTCAGGACTGGAAATAGCTGGAAGAGGGAACAGGTTTTTAAGCAAGTGTAGGGGCAGGGAAAGGGGGGAGGGGAGGAAAGAACAAAAGGGAAGGTCTGTGATAGGATGGAAGGCAGGAGAGATTAAGAGACATTAAGAGAGATTAAGAGATGATGCAAGGCAAAAGGAGATGGTACTGGGACAAGTTAAGAAACATAGGATGGCTCTAGATGAAGTGTAAATGGCACTGGCAGAATGAAAGACAGCTGCCATGTGGGAGAGAGAAAAATAATAATAAAGTAAATGGGAAAAAAAAAGATGGGGCCGAGGTTACAGTCTGAAATTGTTGAACTCGATTTTGAGTCCAGAAGGCTGTAAAGTGCCTAATCGAAAGATGAGGTGCTGTTCCTCGATCTTACGCTGAGCTTCAGTGGAACAATGCAAGAGGCCGAGGACGGTGAGGTCTGAGTGGGAGTGGAGCGGAGAATTAAAGTGACAGGCGACCGGAAGCTCGGGGTCCCCCTTACGGACTGAATGGAGGTGTTCCACAAAGCTGTCACCCAATCTGCGTTTGGTCTCCCCAATGTAGAGGAGACCGCATCGTGAGCAGTGAATACAGTATACTAAATTGGAAGAAGTACAAATAAATCGCTGTTTCACCTAGAAGGAGTGTTTGGGGCCCTGGACAGTGGAAAGGGAGGAGGTAAAAGGGCATGTGTTGCATCTCCTGCCCTTACACAGGAAGGTGCTGGGCGAAGGGGAAGGGGTGTTGGGGGTAATAGAGGAATGGACCAGGGTGTCGCGGAGGGAGCGGTCCCTTTGGACTGCTGAAAGGGGAGGTGAGGGGAAGATGTGTTTGGTGGTGGGATCACACTGGAAGTGGCGGAAATGGCAGAGGATGATCCGTTGAATGTGGAGGCTGGTGGGGTGAAAGGTGAGGACAAGGGGAACCCTATCGTGGTTCCGGGAGGGAGGGGAAGGGGTGAGAGCAGAAGTGCGGGAAAGAGAACGGACACAGTCAAGGGCCGTGTCAACCACAGTAGAAGGGAATCCTTGGTTGAGGAAAAAGGAAGACATGTCGGACGCACTAGGATGGAAGGTGGCATCGTCAGAGCAGATGCGGAAGAGACGGAGAAACTGGGAGAATGGAATGGAGTCCTTACAGGAAGCGGGGTGGGAGGAAGTGTAGTCCAGGTAGCTGTGGGACTCAGTGGGCTTTTAGTGAATGTTTGTCAATAGCCTATCGCCAGAGATGGAGACAGAGAAGTCGAGGAAGGGAAGGGAAGAGTCGGAGATGGACCATGTGAAGGTGAGGGAAGGGTGGAAATTGGAAGCAAAGTGAATGAAATTTTCAAGTTCAGGGCGAGAGCAGGAAACAGCACTGATACAGTCATCAATGTACCGGAAAAAGAGGTGAGGGAGGGGACCTGAGTAGGACTGGAACAAAGAATGTTTCACATATCCCACGAAAAGGCAGGCATAGCTAGGACCCATGTGGGTTCCCATAGCAACACCTTTAATTTGAAGGAAGTGAGTGGAGTCAAAGGAGAAGTTGTTCAATGTGAGAACAAGTTCAGCCAGGCGGAGGAGGGTGGTGGTGGATGGGGACTGGTTGGGCCTCTGTTCAAGGAAGAAGCGGAGTGCCCTCAGGCCATCCTGGTGGGAGATGGAGGTGTACAGGGATTGGACGTCCATAGTGAAAAGGAGACGGTTGGGGCCAGGAAACTGGAAACTGCTAAAGTGGCAGAGGGCGTCGGAAGAGTCGCGGATGTAGGTGGGAAGAGACTGGACAAGGGGAGAAAAAAGAGTCGAGATAGGACGAGATAAGTTCCGTGGGGCAAGAACAGGCTGAAACGATGGGTCTACCAGGGCAGTCCTGTTTGTGGATCTTGGGAAGGAGGTAGAAGTGGGCTGTGCGGGGTTGGGGAACTATGAGGTTGGCGGCAGTGGAGGGAAGATCTCTAGAGGAGATGAGGTCAGTGACGGTCTTGGAAACGGTGACTTGATGTTCGGTAGTGGGGTCATGGTCCAGGCGGAGGTAGGAGGAGGTGTCGGAGAGTTGGCGTTCAGCCTCTGCTAGGTAGAGGTCGGTTCGCCAAACAACAACAGCAACACCCTTGTCAGCAGGTTTAATGACAATGTTCGGGTTGGATTTGAGAAAATGGAGTGCTGCAAGTTCAGAGGGAGGGAGGTTGGAGTGAGTGAGGGGAGCAGATAAATTGAGATGGCCAATGTCACGCCAGCAGTTTGCAATGAAAAGATCTAGAGAGGTTAAGAGGCCAGAGGGAGGGGTCCAGGTAGAACGAGAATTCTGAAAACGGGAGAAAGGGTCAGCTGTGCGGGGGGGAAGACTCCTGGCCAAAGAAGTGGGCACGGAGACGAAGGCGGTGGAAAAAGAGCTCAGCATCGTGCCGAGCTCGAAATTCATTGAGGTGGGGGCGTAAGGGGATGAAGCTCAGGCCTTTGCTAAGGACTGATCATTCGGGGTCAGAGAGGGGAAGGTCAGAGGGGATAGTGAAAACACAGCAGGGGGTGAGATTGGAAGAAGTGATGGGGTCAGAGGAAAGTGAAGGGGAAGAAGGTTCCGGAGGGGTGTTGGTGTCCAAGAGTTGTTGAAGCTTACGATCCTTGACACCTGAAAGGAAGAAAAAAAGTTTTTTGTTAAAGCGCCGGGTGAGGCGAAGGATGAAATGGAACTGGACAGGACCAGGACAGCTTTGAGATAGAGTGAGTCGGTGCTGCTGAGGAGAGAGGTCGAGAGTGTTCATGTGACGGCACATGGCATTCAGCATGGATTTCAGGATACGGCGAGAGCAGTGGTTCGAGGAACGCTGAATATCTTGGAGATACCTGTAGTCCTGGATGGTTCCAAAACACGAAGGGTGGAATTTCAGTTGGAATCCACATGGAGTAAGTCGGAGCCGGAGACCGTTGCTGAGGAAAGATATGTGGTTGTGAAAGCGAGTTTTGGTAGATACCTGGTCAAACATGAGAAGGGAGACAGAAAGCAATGAAGATGAACAAGGTAAAAGAGAAAAACGGAAAACCCGTCAGAGAGAAGAGCAGAACTTTTTCAAGGTGGGCATTCTTAGAAGAGGAGTGGCAGTGAATGAAACACTAGTACAAAAGCAAAATACTGTGGATGCTGGAAATCTGAAATAAAAACAGAAAATGCTGGAAATACACAGCAGGTCAGGCAGCATCTGTGAAGAGAGAAACAGAGTTAACGTTTCAGGTGGATGACCCTTCGTCAGAACTGGAAAAAGCTGGAGATGGAACAGGTTTTAACCTCAGAACACCTCCTATAACACATTTACACAGAAGCCATCCTGTGCCCTTTGGAATGAGAGTGCCAAGCTTTGAATGAGGGACATCTTTGCACTGCAATCACCCCAATTAAAGAAAGGACTTGCATTTATATGCTGTTGTTGGGTAGGGCGTTGTTGCTGCTGCTGTTGGGTACAGGCGGAGGTAGGAGGAGGTGTCATGCCATGCCATGCTATGCTTTCCCTTGTCAGACAGTGTTGCCGT
This sequence comes from Squalus acanthias, assembly GCA_030390025.1. Taxonomy (NCBI): domain Eukaryota; kingdom Metazoa; phylum Chordata; class Chondrichthyes; order Squaliformes; family Squalidae; genus Squalus; species Squalus acanthias. Next base: position 62,863,880 of record CM059430.1, read on the forward strand.
CAATTATTGGCAGGTAAAGTCCTCATGTCTCGCAGTGACATGGTGGTGGGGGGTGGTGGGGGTGAATTAAGTTGCTAGGACGGCAGGAGAGGGTAGAGAGCAATTTTGTACTGGATGGGCGACAAACTCTTCTGGGCGCAACTTTATTATCTATGGGCAGTTAGCAGCAACAACACCCTACCCAACAACAACACCCTACTCAACAACAACACCCTACCCAACAACAACAACACCCTACCCAACAACAGCAGCTGCAACAAAAACAACAACAAAAAATTCAGATCTCTCATTATTTTTGTTCGTTGTATAAATGCTGTTTGGGGTCTTTGAAAGGTTAATGACTTGATATCTTTACTTTATCTCTTTCTCCTGACTCCCCTCTTGACTTCAAGCAATCCCAGTTCAGTTTCTAATATCTTGAGGCCTTGGAGAGGGTGCAGAGTAGATTTACTAGAATGGTACCAGGGATGAGGGTCTTCAGTTATCTGGAGAGATTAAAGAAGCTGGGGTTGTTCTCCTTAGAGCAGAGAAGGTTAAGAGGAGATTTAATAGAGGTGTTCAAAATCATCAAGGGTTTTGAAAGAGTAAATAAGGAGAAACTGTTTCCACTGGCAGAAGGGTCGGTAACCAGAGGTCACAGATTTAAGGTGATTGGCAAAAAAACTAGAGGTGACACGGGAATTTTTTTACGCAGCGAGTTGTTATGATCTGTAATGCACTGCCTGAAATGGCAGCGGAAGCAGATTCAATAACATCTTTCAAAAGGGAATTGGATAAATATTTGAAAAGGTAAAATTTGCAGGGTCATAGCGAAAGAGCAGGGGAGTGGAACTAATTGGATAGCTCTACCAAAGAGCCAGCACAGGCATGATGGGCCAAATGGCCTCCTTCTATGCTGTGTGATTCTATCTGGTGATATCTTTTATCAAGCTCAAAGCCAGGTTGAGGGCAGGTTCGGGTATGGCGGGGGCTCTAGGCCCAGGATGCTGGGCTGGGGGAGTTGGGGAATTTTTTCAGAATTTCATTAAGGAAAATTATTAAATTTTCTTACTTATGTTTTTATTATTATTTGAGAGTAATTTTTGTTTGGCAGACTCCACAAGCCATGTTGGCACCTCACTCAATGTAGTGTGTTTGCCGTTGCCTTGTTCACTCTGAGGCACTACATGGAAGCTGACTTTTCCTTTAGGCCAGACATTTCATGGCATTAATAATAATGACATTTGAGTTTCGGTTTGGGGTTTATCTGCATTTGACTTTCCAGTCGCGTTGTTTGTGTTTCCTCATCAAAATGATTTTGGGCATTTTGCTTTGGTCACTCAAGTCATAATAATATAGTTAGATATGTAAATTGATCTCCTTTTGGCTAGTCATTAGCATTACCCAATGCAATAATAACTAATAATAAAGCATGTGTTTGCTGTGCTGGGGCTGGATGGCGCCCAGCCTGCCTTTGCATGCTTGATGCTTCCTTCTCTCCCTTTTTTGGGGGGAAGGATGTGTATCTTTGCTTTATCCCCTTTGCTGTTCTGCCTTCCTTACCCGTGGAGGGAGCTCCCGAACGCCAGGGAACAGGCCTGTTCCAGTGTTTGTGGCTGAACCCCAGTATTGCCAACCCCACCGCCTCATAAATCAGGAGACAAACTCTTAAAAAATCATAAGATTTGGTAAGAAATCAGGAGTTGCTCATTTTTTCCCAACCCGACCCCTCGCTGACCTTTGGTCCCGGGCAGGAAGCGCATTCAGCCGTCACTAACCGATTCATTACAACAGTGACTCCACTTCAAAAGTACTTCATTGGCTGTAAAGCGCTTTGAGACGTCCCGTGGTCGTGAAAGGCGCTATATAAATGCAAGTCTTTCTTTCTTTACTGACAGAAGAACATAAGAATTAGGAGCAGGAGTCGGCCGTACGGCCTCTCGAGCCTGCTCCACCATTCAATAAGATCATGGCTGATCTTCGACCTCTACTCCACTTTCCCACCCGATCCCCATATCCCTTGATTCCTTTAGAGTCTCAACCACCAGATCAATGAGGAAAAAATCATTAATTGTAAATGATATATCAAGTTAATTCACATCTATGACAAATAGTTTCATAGGGATTTAACAAGAGAGCAGATCACAAGTTTTACAAACTGTAACCTTTCTGCATGCACCCCAGTGGATGGCTTATCTTACATCATTGTATCTTACAGCAGTGTATCTGCACGTTTTTGCACTGATGCATAAATATTTTTTAAAGTCAGGACAGACTTTATTACAAACTGTTAGTAAATGACAGGGCAAAGGATCGCATTTTATAATGAAAACTAAAAAGAAGAAGCCGCGCTAAATTGTCGCACCGCCTCGGTACACTGAATGGCAAGGGGATCCAATAAAGCCCTGCTGGCTGTTATTAGCTACATCCCAAATGAGCAATTCGTTCCAAAAAAAATTAAATTTAAACATTAATCTTTACATGCAGAAGCTCTGTGCCCTGGGCTCAAGTCCGGGAATATGATCGTTGTGTATATAAAGTTGTGTGTCAGCTGTGGCTCAGTGGTTAGCACACTCGCCTCTGAGGATGTGGGTTCAAGTCCCGCTCCAGGGACTTGAGCACATAAATCTAGGCTGACACTCCAGTGCAGTGCTGAGGGAGTGCTGTGCTGTGCTGTCGGAGGTGTCATCATTTGGATGAGACTTTAAACTGAGGGGACGTTCTCTCAGGTGGGCGTAAAAGATCCCATGGCACTATTTTGAAGAAGAGCAGGGGAGTTCTCCCCAGTGTCCTGGCCAATATTTATCCCTCAACCAACATAACAAAAACAGATTATCTGGTCATTATCACATTGCTGTTTGTGGGAGCTTGCTGTGCGCAAGATTGTTGCCGTGTTTCCCACATTACAACAGTGACTCCACTTCAAAAGTACTTCATTGGCTGTAAAGCGCTTTGAGACGTCCGGTGGTCATGAAAGGCGCTATATAAATGCAAGTCTTTCTGAGAACAGTACTTTTCCCTGGTCTCCGCTCCAATTGTCTGCAACAAGCTGATTTCCCACACACACTCCCAAGCTAACTTTTTTTTCCCCCATCGAGAATTGGTTGCCTCAGATGGGCTGCTTGCAGCAAAAGAGCGTGCGGTTATTCGACAGGGCCACTAGTAGGAGAGCAAGTCCCCGTAGAGAAAAAACGGGGAATTATAGACCGGTAAGCCTGACATCGGTAGTGGGCAAAATGCTAGAGTCCATTATAAAAGATGTAATAGCAGAGCACTTGGAAAACAGTGACAGGATCGGACAAAGTCAACATGGATTTACAAAAGGGAAATTATGCCTGACTAATCTACTGGAATTTTTTGAGGATGTAACTGGTAGAATAGATAAGGGAGAAACAGTGGATGTGGTGTATTTGAACTTTCAGAAGGCTTTCGATAAGGTCCCGCATAAGAGATTAGCGTGCAAAGTTAAAGCACATGGGATTGGGGGTAAGGTACTGATTTGGATAGAGAACTGGTTGGCAGACAGGAAGCAAAGAGTTGGAATAAACAGGTCTTTTTCCAAGTGGCAGGCAGTGACTAGTGGGGTACCGCAGGGATCGGTGCTAGGACCCCAGCTATTCACAATATATATTAATGATTTAGACACGGGAACTAGATGTAATATCTCCAAGTTTGCAGACGACACAAAGCTGGGTGGGCGTGTGTGTTGTGAGGAGGATGCAGAGAAACTCCAGTATGATGTGGACAGGTTGGGTGATTGGGCAGATGCATGGCAGATGCAGTATAATGTGGATAAATGCGAGGTTATCCACTTTGGTGGCAAAAACAGGAAGACAGATTATTATCTGAACGGCAATAGATTGGGAAAAGGGGAAGTGCAACGAGATCTGGGAGTCCTTGTGCACCAGTCGCTGAAGTAAGCATGTAGGTGCAGCAGGTGGTTAAGAAGGCAAATGGTATGTTGGCCTTCATAGGGAGAGGATTAGAGTACAGGAACAAGGGTGTCTTGCTGCAGTTGTACAAGGCCTTGGTGAGACCACACCTTGAGTATTGTGTGCAGTTTTGGTCGCCTTATCTGAGGAAGGATGTTCTTGCCATGGAGGGAGTGCAGCGAAGATTTACCAGACTGATACCTGGGATGGCAGGAAGGACGTATGAAGAGAGATTGGGTCGATTAGGCTTATATGCGCTAGAGTTTAGAAGAATAAGAGGGGATCTCATTGAAACCTATAAAATTTTAACAGGACTAGACAGACAGACTAGATGCAGGAAGGATGTTCCTGATGGCGGGGGAGTCCAGAACCAGAGGTCACAGTCTAAGGATAAGGGGTAAGCCATTTAGGACTGAGATGAGGAGGAATTTCTTCACCCAGAGAGTGGTGAACCTGTGGAATCCTCTACCACAGAAGGCAGTCGAGGCCAATTCATTAAATATAGTCAAGAAGGAGATAGATATATTTCTTAAGGCTAAAGGGATCAGGGGTTATGGGGAGAAAGCAGGGACAGGGTACTGAATTTGGATGATCAGCCATGATCTCATTAAATGGCGGAGCAGGCTCGAGGGGCCGAATGGCCTACTCCTATCTTCTATGCTTCAGCAGGCTGAACAAATTCCTAATTTTTTCAACTGTGAGTAAGAGAAATCAAGAAAGCTGACAGAGTTCATCTTCAGGATTCAAAAAGTGTTCCAAATTGCTGCAATTATCACATATGCATAATCAACGTGTCCCCCCACCCAACAATAAAATCCCGGGTGCACAGAATACACAGGAGGCCAAGAGGTGAACTTTCAATGTCACATTGAGCAGTTCAGGGCTCATCTTTAGGTAAAGGTTCTACTGAATCCAGTAAAAGCTCAGAACCAGTTGCGCTTAATATCAACCCTAACCCTTTAAATATTCTTGACCGTCAATAGGTTGCTGTTAATATCTCGCCCACATCCAACAGCTCACTGAGCTTCTGATGGCCTGTCCTGGGCCAGCCATCCGCAGGCAAACCATCCAGCTCCCGCCCCCTCTCACCTGCTATTGGCTCATCCACTGGACCCCCCCCCCCCAAAAGCTATTGGTGAGGATCAACACCAGTCACACAAGGGTGGGCGGTGATTGGTGGAGCGGGCTGTCGGTCAGGGCGGGCGAGGTCCTGCCCCCTCTCCCTGATTTTTTAAAGTTCATTCATGGGATGTGGGCGTCACTGGCAAGGCCAGCATTTATTGCCCATCCCTAGTTGCCCTGGAGAAGGCAGTGGTAAGCCACCTTCTTGAACCGCTGCAGTCTGTGTGGTGAAGGTTTGGATACTTCTCTTGGCCGCTACGACTTTGCTGTGTTATTGAAGCTCCCCCCACCCCCCCACTGTTGAGCCTGAGCGGAGGGTTTCGTTTACTGCGCGGCCCAGTCAAACTTGTGACTTAAGGGAAAATTGGTTGCTGGGTGGTTTAACGTTTCAAAAGTAGTTAAAACCAGCAGTAGGTAGGTTGGAGCCGGATTAACAGAGGTGGGTTTGTGGGGACGGGCAACCAACCTGCTCTCCAGAGGCCGGCCTGTAACTTAGATATTTTAATGAGGCTGAATGCCTCACATTTTAGCAGCCATGTAGATGCAACGCCTGCGGGTCGTGTTTCCAGGGCTCGAGAAACCTGGCAGCTAGCGGGAGAATGGCCAGATCTGGCAGCAAGTACTTTTCCAGCACTGCTTGCAGGCCAGGAACAGAGGAGTACTTCCCACCCCACCCCAAGCAAACTGGCTTCCCTCCCCACGGTCCTATTCTTCACACCCTCACCCCAGCCTTTACGATCTCAGGCCTACCCACACGACAGCCGGCCAGCCTCTCAATCTGGCTCCCATAATGCTGGTCTGATGGGGTAGAGTTACTTTAACACTGTAAAAGAAGTTTATGTAGGGTAGAACGTGGGAGGCCAGCCAGGAGTGCATTGTAATAGTCAAGACTAGAGATAACAAAGGCAAGGAGGAGGGCTTCAGCAGCAGCAACACGGTGGCATAGTGGTTAGCACTGGTGCCTCACAGCGCCAGGGACCCGGGTTCGAATCTGACCTCGGGTGACTGTCTGTGTGGAGTTTGCACATTCTCCCCGTGTCTGCGTGGGTTTCCTCCGCGTGCTCCGGTTTCCTCCCACAGTCCAAAAATGTGCGGGTTAGGTTGATTTGGCTATGATAAATTGACCCTTAGTGTTAGGGGGGGGGATTAAATATGTGGGGTTATGGAGATAGGATGGGATATGTTAGGGGGAATTAAATACGTGGGGTTACTGGGGTAGGGTGGGATATGTGTACTGTGGGGATTAAAGCAGGGACAGGGTACTGGATTTGGATGATCAGCCATGATCGTATTGAATGGTGGAGCAGGCTCGACGGGCCGAATGGCCTACTCCTGCTCCTAGATTCTATGTTTTATGTTTCTATGAGTTGAGGCAAGGGCAGAGATGGGCAATGTTACAACAGTGGAAATAGGCGGTCTTAGTTATGCTGCAGATATGTGGTTAGATGCTCATATGACATCAAGGTTGCGAACAGTGTGGTTCAGCCTCAGACAGATGTTAGGGAGAGGGATGGAGTTAGTGGCTAGGGAACAGAGTTTGTGACTGGAACCGAAAACAATGGCGTCGATCTTGCCAATATTCAATCGGAGACAATTTCTGCTCATCCAGAACTGGATGTTGGACAAGCAGTCTGACAACTTAGAGACCGTGGAAGGGGTAGCAAAAAGTGGTGGTGAGGTAGGGCTGGGTGTCGTCAGTGTACATGTGGAAACTGACTCTTGTTTTTGGATGATGTCGCCAAGAGGCAGCATGTAGATGAGAAATAGGAGGGGGGCCAAGGATAGATCCTTGATGAACACTAGAGGTAACAATGCAGGAGCAGGAAGAGAAGCCATTGCAGGGGATTCTCTGGCTACGATTAAATAGATAAGAAAGAAACCAGGCGAGTGCAGTCCCATCCAGCTCGATGACGTTGGAGGAGGCTGGAGTGGTCAACCGTGTCAAAGGTTGCAGACAAGTCAAGAAGGATGAGGAGGGATAGGTTACCTTTGTCAGTCACAAAGGATGTCATTTGTGACTTTGAGCAGTTTTGGTATTATGGCAAGGCAAAAACCTGATTGGAGGGATTCAAACCTGGAATTGTGGGAAATATGGGCACAGATTTAGGAGGCGACAACACGTTCAAGGACTGGAGAGGAAAGGGAGGTTGGAGATGGGGCAATGGTTTGCAAGGATGGAGGGGTCAAGGGTTGGGTTTTTGAAGAGGGGTGATGACAGCAGATTTGAGGGAGAGGGAGAGATAATCATTAACAATTTCAGCAAACATGGGAGCCAGAAAAAGAAGTTGGGTGGTCAGCAGTTTTGCATGAATAGGGTTGAGGGAGCAGGAAGAGCGTGGAGAGGTTATGAGATCGGAAAGAAACTGGAGAAAGATGAGAGTTCAGGGCTAGGGTGGGGGGAACCTTAAAGGAAGTTTGGCCCGGTGGAGTAGGGGGGGGAAGGAAGGGAAGTGGCAGAGACAGCTGATCGGATGGTCTCAATCTTAGAGACAAAGAAGTCCATGAGCTCCTCACTTGTTGGAGGGGAAGGTGGAGGAGACAGGCGAGAGGGGTTCAGGAAGTGGAGAATAGAAGCTGGGGTTTTTCTTGGCATTCCAGAATGATTCTGGAATAGTGAGCAATTTTGGCAGACAAGAGCAGGATCCGATAATGCTTTGCGGTCCAGCCAGATCTGGCGGTGAATGGCTAAACCAGTTGTCTGCCATATCCGTTAAGTCCAAGAGATGCAGACTTTAAGGGAGCGAAAATGTGGGCTGTAGCAGGGAATGGCCAGGGTGAGAGAGAGTAATGGTTTTAATAGGGACTAGGGCATCAAAAGTGGTGGTGAGGGTGTGGTTGAGCTGCAGAAATGTCATGGTGAATGGAGGGCCAAAGGCAGGACAGTTGGGATTTCACAAGTACAGTTGTAAGAGAGAGCTTTTTTTCAGGATGGGCACAGAAGGAAGTGGGGGGGGATGGGAGCAATACAAGGAAGTCGTCAGAGATGGCCTTATCTGCAATAACCAGTTTAATACTTTACTGCAGCTAAATTAGCACCTTGAAAAGCATAACCATTAAAACCAAGTTTGTTTGCTCAATGGTTTTGTACCCAAAAAACGAGAAAAGAACAGAGGCCAGTTGACCACATTTTGTGGGCAAAGTTTCTCACTCAATGTACAATCTTGTAGCAACTTTGCCTCCACTCAGGTGCTAGCTTTCATTGCAGAAGGCAGCAGTTGTACAAGTCCCCGCTCAAAAGATAAATCCAATTGCCGAGCATCAGTTACCAGCTCCAAGTCCTGTTCAAAGTTTAGTTATTACAGCTGGCAGCTTTTACTTTCAAACAAAAATGCCCAATGTAGTATGGCATAGGTCAACCCAAACACTATTACTTGATTTCACAGTAGGCTGCAGACAAGGGGAGCTACAACCAAGTGTATACATAAACAACTTGCATTTATATAGCACCTTTAATGTAGTAACTGTCCCAATGCGCTTCACAGGAGCGAAATGAAACAAAATGACACCGAGTCAAAGAAGGAGACAGGTGGTCAAAAGCTTCATCAGAGGTAGGTTTTAAGGGGGGGGGGGGGGGGGGGGGTCTTAAAGGAGAGAGGTGGAGGGGCATAGGGAGAGAATTCCAGTGCTTAGGACCTAGGCAGCTGAAGGCACAGCCTCCAATGGTGGCTGGGGTCAGGTAGGGGGAGGAAAGAAAGAGGGTGGGGAAAGGAAGGAGAGGCCAGAGTTGAAGGAACGTGTAAGCCATACACAGATAGTTGCTCAGTTTACACAAACAGATTTTACCATAGCGCTACCTAACTGCCGACATTGGGACAGGTAGTCAAGCATACAAAAAGGTTAGCTCCTTTGTAACAGTAGCATTGCAGACACTATTTTTTCCCTCCCCCACCTCCCCCAAAATGGAGAAGCCACAAAGGCAGAGTTTGCAAAAGTATATTTGCAGCAATACAACAGCAGGGTAATACCCCTACTGGGAGATATCTGAAGAGCAGTGGTTGCGATTAAAACAAGTAACAGGCCGTGTGCTGTACACACCTGGCTAATGTGTTACAGTACCATATGCGGCAGGTTCAATTCTTAACACACGTGGAGAGACATGCACCTTGAACACAAGAATAGAATAATGCAAGGCCAATAGCCTTTCCTCACTCATTCTGTTAAGTACTAGTAATTAATGGTTTTTGCAGGTCAGCACTTTGGATCCAAACAGGACACAAAGCAATTTGAAAACATAAGTGCAACCTCATCAATAGTTGTAATCCATTCCTTTCAACAGGGTTTGAAGCCTCTCTACAAGTAACTGGAGGAAAATGGATCTGGTCCGGGATTGGAGGTAGAGACAAGGGGGTACAATTTGCCCGGGGACTCTCGATCTCCTGCCGCAACTTCTAGTTACCAAAATGCAGCCATCCAGTCCTCCCAAACATGACTTCCGCCACTTAGAAGGACAAGGGCAGCAGCTGCATGGGAACACCACCACCTCCAGGTTTCCCCTGTCACACACCATCTCAACTGGATATATAATTGCTGTTCCAAACACCCATTAGTCAGCACTGTGGGAGAACCTTCACCACATGGACTGCAGCAGTTCAAGGTGGCAGCCCCCCACCACCTTCAAGGGCAACAAAATTCTGGCCTTGCCAGTGATGTCCACATCCAAAAAGCAAATATTAAAAAGAAAAGATAGTTATCCATTTGAGTATTAAACTCAGCCAAATTACCATTAAGTTAGTAGAGACAGAGATGAATGTACTGGATAAGAGATGCATTTGTTACCAGAACAGTTTAATAAGGTTTAATGCAACAACAAAGACAGACTGCACTGCCAGATTTAAACTAGTCTGTGTGCAGGACTTACATTTCCCTACAGCTGATAATTTTAGTGTCAAGGCCAACAGGAGTAGCTTATATGGTGTCCGTTACTTGATATGAACGAAGGGCATAGAATTAAGAAAAAGAAATTCCTGTGTGGAACTCAGACATCCTGCAACGTGTCCACGGTTGGAGGGCTCTCCTTCCAATGGGGAGGCCATGAAGCCTGGATGCTCGGCCGCTCTTTCACTCTGCTGTAGTACTCCATCAGCTTGGGATATTTGTCCGTTGACAGTCTACAAAATTAAGAGGAAAAAGGTTTTTTTTGGGTTTTTTTTTTTTTAATCAGTGGCTTTCATGGCAGCACTTTGTACAAAAATTCTTTCCTACACAGCCACCACTTGAGAACACGTGCCATTGCTGCCTTGGAGCCAGCTACTGTGGGGAGGGAAAGACCACAACTTAGGGTTTTTTTTTTAAATAATCATTTCACCACTCCAATAAGTTTTGCTGAAAACCTTCCCAGTGGCAAAAGGGGGAAGTTTGGAGATCTGTTATTCTGTGGTACAGAGTCTTAAGTGTGCTCCACTACTTCACATTATATACAGCCTACATTTGTTGGCCTGATCTTCCATTAACTTGAATAAGTGAAGTGAACCGAATTACCATTTAAACTAGTCTAGAGCAGAGAAATATCCTCAAAAAGAATCCCAAGCTAGAGTTAGAATAGTGTACAGTTTAACAATTAGAAACTCAATAAGCAACAAAAAGGACTATATATGCAGTGTTGGGTAGAGATTGCTTTTGGAGGCAGGCAGGACTGCCCTACATCAAATTACAATGCTTGGCCAGATACATTGTATGCCCAACATTGCCAGCAGGGAAACTGGACCAGGTGTCTAAATAGTTTCTACCTGCGTTACACCAGTTTACTCAAAATTCAGATTCTTAGGAATTCAACCATTGCACTGTTGAGTTGAAGTGGTGAGCAAAGATTAACTACAGCACAAGTGATCCTAGATATGGATCAATACATTTCTTAAAAATTTGGCAACTTGAATACACATGACTTTCTCCTCCCAAAAGGCAGTGTCATATTGCTGTAGTCACTCAATTAAGTCAAGACAGTGGTGGCTGGTAGAGTGTCCAATGGGGCATTACAGCCAAGTCTGACCTAGTCCTCCACACAAACTTTCTAGTGAGGTGCACAGGATACTGATCAAGGATAGAAAAAAAAATTCCCCCATTTCCTATAATCAATTTTAGCACCCTCATCCCCTCCAAACCAAGATCAGCTAACTAATTACAGATTAGGGATTGAACTTGGGGCCATCATGGTCTGAATGACTTAGTACTTCAATACATATGCTCACCTAAGCCATCAGCAGATCTCAAGTTACATTTCTAAATAAATCCAGTGGCAGAAACAAAGGGGGCAATTTTGCCAGCCCTGGGGAGGTGGGTTTGGAGGCAGGACTGCTGGGAAAATGGCAGAATCTGGGGGTGGGTACCCATCCTGCCCCCAACTCACCTCTGCCATCTTCCCAGGAGGCAGGTACCTGACCCGCACTGGGTCCTGTCTGAGGCGGGCAGGGGATTAGTGCCAATTAACTGCCTGTTAACAGGCAATTTTTTGGAGAATCCCTATTTTGAGCCTGAAGTGTGGGCTTCCCGACAGCTCCGAACCTCACTCGGGTCGGCGAGGCGGGCCGGTCTGTCTGTGGGGGGGGGGGGGGGGGTCGGAGGGGCCGAGATGTCTGGTGTGCAGGTGAGTGATGGGTGCCTAGGTAAATAATAAATTAATAAGTTTTAATAAGTTTTACTTACCTTTACTTCTTCCTTCAGGTCTCGGGAGTCCCTCAGCTCACCGGCACAGAAAGCAGAATGGCCGCTGAACTGTCAAAAGCTGCAGCCTTCTGCTTTCTGCTCAGCAGAGCTCTCTAACTCAGCCTCAGTGGAAGGACTCAACTTGGAGGACAGATTGTCAGCTTCACAGCTGTCAAACGCTGGCATTTCATCTGTCAAAAGCTCGACAGATGAAAGGTCACTCGCTGACGTCACCTGTAACTGGCTTTCCTTTAATTAGCCTGCTAAACCCGCCAGGCGGGCTTAACAAGGTCAATCAAGGGAAAATAGTGTGGGTTGGCCACAAGTCGATGGAGGCAGGACTGAAACCCAACAAGTGGGAGTCCCGCCTCCAAAAGCTCCCCATTGAGAAAATCCAGCTCATTGCTACTGCAATCTTTGCAGTGGTGTCAACTAAAACATTTCAAATGTACATTTTGTTTCTAACAAATCACTCCCAATATGTATTTTTATTCAGACAGTAGCAATCAGCAATTTATGAAGCAGGCAGTCCAACAAAGTCAATTATCAGAAGAGGTTAGCATAGATAATTAATCAGATCTTGCTCCCAAGCTGGTTCGAAACATCAGCTCTCAAGTCCTCATTTTCCTCAGTAAATGTTAGAAACCCATCTGTGGTTACATCTTTAACCCAGAGAACAGGCTCAACACAAACTAGACCTTCCAAATGGAATCCATGAAGGTCTTTGTTACAGATCAGGGGCAGGATTGATATTACGGTTCGTGCTAAGCAATCCCATTAACCACTGCGAAGAAAGAATCAAGTCACATCTTCAATGCAAATAGTTGAGCATCAGGCGAGAGAGGGTGCCATTCCTCTGGTCAAAAGCACACACAATGTGGAGAGAGGATGGGAGAAATAACAAGCTCCTTTTGGAGCCTCACCTCAGGGTGATCTCTCTCAAGGGTTTCACTGCAATAAGTGGTAAGCAGCACATTAGAATCACTACAGTCACCAATGTACTTTAAAAATGAAGTTGAGGGCTGCTCAGCCCAAAGATTGAATCGATTAATACTATTGGTCTCAAGTGATCAAATACTAGCGTGCAGAAGAAATAATGGGGCGGGGGAAGAAAATTCAATTCTGCTCAAAACTAAAGACTCCAATTTGACCATGAGATTTTTTTTGTGGAAGCCAACTTTGATACTGATCTAATTTTTACTCAAGTTTAATGCTGACACAAGTTTGTGTTGGAAAATGGTGAACTGACACTTCCTCTGGGGCGTGCAGCCAGAGCCAAGTTCACGGCACTGCGGGGGGCTCAGCTGCACAAGGGGGGGGGGGGGGGGGGGGGGGGGGGGGAGGAGTAAGAGTGGAAGGGCTATAGTGGTAGGAGACTCAATAGTGAAGGGTGCAGACAGGCGTTTCTGCGGCTGCAGACATGACTCCAGGGCGGTATGTTGCCTCCCTGGTGCCAGGGTCAAGGATGTCACTGAACGGCTGCAGGGCATTCTGAAGGGGGAGGGTGAACAGTCAGGTCATGGTTCACATTGGTACCAACGACAGATAGAAAGAGGGATGAGGTCCTGCAACAAGAATTTAGGGAGCTAGGTAGCAGATTAAAAAGCAGGACCTCAAAAGGTTGTAATCTCTGGATTACTCCCAGGTGCCACGTGCTAGTGAGTATAGGAATAGGAGGATAGAGCAGATGAATGCGTGGCTAAAGAGGGCTTTAGTTTCCTGGATCACTGGGTCTGCTTCTGGGGAAGGTGGGACCTGTACAAGTCAGACGGGTTGCACCTGAACCGGAACGGGACCAACATCCTTGCGGGGAGGTTTGCTAGTGCTGTTGAGGGGGTTTAAACCAACTTGGCAGGGGGATGGGATACAGAGTGGAGCTATAGTAGGGGGCGATGCACAGCCAAATAGAGGAAAAAACAAGTCAGCCTGGAAGGCAGAGCAAATATGTAACGGCACAAGGGAGTATGGCAAGGCTGGATGGCATTTAATTTAATGCAAGGAGCCTTACGAGTAAGGCAGATGAATTGAAGGTGTTGAACACATGGGAGTATGATATTGTTGCTATCAGAGACATGGTTGAGGGAGGGGCAGGACTGGCAGCTCAATATTCCAGGGTATAGAATCTTCAGGCGAGACGGGGGTGTAAAAGAGAGGGGGTGTCGCAATATTAATCAAGGAGTCAATTACTGCAGTAAGAAGGGATGATATCTTAGCAGGTTCTGCTAATGAGGCCATATGGCTAGAACTTAAAAACAAAAAGGGGGCAAGCACTTTGCTGGGAGTGTACTATGGGCCCCCAGTCAGGGGGAAATAGAGGAATAGATATGTAGGCAAATCTCAGGGAAGTGTAGAAATAATAGTAGGGGATTTCAACTTCCCCAGTATTAACTGGGATAGACAGAGTGTGAAAGGCTTAGAGGGTGCAGAATTCTTAAAGTGCATCCAGGAGAGCTTTTTCAGCCAGCATGTAGAAAGTCCTACGAGAGGGGACAGTACTGGACCTAATTCTAGAGAATGTAGCCAGGCAAGTGGCAGAAGTGTCAGTAGGAGAGCATTTTGGTGACAGTGACCATAATTCAGGTGAGATTTAAGGTAGTCATGGAAAAGGACAAAGATGGACCGGAAATAAAGGTTCTAAATTGGGGGAAGGCCGATTTTAATGATACGGCAGGATCTGGCCAACATGAACTGGGATCAGCTACTTGTAGGAAAGTCTACATCAGAGCAGTGGGAGTCTTTCAGAAAGGAACTAGAGAGTACAGCACCAACATGGTCCCACCCTTGGCCTTGGTGGGAACAACAAGCCCAGGGAACCCTGGATGTCAAGGGATATACAAGAATGCATTAGGAAAAAAAGGGAGGCTTTTGGCAGATACAAAGGACTAAAAACAGTGGAAGCCCTAGAGTATAGAAAGTGCAGGGGGGGTACTTAAAAGAAATTAGGAGCGTGAAGAGGGGGCATGAAAAAATACTGGTGGGCAAAATAAAGGAAAATCCCAAGGTGTTTTATAAGTATATTAAGGGCAAGAAGATAACCAGGTACAGAGTAGGGGCCATTAGGGACCAAAGTGGCAATCTGTGTGTAGAGCTGGAAGATGTAAGTGAGGTTTTAAATGAATATTTTGCATCTGTGTTCACTATGGAGAAGGATGATGTAGGCATAGAAATCAGGCAGGGGAGGAGGTACTAGCGGTTTTAGAGACAAATTTTCAGAACCTCTCTGGCCACAGGGGAGGTGCCAGAGGACTGCTAATGTAGTACCATTATTCAAGAAGGGTAGTAGGGATAAACCAGGGAATTACAGGCCAGTGAGCCTAACATCAGTGGTAGGGAAATTATTGGAAAAAATTCTGAGGGACAGCATTAGTCTCCACTTGGAGAGGCAAGGATTAATCAAGGATAGTCAGCATGGCTTTGTCAGGGGGAGATCATGTCTAACCAATTTGATTGAATTTTGCAAGGGGGTGACTAGGTGTGTGGATGAGGGTAGTGCAGTTGAGGTAGTCTACATGGACTTCAGTAAGGCTTTTGACAAAGTCCTGCATGGGAGACTGGTCAAGAAGGTAAGAGCCCATGGGATCCAGGGCAATTTGGCACATTGGATCCAAAATTGGCTTAGTGGTAGGAGGCAGAGGATGATGGTCAAAGGTTGTTTGTGACTGGAAGCCTGTGTCCAGTGGTGTACCACAGGGATCGGTGCTGGGTCCCTTGCTGTTTGTCGTGTACATTAATGATTTAGATATGAATGTAGGAGGTATGATCAGTAAGTTCGCAGATGACACGAAAATTGGTGGAGTGGGAAATAGCGAGGAGGGAAGCCTCATGCTACAGGACGATATAGACGAGTTGGTCAGATGGGCAGAACAGTGGCAAATGGAATTTAACCCTGAAAAGTGTGAGTGATGCATTTTGGGAGGACTAACAAGACAAGGGAATACACAATGAATGGTAGGACCCTAGGAAGGACAGAGGATACCTTGGTGTGCATGTACATAGATCCCTGAAGGCAGCAGGACAGGTAGATAAGGTGGTTAAAAAGGTATATGGGATACTTATATTCTATGCCTCAGCTAATGAAGGCAAGAGCAGGGAGGTTATGATGGAGCTGTACAAAACGCTAGTTAGGCCACAGCAGGAACACTGAGTGCAGTTCTGGTCGCCACACTATAGAAAGGATGTGATTGCATTGGAGAGGGTGCAGAGGAGATTTACCAGGATGTTACCTGGGCTGGAGCACTTCAGCTATGAAGAGAGGCTGGACAGGCTGGGGCTGTTTTCCTTAGAGCAGAGAAGGCGGAGGGGGGACCTGATTGAGGTGTACAAAATTATGAGGGGCATAGATAGGGTAGATAGAAAGGAACTTTTCCCCTTAGTAGAGGGGTCAATAACCAGGGGGCATAGTTTCAAGGTAAGGGGCAGGAGGTTTAGAGGGGATTTGAGGAAAAACTCACCCAGAGGGTGGTTGGAATCTGGAACTCATTGCCTGAAACAGTGGTAGAGGCAGGAACCGTCAACATTCAAGAAGCATTTAGATGAGCACTTGAAATACCATAGCATACAAGGCTACGGACCAAGTGCTTAAAAATGGGATTAGAATAGATAGGGCTTGATGGCCGGTGCAGACATGGGCCGAAGGGCCTCTTTGTGCTGTATAACTATGGCTAGGACTCTAAATAAAGTACCAGGAGTTGGACTTTATATCACTATTTCTTTTTTAACCAGAGTAGCAAAAGAAATGCAGGCAACTGGCATTCAATTGAAGCACTCATTAGTAGCAGTGACTCACCCAAAGCGAACAGCATAGGCCACTTGTGGGAGCAGCATTACATCTGCCATCGTGAAGTTCTTCCCAGCAATATAAGAATCTGGCCCCATCTGGAAAAGGAAAAAACCTTGGAAGTTTAGTGTGAGATTACACAGACCAGCACTTTTAGTGAAACCTTCCATAAACCACTTCAACAGTTTCTGTACCTAGTAATTGGGATCACTTTGCTGCTCTTAAAAATCAGTGTTGCCAATCGTGTTGGTATATTGATACCAATAGAATATACCCAGGCAAGTACACTAAAAATGGAGGAGAGGATAAAACCAACTCATCACCTCATTACTCCAATCAGTAGTAATTCAGATGGTAAATCTAGAACTGAGTTACTGGGTGTTTCCTCCCCACCCCACCACAGTTTCAAGAGGATATAAAACAAAATTTCACACCAAGATGCTTTATTGAAATCCTAGGTAGAATCAATGAGACAGATTTTGTTACCATCAAAATGGAGGCAGCCAGCACTGGGCTTCAATGGTCATGAAGCACCTCTGGCCAATCTGCAGCCAAATGCTTGAAAGCAGTGAACAATCTTAAACCTAGATAGCCTGGTCTGCTAACATAGCCGCAACAACTCAGTCATGGAAAACAAACCCGTTGGAGCAGTGGGAATTCTATTGCAGAATAAATCTTTGGGAACAGTTTCTGGAAAAGGTCACGTTTGCTTGTGATGGCCAGTAAAGATGAAGCAGACAATTATCAGGCCACCTTTAGAACAGGCTCAGTACTGGAGATGGAACAACCTCATCTGATTCCCACTCAATGCTCTCTGGCATATGGAAGCAACAAAGAGTATGGCAATAGTAGAATACATGTACACAATGGGCATTTTGCAACAAGATATCAGCACGCACATACAAAAGGGCTACAATTGGAGTGTCCACTATCAGAGACCCAGAGACCCAGAGACCCAGAGACCCAGAGACCCAGAGACCCAGAGACCCAGAGACCCAGAGACCCAGAGACCCAGAGACCCAGAGACCCAGAGACCCAGAGACCCAGAGACCCAGAGACCCAGAGACCCAGAGACCCAGAGACCCAGAGACCCAGAGACCCAGAGACCCAGAGACCCAGAGACCCAGAGACCCAGAGACCCAGAGACCCAGAGACCCAGAGACCCAGAGACCCAGAGACCCAGAGACCCAGAGACCCAGAGACCCAGAGACCCAGAGACACAGAGACACAGAGACACAGAGACACAGAGACACAGAGACACAGAGACACAGAGACACAGAGACACAGAGACACAGAGCAGCTGCTGCTTAAAATGGAAAAGCAAGTTTTAAATTGGCAGTCCTCTTTAGGCCAAATCCAGGTAGTCAAAAAACCATGCAGCAACACCAGACACTGCTCCAGTTTACCAGAGTGGTTTGCTTCCCTTTCGACAGCTTCTCCATAAATGACCAAGAGCACACACTCATCCCTCTTTACCTTTTCAAGGTATCCTTCCCACAGCATCAACTCTGCAGTCAGTGCCTTTTTGTTCCTCTCCACAGCAGAGTCGTGACGCTCATTTTCTGGAACCCTCCAGGTGTAATAGATCACAGACCCTGCAAACAGGTCAGAATATATTGGCATGGGGTAGTGCTCTATATCTGCATCCACATTCAAATGGTACAATAAAAAATGTCTACCAATTCTGGCAATACAAGAGAAAAACAATGCCGGAATTATTTTTTTTTTTTTATAAATCAAGTCAAAATGCTTGAAATGCCCAAGCAGAATCTGAAAGATGGAAGGTTTCCAGCAGGACCTTCAGTCAACAGAATAAAGAGCTAGAACTTCAAAGATAGAGGATAGAGTAACAAAACTCAGACCTGCAGCAGTTTGTCACTCATGTCTTTTGTTCAGCGAATGCTCACAACATTGAGCAGTTGAGGGTAGAAAACTGGATTAGAACTGGTTAGCAGGGAGGAAAGAGTGTAGGAGTAAAGGGCAGTTTCTCAGTGGCTGCAGTGTCCCGCAGGATTCCGCTCAACGACCACTTCTGTTCAGTGTATGTCAATTTGGATATAGGGTTTAGTGGGAGAGCTGTCAAAATTTGGAGAAGACATTAAAATTAGAGGAACAGTAAATCATTCGGATTACCAAAGGAAGCTGCAAGGAGATTTTGGCAAGATGGTGGAAATCGGCTAAAAAGTGGCAAATGTAATTTAGTATCAGCAAGTGCAAAGTGGTACATTTTGGCTAAAGAAATTACTGTGAATGGGGGAAGAGCAGAGGGATTGGAGAGTTTGGGTTCACAAACATTAAAAAGCAGCACCTAAAGTGGATATGGCCTAAAAAAAAGTTAATGGAATACTGGGTTTTATGGAAATAGGGATAACACACAAAAGTAGATATTTAAATAGTGAATCGATATAAAATATTAGTAAGAGCACACTTGTGTTGTGTGCACAGTTTTGGGCTCCACACTATAGTAAGGATGTTGAGGCAATAGAGGGACAGATTCACTAAGAGGCTGCCTTGTACAAGGAAATACGAAGACTTGAGAAATTGGAGCCGTTAGAACAGAGGAGATTACAGATGTATTTAAAGTTATGAAGGGACAGGACCCAGTGGTTTGGGGGGGTCTAGAATGAGGGTCATAAGAAATAGGAGCAGGAGTAGGCCATTTGGCCCTTCAAGCCTGCTCCACCATTCAATATCATGGCTGATCTTCTACCTCAACTCCACTTTCCTGTACTATCCCCATATCCCTTGATATTCAAAAATGTATCAATCTCTGCCTTGAATATACTCAACGACTGAGCATCTAGTACCATCTAGGGTAGAGAATTCCAAAGATTCACCACCCTCCCAGTGAAGAAATTTCTGCTTATCTCAGTCCTAAATGGCCAACCCCTTATTCTGAGACGGTGACCCCTGGTTCTAGACTCCCAGCCAGGGGA
This sequence comes from Squalus acanthias, assembly GCA_030390025.1. NCBI lineage: Eukaryota > Metazoa > Chordata > Chondrichthyes > Squaliformes > Squalidae > Squalus > Squalus acanthias. Next base: position 62,883,265 of record CM059430.1, read on the forward strand.
AACATCCTCCCTGCATCTATCCTGTCAAGCCCTGTAAGAATTTTGCATGTTTCAATGAGATCACCTCTCATTCTTCTAAACTCTAGAGAATATAGGTCTAGTCTACTCAATCTCTCCTCATAGGACAATCCCCCCCATCCCAGGAACCAGTCTGGTGAACCTTCATTGCACTCCCTCTATGGAGTGTATATCCTTCCTTAGGTAAGGAGACCAAAACTGTACACAATACTCCAGGTGTGGTCTCACCAGGGCCCTATATAATTGCAGTAAGACATCTTTACTCTTATACTCAAATCCTCCTGTAATAAAGGCCAACATACCATTTGCTTGCTGTACCTGCATATTAACTTTCAGCAATTTGTGTACAAAGACACCCAGGTCCCTCTGAACACAAAATATTTCCCAATCTCTCACCATTTAAAAAACTCACTTTTCTATTTTTCCCTACTAAAGTGGATAACTCCACATTATATTCCATTTGTCATGTTCTTGCCCACTTGCTTAGCCTGTCTATATCCCTTTGCAGCCTCTTTGCATCCTCCTCACAACTTACAAAGCTAGGTGAGAATGCATCAGCAAACTTGGATACATTACATTTGGTCCCCTCATCCAAATCATTGATGTAGATTGTGAATAGCTGAGGCCCAAGCACTGATCCTTGTGGTACCTCATTAGTTACAGCCTGCCAATCCAAAAGTGACCCGTTTATTCCTACGCTCTGTTTTCTGTCCGTTAACCAATCCTTAATCCATGCTAGTATATAACCCCCAATCCCTAACTTTGTTTAATAACCTCGTGTGGCACTTATCAAATGCCTTCTGAAAATCCAAATACTACATCCACTGGTTGCCCCCTCACCTATCCTGCTAGTTACAACTTCAAAAAACTAACAGATTTGTCAAACACGATTGCCCCTTCATAAATCAGTGTTGACTCTACCCAATCCTATTATTATTTCCAAGTGTCCTGTTACCACATCCTTAATAACAGATTCTAGCATTTTCCCTACTACTGAGGTTAGGCTAACTGGTCTTTAGTTCCCCATTTTCTCTCTCCCTCCTTAAATAGTGGGGTTACATTTTCTACCTTCCAATCTGTGGGAACCACTCCAGAATCTATGGAATTTTGGAAGATGGCAACCAATGCACCCACCATCTCTATAGCCACCTCTTAAAACACTTGGATGTAGGCCATCAGGTCCAGGGGATTTATCTGCTTTCAGTCCCATTAATTTCTCCTGTACCATTTCCTCAAGTTCCTCATTCTCACTAGACCCTTGGTTCGCCACTATTTCCAGAATGTTTTTTGCATCCTCCTCACAACTTAAAGCTAGGGGGAGAATGTATCAGCAGCAAACTTGGATATATTAAATTTGGTCCCCTCATCCAAATCATTGATATAGATTGTAAATAGCTGATGCTCAAGTACTGATCCTTGTGGTACCCCACTAGTTACAGCCAAAGTATGTTTAATTTCTGCCTTTTCCTTATTCCCCATTATAATTTCTCCTGTCTCAGCCTGTAAGAGACCCACATTTTCTTTTGCTAATTATTTCTTTTTTACATACCTATAGAAGCTTTTACAGTCTGTTTTTATGTCTCTTGCTAGGTTACTCATTCTATTTTCCTTTATCAATTTCTTGGTCCTCCTTTGCTGAATTCTAAAATGCTCCCAATCCTCAGGCTTACTACTTTTTTGGCAACATTTTCAGCCTCTTTGTTTAATCTAATACTTTCTTTAATTTCTCTCGTTAGCCACGAGTGGACCATTTTTCACCCCCATGGTGTTTTTATTCCTTAAGGGAATGTATATTCATTGCAAATTAGGATTTATTTCTTTAAATGTTTGCCATTGCTTTTCTACGGTCATATCTTTTAATTTACTTTCCCAACCTACCTTAGCCAACTCATCGCTCATACTTATGTAGTTTGCTTTGTTCAGATTTAGGACTTAACTAAATCACTCTCAAACTCAACATAAAATTCAATCTTATGATCACTGCTCCCCAGATGTTCCTTTACTACAAGGTTATTAATCAACTCGGTCTCTGCACAATACTAGATCTAAAATAGCCAATTCCCCAGTAGGTTCCTCGACATACTGATCTAGAAAACTATCTTGAATGCATGCCAGGAACTCTTCCTCTGCACTATTACTGCAAATTTGGTTTGCCAAGACTATATGAAAGTTAAAGTCCCCCATGATTACTGTATTACCCCTGTTACATGCATCTCCAATTTCCTGATTTATACTCTGCCCAACACTACAATTACTGTTTTGGGGCCTATAAACCACTCCCACTAGTGTTTCTGCCTCTTGTTTCTTAGCTCCACCCAAACTGATTTGACATTTTGTTTCAGCCAAGATCCTGCCCTCTACTGTCTTTATCCCCTCCTTTATTATCAGGGCTAACCCTCCCCCTCCTTTTCCATTCTGCCTGTCTCTTCTAAAAAAGTCAAATATCCTGGAATATTTACTTCCCAACTTGTCACTCTGCAACCTCCTCGGTTATGGCTATGAAATCAAACCCATTTATTTCTATCTGCTATTAATTCATCTATTTTGTTGCGAATGCTTTGTGCATTCAGCTTTTTTCTATTTTTCCCTCTGATGTCACTTTAGTCACTGGTGCCCTATTAATCGCTGTCCCTTCCTGACCTACTCTGCTCATCTTTACCCAGATCACTACTCTGCACGACTGCCTTGACATTTCTCTTACTGCTTTTGAATTGACCCTTTCCTGAATCCTCCCACCCCCCTTCATTAATTTAAAGCCCCATCTATCGCCCTAGTTATTCGATTTGCCAGGACACTGGTCCCAGCCCAATTTAAGTGGAGCCCGTCCCAACGGAGCAGCTCCCTCTTTCCCCAGTACTGATGCCAGTGTCCCATGAAGCGAAACTCCTGCCTCCCACACCACTCAGTCACGCATTTTACTCTGATCTGTCTGTCCCTATGCCAATTTGCACGTGGCTCAGGTAACAATCCAGAGATTATTACCTTTGAGGTTCTGTGTTTTAATTTGGACCCTAGCTGCTCAAACTCTCAGCAGAACCTCATTCTAGTTTTACCTATGTCGCTGGTTCCTACGTGGACCACGACCACTGGATCCTCCCCCTCCCAGTTCTTCTCCAGCTTTGACGAAATATCCTTAACCCTGGCACCAGGCAGGCAACACAACCTTCGGAACTCCCAGTTGCGACTGCAGAGAACAGCATCTTTGCCCTTGACTATACTATCCCCTACCACAACTACATTCTTTTTCACTCCCCCCCCCAATGGCCTCCTGCACCATGGTCAGTTTGCGCATCCACCCTGCAGTCCTTAATCTCATCCACACAGGCAGCAAGTACCTCATACTTGTTGGTCAAAGACAAGGGCCAAGGCTCCTCCATCACTACATCCTGGGTCCCCATACCTTCCTAACTCAGTCACACCCTCCTGTCCCTGACCACTGACATAGGTACAAGATTAAATGCAAGAGGTTTAGGACAGAGAAGCTGAGCCACTCAGTGCCAGACTTGGCTCTTACTGCAGTCCCGAGAAACCATCTCCCCCAGCAGTATCCAAAACAGAAAATCTGTTGGAGTGGGAGATGGACCCAGGGGACTCCTGCACTACCTTCCTAGTTCTTTTTACTGTGTCTGGCGGTCACCCATTCCCTTTCTGCCTGCAGTGTGACCACCTCGTTAAACGTGCTATCCACGTAGATCTCAGCCTCGCGGATGCTCCAATGACTCCAGCCACAGCGCCAGATCCAAAACACAGATTGCGAGTAGCTGCAGCCACTTCCTGCGCACGTGTTCGCCCTGGACACCGAAAGTGTCTTTAACTTCCCGCATTGCGCAGGAAGAGTACTCCACACTGCTGAGCTGCCCTACCTTTAGTTTTCTCCCTTTACTTCCTCTAAAATTAAAGATTAACATACTAGGGACCTTACCACTTTACACACTACTTACTCTAAACTAGAGACCTTACTTTACTTCACGACTGGACTGTAGAAATACTCACCAGGTCCTACTTACCAATCAGCTCCTTCCCTGGTTGTGACATCACTTTAGTGGTTTTGCAGTTGTTGTTGGACTGCTCCCACTCTCGGACTCTTTCCTTTGTGTAAAGCAAGAACCAATTCCTACAGGGTGAAGAGTTAGGAAAAGCAAAGGAGCGCCTCCTTCCACTCCTCACCTAACTCCCTCACTCACCCAACTTCAGCACTCTGTTCAAACCGCACTCAGTGCAACTCACACTGCGAAGCCTGTTTTTATAGGCCCTGAAACAAGAGCTGGCGGAGCCCTGCTACAGAAAAACCAGTTTAAATCTAGCTTCCCTAATTAACTGCCTTCAGCTGCTCTGAATTGTAGGCCTTGTATATGCTTGGCAGGGATAAAGAGTGACAAATAGGATTTGAAACAATTATGAAGGGAAATCAGAACTAAACCTCAGCTTTTACAAAGAAATCTTTTCAGTAAGGAGAGGGGAAGAGACAAACAAGTTATTTAACTTTGAATATAAGCAACCAACTGGATGACGAGTGCAAAAATCAGGTGTTTGGAAGGACTGGATTGGGAGGAATTTCTCTTCCACTTTAGTTGCAGTCATCTCAAATTCAAACTGGTGAAGACTTGAGAGGTCTAGGACTGTCAGACTATTCACCTCCTTAGCTATACTGCCAATTTTCATTACATACAACATAAAAACAGTGGTATAGTTGCCCCTTATGAGCAGATAAATGGGATGAAACACCACTGAAGGTTAAGCTCTGTGGAACACAATATCCCCAAGTACTGGAACCACAGATATCAAGGTGTCTAGGATGACTATTGTAGAATTCAAGAATTGAAAAAATACTAAAAAAGGAAAAGTACTGCAGATGCTGGAAATCAGAGAAAATGCTGGAAACACTCAGCAGCTGTGGAGAGAAAGTGTTGCCATTTCAGGTTGATGACCGTTCATCAGAAATCAACCTGAAATATTAAGTAAAACAACCATCAAAAATGCTGGGAACACTCAGCAGGTCAGGCAGCATCCATGGAGAGAAACAGATTTAACGTTTCAGGTCTGTACACCGTTCATCACAGACCTGAAACATGAACTCCGTTTCTCTCTCCACAGATGCTGCCTGACCTGCTGAGCGTTTCCAGCATTTTCTGTTTTTATTTTACAACTGATAAATACTGCCTTTTTTTTTTGCTCATTTCCCCCACAGATTATCTGGTCATTAGCTCACTTTCCTTACACAAGTATTTCATTGGCTGTGAAGCACTTTGGGATGTCCTGAGTTTGTGAAAAATCTCTTTTGTTTCCCCCACCCCTAAGGAGAGGGAAGAAAGGGAAAGGCACTTTACAGCGAGAGATTAAATCAATTAGCCACGGTTGGTAGCTTCGGAATACACCCTGTGCACAGAGAAAAGAATAGAAACCATGGCAACAGTTGCATGCGTTGGAGCTCAGGGGACTTACCTAGTTTTTCCTGCAGAGCAAGAACCTCGTACATTCTCTGGAAAACAAGAGCCTGTTCGTCTCCGGAGTCCGGGATCAGCTGGGTACCTTGGGATTTGAACTGGTTCTGTGGAGAGAGAGAGAGAGGGGGAGGGGGGAGGCGTTCAGCTTAAAATTGGAACACCAGCACAGCGAGGAGCCCAGTGACACCCAGCCTGCAGCAACGAGTATAACTCGGATCCAGCTGCCTTGCAGGTTCGAGGGGAAGCTACCCCAGCAATAAAAAAAATTAAAGAAACGGAGTTTCGGATGAAGTCCATCGTTTATTTAATTTAAAAATACCACTTACCTCCAAATACAGACAGACTCCAAAAGATTCGTTCAAAACAAGGTTCCCGTGGCGGAAACTGGGCAACTGCAACAATAATTTGTAAATAGTTAAAAATATTTAAACCAAAAAGCCAAAATTCTGAAATCAGATTTTATTTTTCGAAATTACACACAAATTTGATTATCTGCACTGTAGCCTGTAATTTACAAACTAACTGCTCTATTCTGAGAGATATGCACAAACATTCACATTTCTCAAAAGGAGGGGAAAATATCAAATTATCTGTCGTCACCTGGCCCCTGGGATTAATTGCCAGCACTTCCTCCGATTTGTGATCCATCTTCTCGAAAGATAACATCTTGTGCTGATATCCCTGCATTTTCTTCTCTTCCAGGGCGATCATGATCCTCCAGCAAGGTGGTGAGCCGGAGCCCCAGTACAGGAACATACTCTCAGCCATTGTCTGCTCTGCTGCTCACTCTGCCTCTGGCTGGAATTCTGTCCCACAGCTCCTCTTTATATAATCATCCCGGTCCAGCACTGCCGGAGGTGTCGCACTTTACCAAACTGCACAACTCCCAGTGCAGCACCATCTAAAGGCAGGTATTCATTCCCACTTTTCTTTTAAAACCATCTTTTTTTTAAATCCCACTAAAACCTCAAGTGCTCACTGTGGAACCACAGACAGCAATTAGATATATGACCAGATAATGTGTTTTTTAATTATGTTGGTTGAGGGATAAATATGAACACCAGGGGGAACTCAACTGCTCTTCTTCAAATAGTGCTATAGGATCTTTTATTTCCACCTGAGAGGGCAGACAGGACTTCAGTTTAGCATCCCATCTGAAAGATGGCACCTCCGACAGTGCCTCAGTACTCCATTGAAATGTCAGCCTGGATTGTGTGCTCAGGTCTACTGGAGTGGGATTTGAAACCATGACCTTCTGACTCAGGGGCGAGAGTGTTGCCAAAGCTTTCACCTAATTTAGCATGTATCCATCAATGCAGCAACAAAACTAAGAACAGTCCTTTGCAAACCTCAATCCCCATGAAGTTCAAGCAGGTCAACCCAGAGTTTCAAATACAAGATCAAATAGGGCTGAGTGGCTTAAACATTATGGGCTGGATTGCCATGGCTCGTGTCCTGCATATAACTCATGGGTCACAGTTTGGGAGTCCCTCTCTTAATCAAATCGTGCAAACTTGACAGGCTGTTTTGAGGCATTATCCTTGGGCTGACAAAAATATTAACAAAAGCATGCATTGCTCCTGGTAGTTTCTGCAGGGTGGTTTTTGGCAAGCACTCCCTATACTTTGCTGCAGTGTCTTTTCTCTCTGGATCTCTGTGCTCGAGTTCCTCTCTCAGTGCTGGAGTGTCTCCAGGTCTCTCAAAGTATTACTGTATAGGAGAATTTCTTCCTCACAAGTCGCCAGATCTGCCCTTGCATTAAGGTAACACCGAATTGCCACTACGCTTGTATTTGTTTGCATTTGCAATCAAGATTCACTGTGACATTGCTTACTTGAATGCAGCAAAGCCAGACTGCAGCAACAAAAGCAATGTATAATACATTAGGTAACAAAACAGGAAAGAGCCAAATACATTTCTTTGATAGAGTGTAAGCAGTTTGATTCTGACCCCAAAATATGGTTTGCAACTTCTCCGTTTATTTGTATTAGACTAAGTCCAGATACACACAATGGGCTGGATTTTGAATGACCCATGGAGTCGGGTTTGGAGGCGTGTGGGGGGTTAAATTTGCGGGGTCGGGGTTTCCGACCCCATCCCGACTCCATCCCGCCTCCACGCAATTTTGACATAATCAGTTGCGGGGTTCCCGACTCCGTCCCGCCTTCAAGAGGCGGGAGAGGCCATTAAAGCCCTTAACAAGCTCTAAATTGGCTCTGTAATGCCATTTTGAAATGCTGTAACTAGTTTAACCCTCTTCTGACGTGAAGCACGCCTAGTGTGAAACACTCCAGTGAAACCTGGTGGGAGCACAAGTGGATAGCTGACTATCGGCTGCAGGTCACTATTACAACGGAAATGTGATGAGGTAGTAGTAGTAGTATTAGGTCTGAACGTCGCCTCTGATGCTGCTGCATTGAATGTCTTCAGAGACTGCCTGGGAGGACTTGCTTGGCAAAAAACTCTCTCTCTCTCGCTCTCTCCTTCTCCTCTACACCACCACCCCCCATTTTTGCATCCAGGTCCACCCACATCAAAAGCCAGGCAGGTCCTCTCTCTCACCAACAGTCTCTGAGGCTAGCCAGTCAGCAATGATGACATCATCAGAGGCGGCTTTCAGACTGAAAACACTAATTAGTTCATGGGTTCCCACATGCTCCAACTCAATTGCCCAATTAAGTGAAAATTGCATCAGGCATCCACATTAATCTGGAGTCGGGAGGGAAACACGAAATGCGGATTACACGACCCCAACCCGACCCCAAGACAAAATCCAGCCCAATATCTTTAAACAGTAGACACACTGAGAAATAAACAATACTACCGCGTGTTCCTTCCCCAGGTAGAGATGAAACCTTGTCGTTGCTCCATTCCAATCCTGATTCTGTCCACAATTTGTTAAGAAAAGCTTGCGATATTTATAGTCTGTTTCTCACGAACTCTGTCACTGATAATTGATTATGACATGACAAGTGTTATTATGAACAAGACCCCCAGAAAGGATATATTTCCTTCAAAACAACAAATGACGACTGTTTTTCACCCTGTCTCCATTGTCCCATTTCTTATCTCTAAAGTGCCTTGGCTAACAGTTTCCCAATGTGGCCACAAAAACAAGTCAAGAGACATGAACCTTTTACATCCTGTCATTTCAACAAACACCTAAACCACAATGTCAGCTAAATTGTAACCTGACAAATCAAACCCTAAAGCATCCTGGGTGAATGAACAACTTTTAACCATTTCATTAAGTAAAAAGAAACCAAAAACTTTGATCATATGAAATTAAACCAAATCCCAATCCTACGTATATATGTAAATACAACTAGGGTATCTTACAAGAGTACAGAATTTCAGGCTTCTTTAATTACCTCCCTTCAAGAGCCAAGTGTTGACTGTGTTGTGTCACGTGTTTCAAGAGATCTCCAGCTAGACTCAAGAGAGGAAAGACATTGCCATGATAGTCACTTCAATCCGACCGTTATCATCAACCTTGGCTCAGTGGCAGCACTCTTGCCTCCAAGTTAGAAGGCTATGGGTTCAAGTCACAGCCCAGAGACTTGAGGACATAATCTAGGCTGTGCGTTTTTTATGAAAACCGGGATTGTAAAGAAATCGCACACAGTAAGATCCCACAAACATCAATGAGATAAATGACGAGGCGATCTGTTTTAGTGATGTTGGTTGAAGGATAAATATTGGCCAGGACATCAGTAAAACTCCCCTGCTCTTCTTCGAATAGTGCCATGGGATCTTTTACGTCCAGCCGAGCAACCAGATGGCACCTCGGTTTAACATCTCATCTGAAATACGGCACCTCTGACGGTGCTGCCCTCCCACAGTACTGCACTGAAGCAGCAGCCCAGATTATGTGTTCAAGTCTTTGGAGTACAGCTTGATCCCACAACCTTTGAACTCAGCGGGAGTTCTACCAACTGAGCCAAGGCTGACACCTAACCGTCTTGATTAGGGCAGCTCTTCCTAGCCACCACAGGAGACAGCCACATCAGGCAGTCTGCTGCACACACAAGTATTAGGGAAGTGACAATCACAATGTTTGCAAGGGCCAACTCTTGTGGAAAGGAGGAATCAGCTTTTATGAGGTGACAGGATTACCTTAGCTGCAAAGAGTCACACATGGCACCCATGCAGGCTTCTGGACTCTTCATGTCATGCCCATGGCCTTCATGAAGACAAAAGGGTTTGCACTCAATGTTCAGGTGGTACCAGACAACAGAAACACCATCCTGCACATCAGCCGCCATTGTCCAGGAAGAAGCAGTAAGTGCGTGGCATTCCATGCATTATTTGAAGTAGAAAAGTACTGGCTGCATGGCTCTTAGTCGAACAGGGCTATCCTCTCTATCCATGCTGCTGACCCCACTGAGTAACCCCTAACAGAAGAGGAGCACCTCGGCCTAGGCACTTCAGCCTATCTCTTGGCTATTTCTCAGCTGCTACCTTCACCTTCAAGAAAAGCATGCCATGCAGCTTGGGCACAATGTGCAAAAGGGCACTGGTTGTGTATGATGCTTAAAAGGTACCTCCCAGACGGTGCGGCAGTTCGCATCTATAGTCTGCGCCGTGCTTGATGGGCCCCACAAGAAATGTTGATAAAGTTGCGGAGCACACTCACCTTTGCCCTGCTGCTGAAACCAACACAATTCTTCCTCATCTGCCAGTAAGGGCGAGGTGGGTGGCAGTGTTGGCTCAGCTGGTGACATCCGTCCTTGCAGCTGGTGCTTTGACTTGTGCCATCAGCGTCGAATGGAGCCCCCCTCCCATGGTGCACCTCTTGCAGTAGGGTGGCCTTGAGGATCAAAAGGGAGCAGTGCAGACCGCTCGACTCCACAGTGCCGTCGTGAGCAACTCACCCACTTTCCTGCCACAACTTTCCCTTTTTGTGGTGAGCTCCAGCCCTTTAAGAGGCCGTGGCCCCTTTTTCCATCTCTTTCTATCTGTCTCTGTTACCAAGGTATGACGAGATTGTGAGAGTTTGGAGCTTGCGATAAGGTTTCAGGCTGAATCGTGTATACTGATACCTGGTTCAATCATGTGTAGCTTTTGGCACATGTAATATGGGTCAGCGGTAACACAAGATGTCACCGTGCACAAAACCAGTTATTGACTCACGTTGCCTTGTTCAGCTATACACGGACTGGAACCTGTTGAACCAGGATTATTGATGTGTGATGTTGAGAATTGTGGTAGATACTGCATCCAAAATTGGTTGTAAAGACAGCAGCAGGGAAAGGGGGCCCTTGAGATTGGGACGAGATCTTGCGATGAGCCTTGCTGTGCTAAATGATAAAAGTGGGCAAGAGGTCGTAGGGAAAGTTGAAACATTCCATTGCAGTAACCAAACACCATTGAGTAAACTAATGACAGGGCCTTCTGTAATCTAATAAGATTCTCAGGAACAAAAGTGCTCCAGGCTATACAAACAAGACTTTTTGTTTTACAAGGATTTAATGTCAAACAACAATGAGTTTAATAGCTGCAATGTCAAGTCATCCCCTGTAATGCTCCAAAAGAAAATGAAGGTTTGATTTGGAAAGGAAAAAAAGGTTATGATCTCTCAGTACAGTGATAAATATAAAATTTCTAACATCAGATCCACATCCTCAGGCACAATTTTATTCGAAATGTTTTAGAGAAAGGCAGACTAAATAGCAGAGTTGGTTTCCACTCCATCATTTCATTCTGGGACCCAGGTTTGAATCCAGTCCAGGCTGATGGGATGAGAGTCTCCTCTGTTGTAGTCAGTGGCGGAGCCAGTGAGGGGCCAGGAGGACCCCCCCACTCGTTTTGAGGTTGGCCAATGCGGCTTTGGAGGATCGCCTCCATATCTCACTGGTCATCCCTTTTCGGCCTCCAGCTTGGGCCAGCGAATCTGTGCTGTTCCCGGCTCATCCTTGGGACTGGGTAAGTTGCCATTCCCCAGGCTCAGTCTCCTTCCTGTCAAGCCAGCCAAATCTCAGCTCGATCCCCCCCCGCCCCCCCCCCCGGCCTCACTCGCCCAAACCCAGCTCCGCCACTGATTGTCAGGGTCCTACATGAAATCAATTGGAGGCAATTGAAACCCAGTTCCTAGTGACCATAAAAGCGCTAATCTGAAACTCTGACTCTAAGAGACAAAGTGCAATAGAGCGAGAGAGGCTACCAAAATACATACAAAGTTTTGCCTCTACCTCGCCTGTCATACATGTAAAGTGTATCACATTTGCACCCAATTGCCTCGAAAATATTATATTTATTAAACATCAACAAATCACAACTGAACTGGTCTTAAAAAGAGAAAGAAAGACAGCCAATTGCTGATGACGTTGATAGCTCTCTCCCCAAGACTGGAACTGAGGATTTACAAGCATCTGCTAATCTAGAGCATCAGGGGAGCAAAGCATCGTGACTTCCTGCTACGTGTCAGCAGGAAGATGGGTTTGTTGCTTTCGATTTTTTTTCATATTTACGGACTCCACAACAACAACAATTCACTTCTAAATGATTCCAGGATGAAACTAGTTAGAACACGTCGCCACAGAGAGTAATTGAGCAGGTAGAAGATCAGATTTCTGGCCTGGTCCAGTTAGACTATGAAGCCTTAAAGGGACAGGCCACGTTAATCAAAGTTCCACATTAGCACCAGAGAACCTTCCTCAAGGCAGTCCCTTTACAACTATTTGGATAGTGCTATCCAGATATAAATACTCCCCTTATTATTGCATAATATATTACGTGTTACATGGTGTAATGATTCTGTCATTATAAAACAGCTACCATGAGCAACGCCAGAGGAGATCTACCACTGCTTTTTTAAAAACTCACCCAATGGCTGTCATTTTGTGAATCACTTTGGATTTGGAAAACCAAAGTAACATCTGCCAGCAAAGTAGCACATTAATAGAGGATTTCCACCGAATGTTCTCCTCTCACTCTTCCTCTTCTGAAAACACTGACTCCTCCCGAGCACACGCACCCGCTGTCCACCTGTTCCTTGTCCAAGGGACCATTGTTCACATCCTGAGCACAGGTGGTAATTATTGGCAGGCTAGTCAAACATGGGAGGTGTCGGAGCCAAACCTGATCCTAGCCTCATGTGCACACTTTTCAGCAGGGGTCACTGGATAGTGATCAGCAGCACAACCCTGGCTCATATATCCCTTGCGTGGAGACCAGTGGTAGCTCCCCCATTAGAGATAACAGAATATAGGCCAGGAATGGCACTAGGATCCAGCAGGGATTGGCTCACTTCCTCACCAAATGGTGCATTTATCCGGTAAAGCAGGGAGAAGCCCCACATTGCAAGAGTTCATGTTGGTTGAGTTCCCTCTGAGGGCTCTCATGCTGTTACAGTGGTGGCTCTAAAGCAGATTATTCCTATCTTTACCTGAAAAAAATTCCCAGTTAGGTGATGGTGCCCCTTTCAAAGAGAGCTTCTGACAACATACCATTTAATTTAAGCTGCATTAACAGTAATCATTAGTAATGTGAAAGAGAACAGGTTCTCCATTATGTTGCTCACAGACAATCGTTTTCTCCTCTACACTCCTGAATGGACGACTCTTTTTTTTATTCGTTTATGGGATATGGGCATCGCTGGCAAGGCCAGCATTTATTGCCCATCCCCAGTTGCCCTTGAGAAGGTGGTGGTGAGCTGCCTTCTTGAACCGCTGCAGTCTGAGTGGTGAAGATACTCCCACAGTGCTGTTAGGTAGGGAGTTCCAGGACTTTGGTCCAGCGACGATGAAGGATCGGCGATATACTTCCAAGTCAGGATGGTGTGTGACTTGGAGGGGAACTTGGAGCTGGTGGTGTTCCCATGTGCCTGCTACCCTTGTCCTTCTAGGTGGAATAGGTCGCGGGTTTGGGAGGGGCTGCTGAAGAAGCCTTGGTGAGTTGCTGCAGTGCATCTTGTAGCTGGTACACACTGCAGCCACAGTACAGCGGTGGTGAAGGGAGTGAATGTTTAAGGTGGTGGATGGGGTGCTAATCAAGCGGGCTGCTTTGTTCTGGATGATGTCGAGCTTCTTGAGTGTTGTTGGAGCTGCACTCGTCCAGGCAAGTGGAGAGTATTCCATCACACTCCTTACTTGTGCCTTGTAGATGGTGGAAAGGCTTTGGGGAGTCAGGAGGTGAGACACTCACTGCAGAATACCCAGCCTCTGACTTGCTCTTGTTGCTACAGTATTTATATGGCTGGTCCAGTTAAGTTTCTGGTCAATGGTGACCCCCAGGATGTTGATGGTGGGAGATTCGGCGATGGTAATGGCGTTGAAATTCAAGGGGCGGTGGTTAGACACTCGTTTGTTGGAGATAGTCATTGCCTGGCACTTCTGTGGCACGAATGTAACCTGCCACTTATCAGCCCAAGCCTGAATGTCGTCCAGGTCTTGCTCCATGCAGGCATGGACTGCTTCATTATCTGAGGAGTTGTGAATGACGCTGAACACTGTGCAGTCATCAGAGAGCATCCCCATTTCTGACCTTATGTTGGAGGGAAGGTCATTGATGAAGCAGCTGAAGATGGTTGGACCTAGGACACTGTCCTGAGGAACTCCTGCAGTGATGTCCTGGGGCTGTGATGATTGACATTCAACCACCACAACCATCTTCCTTTGTGCTAGGTATTATTCCAGCTAGTGGAGAGTTTGCCCCCCGATTCCCATTGACTTCAGTTTTACTAGGGCTCCTTGATGCCACACTCGGTCAAATGCTGCCTTGATGTCAAGGGCTGTCACTCTCACCTCAGCTCTGGAATTCAGCTCCTTTGTCCATGTTTGGACCAAGGCTATGATGAGGTCGGGAGCCGAGTGGTCTTGGCAGAACCCAATCTGGGCATCAGTGAGCAGGTTATTGGTGAGTAAGTGCCGCTTGATAGCACTGTTGATGACATCTTCCATCACGTTGCTGATGATTGAGAGTAGACTGATGGAGTGGTAATTGGCCAGGTTGGATTTGTCCTGCTTTTTATGGACAAGATATACCTGGGCAGTTTTCCACATTGTCGGATAGATGCCAGTGTTGTAGTTGTACTGGAACAGGTTGGCTAGAGGCGCGGCTAGTTCTGGAGCACAAGTCTTCAGCACGATAGCCGGGATGTTGTCGGGGCCCATAGCCTTTGCTGTATCCAGTGCACTCATCCGTTTCTTGACATCACATGGAGTGAATCGAATTGACTGAAGACTGGCTTCTGTGATGGTGGGGACCTCAGGAGTAGGCCGATATGGATCATCCACTTGGCACTTCTGGCTGCAAACTCTTCAGCCTTGTCTTTTGCACTCACGTGCTGGGCTCCACCATCATTGAGGATGGGGATATGCATGGAACCTCCTCCTCCCGTTAGTTGTTTAATGGTCCACCACCATTCACGACTGGATGTGGCAGGACTGCAGAGCTTTGATCTGATCCGATGATTGTGGGATCGCTTAGCCCTGTCTATAGCATGCTGCTTCCACTTTTTAGCATGCATGTAGTCCTATGTTGCAGCTTCCCCAGGTTGGCACCTCATTTTTAGGTACGCCTGGTGCTGCTCCTGGCATGCTCTTCTACACTCCTTATTGAACCAGGGTTGGTCACCTAGCTTGATGGTAATGGTAGAGAGAGGGATATGCTGGGCCATGAGGTTACAGATTGTGGTGGAATACAATTCTGCTGCTCACAGCGCCTCATGGATGCCCAGTTTTGAGCTGCTAGATCTGTTCTGAATCTATCTCATTTGGCACGGTGGTCGTGCCACACAACACGATGGAGGGTGTCCTCAGTGTGAAGACAGGACTTCATCTCCACAATGACTGTGCGGTGGTCCCTGCTACCAATACTGTCATGGACAGATGCATCTGCGACAGGTAGATTGGTGAGGACGAGGTCAAGTAGGTTTTTCCCTCGTGTTGGTTCTCTTACCACCTGTCGCAGGCCCAGACTGGCAGCTATGTCCTTCAGGGCTCGGCCAGCTCGGTCAGTAGTGGTGCTACCGAGCCACTCTTAGTGATCGACATTGAAATCCCCCACCCAGAGTACATTCTGTGCCCTTGCTACTGTCAGTGTTTCTTCCAAGTGGTGTTCAACATGGAGGAGTACTGATTCATCAGCTGAGGGAGGGCGGTAGGTGATAATCAACAGGAGGTTTCCTTGCCCATGCTTGACCTGAAGCCATGAGACTTCATGGGGTCCGGAGTCAATGTTGAGGACTCCCAGGGCCACTCCTTCCCGACTGTATACCACTGTGCCGCCATCCCTGGTGGGTCTGTCCTGCTGGTGGGACAGGACATACCCAGTGATGGTGATGGAGGAGTTTGGGATATTAGCTGAAAGGTATGATTCTGTGAGTAAGACTATGTCAGGCTGTTTGCTTGACTAGTCTGTGGGACAGCGCTCCCAATTTTGGCACAAGTCCCCAGATGTTGGTGAGGAGGAGTTTGCAGGATCGACTGGGCTGGGTGTGCCGTTGCCATTGCAGTGTCTGTAGCCGGTGTCGAGGTCGATGCCGGGTGGTCCGTCCGGTTTCATTGGTTTCATGGTCACCATTACTGATGCTAGCTTTTCATTCCAGATTTATTTAATTAACTGAATTTAAATTCCCCAGCTGCCGTATTGGGATTTCAACTCACATCTCTGGATCATTAGTCCAGGCCTCTGGATTGCTAGCCCAGTGACATTACCACTTTGCTACCGTTCCCGTACCGTTCCCGCGGCTATGGAACTCTTACTGGGATTGAGTTCTATAGCCGCCAAATGTCCTCATTAGGGTAGATATGGAGAAACTATGGGCTCGATTTTGCCAGGCCCGAGAAGGCGGGATTGGAGGCGTGTGAGTTGTTAAAATCGCCAAAAATGGCCGATCCCACCACCATCCCACCTCCGAGCAATTTTCCCAAATGCATGTTTTCTGACCCCCTTTCCATCCCGCCTCCAAGAGGCGGGATAGGCCCTTAAGGCTCTTAACAACCACTTAATTGCCTATATAATCCCATTTTGAGAGGCCTTTCCGATTTTTAGACATTCCCCCCATCCTACACGCCTCCTATGGAACACGCCAGGTAATGCTGGCGGCCTCACAAGTGGATTGCTTACTCACAGCTGCAGCTCCACCATTACAAAGGAGTTTTCACCGATGGTCATTTGCAGGTGGCAGAACTTTGTTGTTTCAGCTCTGGGGGAACTTTTAGCAGGCATACTCAGTGTTGTGGAAGTTTGGAGCCTGACACCCATCTCCATTGTGACCTCCTGGGAAACCCCTCTCCCCACCTTGACTAAGCGCTTCCTCGACTGAGGCATATACCAGAAGCATGGCGACCATTTAATTCCTTTTCTCCTGGACATCAGATTCGGACGCAGACCAGCCGCGGCACCAGCAGCACCATGAGCAACAGCAGCACCAACAGCAGGAGCATCAACAGGAGCGCCAAGCTGCTAGTCACCCACCTGAGGATGCACAGGCCAGAAGGCGCCAGCGCGTGACAACATTGCTGCCCAGGATGCAAGGGACGCACTCATCCTGGCCAGATTTGCTTAGCCTGCACAATCAAACACTTTAGTCTCACTCCTTCTTACCAGAGCATCGACAATGGACAAGAACCTTCGGAATCCTATCACTCTGACCACCATTCTGACAATCGCAAGGCACCCTAAGCCCTCAATGTGAAAGTCCCATTTGCGAAATGACACAGGCCACAACTTCAACAGTTTGCCATCAAAACACTTTATAATACAATCACAATGATGGCTGGTCCAAAAACAAAACAACACAGCACCCAAGTGACTACCCTTGTGACTACTTGTGCTTTATCTTCCTCTTATGCGTGCTCCTACATGGTGCTTCCCCTGTGGCTTCAGTAGATGTGGAGGCCCCTTGCTCACTCTCTTGCTGCTCCTGCCTCGATGCCTTTGGCGGGCGTCCTCTGGGGTGGCGAACCTGTGCGGGCTGACCAACAGTGCTGCTCCTGTGGCTGTGCATCTCAGTTGGGTGAGGACTCTGGTGGGGCTCTGACTGAGGGCTTTGCTGTGACATGGTCATGTGAGCGCTTGGAGAGGAGCCCCCACTTCCTTGTTGTCTGCCACCACCATCCCTCTCATGGGTCAGCCCCACTTCAAAGCTAGCAAGTGGCTTGACAGCACCTTGCTGCACTGCAGGGGGGCCATGAGGACCCGTTTCTGCACTGGAAGTCCTACTCCGGAGGACTTGCATGAAAGTCTGGTTTCTATGCTCAATAGCTGACCATCGCTCCTCCAGAGATGTCATTCTATTCTGAACAATGACCATGTTTTCAAGACCCTGGCGACTAAGCTCCTCTATGGCCATAGCCTTCCTCTCCTCTACCATAGCCATCCTCTCCTCTACGGTAGCCAGCCTTACCACGGAGTTAGCCATCCTTTCACGGAGGTTGCCATCCTTTCCGCGGTGATGTGTTCATGCGCCAATGCCTCCACAAAGGCTCTGCTCATGTTTGCGATGGACTCCTCCATTCGCTCCACACTCGCAGCAACCCTGGAGACAAAACCTGCCAGAGACTCCTGCACCTGTTCCTGGAGTTCCAGCACCACTCTCCTTCTGGATGGACCCGGAGGCACAGGGTCGACATGCAGCGGAGCCAAGCTGGCAGAGTCCTGCGCCCTCCGACGAGGACTCTCCACTGCTGTCCCTGTCTCCACCATCTGCTGATGCTCACTTGTGAGCTGTGATACACCAGGTGACAACTCTACTCTATCTCGCGATGGTCCCACCGAGGTATGAGTGTCTGCGCTGGTGCTGGGTGCGCTGAATTCTGCTGACGCTGTGCCCTCAGAGGTTGCAGCTTCCTCTGAGGAGTCTGGAGGCTCAGGCTGTTCCTCCTGGATAGTGGAGACGGGGGCTTTCGATGGTCCTGTGGGGGAGTAAAGGAAAGAGTTAGAGATGTGAGGCCAAGGTTAAATGCACATTGAATATTGCCGATGATCATAAGTCAATCTGTTAGAGCATCAGAATCATTATCAGTGACTCATGCTATGTCAATGAGAGAGATTCCAAACTCTTCTGTCACCAGCTTGCTGTGATGTGCCCGTCTGTCCGTCCCCTACTTGGGTATCCTCCTCGATCCCAGCGATTTCTAGGGATGCCTCCTCCCAGGGGGTTAGCTGGGCTACTACAGGTGGCCCTCCTCCTGTCCTTGCTCTTTCCCTCTTATTGTGGGCTCTCTTTTCCTGCAATGAGGGACACAAGTGGAGTTTGAGTGAGAATGAAGGAGTGAGTGTAGAGAATCCATAGCACAGATGCTTAGAAGGATACAAAGGACCCTCCCTGTGTGTTGAAAGTTGTTGTTGTCATGGCATCACAGTGATAGGGTGTGTGAGGGCTGCATGGTCGAATAGTTGAGTGAATGTGACAGGGTGCAGGGAAGAAAGTGTCAAGTGGCATGTGGAAGAAAAGGTTGGCAAAGCAGAGTGCTGGTGAGGAGAGGCGATGGGGATCAGATTGAGGGTGATGGGAAAGTCATACTCACTTTTCCTGTGCGGAGAAGGTCATGAAATCTCTTCCTGCATTGCAGCCAGGTTCTGCGGCTCAGCGAAATGGAGTTGACCTCCTGGGCCACTTGTAGCCACACAGCTTTTGTCTGCTGGGGTGGGTTTTTTTCTCCCTGAGGAAGGGAACAGCACCTCCTTATTACAGCTGGCTCCGTGCACCAGAGCTTGGAGGGAGGGCTCATCAAATCGAGGAGCACACTTTTGCTTGATCGTTGACATTTTCCACAATTCAACTCCTTCATATAAATTGCAGAGCCTTTGCAGTCTCCAGAAGAATCAAGGCTGCTTGCAGGCCTTAAATCCAACAGCATTGATGACATCATCGGAGGCGACTTTCTGTATGAAAAGACTCATTGGGCCAGTGGTTCCCACACGCAGGAAACCAATTGCCCAATTAGGGGAAAATCCCACTTTTTCAACACTCCCCAGCCCGCCCACACTGACAAAATCCAGCCCTATTTCTTCTGGTGGGGGAATCCAGAACAGGGAGACATAATCTTAAAATTAGAACTAGGCCATTCAGGAGCGAAATCAGGAAGCACTTTTTCACACAAAGGGTAGTAAAAACCTGAAACTCTCTCCTCCAAAAGGTTGTGGATCTTGGGGATCAATTTGATCTTTCAAGACTGAGATCGATAGATTTTTATTAGGTTTAGGGTATCAAGGAATATTGGGCAAAGCTGGGAAAATGGAGTTGAGGTACAGATCAGCCATGATCTAATTGAATGGTGGAGCAGGCTTGAGGGGCTGAATGGCCTACTCCAGTTCCTAGTGTTCCTATTAACTCACTCAAGTGCCCATTATTCCTGTGTGAGACTAAACAGTGAGTTACGTCGGGATATTCAACCAGTGAGCAGCATCTAAGCAAAGTCCAGTCCTGACCTCACCTGATTTCCACATACAGATCTTTTCCAGTGGTGGGGAGGGTGGGGGGGGGTCTCAATGGATAACAAAATATATAGGGGGAGAAATTCGGTTGCTTTGCGCCTCCCATCAGCGCCCTAAGAGGGCGCTAACGGGGTGCAAAGCAACTAGCGCCCAGGCGCGGCACCGCCAACACCTCCCGCGAAATTCAGCGGGAGGTTAGCGGTGGAGGTAACCATTAGCGCCCCGTGGCGCTGCACCTGCCGGCGATGACATCAGCACCATGCGCAGCGCCCCCCTTGCGCCCCGGCTGCAATCTTCGGTAGCGCCCCCTGACTTACCACCGGACGCTATGTCCGATGGGGTATGGGGGGCCTACCTGCGGCCGGGGCGGCGCTATTTAAAGGCGAGTTGCTGGGTGGACATTTTTGTTGCTGGCCGCCTGCCAGCACCTGCCTCCGTTGCCGTCCCTGGCCTCCTGAGCACCCCCGCCCCCCGCACTCCATGAGCCCGGCACTCCTCTTGAGTGCCGGGCTCTTTTGCTGGCACTCCGATCCCGGTGGCCCAGCTGGGCCCCGGGTCGCACTGCGCAAGGCCCCTCCCCTTTAAGAAGGGGCCGCAATATTCCCTCGCAGCGCCCCAAGAGAGAGGCAGGGGCGCTTCCAGTAGCATCCCGCTTCCCTCTTGGAGTGCTACCATTCAATTTTGGCCGCTGGGGTGCTAATTTTTTCGGGGCGCTACAATCTTTCCCCCATAGAACCTTAGTTAAACCTCATTTGGAGTACTGTGTACAGTTCTGGTCTCCATATTACGAAAATTATAAAAGATGTAATAGCAGAGCACTTGGAAAACAGTGACAGGATCGGACAAAGTCAACATGGATTTACAAAAGGGAAATCATGCCTGACTAATCTACTGGAATTTTTTGAGGATGTAACTGGTAGAATAGATAAGGGAGAAACAGTGGATGTGGTGTATTTGGACTTTCAGAAGGCTTTCGATAAGGTCCCACATAAGAGATTAGCGTGCAAAGTGAAAGCACATGGGATTGGGGGTAAGGTACTGATTTGGATAGAGAACTGGTTGGCAGACAGGAAGCAAAGAGTTGGAATAAATGTGTCTTTTTCCGAGTGGCAGGCAGTGACTAGTGGGGTACCGCAGGGATCGGTGCTAGGACCCCAGCTATTCACAATATGTATTAATGATCTAGACGAGGGAACTAGATGTAATATCTCTAAGTTTGCAGACGACACAAAGCTGGGTTGGCTTGTGTGCTGTGAGGAGGATGCAGAGAAACTCCAGTATGATTTGGACAGGTTGGGTGATTGGGCAGATGCATGGCAGATGCAGTATAATGTGGATAAATGCGAGGTTATCCACTTTGGTCGCAAAAACAGGAAGACAGATTATTATCTGAACGGCAATAGATTGGGAAAAGGGAAAGTGCAACGAGACCTGGGAGTCCTTGTGCACCAGTCGCTGAAGGTAAGCATGCAGGTGCAGCAGGCGGTTAAGAAGGCAAATGGTATGTTGGCCTTCATAGTGAGAGGATTCGAGTACAGGAGCAAGGATGTCTTGCTGCAGTTGCACAAGGCCTTGGTGAGACCACACCTTGAGTATTGTGTGCAGTTTTGGTCGCCTTATCTGAGGAAGGATGTTCTTGCCATGGAAGGAGTGCAGCGAAGATTTACCAGACTGATACCTGGGATGGCAGGAATGACGTATGAAGAGAGATTGGGTCGATTAGGCTTATATACGCTAGAGTTTCGAAGAATGAGAGGGGATCTCATTGAAACTTATAAAATTCTAACAGGACTAGACAGACTAGATGCAGGAATGATGTTCCCGATGGCGGGGGAGTCCAGAACCAGAGGTCACAGTCTAAGGATAAGGGGTAAGCCATTTAGGACTGAGATGAGGAGGAATTTCTTCACCCAGAGAGTGGTGAACCTGTGGAATCCTCTACCACAGAAGGCAGTTGAGGCCAATTCATTAAATATATTCAAGAAGGAGATAGATATATTTCTTAAGGCTAAAGGGATCAAGGGATATGGGGAGAAAGCAGGGACAGGGTACTGAATTTGGATGATCAGCCATGATCTCATTAAATGGCGGAGCAGGCTCGAGGGGCCGAATGGCCTACTCCCGCTCCTATCTTCTATGATTCTATGAAAAGGATATACAAGCACTGTAGAAGTTGCAAAAAAGATTTACAAGGATGATACTAGAACTGAGAGGTTATAAATATCCAGAATGACTGAACATGCTGGGGCTCTTTTCTCTAGAAAAGAGGGCTGCAGGATGACCTAATAGAGATGTTTAAAGTTATGAAGGGGTCTGATGGGGTTGGCATAGGGAATATGTTACCACTTGTGGGGAGTCCAAAACTAAGGGTCATAAATATAAGATGCTCATTAATAAATCCAATAAGGAGCTCAGGAGAAACCTCTTCACCCAGAGAGTGGTTAGAATGTAGAGCTTGCTGGCACATGGAGTAGTTAAGGTGAATAGCAGAGTGCCTTTGAGGGGAAGCCTGATAAGTAAATGAGGGAGAAAGGAATAGAAGGATATGATGGTAGGGTTATAGGTGGGAGGAGACTCGTGTGGAGCATAAACACCGGCATGGACCTGTTGGGCCGAAGGCCTGTTTCTGTGCTGTAAATACTATGTAACCAGGAGTGGGAACTGTAGTTGATGTTTTCCCCTTCTTAGCTCAGAGCACGATTCATTTTGATGCACGTGGGGTCTCAGTGCAGAGAAGCTACTGTCAGACCTCAGTGTCAGCCTTGGCTCAGTGGTAATACTCTTGCCTCTGAGTTAGTAGGTTGTAGGTTCTAAGCCTAACTCCACAGACATGAGAACATAATCAAGGCTGACACTTCAATACAGTACTGAGGGAGTGCAGCACTGTCAGACGTGCTGCCTTTAGGCTGAAACATTAAATCGAGGCCCCGTCTGACTGCTCAGGTGTATGCTCAGTGTCCTGGTCAACATCTATCCCTCAACCAACACCATCAAAACAGATGATCTGGTCATTTATCTCATTACTGTTTGTGGGACCTTGCTGTGCGCAAATTGGTTGCTGCCATTTTCCTACATTACAACAGTGACTACACTTCAAAAGTACTTATATAAAAAAGCGAAATACTGCGGATGCTGGAAATCTGAAATAAAAACAGAAAATGCTGGAAATACTCAGCAGGCAGCATCTGTGGAGAGAGAAACAGAATTAACGTTTCAGGTCGATGACCTTTCGTCAGAACTGAAACTTTAACTCTGTTTCTCTCTCCACGGATGCTGCCTGACCTGCTGAGTATTTCCAGCATGTTCTGTTTTTATTTCAAAAGTACTTCATTGGTTGTGAAGCACTGTGGGACATCCTGAGAATGTGAAAGTTCCTGTATAAATGCAAGTTCCTTCTCTACCATTAGAGCTCAGTGACCCAGCATCTGCTGCAGAGAGTGAGCTCCAACATCCTTTGGTAAACAAGAGGGACACAGAGGTAAATATGGTCCTTAGGGCTACAAACATATAATTACCACCTGTTACCCTGCAATACAAATCAGAAAGACTAATATTGTCAAGTGCATATTGAAATCCTGGAAATTGAATTGTTCCATTACAGTAAGCTAAACCTGGGGTAGTGCTGTGCTACTGTGATGCTGAAATTGGATTATGCTGTGATACGTTGAATGCAGCTAATGCTTTGCTATTAACTCTGAATGCAAATTTCTTCTCATATTTGTGGCAATTACATTAGTATTGAAATAAAGTATTTGTTACTAGGACACTAAACTGTTCATTGTTCAGTCCTTGATAGCTCTGAGGTGAACGAAGACTTCAATGCTATTCTAACCAGGCAGGCTTCTTATCGGAGTTAGTTTATGTTGGCTGACTTCAAAGCAAAATTAGTGATTGCAATAGACATGAACCCTAAATCCTGATCAATATCTTCGACATGCCTTAACTTTCGAAGGGAATTCGCTTCTACTCTCATGTGACATCATCCGTTACCTACACAAGCATTTTTGCGGCACCTCTGAGTGCAAAGGTCAGCCAGTGCCATATTAGTGTCACTTTTGTGGTGCAACATGGCCAACACTTGAGAGTCCAGGGGGTAGAAATTAGGTTGCGCCCCATTTGGGACGCAAATATCGTCTGGACGCAAATATTAGCGCCTGGCGCTAATTATCGGCACTAACTGGAAACTTCACTTTTACCGCCCCGGGAGGTGAGTGGAGCGCTAAATCAGGCGCTGCACACCTGTCTTAAGGCGCAAAGGCCAAGGAGTGAGGCGCTACCTCAGAGCGCTGGCGAAGCTCATGTAATGTCAGTCAGCAATGGAACACACACACAATGGCACGGGCCAGTTCTTAAAGGGGATGGTTAATCTTGCTTTCCATCCACATCCTGTTCATTGCAGCCTTGAATCTCGGCCTGGAGAGACTTGCACATCAAATGTGCTGGAAAGAACAATGGAGAGTACCAGGCAAAGAGCTCAGAGTGCAGCTCCCACAGTCTCTGCTAAATCGATACAAGGTATGGCAAATCAAAATGAACCTGCAAAGTGCTGCTCAGTACCCAAAACTCCTTCACACAACGTTGAATCTCTCCAGAAGTCTCTCCCTCTCGCTCTCAGAATGCGTAGTTCAAAAATGCCACCAACAATAAAAGACAGGAAGAGGCCCCCTTTAAATAGCGCCCCCCCCCAGCCCCACAGCGATTGATAGCGTTCCAGTCTTCTGGTCGTTGGATGCGCCAGGCGGTAAGGCAGGAGGCGCCACTCAATTTCCGCTCCGGGGCGCCACAAGGGCGTTGCACCATGGAATGACGTCATAATCTGCGCGCGCAGGTGGTCGCAGCGGTAAGTTTTAGCGCCGCCGCACAATGTCAAGTTAAGTTCCCGAGCGGCGCAAACATCGCTGCGCCCGGGCGTTAGCGGCTTTGCGCCCCATTAGCGCCCTCTTAAGGCGCTAACGGGAGGCGCAACCAACTGAATTTTTACCCCCAGGTATTTTCATTTTTTTTTAATACTTAGGACTGACGTGGGAGATTTAAACATGTAGAAATCTATGTTATAACTTCACACCTGAATCGTGAGTAATAAAAAAAATCCAGGGTCACAGGATCGCGAGCAAATGGTGAGCATTAACAATGCTGGAGTTGTAGGCCTGAACCCACTGGGGCCTGGCTTGAGCCTGCCCTAACTCACAGGGCCATTACAGCCAAGAGCTTTCATCAGTATGGGCCTTATTCAAAGCCATATTGTCTAGGTGAAAACTAGTTGCGGAGCACACTGCACCACCCAGTTCCCCCAACCAATCCTCCTTCTAACAGAATCAAATTCCTGATTAAGGGAAGGCCACCATGATTGAAGGTTGCTACACGATTGAAATACAAGAGATAAATGTTTCAAAGCCGGGGGATCTGGAGATTTTCTGAAATTGGCAGCCAGACAGAAGGGACATTTGGGAGGGAGTCATACAGACACAAGACTGGGAAATATCTCCAACAAAGCTTTTAAACTATGTAACATAACAGTTTGTAAATTAATAAGCAAGCAGTTTCATTGAGATAGAATCACAGAGCACAGCAGGAGGCCATTCGGCCCATCGTGTCTGTGGCGGCTCTCTGAAAGAGCTACCAAATAGTCCCACTCCCCTGCTCTTTCCCCATAGCGCTGTGACTCGATGAGCAAGCATGATACAGATATATGGATTACAATATCTAGTTCTAAACGCTCACTGGTGTATCTTCTGAATGCTGCCCTATACAATATGGAACAGAAGCCTCCAAGAGGACTAGCAATTGGACAAAAGGGCCAGTTTTCAGACTACGTGCTTCTGGCTAATGGACAAAAAAAGTTGGGGAGTGTTCTCGCGATTTCCTGAGATGTGCTTCCGGCGGGCAAAGCTCTCAGCCGGGAGCAGGTACTCGGAAAACAGTCCCTAAAATGTTTATTTCCTCAGAGATGGTAGATGTGAGTGAACCAGATTCGTTGCAAATGCAATTAATGGATTTAAAAAAAAAATAAGAATTGGATAGTGAACAGATCTCCTGTGGCGTTGCTCACGGGTAATCCAGGGTCAGGATCACAGTTGTGATGCTTGGCTGGTAACCTGGCCTGTCCCTTTAAAGCCACTCATTTTAATCGGCAAATCCAAGCCATTGTAACTACTTATAAGCTGCTGAGGTCAGTCACTTAGCTCGTGTAACTGCCTGAAAATTTCAGGCTCTCTCTTTTAAAGATTGTTTTGTGTTTCTAGCAAAGCGTGACGCTTTAAAATGTGATGACTGATGCTCGGCTACAAAACTTTTTTATATATTAGTGAATCACTCGTCTGTTGCTCACAGCAAGTTGGATGATATGTGGTTTTGTAAGAATGGGAGCATTATACTATGTAATGCTACGTGCTCCTGTAGGGTAAATTCCACAATCTCGTGCTTCCAGTGGGGAGCTGCACTCAAAGACAGTGCGGGTTAGAAATAAGGCTGCAACACTGTAATGCTGATTCTATAACCTGAAGACCCTTCAAATGGTGGAAACAGAGATTTTGCCCTAATGTATTATTCCACTTCTAAGATGAAGCTGTGCCCTTTTAAGACCACAATGTCTAATTGCTACTAAGTAAACTCTTAGTAAGGTTGACGTTTAATTGCTCTTTAATTGCCCTAGCTTTCTATGGGGGAAAAATATGGTTGATTAGCGCCTCCCGGGCGCTAATGGGGTGCAAAGCAACTAGCGCCCGGGCGCGGCGATGTTTGTGGCGCTCACGAAATTGACAAAATTTAGCGACGCTAAACACTATTGCCACGATCTCCTGCGCCCGCAGATCGTGACGTCAGTCGAGCGTGCAACGCCCCGGTAGCGCCCCGGACCGGATATTGAGTGGCGCCCCCTGCCTTTCCACCTGCCGCTAGCAACGACAGGTAGAGGGGAACGTTTTGCAGTCGGGAAGGGACTGAGGGAGCACTATTTAAAGGCGGCCGCTTCCTGCCTTTTTTTGTCAACAACATTTTTGCACCATGCATTCTGAGAGAGAGAGAGAGAGAGAGACTTCTGGAGAGATTCAACGCTGTGTGAAGGAGTTTTGGGTACTGAGCAGCACTTTGCAGGTTCATTTTGATTTGACCTTCCTTGCATCGATTTAGAAGAGATTTTGGGGGCTGCACTCTGAGCTCTTTCCCAGGGCTTCTCCATTGTTCTTTCCAGCAGAATTGATGTACAGGTCTCTCCAGGCCGGGATTCAAGGCTGCAATGAGCAGGGTGTGGCTGGAGAGCAAGATCGACCCTCTCCTTTAAGAAGTGGCCGGCGCCAGTGTGTCTGTGTTCCATTGCTGACTGACATCACCTGAGCTTTGCCAGCGCTCTGAGTTAGCGCCTCGCTCCTTGGCGTTAGCGCCTTAAGTGAGGTGTGAAGCACCTGATTTAGCGCTACAATCACCTCCAGGGGCGATAGAAGCCAAGTTTGCAGTCAGAGGCGATAATTAACGCCAGGCGCTAAACTTTGCGCCCGGCCAATAACTGCGCCCCAAACGGGGCGATACCGAATTTCTCCCCATGTCTTTTTTCAAGTGCAATTGATAAGATCAAATCAGAGGCTATAGACATTCTGGCTCTTGTGTCAGTTAAGGTATTACAATTCCACACCAGTGCTTCCAATATGTCTTCCTATTTCCTCAACCGAGGATTCCCCTCTACCATGGTTGACATGGCCCTCGAGCGTGTCCCTCCCATTTCACGCAGTTCTGCCCTCACCCCTTCCCCTCTCTCCCAGAACCACGTTAGGGTTCCCCTTGTCCTTACCTTCCACCCCACCAGCCTCCACATTCAACAGATCATCCTCTGCCATTTCTGCCACCTCCAGCACGATGCCACCATTAAACACATCTTCCCCTCACCTGCACTTCCAGCATTCCAAAGGGACTGTTCCCTCCACGATGCCTGGTCCACTCTTCCATCACCCCCAACACCTCCTCCTCTTCCCACAGCACCTTCCTGTGCAAGCGCAGGAGATGCAACACCTGCCCTTTTACCTCCTCCCTTCCCGCCATCCAGGGCTTCAAACATTCCTTCCAGGTGAACCAGCAATTTACTTGTACTTCTTTCATTTTAGTATACTGCATTCGCTACTCACGATGCAATCTCCTCTACATTGGGGAGACCAAACGCAGATTGGGTGATCGCTTTGCTGATCCATTCAGTCCGCAAGCGTGACCCTGGGCTTCCGGTTGCTTGCCAATTTAATTCTCCACCCCACTCCCACTCTGACCTCTCTAACCTCGGCCTCCTACACTGTTCCAATGAAGCTCAACGGAAGCTCAAGGAACAGCACCTCATCTTCTGATTAGGCACTTCACAACCTTCCAGATTCAACAATGCGTTCAACAATTTCAGATCATAACCACTGCTCCCATTTTTTCAGACAGCAGGTGCTGGTAATGGGTCTGCTGTTGTAATTAACAGCTCCTCTAGACCCATCTTCTCTTTCTTTACTTGTCCCATTACCAGCCAATTTTGCCTTGTACCATCATCCTTTTTGCCATTTAATCTCTCCTGCCTTCCACCCTATCACAGACCTTCTCTTTTGTTCTTTCCTCCCCTCCCCCCTTTCCCTGCCTCTGTACTTTCTTAAAACCTGTTACATCTCTAACATTTTCCAGTTGTGATGAAAGGTCACTGATCTAAAACGTTAACTCTGTCTCTCTCACAGATTCTGCCTGACCTGTTGAATATTTCCTGGCATTTTCTGTTTATATAGGTATTACAATTTTTGGTGAACTTTGTACATTCCAAATGATTGCCTTTGTTTCTTTTTTTTAAATGGTGACACAGAAATTTGATGTGCGACATTTGAAATGTACAAGGCCCGGACAAATGGCACAAATGAACATTTTCAGCCATTTCTCTGGAGCTTCCACTGGTCTCCTGCCAAATTCAGTGGTACAGGTACAGGAACAGGAACTCCTGGTCAAAGAGAAAGTATTTCCTCTGGTGGGGGAATCAAGAACAAAGGGATATAATCCTAATGTTAGAACTAGGCCATTCAGGAGCAAAATCGGGAAGCACATTTTCCACACAGAGTGTAGTAGAAAGCTAGAACTCTCTCCCAAAAGGCTGTGGGTGCCAGGGGACAATTGGAGCTTTCAAGACTGAGATCTATCAATTTTTGTTAAGTAAGGGTATCACGGAATATAAAGCAAAGGCAGGAAAATGGAGTTGAGGTACAGAGCAGCCATGATCTAATTGAATGGCAGAGCAGGCTTATGGGGGCTGAATGGCCGACAGTTCCTAAGAGCCAGCTGCTGTCCTTCCTCAGCCAGAGCCCTGGGAATTGGGCCCCATGGTGCCTATATTTAGAAGAAGGCTCTTATCCGAACACCATGGTTTTCTGCAGTCATTAGATAGTGTGTCAACCACCTTGTTGTTGTTGAATGACCATTTATCAGGCCTACCATCCACCATGGAGTGAGTGGCAGTTCCAAGACCATCTGTAGCAGGGCAAAGGTTCCAAGTTCTTAGTAGTCTCGGCCTGTTACTATTGGGGCCGTGGGTTTCAATCTCTAAGAGACTGCGTTGTCTAGTTTTAAATGTGCTGGGAGACCGATGAGCCGAGCCACTATGCAGAGCTTTACTGCCATCGTTGCTGCCTAGATGTCCACTCCCAAGCAGATCCCTGGACATGGTGCGGGAATGCCCAGAAGCAAAGACATGGCTGGAGTAGGCACGGATAACCCCATCTACTCTCAAATGGTAAACGATGAGTGGGAAAGTGGACAGGAGCAGACAGCCACCACAACACTGGACATGGTGCAAGTAGTTGGTGAGTCATATTTTGACACAGCACGCAGAGATAGAAGACCAATTCAATCCCAAGAGGCTCCCACTGGCATCCCGCAGTCAGTGACCTCACTCACTCCTGCCACCAGTGGAACACAGAGATGGACGTTTAGGTCATAGAACACATTAAAAGAAAATGATATACTAGCACCAAGGTGAAGCACCAGGGCAAAAATACTAAGCCTGTACACACATAACTTGAAGAGTATTAAATTTGGTTACACTTTATTTCAACTGTGTTAAGAAAGTTTTCTTGGGATTGTGTACAATAAGGTTCCAACAGCTGAAAGGAATGGGATTTGAGTTAATGTGGAGCCCAGTGTTAATGGGGGTGCATTTGGCCACTGCAGCATGTATATGCGGAGAGGACTGTTCATATACTGACCAGATGGAGTACTAAATTGAAGGTCTCGTCAGTGAGATCCTTCACATGGCTCATCGCAAGTGTGGTTTCATCTGGAATTTCTTCTGACTCTGGCTCAACCAGACTATCGTCCGACTCCTCATCTTCGCCTTGCTCTGCGCTTACCTGCAGATAACCGTGCTCTTTTTCTCCCTTGCTCCATGTTTATGTTTCTTTGGATAGTAAAGTTGTGAAACATGCAACAGACTACAGTGATCTTGGAGATCCTCCATTGTAAGATTCCTCTGATCATTTGCAGTCATCTGGTGCACTACTTTGAAATGTTTTTACAATGATCCCCTTGT
The DNA here is from genome assembly GCA_030390025.1 of Squalus acanthias. NCBI lineage: Eukaryota > Metazoa > Chordata > Chondrichthyes > Squaliformes > Squalidae > Squalus > Squalus acanthias. The sequence continues at coordinate 62,913,637 of CM059430.1, forward strand.
AACAGTGCTATGAGGCTGTTTGTTGTTGTTGAAGGGGATAACCTTGGTCTATTAGACACCATCCTTGTGCTTTTCTTTCTCCTTCAATGGATTGCCTTAAAATGAAAACTTCATGACTGCTGCCTGGGAAGTAGGCATTCAACCACATTACCCTGTTTTGATGGTTGTAGGTGACCTGCATGAAGAAGGAAAGAAAGGAAGAAAAGGAGGAAAAGGAAGGAAGGAAAGAAAGAAAGGGAAGGAAGAAGAAAAAGAAAAGGAAGGAAGAAAGGGAAGGAAAGGGAAGGAAAGGGAAGGAAAGGGAAGGAAGGAAAGGAAGGAAAAGGAAGGAAAGGAAGAAAGGGAAGGAAAGGGAAGGAAAGGGAAGGAAAGGGAAGGAAAGGAAAGGAAAGGAAGGGAAGAATGGGAAGAATGTGAAGGAAAGGGAAGGGATATCGGGTGTAGTCTAAGCACAAGTAATGATTGCCACAGGCTTTTTTCGCTGCTTAAAGGGGAGGTCCATTGATGCTGCAGCACCTCATTCTCAGCATTGTTGGCTGTGCAGCTGCCTCAACAATCATAAGAAGAAGGACAAAGAGAAGGAGCACTTATTTACAAATCCTGATGGCAGATCGCTGCCCCAGGGAGAGAGCCCTTGGGTTTTCCGAGGAAGATTTGGAGGTATTAGTTTTAGCGGTGGAGAGAAGGCGCCCGGTCCTGTACCCACCAACTGGCAGGAGACCCGTCTGGAAGCCCAATTGTCCGGCTGCCTCCTCCCTCCTTCCCTCCTATTCCTCATCTTCTTCCTCCTTGTCTTCTTTTTCCTCCTTCTGTGCACATGTTCCTGTCTTCCTCGTTGCCTCTGCTCTCTCTGCCGTAGATCCTGGAGGGCGAGGTGGACTGCCAGTACAGCCCCCATGACTTTTAGCAAGTGCTGTAGGTTGAATCTTACAAGAATAAATTTTGCATTGCCACAACACTCCTGATACCAAAGAACCTTCAAATCACTAAATAAAACTGTTGCAATATCAGGAACTAACACACAGGCACTGAAACTTCACTAACCTGTCAGGTTCGAGTGATTGGGGCTGATCCCTTTAAATAATGTCCCTGGAGCCGGCTTCCTGGTGCTGCACGCCAGCTCTCCCTGTTGTTGTTAACTCCAGGCGGTGAGGTAAGTGGCGCAAAGCAATTTGGCAGATTGGGCGTTCAGTGAGCGTTGCACACTCATTGACATCACAATCTCCCTGGCGTTGAAGTCCTCGGCGATCACTGTTACCGGCAGTGCTACCGGGGTTCCTGATTTGTCGTGTGGTGCTGGATTCGACAGGAGCTGTCGTCACAGCTCTCAACGCCACATTAGTGCCATCTACTGGTGCTAAAAGGACGAATTTTTTCCCCCGTACCTCCAATACTATGTTCGTCACTCACCACTGGTGTCAACAGCAAACTTTAATGATATTGTATGTCAGGTACCTTCTTCCAAATGATGATGAAGTGTACGAGTAGCAATTGAAAACCAACTCCTTAACTCTTAGAATTTAGCCTCTTGGCCTTTAGAAAATAGCATCCAAATTCTCCACACTGCATTTGCACAACCTTTGCAGAGCTGCTGATGGATAAGGGCACTGCTCAGTGTAGTGTCGAGCCATGCAGACCAAGCAAGTCCCAGGTTCACCTCCTGATATTGACTGAGTTAGCCAATCTTAGCTGAGGCATTGGTGAGGGATCTACAATTGGCCTCAGCATTTAATGAGCTAGAGATTGGGGGAGGTGGTGTTCTCACTTCTGATCTCTATCCAGTGATCCCTGCTGGGAGGTAGGCATGTATAAATTTTGGACGACGACAAGATTAGGCTTGTCTGTGATGCCTATGTGGTTGAATAGTCTACTCGTTCACAATTGAAAAATTACCACTTGGCCATGGTACTGGTTTGCTGTGGAACTTCACCCCAGTGTGAGTTACTGCCATCAGCCGTGGACAGGCAAAAAGTGGAGTTAAAACCAATGCTCTCCTAAAACGACCTACAAAATTACCCTTATTTTCAAACATAAAATACCCATCATCGAGGACCACTGATATGGCTGAAATTGTACAAAGTTTTCAATCTTCTGAAAATGTCAAAAATAGACCATGTAAGATGCATTGTCAGACAAAGGACTGCTTTCAAAAGAGGAACAGTTACAGTGCAAGATACTCTTGTGGCAAAGATTAAATTCTCATGTGGACAGAACAAAGACTGGCCCAAATATTCCACTTGGCACCTCCTTGAACTCCAGTGATTCTGGGGAGTATTACACTATTTTATCAAAGCTATGCTGTTTGTACTTGAGATACGACAGCCTCGGCTCTCATTGCTACACATTGTATAACATGCATTGCAACAATATAGACAGGAAAGTCCTTCAAAGCAGACATTCTTGATCCATGAACATTTTTCACAAGTTCAATGCAGTCAGCTTTAATACTTGAAATTCCTGCAAAGTCTCAATGGGGTATATTTTGCAACTAGCGCTGTTCTATAGAAATGTTCATTCTAAAGCTCTCTGGTTTCCTTCTAAAACAGATATTAATCCATCGAAAGTAAAACAAAAATATGCCAATCTGAAAATATGCTCCATTGAGAGGTCATTTGTTCCTCTATGAACAGAAGGAGGCCTTTCAGCCCCTCGAGCCTGTTCCGCCATTTAATTAGATCATAGCTGATCTGTATCTTAACTCCATCCACCCGTCTTGGTTCCGTAACCCTTACTTAAAAAATTTAATGGCCCAAAAATTAGTGTTGCTACGCGAGAGTACGCACTGTGTACTCTCGCGTATTCTGTCTCCAATTGCCGGTTTTCTGCATGCACTGCGCATGCACTGAAAACCGGCACTTGGTGATTTCAAAAGGGGGCGGTTCCTAGGTGAACCGCGTGCGCACTACAGGCTGCGCTCACGCAGTGCACTTAGTGCTTTGAACGCGCAGGTAAGTATGGAAGATTTTGCACATAAAGAAAGGAGGCGTAAGACCCTCTTTTAACAAGGTAAGTAGTTAATTAAGTATTATTTTGAATTTTTTTCATCAGGTATATCTTTTTTAGAGACTTTAAAGAAAGGTAAGTTTATTTTTATAACTTTTTAAAAGATTTAAAAAAATTTCAAAAATGTTATTTTTTGTTTAAAATGGTTAATTTATTTAACTATACTTATTTTATTAATGTGATGGTTTTTTTTTAATTTAATTGAGGTTTAGCTGTTCTTTTGGGGGGGTATAGATTCATAGCTTTCACAGCACTTGTGAAAGCTATGAATGAAAGATGGTGTGCTGCCATTGGCTCTAACTGAGTCACGTGATCCCACAGCTCGCACGAATTAACTGCGCCTGTGGGATACGGAAGCCCAGCACAGCTGCTGTCCAGAACATCAAGTTCGTGCGAGCTGGGAATGAAAACGCCAGCGCGCAGTGAGAGATCGCGGGGAAGCCTTACCCTCGCACGAAGGCTCCCTCACTAATTTTTGGGCCATTGTGTCAGAACTCTTGTCCTTATACTTCCACAGAAGATACGGTTCCATTTTATTGGATGCTGTGCAGGCTACGGGCTAATTTAATCCATTTATAATCTAGCCTTTTCTTTATTTATTTATCATAATGATAAATGTTGTTTGAAATACAAGAAAGAAAAGTTTTGATCACTTCTGTTTCTTGCGTCTATTTTTCCTGATCATCAGTCTTTCACTGGTATTTCAGGGTGACAGTGCAGCTCTTGTCTGGTTATTGAAAGGTGCCAATACCATTGCTGCCACGTGGCACTCCTTTTGCACCATAGATTCTGCACTCATTTACATATAGTGTATGTACCATATTTCAAATCATATTAATCCTAATGTTCTCTCCACAGAGTGCAGTGCTATGACCATACTGATGAGATTTTCAGTAACACTTCTCAACACTCAGCAATATGCACAAAAGAGTTCTAAGTTTACCATTATAAGTATTTCTAATGAGAAAAGGGAACATAGGAACAGGAGCAGGCCACTCAGCCCCTCGAGCCTGTTCTGCCATTTAATTAGATCATGGCTGATCTGTCCCTCAACCCCATATCTCTTGATACCCTTACCTAACAAAAATCTATCGATCTCAGTCTTGAAAATTTCAATTGAGCCAGCATCCATAGCCTTTTGGGGGGAGAGAGTTCCAAATTTCTGCCACCCTTTGTGTGAAGACGTTCTTCCTGATTTCACTCCTGAATGGCCTGGCTCTATTTTTAAGATTATTCCCCCTTGTTCTGGATTCCCCCACCAAAGGAAATAGTTTCTCTTTATCTACCCTATCAATTCCTTTTAATATTTTAAACAGTCCTCAATTTTCTAAGCTCTAAAAGGGAATACAAGCCACGTTTATGCAACCTGTCCTTATAATCTACCCCTTTGAGCCCCAATATTATTCTGGTAAATCTGGACTGCACCTCCTCCAATGCCATACATTAAAATTGAACATTGCATTTCAGAAAAAGACATTTCCTTTCTGACAGCACCTAATTTAAGCAGCTAAACTCGGCCCAGGGCAGAAAGCTGGCGTCATGGCAAGACAAATCACCAATTGTTACAAATTTATAGTTCTTGACTAGATATTCTCTCGGGCTCAGTGTCAGTGGTCACTCCCACAAGTTATGTCCCCTACAATAAGGAGAGCATCACTACTGCCCAATATCCAATGAAGTGAGAGTTTAGCCCAGGGATTGTAACAGCAAGACCCCCTGATGCGTATACTAGGTCTTGTAATCTCGCACACATCCCTCATATTTGTTTTCCTGTCTCTTAGAAGATAGATTAAAAAGCATTCTAGTAAGGTGAGGCCAATTGCGAACCAAAATATATCAACTTATTTTACATGAAATCTATGAATGAACATAGCTTTCCAGTAAGATATATCATGAAAAAATAATAAATTACGTAACTCTACCCCTCTGTTATGGGCTGGACTCATTTTACAAGTTAGTAGTCCCTGAACTCATCAGCAATCTTAACAGGTGACATGCATTCATACCTCAGCCTGCAGATGGAGAGAAATCCAGAATTCTCTGTCTCTCTGACTGTGCCACACACAGACTGCTTGAAATAGCCTTCTCCACAGAGCGATAGAGACACAAAGGCCCCTCCCTTAGCTTTCCATGTTGAGGATTGACTCAGTGAGCTGCCAAAGTTACCAGTTGAATGAGAAAACCCCTCCCTCTATGGTAACTATATTATATAATATAAAATAAAAACAGAAAATGCTGGAATTACTCAGCAGGTCAGGCAGCAACCATGGAGAGAGAAACAGAGTTAATGGGCCAGAAATTCGGGTCTCCACAGGTGAGTACGCGCTGTGTACTCACCCGTAGACCCAACGAAAGTGCCGGTTTCATGCATGCACTGTGCATGCGCTGGAAACCGGAACTTCCGTTCCCCTGAAGGAAGGGGTTCAGAGGTCGAACGCGTGCGCCAGAGAGGCAGCGGCACGCAGCGAACTTCGTTTTTTTTTTCAGGTTTCTCCGTGAGGGTAAGTACGGAGAAGCTGCGCAGGGAAAAAGGAGGCACAAGGCCTGCTTTTAACAAGGTAGGTGGTGAATTAAGTACAATTTAAACATTTTTTCAACAGGTTTATCTTTCTTACATACTTTAAAGAAAGGTAAGTTTATTTTTAGCACCGTTAAAAAGTGTAATTAATTTTTTCAAAAATTTAAATTTTTGTTTAAAGTAGTTAATTTATGTAATTTATAGTTATTTTAAAAATGTGATGTTTTTTTAAAATTTATTTGAAGTTTTAGTGAGGTTTTGGGGCCGTTCTCTATTCGTAGATTTGACAGGTCTTCCTGTCAAATCTATGAATGAAGATTCCCTGCTCCGATTGGCTCTCCATGGCCCACGTGATCCCAGGGGACGCTTCAAACTAACTGCGCCCCTGGGATACACAAGCACTGCGCGCCGGCAGCTGGAGGAGGCCCAGGACCTGAATTCCACGTGGGCCCGAAGCACAACGGCAGGCGCGGTAGGTAAGTACGCGCGTGATTCTTGCACCCGCGGGAAGCCGGAGAGCCGAATTTCTGGCCCATGTTTCAGGTCAATGACCTTTCATCAGAACTGGAAAAAGTTAGAGATGCAACAGTCTTTAAGCAAGTACAGAGGCAGGGAAAAGAGGGGAATGGGAGGAAAGAACAAAAGGGAAGGTCTGTGATAGGGTGGAAGACAGGAGAGATTAAATGACAAAAGGGAGGATGGTCAAAAGCAAAACAGGGTGGTAATGGAACAAGTAAAGAATCAAAAGCTGGGTCTGGAGGAGCTGTAAATGGCAACAGCGGAATCATTACCAGCACCTGCTCTGTGGAAAAATGGGAGCAGAGGTTATGAACTGAAATTGCTGAGCTCAATGTTGAGGCCGGAAGGCTGTAAAGTGCCTGATTGAAAGATGAGATTCTGTTGAGCTTCATTGGAACAGTGTAGGAGGCCGAAGACAGAGAGGTCAGAGTGGGAGTGGAACAGAGAATTAAAATGTCAAGCTGTGGCTCAGTGGGTAGCACCCTCACCTCTGAGTCAGAAGGTTGTAGGTTCAAGTCCCACTCCAGGGACTTGAGCACAAAAATCTAGGCTGACACTCCTGTGCAGTACTGAGGGAGTGCTGCACTGTCAGAGGTGCCGTCTTTTGGATGAGACGTTAAACCGAGGCCCCGTCTGCCTTCTCAGGTGGACATAAAAGATGCTATGGCACTATTTCAAAGAAGACCAGGGGCGTTATCCCCGGTGTCCTGGTCAATATTTATCCCTCAATCAACATCACTAAAAAAAAAGAGATTAACTGGTCATTATCACATTGCTGTTTGTGGGAGCTTGCTGTGCACAAATGCACTGCCGCATTTCCTACATTACAACAGTGACTACACTTCAAAAAGTACCTCTGTAAAGCGCTTTGGGACATCCGGTGGTTGTGAAAGGCACTATATAAATGCAAGTCTTTCTTTCCTTCTTTTAAGCAACTGGAAGCTCAGGGTCATGCGATCACCCAATCTGCGTTTGGTCTTCCAAATGTAGAGGAGACCACATCATGAGCAGCGAATACAGTATACTAAATTGCAAGAAGTACAAGTTTCACCAGGAAGAAATGTTTGGGGAAGTACTTTTACTTGTGCAATCTGTACTTCTTTCAATTTAGTATACTGTATTCACTGCTCACTATGTGGTTTCCTCTACATTGGGGAGAAACACAGATTGGGCGAACGCTTTGCTGAACATCTCCATTCAATCTGCAAGCATATCCCTGAGATTCCGGTTGCCTGTCATTTCAATTCTCCACTCCACTCTGACCTCTCCGTCTTCAGCCTCCTCCACTGTTCCAATGAAGCTCAACAAAAGCTCGAGGAACAGCACCTCATCTTCCGATTCGGCACTTTACAGCCTTTCAGACTCAACATTGAGTTCAACAATTTCAGATCATGACCTCTGCCCCCATTTTCTCAGACAGCAGCTGCTGGTAATGGTTCTGCTGTTGCCATTTACACCTCCTCTAGACCCATTTTTTTGTTTCTTTACTTGTCCCAATACCATTCACTTTTGCCTTTCACCATCATCCCTTTTGTCATTTAATCTCTCCTGCCTTCCACCCGATCACAGACCTCACTTTTGTTCTTTCCTCCCCTCCGCTCCCCAACCCCACTGCCTCCCCTGCCACTGCACTTGCTTAGAAACTGTTATTTCTTTTTTATTTATTCATTCACGGGATGTGGGCATCGCTGGCAAGGTCAACATTTGTTGCCCATCCCTAGTTGCCCTTGAGAAGGTGGTAGTGAGCTGCCTTCTTGAACAGCTGCAGTCCGTGTGGTGAAGGTACTCCCACAGTGCTGTTAGGGAGGGAGTTCCAGGATTTTGACCCAGTGACGATGAAGGAACGGCGATATACTTCCAAGTCAGGATGGTGTGTGACTTGGAGGGGAACTTGCAAGTGGAGGTGTTCCCATGTGCCTGCTGCCCTTGTCCTTCTGGGTGGTAGAGGTCGCGGGTTGTAGAAGCCTTGGCGAGTTGCTGCAGTGCATCTTGTAGATGGTACACACTGCAGCCACGGTGCACCAGTGGTGGAGGGAGTGAATGTTTAAGGTGGTCAATGGGGTGCCAATCAAGCGGGCTGCTTTGTCCTGGATGGTGTCGAGCTTCTTGAGTGTTGTTGGAGCTGCACTCATCCAGGCAAGTGAAGAGTATTCCATCACACTCGTGACTTGTGCCTTGTAGATGATGGAAAGGCTTTGGGGAGTCAGGAGGTTAGACACGCGCCACAGAATACCCAGCCTCTGACTGAAACTGTTACATCTGTAACTTTTTCCACTTCTAACGAAAGGTTACTGACCTGAAGCATTAACTCCGTTTCTCTCTCCACAGGTGCTATCTGACCTGCAGTGTATTTCCAGCATCCGCAGCATCTTGCTTTTGTATTAGTATGGTAACCATATTGTCTGTTTAGCAAAACCTCTCGTGCTGGGCATGTTGAGGGTGTGATCAGCTCTGGGATGTGTTGAATGGCTTCCCTTTGTCTCAAATAGACCTGCTGGCAAGAGTGCACAATTTTGATGGTGTTTTATCTGGTATTGCAATTAATCATTTTCATCAACAGACTAGATGGCTTGTGTCACTGGTAGATAATCCTCTGTAAGTTGAATCTAACTTGATAGTAAAATCATAACATAAAATTAAATCAAATCCCTTCCAGGTCAAATAGGCAATAGTCTCAAAATGTTACACCAGCTCAAAAATGAATTAAATCTGCCTTCAACTCACCACCGCCCCCCCCCCACCACCACCCACCGCCCCCCCTCCCCGCCTCACAACAACATGGGATAAACTTGTGAATTTCAACTCAGCGTGGAAAATTCTATTCATCCAAATAAATATAAGAGAAGATTTCCTCTGCTCACCTTGTGTTAGTGACACGAAAAAACATTGAAGAGTTTCTTACATTTGCTACTTCTAATAAAACCAGATACATTCTAAAAGATTTACTTTATTGGTTGCACATTCTAAAGGGCTGACTTTACAATCTAAAGGCGACCAGCAGGGGAAAAGGGAGCCTGTAAAGGCCAGAATCTCTCAGTTGCCCGAACAAATGTAGCACCTATTTTCTGTCAGCAGAGGGAGCTGCTACACCACATACGATTCTCAGATTGCTGAACGAAATCATGTAAAATTCCCCTGCACAGTTTTAACACAGTCAGTCAGTAATGGTTTGATGGCTGTTTTAAGGCAGTACGCAAAAAGAATTTTACTTTGTGTACTACTAAAGAAAAGTCTTGCATTTATATATAGCCTTTGCTATATAGCACTTTACAGCCTATGAAGTACTTTTAAAGCTTAGTCACTGTTGTAATGTAGGAAACGCGGCAGCCAATTTGCGCACAGCAAGGTCCCACAAACAGCACCCACAAACAGCAATGAGATAAATGACCAGATCATCTGTTTTGCTAGTAATACTGGGAGAACTCCCTTGCTCTGCTTCTGCTAAAATAAATCCAGAGAGGGGATCTGCAAGTGCTCTCATTTCCTACATTACAAAAGCACTTCATTGGCTGTAAAGCACTTTGGGACGTCCTGAAGTTGTGAAAAGGCGCTATATAAATGCAAGTCCATTCCTTACTATCAGTGCCACTGTATGTAAAGCTACTGGGGTTAATTTAAGAGTCTGCACCGGCAGCTGTTTCCAACACAGCACGGTCTTGAATTACTGTCGTGCACTGATGGAAGGTGAGACTCCCAACCACCAGCAGACTCACAACATTGGCCCCACTTTCACATTCCAACAGTATGATTCACCTAGAATCATTCCTCTGTTGAATGAACGCTTCGCTACAGGGGCATATCAATGCACGGGCCTTCGGGTCCTGTGCCCAAGGGCCTCTCGGGGGACCTGCTCCCAGGGGCCATTCGAGGGGGGGGGCGCTCCCAGGGGCCTCTTGGGGGGTCTGTGCCCAGGGCCTCTCGGGTGGCTCTCGGGGGTTTCTCGGGGGGGTCTGTGCCAGGGGTCATTCGGGGGGGGGGGGGGGGGGGGCCTGCTCCCAGGGGCCTTCCTGTGCAAATGTCGGACTCCCGCCAGGAGCAGCCGGTTGTGTCCACTGGACAACCAGAGGTGCTCAGCCTCCCCACCTCCCACCCACCGATCCCATTGGAACAATAAATCGCCCATCAACACATGCCCAGCGCCGGAAGGGGGGGTTTGGGGGGGAAGGGGGGGTTTGGGGAAGGGGGGGTGGGGGGGAAGGGGGGGATGGGGGGGAAGGGGGGAAGGGGGGGTGGGGGGAAGGGGGTTTGTGGGGAGGGGGTTTGGGGAGGGGGTGTTTGTGGGAGGGGGTTGTGAGGGGGGGTTTGTGGGGGGGGTTTGGGGAGAGGGGTTGGTGGGGGGTTGTGAGGGGGGTTTGGGGAGGGGGTGTTTGTGGGAGGGGGTTGTGAGGGGGGGTTTGTGGGGGGGGTTTGGGGAGAGGGGTTGGTGGGGGGTTGTGAGGGGGGTTTGGGGAGGGGGTGTTTGTGGGGGGGGTTTGGGGAGAGGGGTTGGTGGGGGGGTTGTGAGGGGGGTTTGGGGAGGGGGGGTTGTGAGGGGGGTTTGGGGAGGGGGTTGGTGAGGGGGGGTTGTGAGGGGGGGGTTTGGGGAGGGGGGGTTGTGAGGGGGGTTTGGGGAGGGGGGTTGTGAGGGGGGTTGTGGAGGGGGATTGTGAGGGGGGTTTGGGGAGTGGGGTTTGTGAGGGGGGGTTGGGGGGGGTTTGCGGAGGGGGGATTGTGAGGGGGGGTTGTGAGGGGGGTTTGGGGAGAGGGGGTTGTGAGGGGGGTTTGGGGGGGGGGTTGGTGAGGGGGGGTTGTGAGGGGGGGTTTGGGGAGGGGGGGTTGTGAGGGGGGTTGTGGAGGGGGATTGTGAGGGGGGTTTGGGGAGTGGGGTTTGTGAGGGGGGGTTGGGGGGGGGTTTGCGGAGGGGGGATTGTGAGGGGTGTTTGGGGAGAGGTGGTTTGTGGGGGGTTTGGGGAGGGGGGTTTGTGGGGGAGGTTTGTGGAGGGGGGTTTCAGAGAGGCCCCGAATATACATGGTGCCCAGGAGGCCTGACGATTTTGGCTCTCTTTACGTTATATAATGTTACCCATCGATTACTGGGCACTGTTCCCATTGGCATGCTGTAAATCTCGAAACATTCTGTTTGGACATAGGAACACGGTGAAGAGGTGAGATTTTGAGGGTTCAGCTAATACTGCCCTCACTCACTCCCACAGGTTCGCACTCTCATCGACTGCTGTCCCTCACCATAATAACACTTAAGCAGACTCCGGATTTTTAACTCTGTTTATTGAGTGACCAGGTTCAGTCTCCCTCAGCCCCTGTATCTAACTGTATTATTAGGTGCCCTGGTTTAATTTCTTACACATGCCTTCTCTTGTTGAGTTTTTGAGTCTTGTGGTTACTGAGCCTGAGACTCTTGAATATAGCTGCGATATTGTGTCTCCTGTTTAAGCAGCCTTTGCATCTAACTGTGGTGTCCTGTTTTAATCTATTCACAGCCCCTATATTTAACTGTGATACTGGTCTGGGTAAGCAACGTATAACCGTCTCTCTGCCTGGCACAGCTCGAGATGCTGCTGTTTCTGCTTCTTCTCAAACCCTTTGATCTCCTGCAGTTGCACCTCAGACCCAATCTTTACTCAGGTGAGAATTATATGCGATGGCGATATTGGCTTATCAGGGTTTGTAAGAGAGGAGAGGAGCTCCATGTACACGACGAGTGGCCAGAACTCTGCTCCCCCCGCTTCCGGGGAAATGACTCACCCAGAGACACCTTACAGGACGTGAGCACGGGATACACAAAACCCACGTTTAAAACTAGCAGGCCTTCAATGAGGCTAAAGATGAAAAGAAGTCCGCTCCCCAGGTAGTGGATACATGGAGCAGACTCCCAGCAAAAGCGGTTGATGGTGTTCAATCAACTCCTTGAACAAGAGGCTGGTTTGGGGTTGGAAATGATGGTTGTAGCGATAGGTGTAGACTGAGATGGTCAAATGCTGCAGAGTGGTTCCTGAACTGCTGGGGCCGTGGAAGGCTACCTATGTGTACGAGGCAGTATATATGTTGCGCCTTCCCCTCAGGAGATCAGATGGGTCGAGCAGAGTCCACGTTAGGGTAGATTGTACATGGTCGGTGGAAGGAGTGGACTTGATGGGCCGAAAAGCCTTTTTATGACCTTTGAGAAAGTGCTGGCCCTCCAGCGGCTGCCTGAGACCTGGCCATCAGTTGTGAGGCTGCCCTTAATCCCTACTTCCCAACTCCACTGCTCTCAAAAGAAAAGTTCAAACACAAATAAGGCACCCATAATACGGTAACATAGAATATTCTTGAGGGAGACCAATGACATAGAGAGCAACTTTGGCAGACCTTTCTGGTCTGTATGAGTTAGGAGCTCACTGAGTCCCTTACTTATATTCCCCCACAGAACCACACAACAGTGGCAGAGCCAGTAGGGGGGGTGGGGGTCACGGGAGATATAACCTCTCACCCCAGCCATTTTGAGGTCGGCCCATGCGGCTTTGGAGGACAGCCTTCATTTCGCTCCCAGGAGCTTCTGTCACCCGTCTTCGGCCTTCAGTTTTCGGCCAGCAAGTCTGTGCCGTTCCCGGCTCAGCCTTTGGACTTGGTAAGTCAGCAATCCCCAGCTCGGTCCCCTTCCTGCCAAGCAGGCTAAATCTTCAGTTTGACCCCCGTCCCCCGATCCAGCTCCGCCACACACTATAAAGGTTTGAGCTCTTCCAGCATAACCTTTCACTCCAAAATTCCAGTACAAAGGATCAGAACAAAAGGCAACACAAAGACTGTGCCGCACAATGTTGGGGAGAGGGTTAGTGGCCCCACAAATCCCCATGCCATGAATTACCGACCTCAGCCATGTTGCTGCAGGGAAACGACAAGTATAAACCAATGTGTTGCTGCAAAAAACAGAGGGAAACACCTATCAGAGGAGAGTTACAACCAACGTTCCCTGGAGCTCTTAAAAGGAAATACCGCGCATGCGTGGAATTTTGAATGGGAAAATTGGTTACAACCCATTGATCATTCACACAAAACAGACAGGAGACAGAATGCACGTGAGAGAAAGTGATCAGAATGGGATGAGGAGAAAACATAATTAACATCACTTTAATTCACATTACATTTGGAATCAATGTGAAAAAGGCTCCGTCTCCAAGTTGTACAGGATGGACTCAGCCTGAAGCCTCTGTGCAAACTTCTGAATCATGGGCCTGGATTTTAGCCTGGAGGCCAGGTTGGGGGGAGGCGGTTGTGAGGTCGGGAAACCCAGAAGAACGGGTTTCCCAAATGTCCTGCAGAACTTAACTGCAAGGCTCCTTTAAGTGGGGTTCCCACCCACAGGCAGCCTGATTGACAGGCTGGAGGCCTTTCAGGCGGGAAGCCTGATTCACAAGGCCGAAGCCTATGAGAGCAGGTAGGTGCATTGGGACAACTCTCCTGCTAATTTGTTGTCAGAGACTCGAGTTGCTTTGAAAAATAACATTTGAACCTCCATTGCTAAAATACTACCAGCAATTTGTTTTTTAAGAAAAACTTGATTTTCTTCCACCTCCTCTCAAATAAAGGGGGAGATTGTGGGGGTGGGGGGGATCCGATGGTGGCCGTGGGGGTCCCAATTGCGTGGGGGGGTGTGGGTGTCTGCTGGTGGTCGGGGGTGAGTGAGGGGATGTGGGGTTTACAGGTAAGATTGCTGGGCCTGGAGGAAACACTCCTGCTCCCCTGGCCCACAAGCAGTCCTGTAAATACATAGATACATAGAAGATAGGAGCAGGAGTAGGCCATCCGGCCCTTCGAGCCTGCTCCGCCATTTAATGAGATCATGGCTGATCCTTCAATTCAGTATCCCGTCCCCGCCTTCTCTCCGTAACCCTTAACCCCTTTTGCCTGTAGAAATATATCTAATTCCCTCTTAAATATATTTAATGAGCTGGCGTACACTGCCCTCTGTGGCAATGAGTTCCACAGGTTCACCACTCTCTGAGTGAAGAAATTCCCCCTCATTTCTGTCCTAAATGGTTTAGCCCTTATCCTTAAATTATGTCCTCTAGTTCTGTTCTCACCCGCCAAGGGAAACATTCCTTCTGCATCTAATCTGTCTAGACCTGTCAGAATTTTATACACTTCTATGAGGTCCCCTCTCAATCTTCTAAACTCCAGTGTGTACATCCCTAAACTACATAGTCTCTCCTCATAGGTCAATCCCGCCATTCCTGGTATCAGCCTGGTGAATCGCCGCTGCACCCCCTCCATGGCAAGAACATCTTTCCTCAGATGAGGCGACCAAAACTGTACACAGTACTCGAGGTGTGGTCTCACCAGTGCCCTGTACAGCTGCAGCAAGGTATCCCTGTTCCTGTATTCCAACCCTTTTGCTATGAAGGCCAGCATACCGTTTGCCTTCTTGACCGCCTGTTGCACCTGCATGCTCGCCTTCAGTGACTGGTGTACAAGAACACCCAGGTCTCTCTGTACTTCCCCCTCTCCCAATTTATTGCCATTTAAATAATAATTTGCCCTCCCGTTCCTGCACCCAAGGTGGATAACTTCGCACTTGTCCACATTATAGTGCATCTGCCATTTATCCGCCCAATCACCCAGTCTGTCCAAATCGCTCTGGAGCTTCCTGGTCTCCTCCTCTGAGCCCACCCCCCCTCCTAGTTTAGTGTCGTCTGCAAATTTGGAAATGCTGCATTCGACTCCCTGATCCAGGTCATTAATATAAATTGTGAACAGCTGGGGACCCAGGACAGATCCCTGTGGTACCCCACTTGTTACTGCCTGCCATTCAGAAAATGAGCCGTTTATTCCAACTCTCTGTTTTCTATCTGACAGCCAGTTCTCTATCCACGTCAATACTTTCCCCTTTATCCCATGAGCTTCAATTTTCCATGCTAATCTTTTATGCGGGACCTTATCGAAGGCCTTTTGGAAGTCCAGGTACACCACATCTACTGGCTCTCCCCCATCTATTTTACCCGTTACTCCCTCAAAAAATTCCAATAGATTAGTCAAGCACGATTTACCCTTTGTAAATCCATGTTGACTCTGTCCTATCCTGTCCCCATTTGCTAAGTGCTCGGCTATTTCATCCTTAATGATGGACTCCAGCATTTTGCCCACAACTGATGTAAGGCTTACAGGTCTGTAATTACCTGCTTTTTCCCTACCCCCCTTTTTGAATAGTGGGGTAACGTTAGCTACCCTCCAATCCATGGGCACTGTTCCCGAGTCTAATGAATTCTGAAAAATCATGCTTAGTGCATCCGCTATCTCTAGGGCCACCTCCTTCAGTACCCTAGGATGCATGTTATCAGGCCCTGGGGATTTGTCCGCCTTCAATCCCTTTAGCTTCCTTAACACCATATCCTTAGAGATATTGATTTGCGTCAGTTCCTCCTTTGCCAATGTCCCTATTTTTCCCGATATCCCAGGGAGGTTTTTTGTGTCTTCCTTCGTAAAGACTGACCCAAAGTATGCATTTAGTTGGTCTGCCATTTCCTTATTTCCCATTATATATTCCCCCGTATCTGACTGCAATGGACCAACTTTGGTTTTCACCAGTCTTTTCCTCTTGATATACTTATAAAAGCTTTTGGAGTTAGTTTTTATATTTTCCGCCAGCTTGCTTTCGTAAGCTATTTTGCCCTTCTTGATTAAGCCCTTTGCCCTCCTTTGCTCTATCTTAAACTGTTCCCAATCTTCCGCTCTGGCGCGTTTTTTGGCTATTTTATACGCCCTATCTTTGGATTTTATGCTGTCTCTAATTTCCCCTGTTATCCACGGTTGAGTCACCTTTTTAGATTTCCTTTTATGCCAGATTGGTATAAACAATTTTTGCAATTTTGTCATTCTATCTTTAAATGCTTGCCATTGTTTATCTACCTCCAGTCCTCCCAGGAACGTTGTCCAATCAGACCTACTCAGTTCCCGTCTAATGGCATCATAATTCCCCTTGTTTAAATTCAGGACCTGAGTCTCTGAGTCAATTTCTTCGCTCTCCATTTCGAGTGAGAAATCGATCATGTTATGATCGCTCTGACCCAAGGGTCCCCGTACAACAAGATTACTAATTAGTCCCTTCTCATTGCACAGTACCCAGTCCAATATAGCCTGTTCCCGAGTTGGTTCCTCGACATATTGATCCAGATAACCATCCCTTAAACACTCAAGGAATTCCTCCTCCTCATTATTTTTACTGATTAGGCTAGTCCAATCTATATGTAAGTTAAAGTCACCTATGATGACAGCTGTGCTCTTATTGCACGCTTCTCTAATTTCCCTCGTGATGCCCTCCCCAACCTCTATTTTACTATTTGGAGGCCTATATACCACTCCTATTAATGTTTTTCGCCCCTCGCTATTTCTTAGCTCCACCCATATAGATTCTGTATTAACTGAGTTAATATCCTTCCTTTCAATTGCATTTATCCCCTCTTTTACCAGCAATGCTACCCCTCCTCCCTTTCTTTTTTGTCGATCCTTCCTAAATACTGAATACCCCTGTATGTTAAGCTCCCAGCCCTGCTCACCCTGCAACCATGTTTCCGTAATCCCAATTAGATCATAATTATTAACCTCTATTTCCACAGCTAATTCATCTACCTTGTTCCTGATGCTTCTCGCATTAAGGTATAAAACCCTCAGGCTTTTTTTATGCTCACATTTTTTATGAATTAGTTTGGCCCTTTGTTTTTTGTTCCTCTCCTTTTTACCATTTATTTCTGTCTGCCTTTCACTTTCCTCTATTTCACTACATGGGTTTCTAGCCCCCTGCCATACTAGTTTAAATGCTCCCGAACTGCTTTATCAAAATTTACCCCGAGAACCTCAGTTCCATCTTTGCACAGGTGTAGACCGTCCCTTTTGTATAGGTCACACCTACCACAAAACTGGTCCCAATGCCTCAAAAATTTAAAACCCTCCCTCTTACACCACTGCTCAAGCCACGTATTTAGCCTAACTATCCTGTTCTCTGTACTCTTACTAGCACGTGGCACTGGTAGTAATCCAGAGATTACTACCTTCGAGGTCCTACTTTTTAGCTTGGCTCCTAACTCCCTAAATTCTACTTGTAGGACCTCTTCCCTTTTTTTAGCTACGTCGTTGGTACCAACATGTATCACGACAACTGGCTGTTCCCCCTCCCCCTCCAGAATGTTCTGCACCCGCGCCGAGACATCCTTGACCCTTGCACCAGGGAGGCAAATTACCATCCTGGAGTCTCGGTCGCGACCACAGAAACTCCTATCTATTCCCCTTACAATCGAATCCCCTATTACTATAGCCCTGCCACTCTTTTTCCCTCCCTTCTTTGCAACAGAGCCAGTCATGGTGCCATGAGCCTGGCTGCTGGTGCCTTCCCCCGATGAGTCATCCCCCCCGACAACAGCACCTAAGGCGGTGAACCTGTTGCTGAGGGAGACAACCCCAGGGGATTCCTGCACTACCTTCCTGCCCTTGCTCTGCCTTTTGGTCACCCATGTACTATCTACTCTGGCCTTAACCTGCGGTGTGACCAACTCACTAAATGTGCTATTCACAACCCTCTCAGAATCGTGGATGCTCCAAAGTGAGTCCATCCGCAGCTCAAGGGCCGTCATGCGGTCCCACATGAGCTGCAGCTGGACACACTTCCCGCACACATGGTTGTCAGGGACACAGGAAGCGTCCATGATTTCCCACATGTTACAGGAGGAGCATGACACAGGTCCGAGCTCTACTGCCATGACTTAACCCTTATATTACTTATTAATTTTCTAGTTTTAGTTTATTTATTGACTTTTGTTTTCCCGAAGCTTACTTAGACCAATGTATACTGTACTCCTCTTATTCCTTTTTAAACTAACCAAATCGCACTAGTTTTAGTTGTACTTTCTAGGAAGGTTTGAGGAAAGTACTTACCAGTTAGTCTTACCTCCCTGGTCTTTCGCTGACTTCCCGGTCTTGTGTCCCCTTGGTCCTACGCCGACTTCCCGCTCCTCCCGGTTCCTGCTCTGCTGAAAAGAAACTGAGACCAAAAAATTTGTGACCTCTGTTTTTAGACTGCTAAAAGACTACTAGGTTAGAGGAGGAGGGCGGGTGGGGGTTCCTACCCTGTAGGAACTCGGGTTTAAGCCACCACCCTCCTTAAATGCCGCTCCAACCAGGTCCGCTCCTCCTTCCCCGCTGCCGACCGCTCTGTGGGAGAAAAAGAAAGAAAGGCTCCTCCTCCGCCGCTGTCGACGCTGGTCTGAGGCCTACCTGAGCCTCGGGGCTCCCTTTATCGACTCGCCGCCGCTCCCGCCGCTCCAACCAGGTCCGCTCCTCCTTCCCCGCTGCCGACCGCTCTGTGGGAGAAAAAGAAAGAAAGGCTCCTCCTCCGCCGCTGTCGACGCTGGTCGTAAAGGCACTTATCTCATGGATTCAGCCCTTCTCGCCTGCTTTCAGCTGCCAAGTTTCCCGAGGCCTGGGAAACTCGGCTGCCTGTGGTTAAAAATAGAATGACTGTTAAAATGAATGGCGGCCTTCGAGATACACGACAGCGCAAAATCATAGAGCAGAAACTGATAGCCAAGTTCCGCACTCATGAGGATGGCCTCAATCGCGATATCGGGTTCATGTCACGATACAGAACGTGACTTGACATCATGGCCGGTCTTCCCAGGTGTTTTTTTTTAAAAAGACTAACACAAGAACCTACACAAATTGACAGGATATGCAGCCAGCAGGTGGTTTGACATGTTGGACCCCCTGGGACACATCTCATTGTCTTGGCTGTGCTCTTTGATGTAGGGAAAGATGTGAATAGATTTTGTCTGTGTTTAAATTGTGAATTCTGGGAGATTCTCTCACTGCTAACTTACCTGACGAAGGAGCGAACTGCTCCGAAAGCTTGTAAAATTAAATAAATCTGTTGGACTATAACCTGGTGTTGTGCGACTTCTCATTTTTGTTAAAATGAAGCCAGGCAGCCTCATTATAATATTTAAATAACCAACCCACTTCCCGCGAGCGGGTTGGTCGCCCACCCCTCGTTCCCCCCTCTGTTAAAACCGGAAGTGGGAGGGTTCGAGGCGGGTTCGGATCCTGTTCCAGATTTTTTGCATTTTAACCTCTGACACAACCCCAAGTTTCAAGATTCAGTCCATGGAATTCCCAGGGAAATCCTTGCTGAAACTCCAGGGTTTTTTTTTAGTAACTCATTACATTTGAGCTTCAGAAACAAGAGAATTCTTGTAATCGCTCAGTACTTATTGTAACATAATGAGATAATCAATAACAATGGCCTGTCACATCTTGGAGAAAGGTTTTGATAAGTTAGCTCAGATAAATTTCCTTGGAGTTAATCCAAGGCTGTATGATTAATAATTAATAATTTTTTTTTTTAATTTGAGTTGGGGGTGTGGTTGGGGATGGGGTTAGGGTTAGGTTTAGGGGTAAATTAGGGATGAGGGTTAGGGTTCGGGGTTAAGGTCAATAGTTGGGTTAATATCAATAGGAGGCTAAGGTTCGGGGTTGACTTAGGTTTAGCAGGATGTTTAAGGTTAGGGTAGGCGGAGCTTTTACTACGTTATGTTTGATTCAAACCATTCGGTGACTGTGTTTCTAATTTTGCAATCCATATGATTAACCCATACAGGGTGGACTTTTGCCCGCTATTGCAACCTCAAGTTTGGTCAATATTTAACATACCGAGCAGGTGATTTACTAAAAGCTGTACAACCTGTTTTTTTCTTTCCAGTTGATGACAAACCTGCTGTGAACGTCCAACGTTTCCTGTACTTACTACATTTGATTACAGAGGTGTGCGTGTCTGTGTCTGTGTGTGGATATCTCTGTATGTGCATATGTAAAAGTGTGTGTGTCTGTGTGTGGATATCTCTGTATGTGCATATGTAAAAGTGTGTGTGTGTGTGTGTGCGCACCTGTGTTCACTGATGTCCTTTAGGGAAGGAAACCTGCCGTCCTTACCTGGTCTGCCTATATGTGACTCCAGTCCCACACCAACATGGTTGTCTCTTAACTTCCCTCTGAAGTGGCCTAGCAAGCCACTCAGTTGTAACAAAACCGCTGTAAAGAATAACAAGATAGTAGTGGTTATAGAAGAAAGCCCAGCACCACCTTCTCAGGGCAACTAGAGATGGGCGATAAATGCCAGCCTTGCCAGCGATGATCACGTCCAGAGAATGAATTTAAAAAAAAAGTAACTATGGAAACTAGACCTGGGAGAAAGCAGAGTTTGGTGAGATTGCAAGGTCGCTTGTTATTCAGAACTGCAAGTACTCGTATCTCTCGTGGACGAAGGTCATCCAGCACTTCAGGCTGTACCAGGTACAGTCTCCAATACTCAAACAGCACTTGTTTTAATCCTTTCACTGCCCACCTGCTGCAACCCAGAAGCTCTCTGGGCATAATTTATAGTTATTGTGAAGCTGTCCCTGAGTTTTGGGCAGGTTGCAGAATCAGTGCTAAAAATGTCACTGACATTCTCGTTGAGTCTTACCTGGTTGACATGGGATTCCTTCACAGAAGGTTGGTCTTTACTCTTTGGCCGGGAATTTCCTCAGAGCTGCTCTTGATCCCGGTCTCCTGGCCAGTATTTATCCCTCAACCAACATCACTAAAACAGATTATCTGGGCGTTATCACATTGCTGTTTGTGGGAGCTTGCTGTGCGCAAATTGGCTGCCACGTTTCCTACATTACAACAGTGACTACACTTCAAAGTGCTCTCTTGGTTGTCAAATGCTTCGGGACATCCCAGAGTCATGAAAGGTGCTATATAACTGCAAGTTCTTTCTTTCCAATAACTTCAGAAGGACTGGCAACCTGGAGTAAGTCAAGGTGTGCTTCCAAAGTGTGTTGAAGGTTAGCCAGAATAAAGAAAATTAAAAATGTGTCCCCTAAACCCAAAGAGCTGGCAATCAAACATAAGCTTATAAAGACCCACCGTACATTGTCACTTGAATTGAATGGCCTGGCCCCTCCTGGAGTCAAATACAAATACACACTGTGAGACATTACCTTGTGTAAGAACAACACCTACCTGTAGCTGCTGGAACCATCTAATTGTTGCCTATTAGCAACAGCAAGCATGTAAACAGGGTTACAATTTACATATGTCTACCTCCCCAATACCTGTAACCGACGTATCATCTGTTCTGGGGCTAGTGTGTACCAAGTATGCGGGGCCATTTTCTATAAGTGAATGCGTTTTTTAACCCTGTATGCACTGTGACAAGAAAGAAGCCCATCACATAATACATCATGCACAAATATGCTATGTTTGTCACATTAGCTCAGTTGAGGCCTGGGGGGAAAAATTTGGCAGCGACCATTTTGGGTCACAAACATCGCCTGGGTGCTAAACTTAGCACCCGGTGGAAAATAGCGCCGGCGATCGCTAAATTCAGTTTTAGCGCCCCAACAGGAAGGTGGAGCGCTAATTCAAGCACTCCACTTCCTTCTTAGAGAGCTAACCCCGAATATCGGGGAGGTGCGTTCTGCAGTGCTATGCACTGGGCCACGCAGCGCTGCCACATGAAAGGGCTCCTTCCCTCCGCAGGGCTGTACCTGGACCATCGGGTAGCGGGGTACCGTGTCAGTAGCCCGGTACTCAAGAGGCGTGCCGGGCTGCCAGATCACGGTATGGACCCCGCATTGAAAGACGCAACGGGCAGCGACAAGTAAGTCGGCCGATTTATATTTTTCCCTGCCCGCCACCTCCCCTTTACTTATCGCCCCGTGAGCCTCCTGCCGCTCCGTTCCCGCCCCCTGAATCGGTCGCTGTCATCGCCTGGCGTAAATTCAGGGGGCGCGGGCCAATTTTTCAGGCAGGGTGAAAATGGGACGCTGCGCACGGTGATGTCATCATCATCGCCTGCGCAGTGGAGCGGGGTGCTACCAGTTACCACCGCCGCTAAACTCCCACTGAATTTAGCGGGAGTCGTTAGCAGCACCGCACCCGGGCGAAAAGTCGTTTGCACCCCGATAGCACCCCCAGAGGCGCTAATGGGAGGTGCAAATGCACTGAATTTCTAGCCCCTGGTGTTTATGCAATCACATTTCCCATGATCTGTCCTCACAGTCTACGATAAGCACTCTGCTTGCATTTACACAATCTGTGCATCTCAGCATTTCAAAACCTGAAAAGTGCCCTCTTTCAAATGTCATTTCTCAGCGGAAGATGAGCTGATTCTGTGAGTAAGTCCCAGAATCATCCTTGCTACTAATCCCTGAAGCTTCTCCGACACGGCCAATGTCCTTTAGGAAGGAACGGTATTCAAAAATCACACATGTTACTCCAAGGTGGCCTCACTAGTGAGTTATGTCTAAATTAATCTTTGATTGATAATCAAATGCCTTTGAAGTGTATTCCAATACTTGTTGATAACAGCTTCATGTTGACGGGAAACTTTCAGTGATCACACCCAAGACATTCCCAACTTTGGAAATGGACACTATCATTCTGGTCTCATGGGCCATATTTTCTGTTCTGATGTAAAGATCTACATTAAAACCCACATCCAATCTTAGCCCACCTGCCTAATTGGCCCTGACCCCAGTGAATAGGATCATCACTCGGCTGCTTAGTTTGAGGTCACCAGAAAATTTTATAATATTACAAGAAGTACGGTCCTGAATATAATTTAATCAATAAGGTAAATGGAAAAGTGCCCAGAACAAACCCTTGCAGAATTCTCACTGCCCCCCGCACAGCCTCATCCAGTAACCGTCACCATCCGTCTCTGTTGCCTTGGCAACTATTAATTCACTTCAGCAATTTACCTTTAAGTCTATGAGGCTTAAGATTGTTTAAAAGCCTCACGAGGAACTTCAGCAAGTGACTTTTGAAAGTTGAAGTACGTTATAGCCACCGGGTAGCCTTCGTCCGCTAACCTGCTAACTTTCTCACAGATTACCAGCAGGTTTGAGATGGAGTAGGCACGGGATTCATTGCTGAGCCCCACCCCCCCCCCCCCCCCCGCCCCGCTCAGTTTATTTGCTCACTGATTCAATGGAGAAAAAACAAGCTCCCTCTAGCTCATTGGTATCAATATAAGCATATGGTGTGTTACTGAGCCGTACACACCAGGAAGGTCTCAAATCTGAGCCCTAGTTTGTTCCGGGTTAGACAATTTCAGCTGATGGCCACTACAACAACAACTTGCATTTATATAGTGTCTTTAACATAGTAAAACATCCCAAGGCGCTTTACAAGAGCGTAATCAGACATAAAATCGACGCCAAGCCAAAGAAGGAGACATTAGGACAGGTGACCAAAAGCTTGGTCAAAGAGATAGGTTTTAAGGAGAATTTTAAAAGGAGGAGAGAGAGGTGGAGAGATTTAGAAAGGGAATTCCACGGCTTAGGGTCTAGACAGCTGTCAGTACGGCCGTCGATGCTGGAGTGAAGGTAGTGTGGGATGCACAAGAGGCCAGAATTGGAGGCTCGCAGAGTTCTCGGAGGGTTGTAGGGCTGGAGGAGGTTGGAGAGATTGGGGGGAGTGGGTGAGGGCAAGGCTATGGAGGGATTTGAACATAAGGATGATCATTTTAAATTTGAAGCGTTGCTGGACCGAAAGCCAATGTAGGTAGGCGAGCACAGGGGAGAAGGGTGATAGGACTTGATGCAAGTTAGGAGACAGGCAGCAGAGTTTTGGATGAGCTCAAGTTTACAGAGAATGGAAATGGAAACTGGCTGGGATTGGCTGTATTCCATTGGCTGTACTCCACTGGCTGTAAAGCGCTTTGAGACGTCCGGTGGTCATGAAAGGCGCTATATAAATGCAAGTCTTTCTTTATTTCTTTCTTTGGGAGAGCATTCGAATAGCCAAGTCTGGAACTACAATTGCTCTCTGGATGAGGGTGGTGGGGAGGGGGAAAGTCAGCCACGGTTCACGCTTCTGATCACTATCCATTCACTATTGGAAAGTGTGCCTGTGAGCGTTCGCTGAGGAGAGAATCAGGCGCTCGAGGTCAAAAAGCTTGCCAACACTCAGATGGGAATTTGAACTCCCGGGCAGGAAAGCGGCTTAGCAAGCAGCCGGCCTGTTCAGGAGTGGCAGCGGGAGGCTCGGACCATTTTAAAGGCGGGCGGCATTAACACGCCGTTGGGTAGCATCCCAATCATAACGGGAGGGAGGTCGCGAGGAAGTGACGGAAAGTCAGGCAGCCCACTGGGCCTACGGTAAATGCGGGAACAGGGTCAGTTAGTGGTTCGCGGGGGGTAGGGTGGCTGGGGCGGGGTTGTGGGGGGAAGCCCTACACCTTCCTTGTGAAGCCTGAAGGAGCACACCTGGCCCCACAGAAGGAAAGTTTTAAACTTACCCGGAAAGGCCTCCTCAGTCTTCAGACCTGGTTGCAGCTGCAGGGGCAGCCGCTGCGGGAAACCTGGCTCTCTTCCGGGTTCAGAGGGCGTTGGGGGCCTATTACGTTAATAGGACCCTAATTGCCTAAATTTACCTGCCTGACTCAGGCGGGCACCTCCAGTAATGCCAACCCCACCATCTCATAAATCAAGAGACAAACTCTTAAAAATCAAGAGATTTGGTCTAAAAATGAGTTGCTATTTTTTTCTGGACCTGACCCCTCGCCGAAGCTTGCTCCCGGACAGGATGTGCATTCGGCCATCACTAATCAATTACTGACATAAGAACATAAGAATTAGGAGCAGGAGTAGGCTATACAGCCCTCGAGTCTGTTCCGCCATTCAATAAGGTCATGGCTGATCTTCGACCTCAACTCCACTTTCCCGCCCGATCCCCATATCCCTTGATTGCCCCAGAGTCCAAAAATCTATTGATTTCAGTCTTGAATATACTCAACGACTCAGCATTCACAGCCCTCTGGGGTAGAGAATTCTAAAGATTCACAACCCTCTGAGTGAAGAAATTTCTCCTCATCTCAGTCCTGAATGGCCAACCCATCATTCTGAGACTATGACCCCTGGTTCTAGAACTTTACTGAGGCCGAAATTGGCCACTTTGAGAATGGGGTCTCCCGACTTCTCCGAAGTCAAGATGTTATCGGGTTTCAGGTCCCGGTGGACGATGTGGTTCTTGTGCAAAAAAGCGATGATGTTGGTCACTGTTTTCAAATCTTATAATGGAAAAGAAGTGACTGAACAATAAACTATAAAAATAATTATTTGTATATTAAATAACCACTGCACCATTTTTTTAGAATGCTTACAATTTTTTTTATATACAAAATACCTCTGCATTGTTTTTGCATTTCCTGCTTCTATTTCCAAGTATTGAAAATATAAGAGCAACTGTACCCTTTGTTTTGTACTTGCTAAATACTGCATTCAGTAAACAGCTCTTCGTGTAACACTGTTTAAGTGAAAAACTTTGGATTTGCCTGAAATGATTGACATCTACATTATATTGCCGTTCATCAAAATGAAAGTTTTATAGATTTGACTTGGTGTTGACGGCCGGGTCCGGCCTCCTGGAGAGGACGTACTGCTTCAAGTCGCCACCGTTACAGAGCTCCGTGTTGAACCACAGGTAGCAAGGCTCGCCGGCCCCGAGGATCTGCTCGCCTTTCAGCGTGCCGCTCTCGGAGGAGGCATTGCGGCCAATCGGAGCAGCCGGTCTGTGACAGACAGCTGCTTTAACCAATCAGAGTTTCCTGCTATGTGAGTGACAGCTGCCTCAACCAATCGCAGTGCTGCCATTGGGGATCCGCCCACCCAGAAGGTGATAGGCCAATGAAGGCGACACTTAAAGCTTCAACCAGTCACAGCACGGCTTTGCTCCGCTCAGTCCACGCCTCCCATGGATACTGATGAAGTGAACCAATCGCTGCCGCGCACTGACCAAACGGAGTACTGCCATGCTTTTCAACTCCTGCCCAGCATCATTCTACTCGCTGGTAAAAAGACAGGGGATCCGTAAGCAGCTCTTGGGGCTGCTGGCCGATGACGGATCTCTGGTCTCGGATCCGGAGAACATCAGTGCCGGGGCCCGGACTTATTACGAGGCCCTGTTCTCTCTGGATCCGTCCAGCGAGGATGCACGCAGAGTTTTGTGGGAGGACCTGCCGAAGGTCGGCCCGGAGAGCGCCGAACAGCTTGACGCTCCACTGAGCCTGGCGGAGCCCTATGCCAGCTCTCGAGGGGAAAGGCCCCGGGGCTGGATGGGCTGACCGTGGAGTTCCACAGGGCGTTCTGGGACGTCTTGGGGGGCGACTATGCACAGGTCCTGGGGGAAAGTCTGGTGACCGGGGAGATGCCCCTCTCTTGGCGCAGGGCAGTCATTGTCCTGCTGTCCAAGAGGGGCGAAGTCCGCCGACTTAAGTACTGGCACCCGGTCTCCCTCCTCAGCACGGATAACAAAATCTTTGCCAGGGCCATGTCTGCTCGCCTTGGCACTGTGCTGGCCCACATGATCCACCCTGACCAGTCCTACACGGTCCCGAGCCGGACCATCCACAATAACATCCGTCTGGTCCGGGACCTAGTCCACCATTCCCAGAGGGCTGGTCTGTCGGTCGCCTTCCTTTCCCTACATCAGGAGAAGGCGTTCAACAGGGTGGATCATGACTACCTCTTCAGGACTCTGCGCACATTCGGGTTCAGGACGCATTTCGTCGCCCGGATCCGACTTCTGTACGCCGCCACGGAGTGTCTGATTAAAGTTAACGGGTCTTTGACGGCGCCCCTTCGCTTCGGGAGGGGGGTGCGTCAGGGATGCCCCATGTCCGGTCAGTTATATGCCGTCTGCGTGGAGCCTTTCCTGCGCCTCTTGTGAAAGAGGTTGATGGGACTGGCTCTGCAAGGGCCGGGCGTGGAGGTCGTCCTCTCGACTTACGCCGATGACGTGCTCCTCATGGTCACGGATCCCGTCGACTTGCGGAGGATGCGAGAATGCCAGCAGATTTACTCGGACGCATCCTCCGCCAGGATCAACTGGGAGAAATGTTCTGGACTCCTGGTGGGTCAGTGGCGGGTGGACTCTCTGCCGGACGAGCTCAGGCCTTTTGCCTGGAGCACCACTCATCTCCTCTACGTGGGAGTCCACCTCAGCCCTGCCAAGGAAGCATGGCCGGTGAACTGGCAAGAGCTGGAGGCCAAAGTCACCACTCACCTAGGGCACTGGACAGGACTGCTCCGAGCGCTGTCCCACAGGGGTCATAAATCAACTGGTGGCCGCCATGTTGTGGTACCGGTTGGTCACTTTGATCCCTCCCCCTGCGTTTGTCACCAAGATACAAGAGAAGCTCATCAACTTCTTCTGGGACAAAAGGAAGCACTGGGTCTCTGCCGCGGTTCTGAGTCTCCCACTTAGGGAGGGCGGTCAGGCGCTGGTGTGCGTTCGCACCAAGGCTGCGATTTTCCGTCTTCAGACCCTGCAGAGATACATCGAGGATCCTCCCACATGGTGTGCGCTGGCGATGGATTTCTTTCGCCAGCTGCACGGCCTCAATTACGGCACGCAGCTCCTGTTTGTAAACCTGGGGGGTGCCCGTGCCTCCTTGCGGCAGCTGCCTGTCTTCTACCAGGAACTGATCAGGGTCTGGAATAAGGTCACCTCCAGATGGTGTTCTCCCCCGTCAGGAGTGGCGGCTGTCCTCAGGAGCCGCTGCTCAGGAATCCGCACCTCCACGACCACGGGTTTGTGTGGCTGACGGAGGGCAGGGCTCTGTCCGCCAAGGTGACCAGAGTCAGGGACCTACTTGATGGCGGAGGAGCGGGTCGGATGGCGCCGAAGGAGCTGGCGCAGCGCCTGTCCTGAGCTGACTTCCGGCTCGCGGCCAAAGCCATTGAGTCACTAAAAGTGGCACTCGGCCCTGACTCTACTAGGTGTGTCAAGGAGGCTCAAGCATGTGGGGTGATCCTGTCCGAACTGACCCCCGTTCGGACGGAATTCCTAATCGGCGCCCGGCCCTGAAACCTCCCTCGGGAGCCGGTGCCTCACAACTTGAGCCGTGTCCAGGAAATGCCCTCTGTGCCTTTCCATTCTGCACAGAAGGGATTCCTGTACGGGCTGCTCTTGCACACTCTCCACTTTGTCATCCTCGTCTGCCGTCCGGACAGGCCTTGGCGCACCATCTTGCCATCCGGAGGAGGCGGGGTCCTCAATGGAGGGCTCTCTACGCGGGAGTCCTCCCTTTATCTATTGGGGACTTGGCCTGGAGGGTGTTGCACGGGGCAGTCCCGTGCAATATGGTTTTAAGTCGGTCACGGACTCCCAGGCCGCCTGTATTTTCTGTGGCCTGGAGGAGTCCGTGTTCCATGTATATAGAAACATAAACATAGAAACATAGAATCTAGGAGCAGGAGTAGGCCATTCGGCCCGTCGAGCCTGCTCCACCATTCAATACGATCATGGCTGATCATCCAAATCCAGTACCCTGTCCCTGCTTTAATCCCCACAGTACACATATCCCACCCTACCCCCGTAACCCCACGTATTTAATTCCCCCTAACATATCCCATCCTATCCTCATAAATACACATATTTAATCCCCCCCTAACACTAAGGGTCAATTTATCATAGCCAAATCAACCTAACCCGCACATTTTTGGACTGTGGGAGGAAACCGGAGCACCCGGAGGAAACCCACGCAGAAACGGGGAGAATGTGTAAACTCCACACAGACAGTCACCCGAGGTCAGATTCGAACCCGGGTCCCTGGCGCTGTGAGGCACCAGTGCTAACCACTATGCCACCGTGTTGCCCGATAGAGTGTGAGAGGTTGCAGCCCCTCTTCCACTATTTGAAGGGGCTGCTCCTCGATTTTTGGCTGCACTTCAGTCCCACGCTCCTGATCTTTGGTCACCCGGTGCAGAGGGGAGAGCGGGCAGGTTGGAGGACCTCCTCGTGGGACTGCTCCTGGGCCTGGCCAAAGTGGCCATTAACTGGTCCAGGCAGTGGGTGATCGAGAGGGGTCGTTCGGACTGACTGCCTGCCTCTCTTCCGCGGCTACGTTTGCACCCGGGCGGCCCTGGAGATGGAGCACGCGGTGTCCGCCAGCACGCTCGAGGCCTTCCGCGACCAGTGGGCACCGCAGGGACTGGAGTGCATCATCACCCCCGGCAACCAAATTTTAATTTAATTTGTTACGGTTCCTTTTTATTTGTTTTAAATTACAGTCCTTATTGTTTGTGGCCCTTTAAAAAGGGGGCACATGGTTGACTTTTAATAGGCAATTGTCTATGATCAAGATAGAGTCAGAATCATTGCGTCATGCCACTTTGATGGACAATCGAGTCAGTCCGCTGCTGGGCGCTGGAACCAATGACAGATGTGTTACTGCAAGTTTAGAGAAAAAAATCTGAAAGAGTCTTCGGTGTTGAATTGCGAGATCATGAGTGAAGCTTCATTTCACTCAGAAATCGCATCTCTCGCGATAGATTTGCGCGCGAGAGTTGGCATATCTGCGCCTCATACGCCTGAAAAATCAGGCATTTTAAAATCGGAGCGTCAAGGGATTGGAGTGGGTATTTCACCCTCTCCATTTGACCTGACGGGCTGGGGGCAGGAAGTTGAAATTCCCCTCTCACTGCCTTGGCACACAAAGTAACAATGGCCACCTGAGCGAGGCACCAGAGTGAAACCAGCAGAACCTGTTTTTAACCTTAACTGCGCAAGGTTACGCTCCAAAGATGATCCGAATTCAACAAGCATGAATCAGCATATGCAGTAAAGGCGGAGTGATAATTAGTGGAGGGCTCGGCCCTTTGCAGAACCAGGGGAATGGAATGCTTAAACCTTATTCTGACACGGGTGATGTCAGTGTTGACAATACATCACATTGGCATCCTTGAAATCAGCATAGCAACGGACGGTAACTATGTTTTTCATTCCAGAAGTCATTTACATCTGCCTTAAGCAAGCAGACTCCTATTTAAATTTACCCATACTACACACTACACTCTGTTTACTGTGCGGATTACACGCATTAGCCCTCTCTATAACATTCTCTGTGAGCTCCATTATTTCTATAATCTGTAAAATTATTCAGTAAGAAGCCAACAGAGCGAGATGGTTTACATCTCCGAAAGTCTTCTTGTAAAAAGTCCCAAGGCATTTCCACCGACTGGTGAAACTTGTGTGTGATCACTCTAACACTACAGCGTGAGCTGGAAACTTTCACAACCAGTCAGTCCAGTTAGACAGGAGTTCCCCCGAATCAGTGTCTCTGTATCTACCCTAGCAAATGCCCTTATCGTTTCAAAGACCACAATTAGTTCACCCCTTGACCCTCTAAACTCAAGGGGAATACAACTTTATGCCACCTGTCCTCATGATTTAACCCTCGAAGCCACGGTATCATTCTGGTGAATCTGCGCTGCACCCCCTCCAAGGCCAATATGTCCTTCCTGAGGTGGCCAACGATGAACGCAGTACTCCAGGTGGGGTCTGAATCAGCCCGTAAGCCGCCACAGTGCCCGGGGAGATTTAAACACCAAGCAATGAAATTGGTGCGACACTTCATTCGATTAGAAATTGGAAACTGAATTTCAATTCTGATCTGATCGCAAAATGCAACCCGAGAGATGAAAGAGAACTGTGGCTTTAAGGGGCGGTACTCAAAACTTAAATTATTGTTTGCAAAGCCACGCCTTCTCTCAGATGCCAATTGGCCCAAGGGGAGACGTCCCTGGAGAGCAGCGTGTTTGTGTGAGATTATCCCAAACAAACAGAGATATCCAGTGGGTTATTCAGACTCGATATCTGCTCCGTCAGCCTTGAAACTGAGTGTGTGTGTGCGAGTGTGTCAGTGTGTGCACGCATTACAGATCCTTCCGACAAGTGGTTGCAACTCGATCATTGTGCTCAGGAAGCGTGGAAACTGCTGCTTTTACCAACACCAAACAGGTAACTTTGCATTTGTTGAATTCGGATAACCTTTGGAGAGTAACCTTGCGCAGTTAAGGTTAAAAACAGCAGACAAACAGTTTGGTTCTACCACAAGCTGGGGGTGTTTTTAATTTTTCCTTTGAGCTTTTCAGGGGGCTCCACTTCAGTTCAAACTCCTGGACCCAGTTCACCCAGCGCCCCCCGCCACCCCCCCCCCCACCACAACCCCCAGCCTTCGCTCAAATGCACTCGACACCAGATCTGAAAGTGTGGAACTAGGGAGTCGTCAGGTGCATTTTTGAGTTTGTTGAAGAGTATAGAAATAAGCCTTAAAAAAATAAAATACTGATGTTAATTTGAAAATGAAATGCAAACCCGACAGCAGCTGAGATTACAGCTCAGTCACAGCCTGTGTTTGATGCAATTGAAAGTGGCGGTGTCCCAGTTTTCTGACATGGCACCGGCAGAGGTGACTGGTGCTGTTTATCTGAATATTCTAAGTGAGGGTGTCAATGAATGTTTACTTGAGGCAAATTTGGGCACATTCTATCAAATCTAATCCAGGCGCTCTGCAGACGTATCACAGCCTGGCACAATGACACTCAGAGCACAACAGGAACCAGGATCTGGCAAAATTCCAGTCCTGAGGAAGGGTCTTTAGACCCGAAATGTCGACTGACTTGACTCCTGCTTCTCCAAAGATGCTGCCTAACCTGCTGAGTGTTTCCAGCCTTTTCTGTTACTGGGATCAGGCAGTCAGATTCACTCAGATGAAACGTTTTGGCAGAGGTGTGGTGCTACATAGCCTTGTTAGTACAAACAGGAAGCTTTGGCCTGGATATCTGACTTAGATGTTGACATTTGATTTACTTTGCTACGACCAGACGAAAGAAGAAGAAGACTACAAACAGGTGGGGACTGACAGGGTCACCATGGGAGCTTTTATACAAGCACATAAACAATTGCTGCTCTCCACCTTTAACACGTTCGTTCAGGTACAAGCCTCTGCAAAACTGGGCCCTGCTATGTATCGCGGAGACCTGACTGTTCAACAGAACGCAAACACAGGGGACTGGCACCCTCGGTACATGTGAGAGGATTGCAGCCGATGGCCGATGCCTGCTTCTCACTCTATTGCTGCCTTCTTGCTTTCGTATCACCGTGGGTGCTGCTGGCTCCCAGAGTGTGAGCTTTGTGCAGGCGCCCACACTCGCCAGTGTAAACTGCCCAACCCACCTAGTGTGGCTGGCAGTGGGTATTCACTTTTGTGGCTCTCTGGTACTGTATTTGGAACCAACTCCTCCATGGATCTAACCACCCTTCAGGAGATAGGCAGGCGATTTCAAATAGGAAACGGTGGAGGGAGCTTTGCATTGATTTTTCAGGACCACACTGCACCAAGCCACAGCAGAAGGCAACCTTAGATGCAAAGACTCTGTTAACCCAAGTTAACACTGTTATGTCCAATAGACACACAATTTGGTGTGGTAATGTAATGGCAGCTTTTATTTCAGACTCTCAAACATTCGCTTTAGTTATAACAAACAATATAAGAGATCCTGGAGTGTAATTGCTACAGTGTGCTTACTGCTATCACGGGGGCCTCGCGTGTTCAGTTACCAATGTGCAAATACAATATATTTTAAACATCACCTGCTTCTGCAGAGCAAACAGTCTCAGCCGTGACTCAGTGGTAACACCCTCACATCTGAGTCAGGAGGTTGTGGGCTCAAGCCCCACTCCTGAGACTTGAGCACGAAATCCAGGCTAACACTTCAGTGCAGGACTGAGGGAGTGCTGCACTGTTGAAGGTGCCGTCTTTTGGATGAGATGTTAAACTGAGGCCCCATCTGCCCTCTCAGATGGATGTAAAAGATCCCACGGCACTATTTGAACAACAGCAGAGGAGTTCTCCTTGTGCCCTGGCCAAGATTTATTCCTCAACCAACACCTAAAACAGATGATCTGGTCATTTATTTCATTGCTTTTCATGCTATCGTACTGTGCACAAATTGGTTAATGTGTTTCCCTACATTATAACACTTCAAAAGTACTTCATTGGTTGTAAAGGGCTTTGGGATGTCCTGAGGTCATGAAAGGTGCTAGAGAAATGAAAGTTATTTCTTTCCTTTCTTTCAAAGGAGCTGGTTCCCTGTGTTTGCGCGATGTTAAGCAATTGGACATATGCATTACCCAGAGAGCACACTAGCATTACAAGCTGCTCTTCTGCCGTGCTGATCTCTGTGAGAAAGTTCAGCTGGCTGCAGCTCGCAAAGCAACTGGCCTGGATTCATACTGGGCCTTCGGCCTACCAGCCGTAGCCATTTAAAAATTAATTCTGTTTTCAGGATGTGGACATCGCTGGCAAGGCCACTTTTATTGTCCATCCCTAGTTGCCCTGAGAAGGTGACGGTGGTGGGCCTTCTCCTTGAACCGCGGATCTCCTTGTGGTGATGGTGCTCCCGCAATGGTGAGAGGGAGGGATTTCCAGGGTTTCGCCCCAGCCGCCTAGTTTACTTTTGGGTTACAGCCATCTACGCTAAGCCCACACGATTGTTGGTTTAACCGACTGGATACATGACGGGGAGAGCGCAACACACTGATGTCACTCTCTGAAAAGAACAGCAATTTTTTAATTAAGGAGAAAAGGATCTATTGTGGGAACAGGCAAGCCTTAATACTACTGATGATTCGTTGCCGAAACTTTGGGTCAATGTTGGAAGGGCCGATTAACGCACGGGCCTGTGGAGAAAGAGCATACAACCGCTAGATCAAAATATTATTGTTAATGCAGTGTGTAATTCTACGGCCCTATTTCTTACTACAAGTTTGTATTTTAATAGATCGCGAGGTGGGGGTGGTTGTGCGAGGGATTGTGGAGGGATCCTGAAGGTTCTTTGTACCCAGGGCCCCAAGAATTGTTAATCCGGCTCTCAATGTGGGTGTGCAGCCAACAGAAGGAAAACCACACATCTGAGACCAGCTGCACTCCTGCAAAATGCCTATTATCAAGGGTTTGGCTTATCGAGGTTTAATCTGCAGGTGATTCAGCTGGGAGCGGGGGTGGGGGAGGGGAATGTAACAGGAGAGCTGCAATTACCGAGTTTATTGTGTTGAGATTCCAGTCTCTAATTGTAACTAAAGGCCCTTCTACTTTACTGTTGGTCTTGTTACTCCATGATCTGCTCTCCCCTTATTACATAAGAACATAAGAATTAGGAGCAGGAGTAGGCCATTCGGCACTTCGAACCTGCTCCATCATTCAATAAGATCATGGCTGATCTTCTACCTCAACACCACTTTCCCCATATCCCTTGATTCCCTTAGAGTCCAAAAATCTATCGATCTCTGTCGTGAATATACTCAACAACTCATCATCCACAGCCCTCTGGAGTAGAGAATTCCAGAGATTTACAATTCTTTGAGTAAAGAAACTTCTCCTCACCTCAGTCCTAAATGGCCAACCCCTTATTCTGAGACTGTAACCCTTAGTTTTAGACAACCCAGCCAGGGAAACACAATGGAAGATGAGTTGAATCTCTGAGCAAATCCCAGAATCATCCTTGCTACTAATCCCTGAACCTGCTCTGACACAGACAATGTTAATTAGGAAGGAATGGTATCGAAAAATCACACATGTTACTCCAATGTGGCCTCACTAATGAGTTAAGTCTAAATTAATCTTTGATCGATAATCAACTGCCTTTGAAGTGTATTCCAATATTAGTTGATAACAGCTTCATGTTGACGGGAAACTTTCATAAGAACATAAGACATAGGAGCAGGAGTAGGCCATTCAGCCCTTCGAGCCTGCTCCGCCATTCAGTAAGATCATGGCTGATCTTCTACCTCAACTCCACCTTCCCACACTATCCCCATATCCCTTGAGTCCCTTAGTATCAAAAAATCTATCGATCTCTGACCTGAATATACTCAACGACTGAGCATCCACAGCTCTCTGGGGTAGAAAATTCCAAAGATTCGCAACCCTTTGAATGAAGAAATTGCTCCTCATCTCAGTCCTAAATGGTCGACCCCTTATTCTGAGACTGTGACCCCTGGTTCTAGACTCTCCAGCCAGGGAAACACTCAACAGCATTTTTTAGTCTCTGTAGACCTTCACCTTGGACCCCTCTCCCCCCAACCCCCTAGTGTTTATTCCACTACCTTACCTGGAAATCATTGGAAATGAAAATCTGTCAGTTTCTATAACGGGCGGCCGATCCTCCATGCCAGTTTTATGCCCAGGTGGAACCCCGGAGTGTGCGAGTTGCAAACAAATATAGAACAATGTACAATATAGAATTCTAAACACATTGTTCTCACGTTACACGCTATACCTGACCCACTTGGACAGGAATCTGGGGACAGCACAACAACCTGGGGTCTCCTCATGGACTGCCTGGGGTCATTGGAACCCAGTTTGGAAATCAATGTGCTTCCAATGCAGTGGAGGTCATGGAAGTGTCCACCACTGGATCAAAGTAGTGAGACGGAGAGCTAAATAATGCAGACTGACACAGATAACTTCATTTCAATGAGTCCCCAGGAAGGGTTTTTGAGGTCAGGACACTGGACTCATTTATGCAACAGCTAGTTGCTGAAATGGCCTAAAAGGCCTTCCCCTCCGAGTCAATCTTTTGACCTTGCGATCACTTTAAAGAGGCAGAAAGAAACCACGACATTTTCTTAGAAGGTTTTCCCGCTATTACTCATCCCCATAGATACATTCCATTTCTATACTCATAGAAATGGAATGAATCAGGGCGAGTCTATGGCTGTGTAAAATGTATGTGCCGCTGCCTCAGCTCATCTGCTGCTGAAACCCTCATCCATGCCTTTGCTACATCTAGACTTGACTATTCCAATGCACTCCTGCCTGTCCTCCCACATTCTACCCTCTGTAAACTTGAGGTTATCCAAACTCTGCTGCCCATGTCCTAACTCGCACCAAGCCCCGAGCATCCATCTCCCCTGTGCTTGCTGACCTACATTGGCTCCTGGTTAAGCAATGCCTTGATTTTAAAATTCTCATCCTTGTATTCAAATCGCTCCATGGCCTCACCCCCTCTCTATCTCTGTAATCTCCTCCAACTTTACAACCCTCCGAGATATCTGCACTCCTCCAATTCTGGCCTCTTGAGCATCCCCGATTTTAATCGCTCCACCATTGGCGACCATGCCTTCAGCTCCCGAGGTACTAAGCTCTGGAATTCCCTCCCTAAATCTCTCCACCTCTTAAAAAAAAGTGGGGGGAGGAGTCAGGGGAGGGGGAATTTAGAAATCTAAAGAGAAAGGTCAAAGCAATAGAGCAGTGTAGCGATTTGGGTAAAAGTAAGCAGCGTGTGACAGGAAGGGACAAGAAGTTTAACAGTAACAGTGCAGCAGAGAATAAGGTCAAAGTAGGGAATAATGGTAAAAAATTTAAATTAAAGGCTCTTTATCTGAATGCATGAAGTATTCGTAACAAGATAGATGAACGAGTGGCACAAATAGACATAAATGGGTTTGATCTAATAGCCAATACAGAGACGATAGCAAAATACTGCGGATGCTGGAAATCCGAAATAACAACAGAAAACGCTGGAAAAACTCAGCAGGCCAGGCAGCATCCGTGGAGAGAGAAAGAGAGTTAACGTTTCAGGTCGATGACCTTTCATCAGAACGTTAACTCTCTTTCTCTCTCCACGGATGCTGCCTGGCCTGCTGAGTTTTTCCAGCGTTTTCTGTTGTTATAGCCAATACAGAGACGTGGTTGCAAGGTGACCAAGGTTGGGAACTAAATATTCCCGGGTACTTGACGTTTCAAAAAGACAGGCAGAATGGAAAAGGGGTGGGGGAGGGGGTTACCCTGATAATAAAGGATGACATAAAGACAGTAGAGAGAAAGGATCTTGGCTCAGAAGATCAGGAAGTAGAATCAGTATGGGTGGAGATAAGGAATAATAAGGGGCAGAAAACACTGGTGAGAGTAGTATATAGGCCCCCTAATAGTCGCTATACCATTGGACAGAACATTAATCAAGAAATAGTAGGAGCTTGTAACAATGGTAATTCAATAATCGTGGGGGACTTTACTCTTCATATAGACCAGACAAATCAAATTGGCAAAGGTAGTCTGGAACACGAAT
The DNA here is from genome assembly GCA_030390025.1 of Squalus acanthias. Taxonomy (NCBI): domain Eukaryota; kingdom Metazoa; phylum Chordata; class Chondrichthyes; order Squaliformes; family Squalidae; genus Squalus; species Squalus acanthias. The sequence continues at coordinate 62,950,597 of CM059430.1, forward strand.
TCATGGAATGCATTTGGGACAGTTTCCTAGAACAATACGTCATGGAACCAACTAGGGAACAGGCTATTTTAGATCTTGTATTGTGTAATGAGACAGGGTTAATTAGCAGTCTCATTGTAATCCTCTGGGGCAGAGTGATCATAATATGATAGAATTTCACATTAAGTTTGAGAGTGACTTGCCTAAGTCCGAAACTAGAGTCTTAAACTTAAATAAAGCCAATTACATAGGTGTGAGGGGCGAGTTGGCAAAGTTAGATTGGAAAAATAGATTAAAAGGTATGGTGGTAGATAAACAGTGGCTAGCATTTAAAGAAATATTTCATAATTCTTAACAAAAATACATTCCATTGAGAAACAAAAACTCCACGGGAAAAGTGATCCATCCGTGGCTAACTAAAGAAGTTAAGGATAGCATTAGATTGAAAGAAGAAGCTTATAATGTTGTGAAGAATGGTAGTAGGCCTGAGGATTGGGAGAGTTTCAGAAACCAGTAAAGGATGACCAAAAAATTGATCAAAAGGGAAAAAATAGAATTTGAGAGAAAACTAGCAAGAAATATAAAAACAGATTGTAAGAGTTTCTACAAGTATGTAAAAAGGAAGAGAGTAGCAAAACTAAACACTAATCCCTTAGAGGCTGAGACAGGAGAAATTATTATGGGGAATAAGGAAATGGCAGAAACGTTAAACAAATATTTTGTATCTGTCTTCACAGTAGAAGACACAAAAAGCATACCAAAAATGGTGGGGAACCAAGGGTCTAACGAGGGTGAGGAACGTAACGTAATTAATATAAGTAGAGAAAAAGTACTAGAGAAACTAATGGGACAAAAAGCCGACAAATCCCCAGGACCTGACAGCCTACATCCTAGGGTTCTAAAAGAGGTGGCTGAAGAGATAGTGGATGCATTGGTTTTGATCTTCCAAAATTCCCTAGATTCTAGAATGGTCCCAGTGGATTGGAAGGTAGCAAATGTAACACTGCTATTCAAGAAAGGAGGGAGAGAGAAAACAGGGAACTACAGGTCAGCTAGCCTGACATCAGTCATCGGGAAAATACTGGAATCCATTGTTAAGGAAATGGTATCAGGGCACTTAGTAAATCATAACATGATTAGGCAGAGTCAACATGGTTTTAGGAAAGGGCAATCGTGTTTGACAAATTTTAGAGTTTTTTGAGGATGTAACTAGCAGGGTAGATAAAGGGGAACCAGTGGATGCAGTATATTTGGATTTCCAAAAGGCATTCGATAAGGTGCCACATAAAAGGTTATTACACAAGATAAGGGCTTGTGGGGTTAGGGGTAATATAGTAGCATGGACAGAGGATTGGTTAACGGACAGAAAACAGAGTAGGGATAAACAGGTCTTTTTGAGGTTGTCAAGCTGTAATTGGTGGGGTGCCGCAAGGATCACTGCTAGAGCCTCAGCTATTTACAATCTATATTAATGATCTAGATGAAGGGACCGCGACTTTTATCCAAGTTTGCTGACAATACAAAGCTAGGTGGGACAGTAAACTGTAAGGAGAACACAAAGAATCTGCAAAGGGATATAGATAGACTAAGTGAATGGGCAGTAAGGTGGCAGATGGAGTATAATGTAGGGAAGTGTGAGGTTATTCACCTAGGTAGGAAGAATAGAAAAACAGAATATTTTTTAAATGGTGAGAAACATTTAAATGTTGGTGTTCAGAGAGATTTGGGTGTCCTCATGTAAGAAACACAGAAAGTTAGCATGCAGGTACAGCAAGCAATAAGGAAGGCAAATGCCATGTATGCCTTTATTGCAAGGGGGTTGGAGTATAAGAGTAAGAAAGTCTTGCTACAATTGTACAGGGCCTTGATGAGACCATATATGGAGTACTGTGCACAGTTTTGGTCTCCTTATCTAAGGAAGGATATACTTGCCTTGGAGGCGGTGCAACGAAGGTTCACTAGATTGATTCCTGGGATGAGAGGGCTGTCCTATGCTGAGAGATTGTGTAGAATGGGCCTATACTCTCTGGAGTTTAGAAGAATGAGAGGTGATCTCATTGAAACATACAAGATTCTGAAGGGGATTGACAGGGTAGATGCTGAGAGGTTGTTTCCCCTGGCTGGAGTGTCTAGAACTAGGGGGCATATTCTCAGGATAAGGGGGCGGCCATTTAAGACCAAGATGAGGAGGAATTTCTTCACTCAAAGGGTTGTGAATCTTTGGAATTCTCTGCCCCAGAGGGCTGTGAATACTGAGTCTTTTTGAGTATATTCAAGGCTAAGATAGATAGATTTTTGGACTCATGGGGAATCAAGGGATATGGAGATCAGGCAGGAAAGTGGAGTTGAGGTCAATGGTCAGCCATGATCTTATTGAATGGCGGAGCAGGCTCGAGGGGCCGTATGGCGTATTCCTGCTCCTATTACATGTTCTTATGTTCTAACCTCTCTTTCCTCCTTTAAGAAGCTCCTTATAACCTATCACTTTGACCAAGCTTTTGGTAATCTGCCTTAATATCTCATGTGGCTCGGTACGCGCCTGTGAAGCACCTTCAGACTTTTTACTACGTTAAAGGCGCTATATAAATGCAAGTTTTTGTTGTTGTTGTTGACAGGAGTGGGCTTGATGAGCTGAATGAGTGTCCCCTACTCCGTGCAATCTGATGGGCCGAATGAATATCCCCTACTCACTCCATACAATCTGATGGGCTGAATGAGTGTCCCCTACTCACTCCATACAATCTGATGAGCTGAATGAATATCCCCTACTCACTCCATACAATCTGATGGGCCGAATGAGTGTCCCCTACTCACTCCATACAATCTGATGGGCCGAATGAATATCTCCTACTCACTCCATACAATCTGATGAGCTGAATTAATATCCCCTACTCACTCCATACAATCTGATGAGCTGAATGAGTGTCCCCTACTCACTCCATACAATCTGATGAGCTGAATGAATATCCCCTACTCACTCCATACAATCTGATGAGCTGAATGAATATCCCCTACTCACTCCATACAATCTGATGAGCTGAATGAGTGTCCCCTACTCACTCCATACAATCTGATGAGCTGAATGAATATCCCCTACTCACTCCATACAATCTGATGAGCTGAATGAATATCCCCTACTCACTCCATACAATCTGATGAGCTGAATGAATATCCCCTACTCACTCCATACAATCTGATGTTCGCATACTTTGAAAGATTTAGTGCAAGGTTCCTATAGGAATACTGTGTACTTACTCTTAAACAACTAGACATTCCCTTCTTATTGTTCTTGAATAATGGCTATAGGACCCTTAGTGGAAGCCCTGTAATCATCTGCTGCAAAGTAGTGGACACACTAGGTGACAGCAGGACAAACGGTGAAGGTTCAAACTTGTAAAAGACAATTTTAGGACCAATATCAACAATTTCACACACAAGAGTAAGTTCATTCGAAGAGAGAGTGGGTCGGAGCTGCTGTGTTGTAGCCCTACCTCCGACCCACGCTTCCTTCGAGCCCCTCTTCCCTGCTTTAAGCATGGTACCAATGATTTTGTCCTAAAGAGTGGTCAGTACTTGGAACGGGCTCCGGGTAGGACGGTGGAAGTAAAATCCCTGGAATCATTGAAGAAACAATTAGATGCTGTGATGGAAGAGGGACTGTAGGATCTTTCTGGATGGATGTGCTGGGATGGGATCAATTACTTCCCTATCTTTATCTACCTAGTGATACTGAGATAGGGAATTCAGCCGATGCATCTTCTCCATATCATGGATTGAAGTAGGAAGGAGTATGTTTATGATCCAATAACATAAGAACATAAGAAATAGGAGCAGGAGTAGGCCATTCGTCCCCTCGAGCCTGCTCCACCATGCAATAAGATCATGGCTGATCTTCTACCTCAACTCCACTTTCCTGCACTATCCCCATATCCCTTGATTCCCTTAATATCCAAAAATCTTTCGATCTCTGTCTTGAACATACAGAACGTCTGAGCCTCCACAGCCCTCTGGGGTAGAGAATTCCAAAGATTCACCACCCTCTGAGTGAAGAAATTTCTCCTCATCTCAGTCCTAAATGGCCAACCCCTTATTCTGAGACTGTGACCCCTGGTTCTAGACTCCCAGCCAGGGGAAACACCCTCCCTGCATCTACCCTGTCAAGCCCTGTAAGAATTTTGTATGTTTCAATGAGATCACCTGTCATTCTTCTGGAATATAAGCCTAGTCTACTCAATCTCTCCTCATAGGACAATCCCCCATCCCAGGAATCAGTCTGGTGAACCTTCGTTGCTCTCCCTCTGTGGCAAGTATATCCTTCCTTCGGTAAGGAGACCAAAACTGTACACAGTACTCCAGGTGTGGTCTCTCCAGGGCCCTATATAATTGCAGTAAGATATCTTTACTCTCATACTCAAATCCTCTTGTAATAAAGGCCAACATACCATTTGCTTGCCTAATTGCTTGCTGTACCTGCATGTTAACTTTTTCAGTGATTTGTGTACAAGGACACCCAGGTCCCTCTGAACACCAACATTTCCCAATCTCTCGCCATTTAAAAAATACTCTGCTTTTCTATTTTTCCTACCAAAGTGGATAACTTCACATTTCTCCATTTGCCATGTTCTTGCCATGTTCTTGCCAACCCCACTTAGCCTGTCTATATCCCCTTGAAGCCTCTTTGCATTCTCCTCACAACTTACATTCCCACCCAGCTTTGTATCATCAGCAAACTTGGATATATTACATTTGGTTCCCTCATCCAAATCATTGACATAGATTGTGAATAGCTGAGGCCCAAGCACTGATCCTTGCAGTACCCCACTAGTTACAGCCTGCCAACCCAAAAATGACCCGTTTATTCCTACTCTCTGTTTTCTGTCCGTTAACCAATCCTCAATCCATGCTAGTATATTACCCCCAATCCCATGAGCCCTAATTTTGTTTAATAACCTCTTGTGTGTCACCTGATCGAATGTCTTCTGAAAATCCAAATACACCACATCCACTGGTTCCCCCTTATCTATTCTGCTAGTTACAACCTCAAAAAACGAACATTCATCAAACACGATTTCCCTTTCATAAATCTGTGTTGACTCTGCCCGATCCTATTATTATTTTCTAAGTGCCATGTCCTTAATAATAGATTCTAGCATTTTCCCTGCTATTGATGTCAGGCTAACTGGTCTGTAGTTCCCCATTTTCTCTCTCCCTCCTTTCTTAAATAGTGGGGTTATATTTGCCACCTTCCGCTCTGTGCAGACCGCCTTGTCCTCCTCCTTCGTGCCTGGTCTAGTACTTGCTAAAATGGAACAAAGTTGCTCTCGTGCCATTAAGGTTGACTGATTTGGTGAGTCTTCTGCCCTGTGTTGGTAAATTAAATTGGCAGGTCCTAATGACGGTGCATTTGAATTTCTCAGGCAGAAAGGCAAAGTAAAATGGGCTACCCCTTGAGCTGCCACCGGCCACAGAGTGACCCGGGACCTCGGCTCCTGAAGGGCAGAAAGCAGCAGAGAGGGTCACACCTCAGCGCCACGTGCAACTTTGCCGACACCTTGGTGGCCTGCAGCCGGGTCAACATCAACACGGCCACCGAGGAGGAGCTGATGACGCTGCAGGGGATCAACCGGACTCTGGCACACAACATGGTGCTCTACCGCCACAAGATCGGCGGGTTCCGCAAAATCGAGGACGTGGCTTTGGTGACGGGTGTGGGGGCCGCGAAGCTGCAACAGATCAGGCCAGAGATCTGCGTGAGCAACAGGGAGCCCTCCCAGTCCATGCAAAACCTGTCGAGTTTTGACCTGCTGTCTTCCACCAAATTGAACATAAATAGCGCCTCCGAAAAACAACTCATGGCCTTACTGGGAATTACAGAGGATCTCGGCCATCGTATCGTTAGTCACCGTACCGTGCACGGGCCTTTCAAGCATGTCGACGATTTACTTCAAGTGACCGGGATGGACGTGTTCTTGTTGAGTCCCATCAGATCCAAACTCACCGCCACCCTCCCGAGATCTGTCTCCTCCTATTCGTGCGTTCGGTTAGGGGACCGGCCCAATCCAATCTTCTCCTTCTACAGCCTACAGAACCTAAGCCTGAAGCCCGAGGTCCGGGATGGGACCTCTTCAGTTCGGTCTCCGGCTGAGGCCTTCACCGGGATTTTTGATGGAAGGCAGGTTGTCCGTATTGGCAGTTGGAATCTTCAGAGCCTCACCTTGGACAAGGTCAATAATCCAGGAGTGAGGGAAGTCATCTGTTTGACACTGCTTGAAAACGGGTTTGTAATAGCATCACTCATTCATAGAAATAAATTGAATATACAGAACAGAAACAGGCCATTCAGCCTAACTGGTCTATGCCAGTGTTTATACTCCACATGAGCCTCCTCCCACCACTCTTCGTCTAACGCTATTAATATAACCTTCTAATCCTTTCTCCCTCATGTGCTTATCTAGGTTCCCCTTAAATGCATCAATTCCCTAAGAACAGACACCTGGAATTTCCATGAGGCTTCTCCTGATCTGTTTGAGGGTATGGTAGTGTAGTTGCTTATGTTACTGGACAAGTAATCCAAAGAATGTGAGTTCAAATATCATCATGGGCAGTTTGAGAATTTGAATTCAATTTAAGAAAGAATCTGGAAGTAACAAGCTGGTATTCGTAAAAGTGACCATAAAACTGATTCACTAAAGTCCTTCAGGGAAAGAAACCTGCCGTCCTAACCTGGTCTGGCTTCAGTCCCACATCAACATGGCTGACTCTTAACTGCTCTCTGAAGTGACCTGGCAAGCCACTCAGATGAGATGGGCAATAAATGCCGACCTTGCCAATGATCCCCACACCCCAAATAAATAATTTAAAAAAGTATCTACCACCAAAACTTCGGTGGAAACCCTGGAGAAACAATATAAACGTCCATGTACGGTGGAAGATCAGGAGAATGCTATGGAAACTACCCCAGAGTTTTCAGATTTATGCTCAGTGATTAGGGCAAGGGAGCTGTTGGAGGCAAGTCATTTATTAATGCTCCCACTCTGCTCAAACACCACCGTTTTCACTCCTCCGAAACTTTTATTGCAAATTTACGGTATTGGGGCAGGAAATAGGACCACAGCTGATAAGAACATAAGAAATAGGAGCAGGAGTAGGCCATACGGCCCCTCAAGCCTGCTCTACCATTCAATAAGATCATAGCTGATCTTTGACCTCAACTCCACTTTCCCACCTGATCCCCATACCCCTTGATTCCCCATGAGTCCAAAAATCTATCGATCTCAGCCTTGAATATACTTAACAACTGAACATCCACAGCCCTCTGGGGTAGAGAATCCAAAGAGAAGAAATCTGCAGGATTTTCATTGGGTTCTGTGCCAAGTCACATGCCCTGACAATAATGGGTGTGAGAATACACACCGGGTTCATTTCTCTGGTAGCGTACTGGCAAAATGCTTTTGTACACTGTTTAACACAATCGCTAATCAGTTTGAAATAAACTTGCTACAGGCTAAGTTTAAAATAGTGCACAAAAATGTTTTATATGAGCCAGTTAATCAAACATGTTACTAAGAGCTTTAAGGGTTTTAACAGGATTGGAGGAGGAGGGAAATAACATCCAGAACTGTCTCCTAACTCTTACAGATCACCACATTAGGTAAGATATTATTATTGTCAAAGTTCACAGCACATGAAGCTGAACACCCGCTGGGATCCCCTCGATCTCCAGTCGGAATTTCAGTGGGAGATCTGTGGAACCCCAACACTCCCTCCCCACTCCTTCCCCAAAGGAACAGTGTGAATGGCTGAAAATGGCCACTTCTCTGGGGACGCCGCTGGTCATTGAGTTATGGAGACAGGTAGGGAATTTACACCTATTCCAATTAGCAAAAGGGTCACAGGGAATACAGTTCACATTTTCCCTGTAGAACTTCAACATCTCCATCCTGGTCTGCCCTTGGTCCCACTCATCCATCACGCCCTGTCCTCACCAATCCCCACTGGCTGCCAACCCACTGAATTCAAAATCCTTGAGCTCATTTACAAATCCCTCCACGGCCTCTTCTGCAACTTCCTCCAGCCCTGTGTCCCAGCCTGTGTCTTACTGTCCAGTCTCTCTGAGCTCTTGTGGATCCCACTCTCCCAACGTTGCTCACTTGGTCATCTGGGCCCGCCCTCTAGAATTTCCTCTCTAAATGTCTTTGCATCACTGGGGGTGAAATCAATGGAAAGGAAAACCAGGCAGGGTGTATAACGGGCGGCTGATCCAGTACCGCCCATTTTGCACCACCGCAGAATTTGAATTTCACCCCCATTATTTTCATCCCAGCCTTTAAAACCGCCTCAAAACCTACCATTTTGATGTGGTTTCGGCCAAATCTCCTGAATCACTCTCCACTCGGTCAGTCTCATTCCTCTGTGAATCACCTTGGGGCATTTTATTACATTAAAGGCCCAATACAAATGCAAGTTATTGTTGAATTTAGAGAGTCATTTTGGAGAGAAAAAAAACAGGATGTGAGAACAGTAGGACTTGATTATAACACAGCCTAAACTTAGCACAAGGAATGACTTTTCTACACTAAGAGTAGCTGGCTTATAGAAAGAAGACAGTGAAGAAATATTTGCATTTACACAACACCTTATCACGTCATCAAAACATCTAAAGCAAACTCACTTTTTGAAGTGCAGTGACTGTTACATCCTTTTTTTTAATTCATTCTTGGGATGTGGGCATTGTTGGCAAGGCCAGCATTTATTGCCCATCGCTAATTGCCCTTGAGAAGGTGGTGGTGAGCCGCCTTCTTGAACCACTTTAGTCCGTGTGGTGAAGGTACTCCCACAGAGCTGTTAGGGAGGGAGTTCCAGGGTTTTGACCCAGCGACGATGAAGGATCGGCGATATGCTTCCAGGTCAGGATGGTGTGTGACTTGGAGGGGAACTTGGAGGGTGGTGGTGTTCCCATGCGCCTGCTGCCCTTGTTCCTTCTAGGTGGTAGAGGTCGCGGGTTTGGGAGATGCTGTCGAAGAAGCCTTGGCGAGTTGCTGCAGTGCATCTTGTAGATGGTACACACTGCAGCCACGGTACGCCGGTGGTGGAGGGAGTGGATGTTTTAGATCAACCCAATGCTAAACAATCTCAATTCTCCCATTACAGAAAGGTGAGTTAATAACATTAGTGAACACAACACATTTGGTTTTCATCCTAACACCTGTATGACTGAAAGCAATTCTGCTTTTATGACCAAGCTGCGTTATCTGGGTAACTGCAGGCTCCAAACAGTCCTTGTTGGCCAGATTGTCGGTCAATATTTATCAAGTGGACGTTTCAATAAAGCAGGTGTATTGCTGCAAGTTGTTTCCAATCGTCAAGGTATGTGTGTATTTACTCAGCGGGGCGGGGAGAGCTCACCAAGGGCTCAATTTTCCTGCTATCACTAATTTTAGTGAAAACCGATATGTATTTTTGTAAACTATCGACATATATCGCCGTTCCTTCATCATAGCTGTGTCAAAATCCTGGAACTCCCTCCTTAACAGCACTGTGGGAGTACCTTCACCACACGGACTGCAGCGGTTCAAGAAGAAGCCTCACCACCACCTTCTCAAGGGCAACTAGGGATGGGCAATAAATGCTGGCCTTGCCAACGATGCCCACAGCCCAAGAATGAATACATATATTAAGGAAAAAAAGTACAGGGGCAGGTTGCAAATGGGCAGGGATGGGTAGAAATAAATATTCTTCAGTTTCCTTCCAACTCAAGCTACTGATGCCCGAATTGGGATCCAGGTCAATAGTGCCTGAGGCCCACTCAGATGCACACTACCCTGCTGGGCAGAGCCAAGCGGGCTCTCACTGCTGCCCCTCTACACTCTTTACCAGCTTGCTCTGGTGGGAAAGATATGTGGTGGGGCGGGGGTGGAAATCACATTAAAAGTACAAAACCAAATAAAGCGGATCATGTGGTTTGCTAAATCAGGGTCGTGAAAACTTTATAAGTATGAAATAAATCTGGCACTGCCCCTCCCCAACCCTCTGACACTGCAACCTCGGTGACGTATGTATATAATTCTATATATTATGAAGCATTGATTTTAATTTTAGCTGGTGTTGGGGGCACGGAACACTTTCCACTGGAACACCCAGGGGCAGATGTTCCTCCTGGGGCGCCTATGATGGTGCAACAAGGCTCTAATATACTTATCGGCCCACGTGCGGTCTAACATGACCCCATGGCTTCTGCCCTGACCTCGGCCAGTTTTCCAAGATCAAGGTCATCAGCATAATTTTGGCAGGTGCCCGGCGGTTTGCCCCCCTCGGGTGGATGGGGGTGAGGAATGGTTACAGCGCCTGCTGCAAGTGTAGTGTGGCCAGTGGCCTCAGTGGAACAATAAAAAATGTGTTTTTAAATCTCTGCCTTGCTTACTGCAATCAATTGCTCTGTGATCGATTGCTCTAGGAGTGTCGGCCCTTTTAACGTTTAAATCCCCCCCTGCCAACTATAGTCCTTTAAAGTTTGTGACTGAACCTCTACTCAAGGTTTCCACCAGAATCTCACTGTAACTCCAGCAGTCCCGCAGAACAAGCCAGGGACCTGGTTACACCGGGCCCCACCGACTCTGGGAGTCCCCTGTTGGCCTTGTAAGGGGCAGAACATCCGCCCTCCTCTTACAGGACCAATGATCTCGAGAAGGGGGACCCGGGGCGTTGACTCCATACGCCAGGAGTTTCCGCTTCCCCAGCTTATTTGGGACCCGCTGTATTACTCAAGAGCGTTACGTTGAGAGAGATGAGGTGCACTGACTTCCAGATGGGTGCAAGTGGGCCCTAATATATAACCAGAGGTAGCAGCAACTACACTGACTTCCTGGAATCCACCCTGTCCAGGTACATTTTGTCCAAAATCCTCCTTGTCCCCACTAAAGATTCGGACTCCTTGAGGCTGTTTCTGTGTTTTCCTGAGCCAGCCTGCTGTGTGGCCAACAATCAGGCTGAGGCCATCTCAAACAAAGGTGCCCTTTTTAATTGCCTGCAGTTTTTGTATAAAAGCAGGATCACATGTCTGTGATATTTTTATGTCCCTTCCCTGTGGCCTCAGCTGAGATGATGTAGCAGACCCTTTGTGCTGAGGTGAGGTACTGCTCAAGTGCTGCACAGTTAGCTCTCACAGTTTTTTTAATAGGTTCAGCATTTATCCTTGATCTCCTGTCTATATTTCTGCTCTGAAACCATGCCATGCGTTATGGGATATCGCTCTATCCACCATCAACTAAACTGAAATCATTTAAGACAAACAGAGTGAGTATGGACTCTGCGTCCCTCCAACTCTGGCCTCCTGCGCATCCCCAATTTTCATCGCCCACCATTGACGGCCATATCTTCTTCTGTCCCAACCCTAAGCTCTGTAATTCTCTCCCTAAACCTCTCCGCCCCGCTCTCCTCCTTTAAGACGCTCCTTAAATCCTACCTGTTTGACCAAGCTTTTGGTCACCTGTCCTAATATCTCCTTATGTGAATCGGTGTCAATTTTTGTTCGCAAACGCTCCTGTGAAGCACCTTGGGACATTTTACGATGTAAAAGGCGCTATAGAAATGCAATTTGTTGTTGTTGCTGTGGGTGGAACAGTGTGACGTCATTCATCTCCGTGACTGGGGTTTGAATCCCGTCCTGAACCATCGGTGAAAATCTCTTCTACCTGCACCAACCACATTTAATACAGTACAAACTGAACAGCAGTGGCAATCTCACTTTAGGAGGGCATACTGTGGGCAAAGGAACTAACAGGCTGGTTAAGGCGTTCCCTTAAGTCAGCATAAAGGTAGTTTCACCATGTGTCTGTGCCTGACTTTGACCAGACTGGCTAGGATAAGCTACACTCTGCATCCCGCCCGTGCTGTGCCTGATACTTCATGCAAAATATTTTAAAACAGTGGCCTCAGTTTCCTATTTAGGCTGATAACACAAGAGTGTTGCATCATCACAACACATGGCAGATGCAATGAGCTGAATAAAAGGTATGGTTTCATCTGAATTAATTTTGCTTATGTCAGCTGCACTGCCCTAGTAAACAGACACTGGGAAATGACGGAGACGCAGATTCCAGAAGTGAAAAATGACTGAGATATTTGATAATGATTGATGTGTGTCTTATAACCAGACTAAACTAGGAGTGGGTTATACTGTCCCACCATAGTGTACACTGTACAAGGGATGGGAGCAGAAATTAGACTATTGTTAGTTTTATTAAGTACGTGTACAAATGAGGATAGCGCTTAACTTCTTCCTGGTACTTCTATTTAGATGTCATTCCCTCCCTCCTCCGCCTACCAATATTCCAAGGGAATTGTTCCCCTTACCTGTCCCTATTCCTAAGTGTAGCAAGTCATGCAAGATACAGTCCCACAGGCAGTAATCTAACGGCTTGGTCTGGTTGTTCTTTGTATGAGCCTGTACAGTGAGCGTTGCTGTGCTATTCAGCTGCGTGGACCATCACAGCCTGGCCCAATCCTGTCCTCACCCGGATCCACACACAATCGCTCCCCTCCCCCAACCCACAGAAGCCAAAACCAAGGGGACTAGCCACCATCTTGAAACACTCCTTGCCGGTGATTAAGTGCATTGAGCTGTGGTGCATCCAAACTAGTGCTTCCTACAGCACTGAGATAGAGAATTGGTTCCAATGTTTAAGCCCTCGGGCTCCATTACAAGTTAGTGGCTACTGTACAGAAAAAGTGCCATTTCATTGCCTCCGTTCCCTACACGGCATCACAGTTGAAGAGGATGAATACAGCTGATGTACAGCAGTAGCGGAGGGGAGGAAAAGTAATTCCAGTTGTCATGTTACCCCTGGCCATGAGGCACTTGTGTTGTGGCGCTAGTGTGAAAGACCTACAATATACAGACACTGAAGCAGTAGTGCAAGAAGCCTAGAATTCATCATCAGTGGCGAGAAATTGTGATAACTCTACAGGTCGGTTTAGAGGGGAATCAAAAAGTCTAATTTTGTCCAGGAATGTGCGACTCGTGACAATGAAAGATATTTGAGTGAACTAGTGCTTCCTGCAAACTTCCTAAACAGATAGCCATTTGCCTCACTTTGAATTGGCACTCAATCTCTCTTCAGTCCAATCTTGCAGCCCATTTTTGGATTACAGTCCTGCCCCCAGTTTCCTTGGGTTGGAAATCCATCTCCAACATTTCTCCCCCTCTCTCTGAAGTCCTTACATAGTTCCTATATAGTTCCCCTATAGCAGTGGCCATTTTTGGGGGTCCAATTTGTATACCCACCTCCCCCAGTGTAATTGACGACTGCCTCAATCCCAGGATCCTTTTTCTTTTTGTTCCTTCTCCCATGTTTAATGACTTCTGCCTCTGCGTACTTCCCAACATAAGATCTAGTTTTATTACACAAACTAGTCCTGGATATAGTTTCTGGTAAACAAAAATCAAAACAAAAATAAAAGAAAATCAAAACAAATTTGATGGGAGTGGTTGAGACGAATTGCATAGATGCATTTAAGGGGAAGCTAGATAAACACATGAGGGAGAAAGGAATAGAAGGATATGCTGATGAGGTGAGATGTAGTAGGGTGGGAGGAGGCCCGTGTGGAGCATTAACACTGGCATAGACCTTTTGGGCCGAATGGCCTGTTTCTGTGCTGTACATTCTCTGTAATTCGATGTACGTTTCCTTGTCAAGGGGCTTATTTGGCTACTAGTTGAAGTGACTGATGTCAGGTTGTGTCTGTTGCAGGATCAAGTTATTGGCGATACAGGAGGTGCTGCATGAAGATGCTTTAGATAAGGTAATTCCCCAGCTGTTTGCTTTGTTTAGCTTTACACGTGGAATGTTTTCACTGTAAACACAGAGCAGGCCTCGCGTGTGGAAATACTCCAAAAGCTTACTCATTTTAAAGGGGAATTTTTCTCAGGGCAAATTCCGCCAAGCCTGAGATTTTTTTCACTGGGTGCTTTTCCCCAAGGTTCTGGCCATACCGTGCAGACTAACACTAATGTGGTGGGACATTTCCCATTCAAAGCACCTCCGTATCGGTGGTGGGATGTGGCTGGAGGTCACGGTGTATGACCTTGCAGTCGAGTATTCCTGTTATTTTGGGGTTAGCATGTAATGGTCACATGTTGCACTATGAACTTTTTGACCTGCTGAGTGTTGCCAGCATTTTCTGTTTGAAGTGTGCAATGTTCAGCTGCTGAATAAACTGTGACAGACATCACGCGAGACAAACGCACAATCAGGAGATAGCCAGCTCACTGAGCCTTCGGTCACTGAAAGGTTTATTCACAAAGTAAATTCATTCTGGTTTCAAAACCATCAGGATCCTTATTCCGAAAAAAAACCCACACATTAGGGAAGAGGTCCGACTTCTGGCCGAGATGTGCGTGAAGTCGGAGAAGGGATCACGCTGCCCGGTCAAAACCAGCCCTGGGAGGCCAGAACTGAGGCGACTGGCCTGGGTGGGGTGGGAGGAGTGGTAGGGAAGCAATCCCAAGGGGGGAGAGAGGCAATCTGGGGATCTGGGAGTGACGGGAGAGGCACTTCAGAGAGGCACAATCCCAGGGGGAGGAAGGAGACAATCCTGGGGGGTGAGGGCAGGGGGAGAGGCAATCCCAAGGGAGGGCAGGGGAGAGTGAGGGGAGAGGTAATCCAGGGGGGGGCACAATCCCAGGGGGAGGCAATCCCAGGGGGTGCGGGGAGAGAGACAATCCCAGGGGGTGCGGGGAGAGAGACAATCCCGGGAGGGTGGGTTGCGAGGCAATCCCGGGAGGGTGCGGGGGGGCGAGGCACTCCTGGGAGGGTGGGGGGGGCAATCCCGGGAGGGTGGGGGGGGGGGGCAATCCTGGGAGGGTGGGGGTGGGGCAATCCCAGGAGGGTGGGGGGGCGAGGCAATCCCGGGAGGGTGGGAGGAGGCAATCCCGGGAGGGTGAGGGGCGAGGCAATCCCGGGAGGGTGGGGGGAGGCAATCCCGGGAGGGTGAGGGGCGAGGCAATCCCGGGAGGGTGGGGGGAGGCAATCCCGGGAGGGTGAGGGGCGAGGCAATCCCGGGAGGGTGGGGGGAGGCAATCCCGGGAGGGTGAGGGGTGAGGCAATCCCGGGAGGGTGGAGGGGCAAGCCAATCCCGGGAGGGTGGGGGGGGCGAGGCAATCCCGGGAGTGTGGGGGGCGAGGCAATCCCGGGAGGGTGGGGGGAGGCAATCCCGGGAGGGTGGAGGGGCGAGCCAATCCCGGAGGGTGGGGGGAGGCAATCCCAGGAGGGTGCGGGGGCGAGGCAATCCCGGGAGCGTGCGGGGGCGAGGCAATCCCGGGAGGGTGAGGGGGAGGCAATCCCGGGAGGGTGAGGGGGAGGCAATCCCGGGAGGGTGCGGGGGCGGCAATCCCGGGAGGGTGCGGGGGAGGCAATCCCGGGAGGGTGGGGGGGAGGCAATCCCAGGAGCGTGGGGGGCGAGGAAATCCCGGGAGGGTGAGGGGGAGGCAATCCCGGGAGGGTGAGGGGGAGGCAATCCCGGGAGGGTGAGGGGGAGGCAATCCCGGGAGGGTGAGGGGGAGGCAATCCCGGGAGGGTGAGGGGCGAAGCAATCCCGGGAGGGTGGGGCGAGGCAATCCCGGGAGGGTGGGGTGAGGCAATCCCAGGAGGGTGAGGGGCGAAGCAATCCCGGGAGGGTGGGGGGCGAGCCAATCCCGGGAGGGTGAGGGGAAGGCAATCCCGGGAGGGTGAGGAGGTGGCAATCCCGGGAGAGTGGGGGGCGAGCCAATCCCGGGAGCGTGGGGGGGGGGCAATCCCGGGAGGGTGGGGCGAGCCAATCCCGGGAGGGTGCGGGGGAGGCAATCCCAGGAGGGTGAGGGGGAGGCAATCCCGGGAGCGTGGGGGGCGAGCCAATCCCGGGAGGGTGAGGGGGAGGCAGTCCCGGGAGGGTGGGGTGAGGCAATCCCGGGAGGGTGGGGGGAGGCAATCCCGGGAGGGTGCGGGGGCGAGGCAATCCCGGGAGCGTGCGGGGGCGAGGCAATCCTGGGAGGGTGAGGGGGAGGCAATCCCGGGAGGGTGAGGGGGAGGCAATCCCGGGAGGGTGCGGGGGAGGCAATCCCGGGAGGGTGCGGGGGCGGCAATCCCGGGAGGGTGCGGGGGAGGCAATCCCGGGAGGGTGGGGGGGAGGCAATCCCGGGAGCGTGGGGGGCGAGGCAATCCCGGGAGGGTGCGGGGGAGGCAATCCCGGGAGGGTGAGGGGGAGGCAATCCCGGGAGGGTGAGGGGGAGGCAATCCCAGGAGGGTGAGGGGGAGGCAATCCCGGGAGGGTGAGGGGGAGGCAATCCCGGGAGGGTGAGGGGCGAAGCAATCCCGGGAGGGTGGGGCGAGGCAATCCCGGGAGGGTGGGGTGAGGCAATCCCAGGAGGGTGAGGGGCGAAGCAATCCCGGGAGGGTGGGGGGCGAGCCAATCCCGGGAGGGTGAGGGGAAGGCAATCCCGGGAGGGTGAGGAGGTGGCAATCCCGGGAGAGTGGGGGGCGAGCCAATCCCGGGAGCGTGGGGGGGGGGGCAATCCCGGGAGGGTGGGGCGAGCCAATCCCGGGAGGGTGCGGGGGAGGCAATCCCAGGAGGGTGAGGGGGAGGCAATCCCGGGAGCGTGGGGGGCGAGCCAATCCCGGGAGGGTGAGGGGGAGGCAGTCCCGGGAGGGTGGGGTGAGGCAATCCCAGGAGGGTGAGGGGGAGGCAATCCCAGGAGGGTGAGGGGGAGGCAATCCCGGGAGGGTGAGGGGGAGGCAATCCCGGGAGGGTGAGGGGGAGGCAATCCCGGGAGGGTGAGGAGGTGGCAATCCCGGGAGCGTGGGGGGAGCCAATCCGGGAGGGTGAGGGGGAGGCAGTCCCGGGAGGGTGGGGTGAGGCAATCCCGGGAGGGTGGGGTGAGGTAATCCCGGGAGGGTGAGGGGGAGGCAATCCCGGGAGGCAATCCCAGGGGTGCGGGGCAGGGGGGCTCAAACGCACCAGCAGTGGGATGGGTGTCTTTTTTGTTGTACTCCTGCTCTTCCTGGGCCCACAAAACTAAAAGATAAAAAATTCTTGGCGCCTTTTCTTCAGCAGCCTGTTAACATGAGGAGCTTGAGGTATCTGCAAGTTTGTGGGGACAGGGATTTAAACTTTATATATCTGGATTCTCTTGGGACTCCAGGGTTTGCATTTAAGTGGCCCTCAAAGGCAAGAAGCTTGGACATTTCTTGCTTAAGGGGTTGGTGAGGGTTTCCAACAGAACCTCCTCTCAGCAGATAAAATAAATGAGTGGATGACAGTGTAGAAGGAGCAGTCTTGATGACCTTTCCTAGTTTAACGTGTCCTCCTGGTATGTTTTACACAAACAAACTCTCTGCAACCACCTCATCAATTTCCTTCACTTCACATTCCTTCCATCCTAATATTTTGTTGGAATAAATTTAGCTCCTTTGACCTTTCACCTCAGTGGCCTAAGATCTGCGATCCACAAGTTAACCCAAAATGGCTTCATTGTACAAGTATCTGGCTGGAATTCAGTTCATTCACCCCTGCCCCTGAATGTGCTCTCTCCTTGTGATTAATTGGATTCCAAGCATGTGTCGCACCCGCTGAAACTCAATCTGGTGCTAAATGCAGATGTGAAATATTTATCACGCCTTTTAAATAATTGAGCAGTGTTGACCTGTACTGCTATCTGTCGCAGGTGCGCATTGCTGCAGTTCTGTCTCCTACAGTAAATCCTGGCTACGTGGGACCCAAAGTTGCACCACTCACCGTTTCTGTAAATATTTCAATCAGCAAGGCTTTAAAGAGAGAGAGACAGGCTTGAATCTTTCACTTCAGCATTCCCTACACCCTGGGAACGCAGATCAGGAAACTCCACATTCCCGGCCCGTGATTTTCCAAAGGGAGTGCAGAATTTCCTGATCTGCGCTTTCAGTGTGTGCCCGAAACACTAAAGTGGGAAATCCGGGCCTGTAACTTTTGGGGGTTTTTCCCACTCCATTTTGCTCCTCCACTGATGCCACTAATTCCTTGCTGGGGGATGCAGTTCCACGGGCACCATCTGCCCTCTGGCACCTTGGCCAAGTGACCGTTCATCATGAGTTAGCCTATCCAGTGAGTCCCAGCAGGCTATTGCACCGTGGGGAGAACCACAGCTGTGCCTGTAACTGTCCCTCACCTGACGTCGGAACAAGTCCAGCAGGAATCTTTGACGAGTGACCCGGAGCGGGGGTGGGGGAGGTGGGGGGACGTGGGGGAGACCGTCCCTATCTCAGGAAAACTGAGGGCAGTCGCAGCAACCTAAAGCTAAACTGGCTAAGATCCGTCGACTCAGCACAGACAAGCAATCAAACCCAGAACCTTCGTGACCCGGGTGGCTCATACAACACGAGGTAGTCCATTTACAAACTGAGGCACAGGGAGTGCCACACAGTACAATCTTTAACCTGTAAGCAGTCGTGGCTTGCAAATGGTTAAACGACAAATACCATCAGTGACGCACAGAAACCGAGGGAGCTCCTCCCTGCACAGTCGCCAGGAGCCGTTGACCTAGAACATCCCTCCCTGGCCTCGTGTAAATTTTTCATGCAGTTCCTGTTTTAAGGTTCTCATCATTAACAAGCTACTCTCACCACCCAGCTCCAGCAGCCTGCCCTGGAGTGACTACCAGACTGGTGGAGGAAGAAGGGAGAATCCCTTCGGTGAGTCTGTTCCACAGACAGATATCTCTTCACTGGACCCCTTAAGGGTCCGTTCAGGGATTAGTTTCCCCATTTATTTCCCAGCTCTCCTTTTTCCAAAACCAGCTTTGGTCTATTTCAAAGGAGTTTTCAAACAAACTGAAGCGTTTGGCCACGATGAGGCTACTGAGCTGAGGTGCCTGTTGCATGGAGCCGATGCAATGAAGGAAGTTGCCCATCTAAGGAGGAGCCCTGTTAATGAAAGTTATTAAAACATCTACATACGATGGTGCAATATATTGGAGCCTGAACCCATTAAACCTCTGAGTGACTGTACAGCGGTCACATTTTTAGCCTCCCCGCCCCCGCCCCCTCACCCTTTGCTGCGTGCTGGATCTTAGCCTTGTTGCCATGGGGGACCACCGCATGGAGACTAGGCACTTCCACCCACGAAGGAGAGGGAATTATCAGGTTTACTTCACCTCATTGCCGCTCCCATCACCTCAACCCTTGCCCCTTGTGACTGGTTACAAAACATCAATGGGAAAGGCCTTGGAGAAGGTTGCCCTCCAGTCCTGTTGTCATGTGTTGTGGAAGTGGGACAGGGCCAGAGAGGGAAGGAGAGACAAAAACAAATAATTGTCTCACTCTCAACAACAATGAAATATCAACGTTAGGGAGGATCAGTACCTGTCGGTGATTGGACAGGAGGGACTGGTGGGTCTTTACCTGTTATATGGCTCAGTTGGTAGCACATTTGCCTCCATATTGGAAAGACCTGACTATATAACCCGGTCTGACACTCTACAACATTACTGACAAGTGCTGTGTTGTTGGAGATGCAATCCTTGGATGAGAAGATGAACCAAGGTCCTAACTGCCCTCTCAGGGATGTTAGTGATCCCATGGCTTGATTCGAAGAAGAGCAGGGCGTTCTCCCGGTGAACTAGCCAGCATTCATCCCTTAAAAAAAAACAGTATTGGAGAAATTAATTGGACTGAAAGCCGATAAATCCCCTGGACCTGATGGCCTACATCCTAGGGTTTTGAAAGAGGTGGCTATAGAGATAGTGGATGCATTGGTTGTCATTTTCCAAAATTCCACAGATTTTGGAACAGTTCCCGTGGATTGGAAGGTAGCAAATGTAACCCCACTATTTAAGAAAGGAGGAAGAGAGAAAACGGGGAACTACAGACCAGTTAGCCTGACATCAGTAGCAGGGATAATGCTAGAATCTATTATTAAGGACATGGTAACAGGGCACTTAGAAAATAATAATAGGATTGGGCAGAGTCAACACTGATTTAAGAAAGGGAAATCGTGTTTGACAAATCTGTTAGAGTTTTTTGAGGTTGTAACTAGCAGAATAGATAAGGGGGAACCAGTGGATGTGGTGTATTTGGATTTTCAGAAGGCATTCGATAAGGTGACACACAAGAGGTTATTAAACAAAATTAGGGCTCATGGGATTGGGAGTAATATACTAGCATGGATTGAGGATTGGTTAACGGACAGAAAACAGAGAGTAGGAATAAACGGGTCATTTTCTGGTTGGCAGGCTGTAACTAGTGGGGTACTGCAAGGATCAGTGCTTGGGCCTCAGCTATTCACAATCTATGTCAATGATTTGGATGAGGGGACCAAATGTAATATATCCAAGTTTGCTGATGATACAAAGCTAGGTGGGAATGTAAGTTGTGAGGAGGATGCAAAGAGGCTTCAAGGGGATATAGACAGGCTAAGTGAGTGGGCAAGAACATGGCAAATGGAATATAATGTGCAGAAATGTGAAGTTATCCACTTTGGTAGGAAAAATAGAAAAGTAGAGTATTTTTTAAATGATGAGAGATTGGGAAATGTTGGTGTTCAGCGGGACCTGGGTGTCCTTGTACACGAATCACTGAAAGTTAACATGCAGGTACAGCAAGCAATTAAGAAAGCAAATGGTATGTTGGCCTTTATTACAAGAGGATTTGAGTATAAGAGTAAAGTCGCCTTACTGCAATTATATAGGGCCCTGGAGAGACCACACCTGGTGTATTGTGTACAGTTTTGGTCTCCTTACCTAAGGAAGGATATACTTGCCATAGAGGGAGTGCAACGAAGGTTCACCAGACTGGTTCCTGGGATGGGGGGATTGTCCTATGAGGAGAGATTGAGTAGACTAGGCCTATATTCTCTAGAGTTTAGAAGAATGAGAGGTGATCTCATTGAAACATACAAAATTCTTACAGGGCTTGACAGGGTAGATGCAGGGAGAATGTTTCCCCTGGCTGGGGAGTCTAGAACCAGGGGTCACAGTCTCGGAATAAGGGGTCGGCCATTTAGGACTGAGATGAGGAGAAATTTCTTCACTCAGAGGGTGGTGAATCTTTGGAATTCTCAACCCCAGAGTGCTGTGTAGGCTCAATCGTTGAGTATATTCAAGACAGAGATCAATTGATTTTTGAATATTAAGGGAATCAAGGGATATGGGGACATTGCAGGAAAGGGGAGATGAGGTAGATCAGCCATGATCTTACTGAATGGCGGAGCAGGCTCGAAGGGCCAAATGGCCTACTCCTGCTCCTATTTATTATGTTCTTATGTTCTTAACCAACACTATGTAAAAGAGATTCAAAGGGTCATTTATTTCACTGCTGTTTATGGGAACTTGCTATGTGTAAAATGATGGTCGTGTTTCCCTACATAACAGTGACTGCACTTGAAATGAATTGTACGTGAAGTGTTTTGAAATGTTTGTCAGATAAATATAAGTCTTTCTTATTTACTTACTGTAGAGCTACTGTGCCCATCAACACCTCCACCAGTAGAGGGCGGCAGGTAAGCGCCATCACATTATTAACCTGCTCCAATGCTTCTTTTCTCCAGATATGCCTGGAGCTCGAGAAACCCACCATCGCTACAGTGCAAGAATGGAAAGGGGACCGCGGCAGCTGGAAGTATGTCGTGTTGGACACCCCACCAGGACAAGAAAAACAGGTACCCTCACGAGCAAAATGATTTGCCTAAATTATCAGTCCCACCCTAATCAAACAAACAACTTGTATTTATATAGCGCCTTTAATGTAGTAAAACGTCCCAAGGCGCTTCACAGGAGTGTTATCAGACACAATTTGACACCGAGCCACATAAGGAGAAATTAGGACAGGTTACCAAAAGCTTGGTCAAAGAGGTAGATTTTAAGCAGCGTCTTAAAGGAAGAGAGAGAGGTGGAGAGGCGTAGAGGTTTAGGGAGGGAATTCCAGAGCTTAGGGTCTAGGCAGCTGAAGGCACGCCCACCAATGGTGGAGTGATTAAAATTGGGGCTGCACAAGAGGCCAGAATTGGAGGAGTGCAGAGATCTCGGAGGGTTGTAGGGCTGGAGGAGATTGCGGAGATAGGGAGGGGTGAGGCCATGGAGGGATACCCCGTAGTGTTTGGTTCAGTACCAATCTGTGACACCATGATAGAAGTGCAAGACCTCATTGGTTTTACCCTGAAATCATGTAATTTGTAAGCACTGTAAAGGCCAAAAAATTGGTTAAATGTGGGACAACGAGTAGATAATACATATTTAAAAAAGCCAGATGGTATCCTAAGTTTTATAAATAGGAGTATAGAGATCAAAAGCAAAAGAGGTGATACTACACCTATGTAAATCATTGGTTTGGCTGTAGTTGGAATATTGGGTTAGAGTTTCCATGGAGGTTCTCTTGATCACCTGCCATAATTTCAGTGGTAGATCGGTAGAAACTTCGACGACATAGTGGAAAAACTGTTCCTCCAGGGTCCGCTGATCTTCAACCAAAGTTACGCTGGATAGTGGGAGAACTCCTGTGGAAATTCTACCCCAAGGTATCCGGGTTTGGGTACATTAATTTAGGAAGGATGTCAAGGCCATGGAAGGGTTGTGTGGCCTAAGTTGATTATCAGGAATGAGAGGCTTTAGTTATGAGGAGACACTAGAGAAGCTGGGGCTCTTTTCAATAGAACATAGAAGGTTAAAGAGGAGATCTGACAGAGGTGTTCAAAATAGTGAAGGGGTGAATAGGGGAAAACTATTTCCACTAGTCAGTGAGTCAGTAACTACAGGGCATAACCGGAGGTCACCAAAAGAAATTTAAGATCACCAAAAAAGAGAGGTTAGGAGATATGTTTTTCACACAGAGGGTTGTTAAGACATGGAATGCCCTACCAGAAATGGGGGTGGAAGCAGAAACTATAATAGATTTTATTTTAAAGGGAAGTGGATAAATTATTTGAAATATAGAAATTTAAAAGGGTATGCGGAAAGGGCAGGACAATGGGACCAAGTGGAATTTGCTTTCAGAGAACTGGCATAAGTATGATGGGCTAAATGGTGTCTTTCGGTGTGGTAAAATTCTATGATTCTGTATTAACAATCAGGTACTTTCAGGAATCCTCTCACTCCATGACTGTTTACTCAAGAAGTGCAAATCAGATAGGAAGCCCCAAGCACAAAGCACAATAGGGAAAGATTATTTCCTCTGGTGAGGGAGTCCGTGACGAGGGGTCATTGATTTAAAATTGTCACTGAGAGTGGAGAGGCGAGGAGAAACGTCCATGTTTGTCTCTTTCATTGCCGTGCTTTTCCTTCCTCCTCGCAGCAGCTTGGCTCAGTTGGTTTGAGGGTTGATGGAGCACAAAATGCTTTGCCACAGGGACCATTAAGGGAGAGACCATTGCATCAATTCAGGGAAGAGCAGATATGCATTTGAAGCAGAGGAAAATAAAGGACTATAGAGGGAGAGCGGAGCAGTGAGAATAGTTTTGGATTGCTTTAGCAAATAACTGGCACAGTTAGGATAGGCTGAATGAAAGAAAGAACATTTAGATAGCCTTCTTCTGAGCTGTGACCTTCCACGGTTCTAATCTCCAGTTATGTGCTCTGACTCTACTTTCCTGGTTTAATTTGAAATAATAGGTTTACCTTATCCAATTTTATTTAGTATTTAATATCCTTGGATAAGGCCTCTCATAACTGGCCTCTCTGGGTTGCAAACTGGCTCCTACCTTTTCTTCCATGTAAAGGAAACACAGGTTTTACTCTGGGAAAACCTCCATGCAGAGTGTAGGCAACTCCAGTTCCTCAAGTTCCTAAAATAATTCCAAAGTAGTGTGTGCTACAATTATTTAGTGTGAGTTTCTAACCACCCCACAGACCTCTGAGCCCCACTCTGCGCAAACCACCTGAATACAATTTACTTTGGTATTTTTCGTTTAAGAGAAAGCTCGGCTGTTTCATTTTTTTGCTCCCAACCTTCCCACAGGAGGTAGAACGCGTGGCCTTTCTTTGGGACAGTAGCTCAGGCCTCGAGCTGGACCGGGCCATCAGCCTAGAGAAGCTGTTGGAGCACGACAATGGACACCAGCCATACAGTCAGCCTTTGCTAGGACGTTTTAAGGTAAGGTAGAATTGAAAAGGCCTTGCTGCTACTTGAGGCCATCTATGTGGAACTGTACATCAAGAAATGGAGAGGGGAGAGGTGCAGCGTAGAGAGTCCCTGAGCAACCTCGCTGCCTCGTCCGCACCAGATCATCAAGGCACCAGCGGGAGTGGGTGGGCAGAAAACCGAGGCCTATAATTTGACAATTATATGCATTTCCATGTTTGTCTTATTCATTCCTCACTGCTCTTCCATCCCTTCCTTTCACCCTCCTGACTGTGTCAGCTTAGCTCATTTGGTTCTGGGTTCAAGCCCAGCTCCAGAGCACATAATCTAGACTGACACACTTCAGTGCAGTACTGACGGAGTGCCGTACTGTCAGAGGTGCTGACCTTTGGTTGGTCCAAGAAACTGAGGCCCCTGTTCCAGTGTTTTAGGTGAATGTACTACTGGCAGAAGGGCAGGTAGTCCTCCCTGTGTCCTGGCCAACATTCCTCCATCAAGTAGCAACACCAAAACCAGATTAATCGGTCATTTATCCTGTTGCTGTTTGTACCACTAGTGCAAATTTTAAGGGAAGACGAGATAAACATTTGAAGCTGAGGAAGATACTCCCGTTCCTAAGTTTCCTATGTTCTATTTTTGCTCCTTTGCCCTTCCTTCTATCCTTCACTCTGGCTGAATTAGGCCTTTTTCAATCTTAGCTTTCTGTTCCGAATCTGAACTAAGCTTCAGACCCGACATCCTATCCATCGCCAAGGCTGCTTACATAGAATATACAGCACGAAAACAGGCCATTTAGCCCAACCAGTCCATGCAGGCGTTTATGCTCCACTCGGGCATCCTCCCATCCTTCCTCATATAACTCTATCAGCATAACCCTCTTTCCCCTTCTCCCTCTTACACTTATTTAGCTTCCCCTTATATCTACACTATACTGAGCATCTATACTATTTGCCTCAACTACTCCCTGTGGTAGCGAGTTCCACATTCTCACCACTCTCTGGGTAAAGAAGTTTCTTCTGAATTCCCTATTTGATTTCTTGGTAACTATCTTATATTGCTGGCCTCTAGCCACCTCCGCAACCTCACCCACCTAGAGCTGCTGCCTCGGCCTCACTGCTGCAAAAATCTCTTGTCCATGGGCTTGTCACCTCTAGACCGGATTTCTCCAGTGCTCTCCTTGCCAGCCTCCCGTGCTCCAACTTCAACTTTAACCTCAGCTGCCTGTATGCTGTCCTGCACCAAGTCTCAAACACCCATGACCCCCTCCCCCTCCCCAGCACTGGCTTCCTGTCCCCCAACACATTGAGTTTAAAATCCTCGTTTTCATCTTCCAATCTTTCCACCGCCTCACTCCATCCTACCTCCTACCTCTGCAACCTCCTAACACCTTGCACCACCTCTCACACGCTTCAATCCTCTGACGATGGCCTTGTGTGCATTCCCCCTCCTTGAAGAGGGCCTTCAGTCACCTCGGCCCTACTCTCTGGAACTCCCTCCCTAAACCCCATCCACCTCACCACTTCTTCCTCCACCTGTAAGAACTTAAACAAAACTCATCTTTCAACCAGTCTCCACTCTGAACTCTCCCACCATGACTTGATATCGGTCTCCTTTTAATTTTTTCCCCTCTTTAAATCATCTTGGGATGTTTTTCTATGTTAAAGGCTCCATGAAAATGCGCATTATTAGTGAAATTCGTCCATGGCTTCTGTTACTTTTTACAATAGATGCCATGAAGTTCTTTGATATCTATTGATCATTGAAGGATTAAAAATGTTGGCATAGTAGTCTGTCATATTAAAGATTATCACACATCTGCAACGCACTATGTACCCAGAACCGAAACACACAACTGTGCACGCCCACTCACTCCAATAGCATTGACTCTCAGTGGATGCTGCCACCTACTGGAATCTAAATCAAATTAACTGAGAAGGAGAAAAATGAAAGCCTTCAATTTATATAGTGCCTTATTACATCTCCCCAAAACATCTAAAAGCACTTCACACACAATTCATTATTTTGAAGTTCAGCGGCAGTTGTTATGTTGGTAAATACTGCAGCCAATTTGTATAAAGCAAGGTCCATAAAACTACAGAAGTTTACAGCACAGAAGGACCCCATTCAGCCCATTGTGTCTTTTTGCAAGAGCAAGCTAAAGCTGATCCCACTGCCCTGCTCTCTCCTCCATAGCCATAGGAACATGGTAAGATAGGAACGGGAATAGGCCATTCAGCCCCTCTTGCCTGTTCCGCCATTCAATTAGATCATGGCTGATCTGTGCCTCAACTCCATTTTCCTGCCCTTGGTCCATATCCCTTGATACCCTTACCAACAAAAATCTATCGCTCTCAGTCTTGAAAATTTCAATTGACACAGAATCCACAGCCTTTTGGGGGGAGAGAATTCCACATTTCCACTACCCTGTGTGTGTAAAAGTACTTCCTGATGGAGGAAGATGACAAGGTCAAGGTGAATATCTAGAAGACATCAAGGAGGGCAAAGAAGCATAATGCATCCCGATCACAGTCACACTGGATGTCATTGTGACTTTGGCCAGGTTTGGTAGCTGGGTTGAAGGGACTTGAACAGGGAGTTTTGGGAGAGGCGGGCACATAACAGGGAAGAAATGTCATGTTCAAAGACCTTCGAGAAAAAAAGACAGTTGAGAGATGGGACAGTAGTAGGAGAGAATGGCTCGATCAAGCTGCGCTTTTAAGGAGAAAGAGGCTGCACGCGACCAAAGGAGCTATTCACAATAGCATGGGGGCCAGGAAGGGTAACAGGGATCAGGGGTTAGGTGGGAAGGGGACCAACGGAATAGAAGGTGCATCTCATGGAAGGATCTTGGAGCGGGTTGGGGTGGGTGGGGGGATGCGGCTAGATGGTGGTAATCTAATCTGAGGGTTCAGACAATATAAACTGCTCGAGTTTTGCTCATTTCAATGCATGTGTAAGATTACTGGCTTGTAATCACTCCTTGCTATCTACAAACCCAACGTTGAATGTCATGTAGTGTCCTTTCGATCAAATTTCAAGAAAGCACATCTACCCCTCCTCCAGCCTCGCACAGATTGCACCTGGCCAAGAATAGGAGGCAAACCATGTGGTCCTGAAATTGGTCAGGGGTTCTGCCAGTGTCCCACTGTAACTTTGGGGAGCTCCCTGGTTACGTCAGTACTCCACCATTTCCTGGTGACCTTGTCAGGGGTGGAGCCTCCATCTGCTCCGTATAAGGCAAATAACAGGGTGAGGCTCCTGGGCCTCAGTCGGGACCTGATGTAGTAGTGGTATGCCAAGAAAGATGAGGCATACTGGCCTCCACAGGGCACATGTGGGCCCCACTGGTGAGCTCCAAGCCTCGCAAGTGGGCTTGATCTACAAAGAGGAAGAACATTTTTTCCTGGATCAGAGCCCTTGCTCGGGGGCCAATCGGGTTATTGCCAGGGTCAGGGACGGTCCTGGCAATGCACCGGCCCACCACCACGGGCAGGCTGGCATGGGGCAGGCGGTCCCCCAAAGATGCTCCCAAAGTGGTGCTTGTGCCCACCTACCCTATGCAAAGGAGGTGCCCTCCCACTTACCCTGGCATGCAGCATACTCCATTAGGCTGGGCTAGTGGGCAGCTGTGAGCACGATCCCAGCAGAGCGGCCCAGATCACTACCCATGGAATTTCGGGGCCTTTGCTTTTATCTTTTGGATAAAGCTGCATCCTGTGTTTGTCAAGGCTGCGGTTCTCAAAGATTAACAGGAACTTTCTTTCTGTCTTCATCCCGTGTCTGACTTGTACAGATGGGAGTGCTGCCGCTCAAACTCATCAACGTTCATCTTAAGGCAAAGCAGCACCCTGGAGTCGTGTCGGACGCCCCGCACAAACCCCTGGAAATGGGCAGGCTCCGGCCGCACCTCGCAGGTATTTACTTCACATTCTGTTAAAATGGGTATTGCTTTCATCAAAATACAGGATACGATGGAACAAAAATAAAAGTCATGCCAAATTCACCAGGCCACTTGGAAATGAAGTTGTCGTGACAAGTCTGGTGAGCGGAGCAGCCCAGTGCTCAACAGTTCAGTTAATGGAGTGGTGCAGGACTGGCGATGCAACAGGAACTTGCCTTTATATAGCTCCCTTCACATCGAAAAAGGTGCTGAGGTGCGTTATAGAGGAAAAAGGAGCAGACACTGAGCTGAGCCTCAGTGGGAGAGTTAAGAGAGGTTGCAGAAGAAATGGGTGTTGAGAAGATTTTAAAGGCAGAGAGAAAGAAAGAGTGAAAAAGACAGAGAGAGAGCAAAAGGAAGAGAGTGAAAGAGAGAGAGAGACATGCACAGACAGAGAGTAGTAGGGGGGATGGTTTAGGGAGTTCCTGAGAATACATATGAGATGTAAAAGAATCTACCACCAGTGAGGGAACAGGAGATCCCAGGGAGGCCAGAGCCAGAGGATTGGATTGCACAGAAGGGACATTATGTTGGAAGAGGTTGCAAAGGTTGGAAAAACTCTTTATTTCCTTCTCCTCAAGTCATAGACAGCCTGCCACTATCTGATTTGGCCTCAGGAGGCCAGGGCAGTGGCCGAGTGAGGACCCATCCTCGATTTTTGCTCATCTCTCTATAGAGAGGTGCCAGGTCACAAGCATCTGCCCCGCCCACCCCCCAGCGTACACGAGCCCAAAGCCTGCCAGCAGCAGTGTAACTGGCATCAACTGAAATTAGCGGGGACTCTTCAGCTCTTCTGCTGTGCCTTCTGCGGGAGAGTGGCGGAAACCCCAGATAAACCACGTAAATGGCTGAAAATGGTCATTTACACCGTTTCTCTGGGAGTTCTGATGGTCTGCCACCAAAGTATGATGGTGGACCGGGGGTAGCACTGCGGAATTTCACCTCCCCCCAACCCCCCGCCCCACCCCAGTTCTCAACAGCACCTGAGGATCGCCATCTGTGTACATGTTTCAAGGGCTTAGTGTGTAAATACACCACTCAATGTGGCCCTCAGCCATAGAGAGTGGGATGATTCCAGGTCGAACTTCAGTCTGTGCTGAGTTAACTGGGCTCAGATGGGCCAGCACTAAGGATTCCACAATGGGCTTCAATAGCCCCAAGCTAGAGAGGAGAAACATCAGCCAAGGTTCCTACTCTCGATCTCTGCTGGGAAGTGGATGTCAATTAGCCCGTCAACACTCAGGGGAGGGGAGATCATTTTAACATTTGGTGGGGGCGGAGAACGGCTGCCGGTTTTAGAATCCGCCGACTCTCACCATTACAATAGCAAAATACTGCGGCTGCTGGAAATCCAAAATAACAACAGAAAACGCTGGAAAAACTCAGCAGGCCGGGCAGCATCCGTGGAGAGAGAAACAGAGTTAACGTTTCAGGTCGAAGACCTTTCGTCAGAACTCTCACCATTGTGCTGGATCATGGACACCAACCTTGATTCCACTGCTCCGCGGCATGGGTAGTAACTGGCCACACACCTTACAAAAAAAAACGGTTCAAGATTTAAGATAATTGGCAAAAGAACCAGAGGGGAGGTGAGTAAGATTTTTATTACACAGCAAGTTGTTGTGATCTGGAATGCACTGCTTGAAAGGGTGGCGGCAGCAGATTCAATAGTAACTTTCAACAGGGAATTGGATAAATCCTTGAAGGGGAAATATTTGCAGAAAGAGTGGGGGCATGGGACCAATTGAAGAGCTCTTTCAAAGAGCACAGGCACGACGGGCCGAAAGGCCTCCTTCTGTGCTGTATGATTCTATGAGTTTCGAAGATTCAAATAGAACATTTATAAACTGAAGCTCTTGACAAATTCTCCTGATCAGATTACATTGTTGAGCTGAACGATATTCTCCTTTCCTGTCTTTCAGACCAGAAGCAGCTCATCATTTTGGGGCACTTTGGTTTGCAGCCCGATGCCATTGAGTTCAACATACTGAGAGAAAACCACTTCCAGCACTGTGTTCCCAGTGACGTGTTCACCAACATCAGCAGCAAGAACAAGAACGGCGAAGTCTCTCAGGACAACATCTGGTGGAACCAGCAGGCCCATGCTGCTTACACGGGTAGGAGACATCTCACTGCCCCTTCCTCATAAGAAGCAAATAACGTTTTCCACCAAATGGCTTCCTCTTAAAGTATCTGTGTCTGGTGAGATAGTCTACAGACAGTGGAGAGCAGGCCTCAAGTTACCTCAATCAGTGAGACAATGATGTCATTGTGTCAATGAACAAATCTGCTGCCTTCCAATTTTTGGTGATTAGGTGCAAGAATCCCAGTTATTTCTCCCACCGCTCACCCCAAAGCCTAGAGATGCAAAGACCAATTAACACATGGGAACAGTAGCATAGTGGTAATGTTACTGGACCAGTAATCCAGAGGCCTGGACTAATAATCCGGAAACAAGAGTTCAAATCCCAACGCAGCTGGGGAATTTAAATTCAGTTAAATAATTCTGGAATAAAAAGCTAGTGTCAGAAATGGTGACCATGTAACTGCCGGATTGTTGTAAAAACCCATCTGGTTCACTAATGTCCTTTAGGGAAGGAAATCTGCCGTCCTTATGTGGTCTGGCCTATATGTGACTCCAGACCCACAGCAATGTGGTTGACTCTTAACTACCCTCTGAAATAGCCTAGCAAGCCACTCAAGGGCAATCAGTGGATGGGCAATAAATGCTGGCCTTGCCAGTGACACCCACATCCTGTGAATGAATTTAAAAAAATTGTATTTCCTCATTGTAGCTTCTGAACAAGCCTTTGGCAGTGTGGTAACATTTCCACCTCTGAGTTGGAAGGTGTAGGGTCCGAACCCTGCTCCAGACAGTCCCGGTGAGTAGAGACCAGAGCTCTGGCTCTGAATTCTGGATTGACATCCAATGAGACACTTGCGTCCAGTAGATGTGGGTGCCCACCCCAGCCTCATCGTAAGGGTTGTAGGAGCCCATAAAACCCTCCAGTCGTATTGGACTAACCACCCTATCAGCTGGTATAATGGTGGTTACGGCCATGGAAGGATCATTCACATCACAGCCTGTCAGACTGTGAATCAGCCTTCGAACCCTTCTGCTACTTCACATTATTCTCCAAGGGAAGAGCATGAAGATACAGCAACAACTGTTGCTCCTTTTGAAACCAAAAGGTTGAAATTATAACTTTCTTGCTCTATATTCTTCAGTGCACTAGGGCATTGAGTGCTTTTAAACCACGAAATCTTTGATTCACAAAGGTCATTTGAATTAAATTACTTCTTGTTGTTGTGAACTTGACCTTGGACCTCTTAGTACTGTTATTCAATGTGGCAGCTGTGTCATTCCTGAACCTTCTCAGCCTGTTGAAGGCATCTCATCTCTTTGTTTCTGCTCTTCACAGGAAGATGGGGAGTGATTCGACAGGGTCTCAGCAGCCCCTGGATACCAGATGGTTGGAAATGGGGAGGAATGGTATCTCAGCACTGCCCAGTTTGGATTGAGTTCTTCACTGATTAGAGACAAACCGGAAATATTGTTCTGCACTGAATAACAAATCTGCTTTAAGAATGACAGAGAAAATGGGCCACCATGACTATTTGAAACTGTTTTTTGTTTAGTTTGTTTCCAATCCAACAAGAAATTCAGCAGTGGTGCAGGCAGAAACCCTCATCGCATTTAAAAAGTACCTGGATATGGACTTGAAGTGTTATAACCCACAAGACTATGGACCAAGAGCTGGAAAATGGGATTCGGCTGCATAGCTCTTTTTGGGCCGGCACAGACACGATGGGCCGAATAGCCTCCTTCTGTGCCGTAAATTTCTATTATTCTATGATTAACTAACTTAATCTAGTTAGACCAATGATTCTTCTAATTCATCTACCAGCAGATAACACTGATTTACTGCAAAACTCGGGGGGAAAAAATCGGCATTCCACAAAGTGCACCTTCCAGGTTAGTCTGGTCTTGTTGGCCATTCCGATTTTCAACAACGCCATCAATTCTTTATCAAAGAAAGCCAGAATCAAAATGTTGTGGCCATAAAATTCAACGGGGGTTCTCCTGATTTCCTGCCTGTATTATTTTCTTCTAACTTCATTACTTAGAAATTGGTGGAAAGCAGGATTTGGAGATTTTCAATATTCTTCAACTACTAGGCCTTAATGACTATTTCAGGTAATTTTGGCCTCAGCCATTAGTGGCACTTGTCCAAGAAGACAAGTGTCGGAAAAAGTTCTGCATTTCTACCAGCCGACGTACCATTTTCTCTCTCCACCTTTGAGTGGTGGCTCATACTGGGGTACAGTTCCAGAGATGTTAGTACACATCTCAGACCTCATCCAAGTGGCTACTGTGAACCTAGACAGGGAGTGTCAATAAGTTCTTCAACCATGGAGGCATCATCCACACAGGTGCACTTTGCAGCAGCACTCACTGGACTCTGATCAGGGGCAGAAATTTTTGATGCTTTTCAGGCTTTTAAACTGTTCTTTGTTTCAACAGTTGTGTGTCTTCCCATGAGCAGAATTTAGCGTTGTTCAACAGGAAGTGCCTTTCTTATGAACTGCACCCTTGCAGCGGCTAAAAGGGCCAACTAACTTAACTGTGGTAAATTGAATATTGAAATTTATCTAGGATTCCCACAATTGTCTTTTAACAGTTCAAAGGTGGAAATAGCAAACTTTAGACCAGACTTATACAGGCTAAAGTCACTATTGTATTTATTTACACATTAGCAGAAGCATCAAGCATTTGACCTATATGTCCTATTTTCCTTTGAAGTTCGGAGAACTGAGTCATGACTGAAGGAACAATGGAAAAACTTTTGAGTTTTTCTTCCTTGAAAGAGGTGACTGAGAGAGAACCTTCTGGAGCTCTATAAAATAGTAAACAATAGTAAATAATATAGAAAAGGCAGACTCAGAACACTAAATTAAACCATGACAGTTGGATAAGCTATATAAAAAAAACATATGGAATCCTACATTTTAATAATGGGGCAAGAAGTACAAAATCAAAGAGATGATCTTAAACCTGTACAAACCAGAGTTTGAATATTGGCGTAGATTTTCAATTTTCCACCCGGGCATTAAACTAGGACTGTGGATTGGGCGTCTGTTATAGAAACCGCACAATCTTTATTTCCATTGATTTCAAAATGGGGGGAGGGAGGGTGGCGGGTGGTGATCCAGAATTCTGTCACATTGATAACTTCCGCGGAACCTGGTTGACCTGGTGCAAATCCTGCTTGACACCTCAAATGGGGAAATCGGCTACTGTTGTCATGACTACCAGCAGCATGGAAACAGAAGTTATTTTTTATTGGCCAATAACTTCAAATATCACTTTCAACAACTAGTTTTCTGAGAATCTTGCCTGTGGCTAGTTGGCAATAGACCAATCACAACATAACACCCCCAAGAGGAGATTGTTTGTGACGATATGGGCTAGGGCTGTAATCCCTTCCAGCACGATGGAAAAAAACATCCAAAGCTCATATCACCCGTTGTCCTGACCTGAACTCTGATGTCACTGATAATGGTAAAGAATGGCACCTTGCTCCTCTGTTTTTATTTCCTCCGTTCCTTTAATGTAGTCTCCACTGGCCCCTGTGCAACTAATATGATTGACATTTAATCCAACTCCCACTGTCACCACGTCAGACTATGGTGCGATAAACATGGAGGCCTCAGGCTTGTCTTCTGATGAATCATGTGGACCTGTGCTGACCCAATTACAGTTTGACCGTATGGGTACCTAGGATTCATGCCTCATCCGTCACATGGGATGTTATGTACAAATCTGAAGACATGAGTTACACGGTGGACGTGTCTTAAAGGGACACAGCTTTCATCAAAATGTGTTCAGCAAATGCAATTTTTAAAAATTTACAAACATGGCAGTGTGATTACTTGAATTGTATTGAAGTTATTCAGCGTGTCACTCACGCATGACACAAATGGTACACAATCTTCTGGCTTTTCTTCCTCCCTGCCCAAAAAAATGATTAGCCAGGCACTTTTTCTTGAAGAAAGTGCACCTTTAATTCTTCAGATTCTTGGGATAGATAGCATGTTTATTTTCCCTCTTCTCCCCTGAAAGCACTGACTCATGCTGGGTTACAGTACCACAGACATTGGCAACCCTCTGGTACCTCACTCAAGTGGTCATTCTCCATCAGCGAGCCTGAATATGAGTATTGGCAGGCTATTTTACCGTGGGACGGTCGGGGGGGGGGGGGGGGAGGTGCGGGGGAAGGGGGAGGCATCAAAGCCTCACGTAACATCCTTGCACCCATTGGGAACTCTGGCTAATAGTCCAAGGGTACTGGGACTAACTGTAGACTCCAACTGCTGGTCTGACTGAGATCAGCAAACTCAACACAGCCTGGAGATAAACCATGGGCCCTCCTGGTTTACACGGCTCAGGCCCACTGAGCAGTGCATTTACAGACTGAGTCATCAGGGTTAGCCACAACACTTGATATTTTTGACACGGGTGCAGAAATGTCACCGCAGCCTCAATGAGATTGACTGACTGCTTAAAATGTTGACCTCAATTGGTTAGAGGTGGGGGTGTGAGTAATTGGCCAGGGTTCCTACTTTTGATCGGAAACCCACGACTGCTGCTGGAAGTACATCTGTGGTCATTGGTTGAGGACTCAACTGTGATTTCCACCCACTCCAGTTGAATAACAAAGAATGTCCACTTGGCTGAGATAATGGAGTCTGGTTGCCATCCATCGAACAGAGTCCTAGCAAGGACTCAACGTCTTCAGGGGAGGGAGGGGGGAGAAACGGGGTGAGAAGTCTTAAGGTAGTCACTTGCTGTTGCATGCTGTTAGAAAACAGTTCAACTTTTCCACAAGTCTTTCAAATCAGAACAATGAGCATTCCACTATACCACAGACAGAAGAAGTAAACTGTTCCTCTAACAGAACAGAAAATAATCAAAAAGGCTAAAGGAATGCTGGCCTTTATATCTACAGTACCAGAGTACAAGGGGTAGAAGTTATGCTACAGCTGTACAAAGCCCTCGTTAGACCACACCTGGAGTATTGTGAGCAGTTCTGGGCACCACACCTTAGAAAGGATATATTGGTCTTGGAGGGAGTGCAGCGTAGGTGCACCAGAATGATACCCAGACTTCAAGGGTTAAGTTACGAGGAGAGATTACACAAATTAGGGTTGTATTCCCTACAGTTTAGAAGGTTAAGGGGTGATCTGATTGAAGTTTTCAGGATATTAAGGGGAACAGATAGGGGAGATAGAGAGAAACTATTTCTGCTGGTTGGGGATTCTAGAACGAACAAGCATAGTCTAAAAATTAGAGCCAGACCTTTCAGGAGTGAAATTAGGAAACACTTTTACACACAAAGGGTGGTAGAAGTTTGAAACTCTCTTCCGCAAACGACAATTGATGTCAGATCAATTGTTAATTGTAAATCAGAAATTGATAGCTTTTTGTTAACCAAAGGTATTAAGGGATATGGGCCAAAGGCAGGTATATGGAGTTAGATCACAGATCAGCCATGATCTCATTGAATGGCGGAGCAGGCTCGAGGGGCTGAATGGCCTACTCCTGTTCATATGTTCCAAACCACAGATACAAAAAGTCTATCCAAATACTAAAATAATGTAACTCGTTTGATTCTAGTATATTTTTGTTAAGTTATTCGAAGATGTGCACTTTTTTTGGAATCGTGTTTGTTGTGTGACAGTTTGTTTCACCGTTATTGACTGCTGCCATTTCTTTTGCCTGTACTGGAATTAAAATCACCACGAGGGTCAGGAATTTTCTAAACCGTGTGTGTTCTGGTCATTCTTTGTTCCCACTCTCACTGGATTTATTGTGTGTCATTCTCTTGTGCAACCAAGTGAGTCACTGAGCTCTCTCTTACTGACCTGCAGTATGTAATTCCCCCCTCCCCCAGTTCTTAGTAAATCTTAAGAACAGTGCACCCCAACAAGTGGCAGGGATTTACAGAGAAATGAGACTTATGATGGCACGCACAAGTAGGATATGGGCCCAGCATGCAAAGGAGATTAGTTCCTGTAAACCTCTGCTCCCCATTATATGTCTAATGTTGCTCTATTAATAGTACAAATAAAGCCCAATTAAGCCAGCTCCCCTATCAAGGACTCTACCTCACTTATTTAGGGTAGAAATTTGTCTTGGGCGGTTGCACAAAACGGGCGGTATCGGATCGGCCGCCCGTTATACGCAGCACCTGATATTTAATTCTATTGACTGCAATGGAACTGAATATCAGGCGATGTGTATAACGGGCGACTGATCCATTACCGTCTGTTTTGTGCCACTGCCTGAGAAAAATTTCTACCTCTTAAATCTCCTATAGCCGTAACTACAGGGGCTGAATCTTTGTGGCACAACCATGAAGGGGGCCTAGAGTTGCCAACCCTCCAGGATTGTCGTGAAGTCTCCAGGATTTAAAGACTGATCTCCTGGACACTGCTGCAAACAAACCCGGAGAAAAATCATAGGGGTGTTAAAAAAAGATTGTGTGCTTTTTAAATTTTCTTTTTAACATTTTGTCAGTTATCAAAATATTGGAGATGGGCGGTGACATGAATCTGTCATTCATGACTTATGAAATAATACTGAGTGGCCTGCGGGTGGCGCTGTCCAGGGAGAGTATAAATACTCGGGCACGGGCCCAGCTTGCACAGGACATTCCTCAACAGGAACTAGTGAAGGACACAACTGGATCTCCATGTTGTAAAACAGTTGATTAAAGCTTTGTTTAACGCTTAGACCAAGTGCCTAGTAGTTTTCTTACATCAGGCGGGGTGGTTTGGAGATCGGAGATCATGTGATGAAACTTCCAGGAAAGCGTTCAACCAGAATTGGCAACCTTAAGTGGTCGACACAGCCAAATCAACCTTGCGCACAAGTTCCTGACGTCAATACTAAATGTATTGACCGAGCCGGGTTAAAACAGCTCTTGGGTTGGATTCGGCCCATGGGCTGCATGCCTCACACTGCTGTCCTAAGGGAAAACTCAATATAAATAGAGAACAGCAGAGCTCCAGAATATTTAATCATCTTCGTATCTCCAATGTTCAACTTTGGACTGCTATTCTCCACGGACAACACTGCTGCAGAACATTGTGTCCTATGAGGAGTATTTCACACATCGCTGTCCATACCCATGCCTATAAACAACAACTCCATTTCAACAAGCTATTTATCCAACTCCTTTTTGAGCCCCAACCTTTTCTGCTGGGAGTCAGACCCACCTATTCACTTCTCTTGTCAAAGGAAAGAAGCTTCATGTGATCTCTCGTCTCCCTCGAGGCTTGTCAGTGTTGAAGCTCAGTCTCTACTTCTCCATTCCCGGCCCAAGTCAATAAACAGCCTGCTTATTTTGTGTGCCACCTTCCACACCAATGCTTCCGAAATGTCTTCCTTTTTCCTCAACCGAGAATTCACCTACACTATGGTAGACAGGGCCCTCGACCATGTCCGTCCCATTTCCAACACTTCTGCCCTCACCCCTTCCCCTCCCTCATAGAACCACAATAGGGTTCCCCTTGTCCTCACCTTCCACCCCACCAGTCTCCAGAATCAACGGATCATCCTCTGCCACCTCCAGCGTGATGCTACCACCAAACACATCTTCCCCTCCACATTCAGCACTCCAGAGGGACCCTCCACAACACCCTGGTCCACACTTCCATCACCCCCAATACCCACTCCCCTTCCCACAGCACCATGCAAGCGCAGGAGATTCAACGCCTGCCCTTTCACCGCCTCCCTTCCCAAAGTCCAGGGCTCCAAACACTCCTTCCAGGTGAAGCAGCAATTTACTTGTACTTCTTTCAATTTAGTATACTGTATTTGCTGCTCACAATATGGTCTCCTCTACATTGGGGAGACCAAATGCAGATTGGGTGATCACTTTGCTGAACACCTTCATTCTTCCGCAAGTGTGACTCTGAGCTTCTGCCTGTCATTTTAATTCTCCACCCCACTCTGTCCTCAGCCTCCTACACTGTTCCAATGAAGCTCAACAGAAGCTCGAGGAACAGCACCTCATCTTTTGATTAGGCACTTCACAACCTTCCGGACTCAACATCGATTTCAACAATTTCAGATCATAACCTCTGTTCCCATTTTTTCAGACAACAGGTGCTGGTAATGATTCTGCTGTTGTAATTTACACCTCCTCTAGACCCATCTTTTGTTTTATTACTTTTCCCATTACCACCCCTTTTTGCCTTGCACCATCATCCCTTTTGTCATTTAATCTCTCCTGCATTCCACCCTATCACAGACCTTCCCGTTTGCTCTTTTCTCCCCAATGCCCCTCCCCCATTCCCTGCCTCTGTACTTGCTTAAAACCTGTTACATCTCTAACTTTTTCCAGTTCTGATGAAAGGTCACTGACCTGAAACATTAGCTCTTTTTCTCTCTCCATAGATGCTGCCTGATCTGCTGAGTATTTCAAGCATTTTCTGCTTATATTGACTTCATCTCAGCCTCTGTTTTTTAAAGACCTGAAACAGGTCTCCTCTCAGAACTCCCCTGCTCTTCTTTGAAATAGTGCAGTGGGATCTTTTACATCCACCTGAGAGAGCAGATGGGTTCTTGGTTTAACATCTCATCTGAAAATATGGCACCTCTGAGAGTGCAGCACTCCCTCAGTACTTGGTGTGCTCAAAAGGACATAAAAGGATGGGAGAAATAATACAAAGAAAGAACTTGCACTTATATAGGACCTTTCATGTCCTTGGGTCATCCCAAAGCACTTTGCAACCAATAAAGTACTTTTAAAGTGTAGTCACTGTTGTAATGTAGGAAAACGTGACAGCCAATTTGCGCACAGCAAGCTCCCACAAGCAGCAATGTGATAAATGACCAGATCATCTGTTTTTAGTGATGTCCACTGAGGGATAAATGTTGGCCAGGCCACCTGGGAGAATTCCCCTGCTCTTCTTCGAATAATATCATGGGATCTGTTACAGCCAGCTGGGAATCTTGAGGTAGCACCAAAGCAGAACCTTCCCTTGCTAGCTCTAGTCTCCCGCTCGGCCGCTGTGTCAAGATTCCCTTTGAGAATCACCCGTGTTGGCAACCTTGCATTTCGCACATTTTTCATCTCCAGGAACTGAAAACATAACCGGGAGCCCAGCCTCTGAGGGTCAAAGGTGAAAGGAAGTTCGGTTGTGGCACGAATCTTGGGGAATATTCGAGATGACTGACTGTATTCTGTATCTCTCTGCTCTGTCAGGGATGGGTGATAGTAAGCTGCCATATGTATGCGACAAGACCTGAAGAATCACAGCAGTAACCAGGGCTCTAAATTTACTCTTTGAGAATGGGAATTAAAAATAAATTTAAAATGTTCTTTTGTGCTCATCAAGGTATTGGCATGAAGCACACCCAGGTGAGGTACAGGCCGCAGGACTTAGATGTCAAATAAAGCCCCATCTCCCCCAGCTACAGCCCTGAACCCTAACCTCAGTACAGCGGCCCCTGCTGCAGCAGTGTGCTATTTCCCACACTGATTATCCCTGTGGCCCGTTCTGAGGGTGGACTGGAAATTATGGGCAGTTTAGCGCCACTGACTCACGCTCACTGGGCGGAGGCTGCTCCAAACTCATTTCGCAGAAAGTAAACCTTCATCCCATCAACGTGGGCTGCATTCAAACCCAGGTCCCTGGGGTGAAAGGGCAACGCACTATTTTACTGGAGTACTGAGTCCCAAAAGTTTCCCGTATTTAATATTTATAATTAAAAATATATAACAATTGTGTTTTTTTTAAATACCTGCATATTTAATTATATTTTTAAAGTAAAATCAATATTTAACCTTTGACCTTTGGGGCTACATCTGGTATTTTGTTATGATGTCATGAATAAAGTGACGTGTCATCGGGGCTCTCGGTCAATTCAAGTTTATTGAACTCTGCACGATACAGAACCCCCACACACCATCTAAAAAATTTCAGTCATTTCCATCCATTTCAATGTTGTAGTTAAAGTTGACATCGAAACTTCTAGACCTTGTGACCTAAAAATCTGCTCTCCCACCGTATTCAGCAGGTCCTTGCGGTCCAGCTCTCGGGAAATGCCTCGTCAGGGTGTGGGCTTTTGTTGCCTGCTGTGAGCCCAGCGTTGCCAACTCTGGTTGGACATATTCCTGGAGGTTTCATCACATGACCTCCCACCTCCAACCACCCCGCCCGGTCAAACAGATTTTATTTCCCCCAATCTCCAATACTTCTATATTCTAATAAATGAAAGTGTTCAAAGGAAATGAAAAAAAATCACCACACAATTCTTCTAATGCCCCTGTGATTGTTCTCCCAAGGTTGCTCGCATCAGTGCCCTGGAGATTAATCTTCAATTCTTGGAGAATGCAGGACTAGCCCTGCAGGGTTGGCGGTCCTCTGCCAACCCCAGTCTTTAAAGTGGTCACGTTACCCTCCCCCTTTAGGAGGCATCAGAACCAATCGCAAGGCAATGGCAGGTCATCCAACGTCCATTTTGAGCAGGGGCAGCGTTAGGGCCGTGCAATTGGACGGAGGCCCTGAGCGCATCCAGTCCCACGCAACCGGATGGCGGTCACTGATCAGTCCGGAGAGGCTGAGCTCTCGGCCTAACACGCGACTGGTCTGTGTGGATTCTCGCGTTGTTGGCGCGGTCAGGGTCCGTGTTAGGGCCGCGCAGCCCGTACAGTTCCAGTCAGAGGCCCCCCCCAAGCGGATCCGGTCCCTGAACTGAACCTGTTACATGGGGCGGCCGCAAGGCAAATGCCGACCCTTGTTTTCAGGGAGAAAAACCAGGAGATGTGGAACAAATGGTTGAGATCTATGCATGAACGTCCCTAGAGACCCATATTATCCCCCACCCCAAACCTCTACCATGATCACATCCAGTAAAGGGGGGCTCGGGGGGTTTCGTTCAATGCTGGTGAGCACAGTGACTTTTGGAATTGCCACCCATCCAGTTCTGGACTCAACACTCTGAGCAGTACATCCAAAACTGTTTAATTAAAACTGGGCTCAGAGATCTGAACTTTAAAACAGTGAGTCATTTTTATCCCCAGTTACTTCTGTGTGTTATGATGTGGAGGCCTTCATTACAAAGATTACAAATGTCTTCAGTTCATTTTCATCAACAATCATCAGAAGTCCGACTAGGATCCTAACCCTGCCCTGCCCCGCCCCAGTTTTGAACTTGCCAAAAATCATAGAATGATAGAATGATCCAGCACAGAAGGAAGACATTGGGCCCATCGTGCCTGTGACGGATCTTTGGAAGACCTATCGAATTAATCCCACTCCCCGGCTCTTTCCCCATAGCCCTGTAAATTTTTTCCCTGCAAGTATTTGTCTAATTCACTTTTGAATGTTACTACTGAATCTGCTTCCACCGCCCTTTTAGGCAGTGAATTCCAGATCACAACTCATGTCGCCTCTGGTTCTTTTGCCAATCACCTTAAATTTGTGTCCTCTGCGTACTGACCCTACTGCCACTGGAAACAGTTTCTCCTTATTTACTCTATCAAAACTCTTCATGATTTTGAACACCTCAAGCAAATCTCCTCTTAACCTTCTCTGCTCCAAGGAGAACAATCCCAGCTTCTCCAGTTTCTCCAGATAACTGAAGTCCCTCATCCCTGGTACCGTTCTAGTCTGCATCTAATCTCTTCTGCACCCTCTCTAAGGCTTTGACATCCTTCGTAAATCGTGGTGTCCAGAATTGAACACAATACTCCAGTTGAGGTCTAACCAGTGTTTTATAAAGGTTTAGCATAACTTCCATGCTTTTGTACTCTATTCCTCTATTAATAATATCTTTTTTAACAGCCCTCTCAACTTGTCCTGCCACCTTCAAAGATTTGTGTACATACACCCCCAGGTCTCTCTGTTCCTGCACCTCCTTTAAAATTGTACCCGTTAGTTGATATTGCCTCTCCTCATTCTTCCTAACAAAATGTATCACTTCACAATTCTCTGTGTTAAATTTCATCAGCCATGTGTCTGCCCATTTCACCAGTCTGTCTATGTCCTCCTGAAGTTTGTTACTATCCTCCTCATTGTTCGGTACATTTCCGAGTTTCATGTCATCTGCAGACTTTGAAATGATGCCCTGTATACCCACGTCCAGGTCAGTAATATATATCAAAATTCGGCAACCCGAGTTAACTTGATAGGATCCCCTATCGGTACATGGCCGGCAGGGTGGACCACACCCCTGGGGCCGACCTGCCTTTCTTCCGCTACATTCCTGGGTCACAGGAGCCTTCTCCTCTTTGCCAGATTTTCCATTTTTCCCCACCCCCTCTTCTGCTGTAACCATTCCCATTTCCTCTGGACCCATCTTTTGTTTCTTTACTTGTCCCATTATTACCCCTTTTTGCCTCGCACCAGCATCCATTTTGCCATTTAATCACTCCTGCCCTCCACCCTATCACAGACCTTCCCCTTTTGTTCATTCCCTGTCCCCCTTTTCCCTGGTTCTGTATTTGCTGAAAAGCTGTTAAATCTCTAACATCTTCCAGTTTTGATCAGAAGGTCATTGACCTGAAACATTAATTCTGTTCCTCTCTCCACAGATGCTGCCTGACCTGCTGAGTATTTCCAGCATCTTCTGTGTTTATTTTTAACTTTCATTTGAGCCTGAAGTGTTTTCAAAACACAAGTATGGAACTGACTTAAAGATGCAGTGTCTCTGGCAGAAACGGGGCCTGTACCAGCACCGTGCCTCTTCCCGGCCTTTGTGCGTTTAACTGTCGCGATCACAGATAAAATGCACATCGGCAACGCTGACGGAAATGTGTCTGTATTGTTTTCGTTTCACTTTTTCTTTTTCTTTTTCCCCCTTTCCAGCAAGAAGTTAAAATATTTTTTAAAAAGCAGCACCTTTGCAAACAATAAATACAAGTTTAAATAGGAAATGCGTGGCAGACGGGACAGAGGTCAGAGAGCGAAGCTGCAGCTCCAGGCTTTAGCTTCAATAGAAACAATTCCCCCAATTTTTTTTTTTATACAAACATCCGTCGATGCTCAAATGCATCGTCACAAAAAATTAAGGCCACTGTGCCTTTGGGTTAGTGTCGTGTGTGTGCGTGCGTGCGCGCTGCAGTGAACTAGTGCGTTTAAAAAAGAAACTGGACGGAAAGACATCGAGCAGCCCCCCTCCTCCAGCCGGAAACCTCCAGCTCTGGCACAATCTACTTGGGGATAAGCCTCAGCAGCTCTTCATCTGTTAGCCCATTGACCGCGGTGATGTGGTGCAGCTGCTCCAGGTAGCGGGCCTGATCTCGCATGAAGTGCGGGATGCGCGTGTTCTGCAGAATGGCGCATTTCTTCAGCCGTTCCACATCTTCGAATGAGACCTGGAACACGGTGGGGAGGGGCGGGGGGAAATATTATTGAATCACCAGAGAGACAGATAATGTAGATAGCAAGATAACAACTGTCATTCATCCAGCGCTGTTATCAGATAATATCTGACACCAAACCACATGCGGAAATATTAGGAGAGGCGGAGCGGTTTAGGGAGCGAATTTAAGAGCTTTGGGCCTAGACAGCTGAAGGGTGAAAGAAATCAGGGACAGAAAATGGAAAGAGTGTTGACAGAAAAATAGTTAACAATGGGACAAAACTTCTCCCATTTATCTTGGTGAGATTTGAACCCAGTTCCCAGAAGTAAAAGCCCAGTGTCTAACTATTGTACCACCTACTGTACCCGAAGTGTGACAAGCTCTAGAATAAGTGACTCAAGGTGAAAATTAATACAACTTAAGGGGGAAAGTGCCCCTAACTTAGCACGAATTGTCAATTGCTCATTCAGAGAGGCCGCAGGACGGGTGTTAGGAGAAGTAGATGCTAGCACACAGGTGTAGGAGGGGCTAGTCTCCTGAGGTGGGCACACTATTGGGGAGGGGTAGAGGGAACGCTACTCATTGGATCACTCACCTCTCGTCCTCGAGATGGCAAATAAGCCGACTGCTTCCTGCAAGTTCAGCCTTTTAGTCATCCACCAGGAGAGGCCCAATAGAGGCCCAGTGAGAGCTCTCCCTCTGATATCGCTCCCCACCTGTGGGAATCACTTGCCTCCTCTGCACAGTGCAGCACATGTGAGATGGAGGGGGGGGAGCCAGTCCTGTGTCTTCATTCCACGGTGATCCCACACACTATGCAACGTTGTACAATAGAGTGAATATTGGGCAATCGTCAAGGGCGGAATGTTTCAAGAGAATGGTAAGAGACTAAAAATGGGGCACCGTGTCAGCCTAGTGGCTGCCAATCATAAAAAAGACAGTTCAGGGGCACTCACAAGAGCCCAGCGTTCAAATGTAGACCTCTGAACACTTGTTTTTAAATTGGCTGGGCTTTGGGTGAGTCAGTCAGGTACAAAGCTCCAACTAGATGACTTTCAGCTTACTGCACACACGTTAGGAAACCTATCCGCCAACACAATGCCGTCACGGGCGTGCTGTGCTGCATTGGGTCTGCTGTAGACTAATTGATAGAGATCGATTGCCATGATTAGTTAACAACTCCATTATCATTGTATCATGAAACCACCAGGAAGGTGGAAGGTGACCTCGATGGACCTTGGTCTTTTCTCGTCCCGCAGACCCTATGTTTACAGAGGAGTGAAGTGAGCGGCGAGGTGTGGCTGTGGGCTGAAGCACCGTGGAGTGAGAAGGCTTGGGTTCAATTTACCC
Organism: Squalus acanthias; assembly: GCA_030390025.1. NCBI lineage: Eukaryota > Metazoa > Chordata > Chondrichthyes > Squaliformes > Squalidae > Squalus > Squalus acanthias. Next base: position 62,995,320 of record CM059430.1, read on the forward strand.
GGTCCCCTTCACATCCTGATGTGAGCCGTACAGCGCGAGGGAGGGCTGGCTGCACACCAGGCATCCCGGTACAAGGCGGCAATATCTAATGGAGGGGAGGTCCTTACAGAACACCTCCTGTCATGTGACTCATAAAGCCAGCTAAAAAAAAGGGGCAGTGCTGGTGGTTTGTGAACAGGACATCTTACAACAGAGGTTAATGGGCGACAGCATTTCATGAAGGGAATGGGATAGTGGGGGAAGGGTGGGTGTGGAAAAAGGGTCTGAGGGTGCACACCCCACACTGAAGGGTGAATACCTTTAATTAAAGAGGTAATGGCCCAATAAATTCAGGAGCAATATTATATAAAGGATAGCTTTGGACCTCAAACAGACTCTGGTGGCCTGGTGGCCCCCACCATCGGTTGCTGTGCACCCTGTTGTGCAGAACACAATTCCTCTATGTTGGTTTATTTTTGATGTGTGCTCTGCCACCCCACCACCACCTCCCCCCCAACCCCGCCCCACACCACCAACCCAGAACCATTAGGGGGTTACCATAGTGAGAAGGTCTTCTTTTAGCAGACAAAAATCATCCCACCAGGGTAAACGCAGTTACCTTTCCCAGTGCCGCCAGCATCTTGAAGTCAATGCTCTTCCTGTATCGAAGCAGCATCAACACACCGTCCAAATACACCTGGTCCTTACTGAAACAGCCTGCAAACAAAAAGGAACCAGGGTGTGAGTGAGGCAGGGCACAGCACTCATCCCAAACAGGAACCGCCGACACCAAAAGCACCTTAAAGAATTATTGAAATAAAAACAGAAAATGCTGGAAATACTCAGCGGGTCAGGCAGCATCTGTGGAGAGAGAAACAGAGTTAACGTTTCAGGTCGATGAGTTCTAACGAAAGGTCATCGACCTGAAACATTAACTCTGTTTCTCCACAGATGCTGCCTGACCCACTGAGTATTTCTGCTTTTATTTCAGATTTCCAGCACCTGTGGTATTTTGTTTTTGTATTAAAGAATTATTGACTTTGCTCCCCCTTTCGATGAAGGACAACTTAGGGGGACAGTGGAAGCAGTTAGTACTGATTCATTTAAATTCCAATTAGATAGATTTCCATCAGAAAATAACATTTTGGGATATGGTATATGAGTAATTTGAGACATGACATGCGGTGAGTGTAGCAGGCTTGGGAGGAACAGGTGACTTTGGACCTTTGGTTCCCAAAGCTCTCCACCACTGGGGGTTTTCCTCAAGTCGTGTCTGGGCCTGTTGTAGATTAATTGATAGAGATTAATCGCTGTGATTAGTCAACAACTCCATTATTGTTGTATCATGTGACTACCAGGATGGTAGAAGGCGAACTAGATCAACCTTGGTCTTTTTATCGTCCAGCAATTCCTATGTTCCTAATTTGAATTAAAATCCTGCAGGTACACCTCCTCCCTGTAATCCACTGTCGACTGTTGTTCCATAGCCTGCAGCGAGAATGTCACAAACACTTTTATTATCTGTCTGTAGGCATCATGCTTGCTGTCCCAGATCTCAGTTTAAACCCATCAGGAATTAAAACAAGAAATGATTTGCATTTATCTACCACGATGCCGCATCACTGAAACTTCTCAGATCACATCGAATATAATGAAATACTTTTCAAGCAACACCCCAAAACTACAATGAGATAAAGGACCAGTTAATTTATTTTTTGGGTTGGCTTAAGGGAGGAATATTGGCCAGGACTCTGGGAGAACTCCTTGCTCTTCCTCAAATAGTGAACAAGGGCTCAGCTTGACATCTCATCGAAAGGACAGCACCTCTGACAGTGTAGCACTTCCCTCAGTGCGGCACTGTTGTTTCAGCCAAGATTATGAATTCATATTCTGGGGTGGGGCTCAAACCCAAAATCTTCTGTCCCAAAAGTGAGAGTGCTATCAACTGAGCCAAATTGACATCAAACAAAACAGCAACACACTGCCCTCTTCCCCCTCTTTACCAAGTCACGCGAAAGACAGCAAATATTGTGCGTGTCACACAGAGGATGGCTGGAAGTGTTACACTGGTGCAGTAGGGGGCGTTCTTCTGAGATTGGGGCAGAGATGCATTGTTTGAGCTGGAGTAGAGGGAGCTTCACTCTGCAACTGGCTCTGTTACTCCTGATCTGGGCATGTCAGAAATAGGGAAATATTCAGAGTGCAGAAGTTCCTTAAAATATTAAAAATAATAACCATTTCTTTTAAAAAAGAAACTGCCTGTAAATAGATTAGAGTATGTGACCTGGCTGAGAAGTGTCTGCCTGCCCTCTCTTGGCTCGCACGCAGTACTCCCATCGAGTGTTCGGGTCCTCAACAAATTTGGCAATGTCTTCGAAGAGCTGGCAGAAGGGCATCCGACTGGCCTGGAAGACGGTGTAGTAGAGCAGGGCTGCCCGCCACAGGAATGGGTACTTGCGGTACAGAACACTGTTCAGGCTGGCGAGACCTTCCTCGGTCGGGTTAGCTGGCTTCAGGCCGTACTGTTTCCTGCCCGCCGCGCTGTGCCAGGGCTGGTGGCTGTTGTTGACGCCTCGGATGTAGTGCGTGCCTGATATTAAACAATATTTTTTTAAAAACAAGAGAGGGAAAAGAAATGTCACCACATCGCAGGGACTGGCACCCTCATCAGCATCATCTTCAGGAACAAAATAGAGGACACAATTTGGGTCAAAACTAGCAGAACTTTACAGATACCAGGGTGGCACCTGGCTGCTGACTACAGCCATCTCCATCATGGGCAGATACCGAGAGGAGGCCTTGGACTGCCCGCAGGGACCCGGGGCAACTTAAGGGGACAGGCACCTCCCACCCCACTATAAAGCAACAGCAGTGCAAAGTTATGTGTTCGTAAAGTGATGATACGGTTTGACACAATTTATATTGTGGCGCTTTAAACAAAGAAAGGTTTGTTCAACACTCTGTCATGAAGATAGGGCGCCTTTTACATGCTCAGCCTGTGGCTTGCAGAGTGATCTGATGGACGGGGGTTACTGACTTTGTGAACTACTGTGAATTTTGACACTGGCCTATACAGATCGGTTTCATAGGATGGCTGAGTACACTGGCCCAGCATGGAAGGGGCCAGGTTTGAGCCTCGCTCTCTGCTGCATGAGCTGGGGCAGCAGTAGGACCTCTGCTATTGGCCTGGGTGCCCTTGGACTATGGGGGAGAAATGGTACAAACAGCAGCCAAGGCTCCTGCTCCTTGCCCAGTTCCAGCGACCCCGTTACTGGTGCCTGTGTGGGTATCCGGCGTGGGCCGGCCCAGGCTCAGCTGTGATAATCCCCCCCCCCCACCCCCACGGTCGAATAGCATGCTGACACTGATTGGCTAGGCTCACAAATGGAGTCTTGGGCATAATACTAGAGGGCAGACAGTGCCCGCAGAACCTGGCACAGCCACGGGGTCAAAGTCTTCAGGAGAAAGAGCAGAAGAAAATTTTGGGGAGGGGGCAAAGATAATAAAATTCTCCTTCAACCCTCCCCGATTTGTGTGTGAAACTGACCTATCTCGTGGCGTAACATTCCCTCCAGCCAGTACTGGCGAGCCCCCGCGAGGTTAATGGTGAGCGTGGGCCGACAGTTCTCCACCATCATCACAGCCTGAGACAACAGGTCTTCACTGAGCCGAACCACCACCTGCAAAGAGAGAAAGAGAGCACCAGTCAGACAGTCAAACCCTCCGCACGGACATTGGGAAAAGGTCCTTAGGCCCAGCAAGCCTGCCCCTTTCTGACTGATTTTAACAGTGCCTGTCTGCCTTCTCACCACATCCCTCAATCCCGTCCAGCTCCAGAAAGACACCTACTTAATTCTTGAACCTATTTATGCCGTCTGCCTCAATGAAAGAGAGACTTGCATTTCAATCGCTCCTTTCACGACCTCAGGACGTCCCAAAGCGCTTCATAGGCAACAAAGTACTTTTGAAGTGTAGTCACTGTTGTAATGTCGGAAATGCGGGCAGCCAATTTTTGCACTGCAAGGTCACACAAACAGCAATGTGATAATGACCAGATAATCTGTTTTAGGTGTTGGTTGAGGGATAAATATTGGCCCAGGACACCGGGGAGAACTCGCCTGCTCTTCGAATCGTGCCATGGGATCTTTTACAAAGGAATGATATGAAGCTATATATAGATGAACTTGTTATCAATTATTTATAAAGATTTACATCAGCTTTACCGTTCCACTCCTTTTGCTGGTGCCGAGTAACTCGGCTATTCAAGGGGTTAACTCCTGATAGCTGAGGAGAGGTTGACGGTGAGCGTTCAATACTCAGTTCCTCGGGAAAGATCAGGTTCAGATCAATTAAGAAATAGAGACAATTCATTGATTGGTGCAGACTGCAAAAACCACCTCCGAGAGCTTGTGGGGGTTGGACATGGACCAGTGCTCTGTTCTGTTGTGGATCTCCTAAAGATACATCGGAGGCAGGCATTCAAATTCAACTGAAGGATCTTGTGAGGAGGAGGCATTCACCTTTAGAGTATTCAGGGCCCAAGATTTCAGAGCCTGCAATGCTTCTATGTGGAAGCACCAACATATATAAAGGATTCTAAAATAATGATTGGTGAGGTCAAGTGGCCGCCATCTTGGTACGGGTGAGTTTACCGCTGATGTCATTTACCGTAGAGTTACTGCTCAAAAATGAAATCTCTCCCGAGAGGAACTCTCCAGGGAAGAATTGTAAATATCTTATTCTGTAAGCTTTACCCCAACGCTGGCCAAGTCCTACCACAAAATCTGTCTGCCCCTTGCTGTGTGTGGTCTATTGGTTCTAAATCCTCGTTTTCACAAATTTCTGGTGCTCTAAAATAAAACTCAGGAATGCTGGATGCAGATTTCGGCTTCCCCGGCTCCAGCCCTCAACTAGCTGCCCTCTTTTTTTTATATCTATTCCTCCCCAATTTTCACCTCACCAGGCTTTCACATGTGAAGTATTTTCCTTCTCACTTCTTGCCAACCCGCCCGTAGTCTATTCATCGACCCTAGGTGGACGGTCAGCTGACCAACTCCTAGACGTCTGTCAAAGCTGCAGCTGATCGAAAACCCTCTCCCCCTTTCACCCCCCCCTACCCAACAACGTTACATAACCAATGATATTTCTCTCCCTCTCTCCTCAAGAGGGAGGGGGCGTGACTGGCCTCCACTCAGCATCTATAATCCCCGCAGCAATTGGGTTAGTGTGTCAGTATTTACAGGGGATCCCCGGGAGTGTGTCAGTATTTACAGGGGTTCCCAGGAGTGTGTCAGTATTTACAGGAAGTCCCCGGGAGTGTGTCAGTATTTACAGGGGGTCCCCGGGAGTGTGTCAGTATTTACAGGGGGTCTCCGGGATTGTGTCAGTATTTTCAGGGGGTCCCCAGGAGTGTGTCAGTATTTACAGGGGTCCCCGGGAGTGTGTCAGTATTTACAGGGGGTCCCCGGGAGTGTGTCAGTATTTACAGGGGTCCCTGGGAGTGTGTCAGTAATTACAGGGGGTCTGTGAGAGTGTGTGTCAGTATTTACAGGGACTCCGTGAGTGTGTGTGTCAGTATTTACAGGGACTCCGTGAGTGTGTGTGTCAGTATTGACTGACTCACTGACTCAATTAGAAACATGTTCCTTCGGGCGATGACCTCTGGATGAACTGTAATTGGAACAGAATGCTGGAGATCTGCAGTAGTGCTGGTTACTGAGCAGGCAGTGAGTTAATGCAACTCCTGGGGATAAAACACTCCGGATTTTTCCACATCGACTTATCACTATTCAATCACATGTGAAGACCTGGTACACACACCCCATCCAGTCAGAGACAGGTGCCCACTTCACTGCAAATCGTCAGAAATAAACTTAAATTCACTCCACCCACCGTGCTTTATTTATTATTTAGCATCAACTCTGCTCAGCAACCATGTCTTGGCTTTTTCTCCCTCTGATTTTCTCCCCTCTTCTCCTGGTGGGACTGTCCCCTGCTGGGATACAGTTACATGGACAGCAGTGGCTGTGCCGTACCTTGTCCAAGTGGCCATTCTTTATATTACCAGCGCAGGGATGAAAGCAGACGGCTGTTCATCCATCGGTAGCGTCAGAACTGAGCTCGTCCAGGGGCCTTGAGACGATCTGTTACACCAACTGTTGCCCTCGCTGAGATCAGCTAAATCAGCCAAGGCTGCAGCAAACTTCTATTTCTTTATTTAGGTTTGTCGTTGACCATGTCCTCAACCAACATCACAAAAACAGATCATCTGGTCATTATCACATTGCTGTTTGTGGGAGCTTGCTGTGCGCAAGTTGGCTGCTGCATTTCCTACATTACAACAGTGACTCCACTCCAAAAGTACTTCATTGGCTGTAAAGCGCTTTGGGACATCCTGAGGTTGTGAAAGGCACAAGTCATTCTTTTTGCCGTGACACATACCACGTTAAAGTAAAGATAGGCTGGACAGTTGCTGCTCCCTGTCCCTTCTCCCTCTCCCTCTCCCCCACCCTCTCCCTCACCACTCTCTCCCCCACCCTCACCGCCTTCCCTCTCTCCCCCACCCTCTCCGCCTTCCCCCTTCTCCCTCTCCCCCACCCTCACTGCCTTCCCCCTCACTTCCGTGCTCCCCCTCCCCACTGCCTTCCCCCTCTCCGCCTCCCCACACCTTCTCTTCCCTTCTACCCACCTTGCAACCTTCATCCCCTCCCCCTGCCCTCATCCCCCTCTCATTCCCACTTCTATCGGCCTGAATGATAAAAGATTACCCAGTAAACTTTGCACTCCCTCCCCCTCCTCATGTCTCCTCCCAGACTTGGGCCTGAGCTCAGTGTTGAAGTGCTGTCTGTATATATTGCTTGTCTGTGAGTCAGTAATTGCCTGCTGTGCCCTGAAGAAAGCATAAACCATTTATCCAGTGATCAGGAGATAGAGTTCCACTCCGGAGACACTGCGATTCACGCCCTGTTAATCATGTTGCTTGCAGTCCGAAATATAATTTCATGTAAGCATATAGTTAAAAAACTAAAGCCTATAGGTTACTGCTGCTGATATTAGGGGTGAATTGTCACTTTAACACCAGGCGGAACACAGGCTGTAGTGGATTGGCCGCTCATCTTGCATCCTGCACGATTTTTGTTTCCTCTAAAGTCAATGGACTAAAACTAACACAATACATCATAGATACTGTATATTACCACATTATACAAAGTATACAGTGCACCGTTACAATCGACCATCTATACTGTATATTACCACAATAGCCCATAGATGTGTGCGTATTACCATAATGTACCAAGTGGTGTACTACCATAATATTCCATCTATCCTGTATACTACCACAATAAACCATACTCTACCACAATGTAACATGTATAATGTAGGCTACCGTAATACTCCATGTATATTACTGCAATACAACATTGATACCGTATATTATCACAGTACACCATATATACTGCATAGAACCACGATGTCCCACTGTACACTGACTGTGTGTCAACATGTTGCAACTAAAGAATCTGCAAAAAGAAAATGAATCAAATTACAGTCAAGCTAGGACCTGGAATCAGGAATCTCTGACTGGGGACCCAACACTAGGGAGCAGGCTGGCAGTGCCTTACAGAGTTACAAAGATACCAAGGAAAGGAAAAATACAAAGCATTCTGCATATATGTATTGGAGATTTGCGGTATCTCTCAGTCAGCGAGACTTGCTTTGGTCGCTAGATGTTCTAAACATAGTGAAAACATTTCCTCTCATGGCCAGAATGGTTCCACTAGAAATAGAGGTGAGAGGGAAATCTCTCTCCCTTGGGTTACCAGGTTCAGATGGAGTTCAGCGAGACAACAGCAGCTTATTAAAACACAGGGCATCTCCACTCTGCATCTCTGTAGACAGCAGGCTTCGAGTCAGTCAAAGCAACCTAAATCAAGCACAGCCAGGCCCGGGAGATCCAGATGTATGAACATTTCCAGGGGCTTGCATCAAACAGGTTCTGCTTCCTCAGACGGTAAACCCTTCTGGCCAGGTCATGCTCTCCTTACAGTGCCACATCAATACATCTGCAAGACTGCAGCATCTCCTTGGGGTGGCTGGGGAAGGAGGCAAGGGAAATCAAGGTTGAAAGCGGCTGTCTGCCTCTGCCTGCTCCCTGCCGGATGCTTCCTGGCAATTGGTCAAAGGCGACAGTATCAGAGGAGCGGAGCCGACGGCCATCTTGGCGGCGGACCCATGACAGAAAACTGGGTGCGCAACCTTTAGGCGATGGTTAATGAGCCTCGGCAACAACGAACAAAAAAACACCACAGAATGAGTGGCCTCAGACGGGCAAGTTCTTTCACTCCTGCGGTGTTCACGACTAATTGATCTTGAAAGGATCGAAGAGGATTGAGCAGATTTTGTTTGAATCAGAATGATGGAAAGCTGCAGGATCTTGGCTTGACGTCAGATTTCCAGTTTTATTGTTGGAACTGCAGCGACGATGCACATCACCATTCACTTGTGATGCTAGACGGGCCAGCGACATCTGCCGCACTCCCCAGTGGTTCAGTAACTCAACAATAGCAGGCAGTAATTTATACAGCAAAGGATCTGATCAGCCCTCAGGGCAGCTTTTGTCTGGAGCTCCTGGATTCAAATTCAAGTTGCAATGTCTTAGTCCAGTGAGGGAATATTGAAAAATACCAAGTAGGAAAGCAATGGTGCAGGGTGAGAGAGGAGACAGAAAAGGAGGGGTAAAACAGAGGGTGAAATAGAAAGAGATGGAACAAAAGGAGAGACAGAGATAAAGAGAGAGTGTGAACGGAAAGTGAAAGGGAACAAGGGAAAAAAAACTCAGAACAGAGTGAGAGAAAAAAAAAGAGGTCGAGCTGAAAGAGAAAGGAAAGCGAAGCTCAGAGCGCAGAAGAGAGAGCAGAGAGAGAGAGAAAGAGAGAACTCAGTGAAGAAGAGAACAGAGCACGATAGAAAAACAGCAAGAGATGAAATAGAGTCCAGAGAGCCTGAAAAGAGAACAGAGGAAAAGGAAGAACTGAATGTAAAAGAAACTCTAGAGAGAGAAATTAAAGAAAGAATTTGCTTCCACTCACGGCCCTGTCCTACTCAGACACTAGAAGATGTTGTGGGTGTCCCAGAGAAAAGACAGCTACCCATAACCATGGCTAAATCTCCAGCTTTCGTAATGATGAACTGTGTGAGAATTCCACACAAGGAGGAAGGGACGGAGGGAAAGCATGTGATTAAAGCAAATTCCATGCCACACTTTGCTGTCCCATTCAGGCCAAAATCCTCGGAAGACAAGACTGTAGAAATTCAGCTGTTCCTCATTCGAGGCCTGGGCCAAACAGAGGGAAGTGTTAAAGGAGAAGAAAATACAGGAATTCCTCAAGGAGATGACCGAGTTCCCTGCATTTAAAGCTCCTTTCATGACCACCAGATGTCCCAAAGCCTTTTACAGCCAATGAAGTACTTTTGAAGTGTAGTCACTGGTGTAATGTAGGAAACACAGCAGCCAATTTGCGCACAGCAAGGTCCCACAAACGGCAATGTGATGATGACCAGATAATCTGTTTCTACGAGTTGGTTAAGGGATAAATATTGGCCAGGGGAGAACTCCCCTGCTCCTCTTCGCAAGCGTGCCATGGGATGTTTTACATCCACCTGAGAGGGCAGACTCACCAGTGCAGTATTGAGGGAGTTCTGCACTGTCGGAGGTACCACCTTTCAGATGAAACATTGGACTGAGGATCCGCCTGCCCTCTCAGGTGGACGTAAAGATCCCATGGCACTATTTCGAAGAAGAGCAGGGGTTCTGGCCAATATTTATCCCTCAACCAACATTACTTAAAAAAAAAACAGATTATCTGGTCATTATTTCATTGTTCTTATTAGGTATTTGGATACTAAGGGACTCAAGGGATATGGGGATAGTGCGGGAAGGTGAAGCTGAAGTTGAGAAGATCAGCCATGATCTTGTTGAATGGTGGGGCAGGCTCGAAGGGCCGAATGGCCTACTCCTGCTCTTATTTCTTATGTTCTTATGTTCATTGCTGTTTGTGGGAGCTTGCTGTGTGTAAATTGGCTGCCGCATTTCCTACATTACAACAGCAACTACAATTCAAAAGTACTTCATTGGCTGTCAGGCGCTTTGGGACATCCTGAGGTCATGAAAGGTGCTTTAAAAATGCAAGTCTTTCTCCTTCAATTGTAGCACTGATACCAGATTCCTAACTGACCCAGGGAACAGGCCAGGGATTGAACCTGGATTTTCCTTGGCCCCAAGACTCAGTCACCATTTGGATCAGGTACTGGGCAACTGGAAGTGCCAGTGAATAATGTACTCCACCAAGAGTCAGTGCCTTCAGGGAGAAAAGGGAGAATGGGGAGAGGGAGAGCATATAAATATATAATAAAAGTAAATGAGGCCTTCTGACATTGCTCAGATTTTGCAACAGTAGCAGTTCCTGGATGAGCTTCCTCAAAAGGCTGCAACAGCATTGTTTTGTTAAATAATTTTTCTAAAAAAAAAGACATGAGGAAGTCATGTGAGAGAGTTTTTCGGTTTCTATCTATCTTGGGGGGATGATGATATGAGAAAACAGTCTTGTGCTCATCTCCAGACAAACTACAGACTGGCTTATGACCCTAATAAGGGAAGAACTGCAGCTGTTTCTTCAAATAAAACCTCAGGCAGCCTCCTGAACCTCTCCACTTCCAATCAATGAACAGATATGGAGCCCGAATATCCACCGGGTGAGGGAGGGGCAGCGGCATGTCCTGGCATAAGAGTCAAGGTGCGCCCACCCAAGACCTCTGGCACTGACCCCCGCCAATCTTCGCAGGCTCGTGGAGGCGGGGGGGGGGGGGGGGGGGAGGGGCAGGAGTATCCCTCGATATGCCTGCCATATGCGGAACCAGAATTGGATCTCAAGCACCCATTATAAACAGGAAGGCTGGCAGAGGTAGCTGGGATGGGGGAGGGGGGAGATAGAGAAATGTGTGTTGGGGTCTACCACCACTCGGAAACTATAGCGAGCTGCCCACAGCTTTAGAAAGGGGGAGTCGCTTTAAAAAAAAATGTAATTAAAAAAAATCCATCTTTCTTCAGGGGTCCAAGCCACAATCTTGGCATGAACTCTTTCTCCTCCCCCCACCTCACCCTCAGGTGGGCTCCACAGTTACTGGCCATCAGGGAGATACACCTGGTCTGACCAGGTGTACCTTTACTAACCCTACCCCTGGTCCTTTTGAGGCCCCGGGCTATGGGAGCTTCTGCTGAATTCTATCAAAGGGGAATTGGACATATATTTGAAAAGGAAAGATTTGCAGAGCTATGGGGAAAGGGCAGGGGAGTGGAACGAGTTAGATAGCTCTTTCAAAGAGCTCACGGGCACGGGTTTTCGGGAGCCCCGACTGTCCCGCCAACTCTTTCCAATCAACTGAAGCGAGTCGCTACTTACGTGTGGAGTAATTTCACCCAGTCAAAGTAATACAAATGTCACCTGTGGTTCATTGCTTAGAGTGCTGTTAAATACACTCCTGAGACTGGTACAATATACCTGGGCCATTAAATTTCATGTACTCTACAAAAATACCCCAAGTTCCTGAAGCTGATCCTGACAGCCACTATCTCCGAGACACGGCTTCCCTTACTGCAGCTCTCGTGATATGTAACCAGCTGATTCCCTGCGCCATCTCACGTAGACTAAAGTAATAAATTATTGGCCCGTTCTCCCCCAATCGCCCGCCATAACTGCGGAAAGAGCTGAAAGAAGCTGTCTGCGCCATTTCTCCGGGAATTCTGCCGAATTTACAGCGGGAGATCGGGAGAATCCCCAGCAGAATTTCCGGGTCATTGTGTCTCTCTGCCGGTCTCTTTCTGTCTCCTTCTCTCCATCCTTCTCTTTGACTTCCACTCGTTGTCTCCCTCTTTCTCTCTCTGTATGGCTTCCAGACCCACTAGTTGTTGCCTCTGTGTCTCTCAGTTTACACAGACGCTAGTTCATGGGGGTGGGGCAATTTAGGTTTGTCTCCACTTTTTAGATTCCCCTCTCACTTTCCGCCCTCTCTCATTGGCAATCACTTCTTGCCCAAGAGGCTGGTAAGACCGCCTCTGCCATGCTGACTCTGCCATGAATGCTGGAAGCCAAGTTGCACATGTACCCCCGCAGAGTTTCAAGCCCACCCCAGTATGAACAACGTCTTTTCTGCTCAGCAGGTTCCCCCCACCCCCCACACATCACTGAAGACCCTGCTGAGGATAGATTCAGGTTCACCACAAACGCTCAAATGGAAGTGGGATGAGCTCCTTGAGGAGGTTGATAATGCCGAGTACAAAGGGTAGGACAAGATGCTGGTGACACACCTCCTGGTCACCCTTATCTCCTGAAACTCGATTTTAAATGGTTTTTGGCGGTCGGAGAGGAATTTCCTAGAATTCCATTTTCTCCTGAATTGACCTAGGCCTCTCCCAGGAGATTAGATAGATGGCTGCTGTTGGGTGCATTGCACTGGGGTCGTGTTGCAACATGGCAGAATAGAACAGACTCAGCTGGTTTTTTTGTATGTTCACATTGAAGGAATCTCGGGCAGAAATCACATCTCGCTGCCGGTGGAGTACTAACACTAACCCCTTTTTACAATCTGTCCTGAACATTTCAGCGCAACCAAATCACAGCGATCCGAACGCCAACTGAGAAAACAACAGCCGCGAGAAAACTAAAACAGCCACTGCCAGCTCGGTGCCAACTACGGTGCTGTAGTAGCCCTCGATGGTCCAGACTAGGGAATGAATAATAAAGCAACCAGGGTTCCCGCTAATGAACCCTGTCCAGTGGCCCTTCCTGGAAAGTGTGAGAAGGACAGGACTTGTTGTGGTTGTAAGAAAAATCAGAAGGTTTCTCAGCCAAACCAAGCCCCTCCTTTTAGTGCATTCATTCTCCCATTATGAGATCTAACTGTATTTTGAACAACTTGTTGCCTTTATTCAAAAGCAAAGTACTGCGGCTGCTGGAAATCTGAAATAAAAACAGAAAATGCTGGAAATACTCAGCAGGTCAGGCAGCATCTGTGGAGAGAGAAACAGAGTTAACGTTTCAGGTTGATGATCCTTCGTTGAATCGTTAACTCTGTTTCTCTCTCTACAGATGCTGCCTGACCTGCTGAGTATTTCCAGCATTTTCTGTTTTTGTTGCCTTTATTGCCTTGTTCAGTAGATTGTTCCAAACAGTTATCATTCTTTGAAAGCCTCCCATGGTTGGCACTCACTGCTGCACATGGAGGATGGGCCCCTAGGCAGTGTACTGGAGAGCTCCTGACCCCTATGGAACTGTACCCCAGCAAGGAGTCAGGGCTTCCGGTACACCTCCCAAAACCGTGAAGAGCAAGGGCAGCAGGCGCATGGGAACGCCACCACCTCCAAGTTCCCCTCCAAGTCACACACCAGCCCAACTTGGAAATATAGTCGCTGTTCCTTCATGGTCACTGGGTCAAAATCCTGGAACTCCCTACCAAATGGCATTACCTTCCCCTCACGGATTGCAACGGTTCAAGAAGAAGGCCCACCGCCACCTTCTCAAGGGTAACCAGAGATGGGCAATAAATGTTGGCCCTGCTAGTGACACCCATAGCCTGAGAATTAAAAAGAACCAGTGGGGAAGAGAAATTGTGGGGAAAAACAAGAACCAAATTTACTGGAGTATGAAGAGGCAAATCACCTCTGGGGTTCTAGAGGAAGCTGAACATCAGAACGCGCACACGTACAGAAGAAGCACAGACATTTGTGCGTAGACACACGGCCTTTGTGAGGACACAGCCTTTTCATCTCCCTCACCTCTCCAGAGCATCCTTCCTTCCGCATGTAGCTCCTGATGGAGGTCCATATTTTACTCTTTGACAGCATTGCGCCTCCTGTGGCCACCTCAAAGTTCTCATAGCTGCCGTACATCTTCACCACACTCTTCATGATCCGTACAGCCTAGAAGAGAGACAAGGGAATGGGATTGTGGTTACTCCGCAGCGTCTCATTCAGAATCTTCCCCAGTTATTGGTCTCCCCTCTGATCTTGTAAGAGTATCTGCCTATCTGATGGAGGATCCCTGAATACCTACTGAACTCTTCTGAGAATGGGGGTCCGTCAAGAAGTCAGTAAACTGTTAAATATTTCTCCCTGGTTATCTCCAGCTCAGTGAATACGTACAAAGCAAGCTGTGGTACTGAGCTCTGCAGACCAGAAGGTCGCAGTCCCATGCAGAGGCAGACGATATCAATTTGGGTTGAGGGGAGAGCGCTATAATGGCCTCGGTGTCCTGATGCTCAGAAGGGCAAAAGAAAACAGAATCAGCCGTGGTTTTCACTGCTGATTCCTGCCCAGTGACCATTGCTGGACAAAATACATATGTGCAACCATTGGGGGTGAGGGAAGATGTTCACTATTAAAATCATAAACACATCGATTATACATATCAACAGGTAGTACTCTTGCCTATGAGTCAATGGTTAAAGTCCCACTCCAGAGACTTGAGTAATATTCTAGGCTGACACTCCAGTGCAGTGCTGAGAGAGTGCTGCACAGTCAGAGGTGCCGACTTTCGGATCAGACGTTAAACCGAGGCTCCGTCTGCCCTCTCAGGTGGATGTAAAGGATCCTGTGGTACTATTTCAAACAGCAGGGGAGTTCTTCCAGTGTTCTGGCCAATGCTTATCCCTCAACCAACATCACTAAAACAGATTATCAGTTATTATCTCATTGCTGTTTGTGGGAGCTTACCGTGTACAAATTGGCTACAGTGTTTGCCTACATTACAACAATGACTACCAATGTTCCCGCTAATTTTTGGGGGGGTGCGCGGTCCCTTTAAGGGGCAGGTGGCCCATTCAAATTACCGCGCATGCGCAGCTTTTGCCATTAGAACGCCGTTGAGTCGGCTGCGCGGGAGCTGCAGATCACTGCATGGTCGTGCAGCTTACAGGGAACATTGGTGACTACACTTCAAAGGTACTTCATTGGCTGTAAAGCACTTTCAGACGTCCTTAAGGTTGTGAAAGACGCTGTATAAATGCCAGTTCTTTCTTTGTTTATATACCGAGAGAGGAAGAGTCCAAATAAACAATTTGTGGTATAACTAGAAAGCAATTAAATGCCTTCAAATATACAAGAAACTAAAGACAAAAAAGGGACCACATTTTATAGAAACAAATACTGATCACTAATAAAGAGCAAGAGGCATTGTATCTAAATCTGCAGTGTTTATACAAAGAGTAGATGAATAGACAGACTGGAAATCTGCAGCATAGAGAGAGACACACAGACAGAGATAGAGAGACAGCGAGAGAGAGAGAGAGAGAGAGAGAGACAGGGAGAGAGCAAGACAGAGAAAAATGGAGACAGATGGACAGAGACAGTAAAAGACAGATGGCGACACAGGCAGAGGTAGATAGACAGAGAGAAACACACAGGCGCACGTACACACACACACACACACACACACACACACAATTGAAATAAATGTAAGCCCTATACCACCAATTCAATGCCGAGGTCACATAATAATTGAAATAATTTATCTCACTACAATTTTTTTTAAACTCTTTTCTTAATCCATGCTCCTTGACCTCTCTGGTTTTGGACTGGACAAAGGGTGGCAATCAAAGAGCACTGATACCAATTGCAGTCGCTCCACTGGCACCCCAGCCAGGTTCCGTGAACACAGCAAAGACCAATGGCAAAATGTGGCACTTTCGCCACTGTAAACCTCGGCTACCCATTGATCAAACCCATTGAGCCATCAGGGCAGCTCAAAGAGAATTACAGCCATCAAACTGAACTCCATTAAAGACAACCTACTATCAATAAGCTTTAAGCAGTTAATCCAATTTTCCTGTCAGTTCCAAGTTTTCTGCAAGCTGCAGTTTGGCATTAATCCTCAAATTGAATTACATGTGAAACTGTGGATCATCTCAAAACAGATTAGAAAGTCGACAGCAGCAGCTGAGCCACTAGACATTGGAGAAATGTGTTACTGCATTAAACTAACACCCAGACAGAAACTGCATTAAACTAACACCCAGACAGAAACTGCATTAAACTAACACCCAGACAGAAACTGCATTAAACTAACACCCAGACAGAAACTGTATTAAACCTACACCCAGACAGAAACTGCATTAAACTAACACCCAGACAGAAACTGTATTAAACTAACCATCCAGAAACTGCATTAAACTAACACCCAGACAGAAACTGTATTAAACCTACACCCAGACAGAAACTGCATTAAACTAACACCCAGACAGAAACTGCATTAAACTAACACCCAGACAGAAACTGCATTAAACTAACACCCAGACAGAAACTGCATTAAACTAACCATCCAGAAACTGCATTAAACTAACACCCAGACAGAAACTGCATTAAACGAACACCCAGCCAGAAACTGTATTAAACGAACACCCAGCCAGAAACTGCATTAAACTAACACCCAGACAGAAACTGCATTAAACTAACCAGCCAGAAACTGCATTAAACGAACACCCAGACAGAAACTGCATTAAATGAACACCCAGCCAGAAACTGTATTAAACCTACACCCAGACAGAAACTGCATTAAACGAACACCCAGCCAGAAACTGTATTAAACTAACACCCAGACAGAAACTGCATTAAACTAACAGCCAGAGAGAAACTGTATTAAACCTACACCCAGACAGAAACTGTATTAAACTCCAGCTCACAATACAGGTGTTGATTAGAACACTGTTACAGCAACAATGTGCATTTATATAATGCCTTTCACACAGTAAAATGTCCCAAGGCACAGGAGCGTTATCAAACAAAATTTCACACAGAGCCACATAAAGAGATATTAGGACAGGTGACCAAAATCTTGGTCAAAGAGGTAGGTTCTAAGGAGAGTCCTAAAGGAAGAGAGAGAGAGGTGGAGAGGTTTAGGGAGGGAATTCCAGAGATTAGGACCTAGGCAGCTGAAGGCACGGCCGCCAATGGTGGGGCGATGGAAATCAAGAGTGCACAAGAGGCCAGAATTGGAGGAGCGCAGAGAGGGTTAGAGGGCTGGAGGAGGTAAAAGAAATAGGGAGGTCATGGAGGGATTTGAACACAAGGATAAGAATTTTAAATTCGAGGCGTTGCCGGACCGGGAGTCAATGTAGGTCAGCAAGCACAGGGGTCATTGGAGAACGGGACTTGGCGGGCATTAGGACACGGGCAGCAGAGTTTTGAATGAGCTTAACTTTATGGAATGTGAAAGATGGGAGGCCAGCCAGGACAGCAATGGAATAGTCGAGTCTGGAGGTAACAAAAGCATGGAGGTAACAGAATCTAACGACTTAAGAAGAAGTTCTCACCTGCTCGATGAAGCGGTCGGAGGCCACGCTGTACTTGCTCATTATGCTACTGCTGAGGGGCTCTGAATACTCAAACTGAGGATTGTAGGCGTACTTGGACTGAAAAAACGTCTCTTTCTCCTTGTCGACATTCATTGGTCTCAGCGCCACCAAGAGGCACGGGCTTTTAACTGGCGGCGGTTGCCGTGCGTTGTACCTTGCTATGTGAGGAAGAGAGGTGGCATTCCTGATCCGGGCCCGGGAGCGATCGGAGACCGCGCTGTTCACGCTGTATGAACTTTCGCTCCGTCTCATCCAGCTACAGTGTCCGTTACTGATGAGGCTCGGCCCAGCTGTGAGCGACTTGCTGACCTTCAAGCCACAGCCGAGTGGTCCCGGGGCCTGCGATATAGTTCTCAAAGGCGCTTCCGGCTGTGTGGTGGCGAGGCTGTTGTGCGGCCGAATCCCGTTCCTCTCGCCGCTCTTTCTCTCGGCCTCTTTCTTGGGTGCTTTGGTCGTGCCAGCCCTCTTGCTCTTCTGAGACCCAGCCAAGGCCTGCGCTCCTGCATCAAGCACCATCGCCGAAGCCAGGAAGCAGCGCCGTGGGAAGCTGAACTTTATCCTCACGTTACCGTTCTGCACAATAGAAAAAAGAAATGACGTCATGTCCTCTGTGGAATTAAGGTCAGCTTCCACTTTGACTTGACACCTAACTTCCTGCCCAAGGAAGCGGAATTACCATCCTTAAGGAGTTAGACACTAGGCCTGAATCCAAGATTTAAATTTAAAAACGTACAAAAACACAGAAAGGCTTCCCTCGATGGCCCACATAGCCAGTCATTGTAATGCCCGATTTACTCCCTGTCCGATTTTACGATCCATTGAAATCAACAGAGAGTAAAGCCAGGGTGGGGGAGACGGAGTTTACAATGGGCGCCCGACTCGAGCTCACCCAGGCAGGTTCAGTTAAAATTACCCCCAGGGAGTCACTGAGCCCCACACAGACCAGGACGGTCCCTGGTTCAATCTCCGACAAGGTGGCAGTAGCAGCGCTGCACAATTGGTGCCCCTGCATTAGAGGCAGAAAGTGACCATCTGGCAAGGTGACTCAGTGTTGAGTTACAACTGAACATTCTTAAAAAGAGAGACAGGAAGCCAGTTATTGGCACTTAATCGACCTCAAGATGTGCAGAAATGCACTCATTTTGTAACTGACCTCAAGATGGGCTTTTTACAGCAATTAGAACTTTTGGTCTTAAAGGGACAGGCCAGATTGAACAGAGCTGGCCCTGGAATTCCCCCAGGGATGCATAATTCCTGCCTGCGATCGGCGGAAGCCCCGTGGACATGAGGTGAATGGCTGAAATGGCCCTGTACGCCCTTTCCCAGCGGGGTTCCCCAGAGTTACTGTGGGAGACACGAATGAGCCTCCGTGCAAGTTCATGGCCAGCTCCGTCTTACCAGCAGAGTAATGCATTGTGCAATATGTGGTTTAACGCTCCTGTCCTAATGCAACAGCATATTCTCCGATAATACAAGAGATCAACTAGTTAAGATATCAGGAGAGCGACTCATTATAGTATATATTTATGGAATTATCGAAAGGTAATTCTTTCACCTAGTTGAGACTGCTGAACCTTATTGCCCCACAAGCATCACTTCAGCAATAGGCCCAACACTTTGTAGGCCACTGATGTAAGGTCCTTGGTTATACTCTCAATGCAGGATGCATGTGTCTTGCCCGTTGTATTTTGCAATAACAACTTGTACTTGTATAAGGCCTTTAACGTAGTAAGATGCCCCAAGGTGCTTCACAGGAGTGTAATCAGACAAAATTTGACACTGAGCCACATAAGGAGATTTTAGGTCAGGTGACCAAAAGCTTGGTCAAAGATGTAGGTTTTAAGGAGCGTCTTAAATGAGAGAGGTAGCGAGGCACACACAATATACAGTCACTAAACCGATTAAGGGGCCATTACTGGGGCAGCAGAACACATGTTCCAATACCAGGTGTGGAGATTAAATCTGACTGCCGTCCAAGTGATTTAAATTTAAAATTGGCTTCTATTTTCGTTTGTCTATGTTTGGGGGCGGGCAAGTGTCGCTGGCTTTAGCACTGCAGCATCTGTTCCGACCATCATTTCCTATCGCTTCTTGGCAATCTCACTACTGAGCTGCTGTGGCTTTGATGCAAAAACAATCAGAGGTCCAGGTGAAACTGTGGGACTGTCTGGGATTTCATGGTTTGGCCGTCTGTCAATTCAGTGAGGTAGCAATGAAGGCCAACGGGAGTTTAAGTATGAACCACACACCTAGTATTAAAATGGCTGCAACTTGATAAAACAAAAATGTGATGGGATCAGATCAGCCCCCATCGACTTCATTGGGCGGATTATAAAAGACAGCCCATCCGATCCCGTCAGTTTTCCGCTGTGTGTGTTAGGTTATAATTATCCTCTTTGTCTTTGTTATTCCTATTACTGCATGTTTTATTTCATAGAATCATAGAATGTTACAGCACAGAAGGAGGCCATTCGGCCCATCGTGCCTGCTCTTTGGAAGTGCTAACCAATTAGTCCCACTCCCCTGATCTTTCCCCATAGCCCTGCAAATTTTCCCCCTTTAAGTATTTATCCAATTCCCTTTTGAAAGTTATTGGGCCGTATTTTCCGATCCCTACGGGTGTGTACGCGCTGTGTACACACCCGTAGGGACATCGGAAATGCCAGTTTCAGGCATGCCAAGCGCATGTGCTGAAAACCGGCATTTCCGATCTGTCAAGAATGCTCTTGACAGATCGGACGCCTGCCCTGGAGAAGGGCCTCTGCGGGGGTAGAGTTCCGCTTTCTGGAGAACCTCCGCCCGCAGAAAACCCTTAGAAATCATACGCCTGGTAAAAGCAGGCGAATGGCCTGCTTTTACCAGCATAAGAGTTGAAAAAAGTTTTTTTTTTTTAATTTTCACTCATTTATCATTTAAAAATACTTTAAAAAGGTAAGTTTATTTTTAGCCCTGTAAAAAACTTTAATTATTTTTTTCAAAAAATAAATTTTTGTTTAAAATATTTAATTTATTGTAATTTCAACTCATTTTAAAAATGTGATATTTAAAAAAATGTATTTAGTGTTTTACAGTGTTTTTGGGGTGATCTGCATTCATATATTGGACAGGTCTATTTGTCAAGTGTATGAAGGGAGATTCCCTGCTTTGATTGGCTTCCCATGGCCCACGTGATCCCAGGGACGCTTGCGAACCGCATGCGCCCCTGGTATACATGGGCCCTGTGAATTTCGAGTTGGAGAGGCCCAGGAGCGGAAGTGTCCAGACCTTGGGAGCCCTCAGGTAAGTCCGTAGATGTTTTCCAGATCGGAGACCTCCGCACGCAGGAAGCCTCCGATCAGAAAATACGGGCCATTATTAATTCTGCTTGCATCACCCTTTCAGACAGTGCATTCCAGATCACAACAGCTCGCTGAGTACATTTTTTCCCCCTTTGTTGTTTCCTCACTGTCACCTCTGGTTCTTTGGCCAATTGCCTTAAATCTGTGTCCTCTGGTTACCAACCCTTTTGCCACTGGAACCAGTTTCTCCTTATTTACTCTATCAAAGCCCTTCATGATTTTGAACCCCTCTATCAAATCTGCCCATTTCATCAGTCTGTCTATGTCCCCCTGAAGTCTGTTACTATCCTTTTCATTGTTTACTACAGTTCCAAGTTTCAAAAGAGCAGTGGTCTCAATACCAAACCCTGAGGGACACATTTCCCTCCAGACTGAAAAATAACTGTTCACCACTACTCTCTGCTTTCTGTCCCTTAGCCAATTACATATCCATGCAGCCACTGCCCCTTTAATCCCATGGGCTTCAATTTTGCTAATAAGTCTATTATGTGGTACTTTATCAAATGCTTTTTGAAAGTCCATATACGCATCAACCACACTACCCTCATCAACCCTCTCCATTACTTCATCAAAGAACTCAATCAAGTTAGTCAAACATGATTTGCCTTTAACAAATCCATGCTGACTTTCATTTATTAACCCATATTTTTCCAAGTGCCAATTAATTTTGTCCTGGATTATTGTCTCTAAAAGTTTATACTGACTGGCCTGTAATTTTAGGGTTTATCCCTCTCCCCCCTTTTTTGAACAGGGTGTAACATTTGCAACCTCCAGTCCTCCAGCACCACTCCCATATCCAAGGAGAATTGGAAGATTGTGGCCAGAGCTTCCACAATTTCCACCTTTAATTCCCTCAGGAACCTAGGATGCATCGCATCTGGACGGGATGATTGTTCTACTTTTAGTGCTGCCAACCTTTTAAGTATCTCCTCTTTATCTATTTTTATCCTTCCCAATTTCTCTACTACCTCCTCCTTTACTGTGACATTGGCAGTATCCTCTTCTCTGGTGAAGACAGATGCAAAGTACTCATCTTGTACCTCACCCATGCCCTCTGCCTCCACAGGAAGATCTCCTTTTTGATCCCTAATCAGCCCACCCTTCCTTTGACTACCCTTTTACTATTTATGTTTAGAAAGGTTTTTGGGTTCTCTTTAATGTTCCCCACTAATCTATTCTCATATTCTCTCTTTGCCCCTCCTATTTCCTTTTTTAGTTCTCCTCTGTACTTTATGTATTCACCTTGGTTCTCTATGGATGATGATATTTATTACAAACCTCCTTTTTCTGTTTCATTTATCTTTAGTCATCCAGGGAGCTCTAGCTTTGGATGCCCTTCCTGAACTATCTCTTCTTTGAGGGCCTCCCATTGTGCATTTACTGTTTTACCTGCTAATCTTGGATTCCAATCTACCTGGGCCAGATCCCTTTTCAACCCACTGAAATTAGCCCAGCTGCAGTTGAATATTTTCACATTTGATTTTTCCTTGTCCTTTTACATAACTACTCTAAACCTAATGATATTGTGATCACTATTTCCAAAATGCTCCCCCACTGGAATATGCCCCATTTGTCCCACTTCATTCCCCAGAACTAGATCCAGTGCTGCTTCCTTCCTCTTTGGGCTGGAAACACACAGATCAGGAAAGTTCTCTTGTACACGTTTCAGGAATTCCTCCCCCTCTTTGCCCTTTACTCTGCTATTTTCCTAGTCTACATTAGGATAATTTAAGTCCCCCCCATTATCACTACTCTGTAGTTCTTGCATCTTACTGCAATTTGCCTGCAAATTTGCTCCTTTATCTCCTTCCCACAATTTGGTGGCCTATAGCAGTGGTTCTCAAACTTCTTTGGTTGAGGGACACCTTTTCAAATGGATTTGTAATCATGGACCCCCCATCTAAATTATTATTGCCCCCTTGCATTGATACTGCACCAGGACTTCTGGCAATGAATTGCAATATAGCTATGGTGACATTTACAAAACGGGAATCC
This sequence comes from Squalus acanthias, assembly GCA_030390025.1. Classification (NCBI taxonomy): domain Eukaryota; kingdom Metazoa; phylum Chordata; class Chondrichthyes; order Squaliformes; family Squalidae; genus Squalus; species Squalus acanthias. The sequence goes on from CM059430.1 coordinate 63,018,035, forward strand.
CTCAAGTATGTATGTATAAAATGACAGTGATTTCAAAGCACTGATTTTTTTTAAATTACAAATGCACTAGTTATTCAGTGTATTCAAGTGCTGCCCAGATTATGTCAGATTTGCTCCTTGGCCAGCCCTTGAGTGTGAATCTAATGTAATGTATGTCCGCTTTACGGGGCCTGTTCTTTTTGGCTGTTTCCCGGTGCAGCCGGCTGGTAGTTGGGACGGGATCTTTGTTTACAGACGACCAGGAGCAGCTGGCTCTGCGCTTTTCCACCTCTGACTCCTGTTGCTGGCGGAGACATCGTGGCTGCTGCTGGCCCGCAGTCTTTTTTTTCTTGCATTAGGATTTATTGGAACATTTGACTTTGGAAATGTACATTTCCATGACACCAACATAAATATTTGTGGGAGCCAGTGAAATATTAATTACATCTGTACTTGATTAGACAATGCCGTTCATCAGCAAATTTTACATAGCAAACAAAATCAGGAAAGCGACCATTAAACAGAAAGAGTCCCGTAGCATCAGACAGGGAAAATCCAAGGACAGCACATGAGAACAACTGCTCCTTCAGAGAAGGATTTCTGGCAGAGCCAATAGAAAGGCTACCAAAAACTGTTCAATTACCAGCACCGGAACCAGCCACTCCTACTGTGGCAGCTCCAGCACCAATAAACCTCGCAGCGGTGTCAATGTCCTGCCTTGTAGCACTCGTCTGGAACTCTCTGAGCGCTGTTTGAGTAAATGAATTCTTGCCCTGGGTCCTTCTCAGAAGTGCTGTGTTCCCTCATCGTATTTGTGTACCTCACAACAGCAACAGTGAGGACTGATAGTCACCCACTTGCAGATGGTGCAAGGCTCAGTGGAACTGGATGGCCGAGCCTCTGGAGTGAACATGACTGACACAGAAAGTGGTCTACAAAGAGCTCCAGATCCATTGAGAACCGCTGCTGCGGCCGATACCATCTTATAGTGCAAGCGAACATTGCAGCGAAGAAACGGTCAAGTCTGGACAGGCACCAGCCGAGACCAGCAAAATTCCACAGCAGCAGCAGGCTTTGTCCCTCCTTCCTTCTCCTCTTCTTCCTGCAGCGCACAAGCGCTACTGCCGCCTCACTCACCGCCCCGTTCCGCAGCGCCCGGCCACTCCACACTGGCTCGCTCTCCATCACCGATTGGGGGTTTTTTCATGGACCCCCGGAAGGTCTCCACGGACCCCAGTTTGTGAACCACTTGCCTACAGTATACACTCAGCAGCGCAATAGCTGCTCCACTGTTCTTTAATTCTAACCAGAGAGATTCTGTCTGTGAACCCTTGAACAGTATGTTTGATCAATACTGCCACCCCCGCCCCTCCTTCTTTTCTTCCCTATCTTGCTTGAATACATTGTAGCCAGGAATATTAAGTGCCCATTCCTCCCCTTGTTTGAGCCGGGGGTTTCCCCCAAAAGGACCGTGCCGAGCTCCCGTAGTAGTCTGGGGTCTGGAGCACGGTTGTGATGTTGAGCTGATTACCTGACCTGTCTCTTGAACACCACTCACGCACCCCCTGTAGGGAAGTGGTCTCAACAGCCAACTCCAGGTAATGGAAGTTGCTTTTAAAATACACAAGGTTAGTCGGAAAGCAAATGTAAATGCTTCTAAATTTTAAGCTATAGGCCATCTGGGAATCCTGCATACGCGGTATCTTTTCAAGCGGCAGCAGCTGTTGAGCGGCCTGCGTGGGTTCTCCCGGTTGGAGTGCGTCCATGAACCTTAGGGGGAACATTGCTGCCAGGATCATCAGTAGAAAGCAACTGGCCAGGCGTGAATAATGAGCAGCAGAATGAGCAGACACTCAGCTGTTATTTTTGATGGGGAAAGCTGGTGATGCCCGCTGAGTGATGTTGTTGAGAGCAGTAACTCCCCGTGTAGAGGATTCTGGACCTTACCCGTGTTCATGACACACTCCATTGGAGATGGTACTCCGCACCACCACTCTGACCCCCAAATTGTCATCAGACGTTTCTACAACTATTAAAACATTGCTGCTCTTTCTTTTATACAATGGGCCGGATCTTGCTGGAAACATAACGGCATGCTAACGACGCTCGCCGTTATTAATGCAGGAAAAACTCTAACTAACATGGGAATGGTAGCGTAGTGGTAATGTCACTGGGCTAGTAATCCAGAGGCCTGGACTAATGATCCAGGGTACGAGATTTCAAATCCCACCACGGCAGCTGGGGAATTTAAATTCAGTTAATTAAATAAAAATCTGGAATAATTACTAATATCAGTAATGGTAACCATCGGATTGTCATAAAAACCCATCTGGTTCACTAATGTCCTTTAGGGAAGCAAATCTGCTGTCCTTACTTGGTCTGGCCTATATGTGACTCCAGACCCACAGCAATGAGATTGAGTCTTAACTGCCCTCTGAAATGGCCTAGCAAGCCACTCAGTTGTAAGAAACCGCTAATAAAAAGAATGAAACTGGAGGGACCACCGAACATCAACTTCGCCACTGGCTACAGACACAACAACGGCATACCCAGCCCAATCGACCCTGCAAACTCCTCCTCACCAACATCTGTGCCAAAATTGGGAGAGCTGTCCCACAGACTAGTCAAGCAACAGCCTGACATAGTCATGCTCACAGAATCATACCTTTCAGCCAATGTCCCAGACTCCTCCATCACCATCCCTGGGTATGTCCTGTCCCACCGGCAGAACGGACCCACCAGGGGTGGCGGCACAGTGGTATACAGTCGGGAAGGAGTGGCCCTGGGAGTCCTCAACATTGACTCCAGACCCATGAAGTCTCATGGCTTCAGGTCAAGCATGGGCAAGGAAATCTCCTGCTGATCACCACCTACCACACTCCCTCAGCTGATGAATCAGTACTCCTCATGTTGAACACCACTTGGAAGAAGCACTGAGAGTAGCAAGGGCACAGAATGTACTCTGGGTGGGGGACTTCAATGTCCATCACCAAGAGTGGCTTGGTAGCACCGAGCTGGCCAAGTCCTGAAGGACATAACTGCCAGTCTGGGCCTGCGACAGGTGGTGAGAGAAGCAACACGAGGGAAAAACCTACTTGACCTCATCCTCATCAATCTACCTGTCGCAGATGCATCTGTCTATGACAACATTGGTAGCAGTGACTACCGCACAGTCATTGTGGAGATGAAGTCCCGTCTTCACACTGAGAACACCCTCCATCGTGTTGTGTGGCACTACCACCGTGCTAAATGGGATAGATTCAGAACAGATCTAGTAGCTCAAACTGGGAATCCATGAGGCGCCGTGGGCTATCAGCAGCAGCAGAATTGTATTCCACCACAATCTGTAACCTCATGGCCCAGCATATCCCTCACTCTACCATTACCATCAAGCCAGGGGACCAACCCTGGTTCAATAAGGAGTGTAGAAGAGCATGCCAGGAGCAGCACCAGGTGTACCTAAAAATGAGGTGCTAACCTGGGGAAGCTGCAACACAGGACTACATGCATGCTAAAAAGTGGAAGCAGCATGCTATAGACAGGGCTAAGCGATCCCACAATCATCGGATCAGATCAAAGCTCTGCAGTCCTGACACATCCAGTCGTGAATGGTGGTGGACCATTAAACAACTAACGGGAGGAGGAGGCTCCGTGAATATCCCCATCCTCAATGATGGTGGAGCCCAGCACGTGAGTGCAAAAGACAAGGCTGAAGAGTTTGCAGCCAGAAGTGCCAAGTGGATGATCCATATCGGCCTACTCCTGAGGTCCCCACCATCACAGAAGCCAGTCTTCAGCCAATTCGATTCACTCCATGTGATATCAAGAAACGGATGAGCGCACTGGATACAGCAAAGGCTATGGGCCCCGACAACATCCCGGCTATCGTGCTGAAGACTTGTGCTCCAGAACTAGCCACACCTCTAGCCAAGCTGTTCCAGTACAGCTATAACACTGACATCTATCCGACAATGTGGAAAACTGCCCAGGTATGTCCTGTCCACAAAAATCAGGACAAATCCAACGCGGCCAATAACTGCCCCTTCAGTCTACTCTCAATCATCAGCAAAGTGATGGAAGGTATCATCGAAAGTGCTATCAAGCGGCACCTGCTCACGGATGCCCAGTTTGGGTTCCACCAAGACCACTCGGCTCCTGACCTCATTACAGCCTTGGTCCAAACATGGACAAAAGAGCTGAATTCCAGAGGTGAGGTGAGAGTGATTGCCCTTGACATCAAGGCAGCATTTGACCGAGTGTGGCATCAAGTAGCCCTAGTAAAACTGAGGTCAATGGGAATTGGGGGGAAAACGCTCCACTGGCTGGAGTCATACCTAGCACAAAGGAAGATGGTTGTGGTGATTGAAGGTCAACCATCACAGCCCCAGGACATCACTGCAGGAGTTCCTCAGGGCAGTGTCCTAGGCCAAATCATCTTCATCAATGACCTTCTCTCCAACATAAGGTCAGAAATGGGGATGTTCACTGATGACTGTACAGTGTTCAGCACCATTCACAACTCCTTAAATAATGAAGCAGTCTATGCCCACATGCAACAAGACCTGGATGACGTTCAGGCTTGGGCTGATAAGTGGCAGGTAACATTCGCGCCACAGAAGTGCCAGGCAATGACTATCTCCAACAAGCGAGTGTCTAACCACCTTCCCTTGACATTCAACGGTATTACCATCGCCGAATTCCCCACCATCAACATCCTGGGGGTCACCATTGACCAGAAACTTAACTGTGGCAACAAGAGCAGGTCAGAGGCTAGGTATTCTGCGGCAAGTGTCTCACCTCCTGACTCCCCAAAGAATTTCCACCATCTACAAGGCACAAGTAAGGAGTGTGATGGAATACTTTCCACTTGCCTGGATGAGTGCAGTTCCAACAACACTCAAGAAGCTCGACACCATCCAGGACAAAGCAGCCCGCTTGATTGGCACCCCATCCACCACCTTAAATATTCACTCCCTCCACCACCAGCGTACCATGGCTGCAGTGTGTACCATCTACAAGATGCAGTGCAGCAACTCGCCAAGGCTTCTTCAGCAGCACCTCCCAAACCCGCGACCTCTTCCATCTAGAAGGACAAGGGCAGCAGACGCATGGGAACACCACCACCTCCAAGTTCCCCTCCAAGTCACACACCATCCTGACTTAGAAATATATCACCGGTCCTTCATCATCGCTGTGTCAAAATCCTGGAACTCCCTACCTAACAGCACTGTGGGAGTACCTTCACCACACGGACTGCAGCGGTTCAAGAAGGTGGCTCACCACCACCTTCTCAAGGGCAATTAGGGATGGGCAATAAATGCTGGCCTTGCCAGCGACGCCCACATCCCATGAACTAATTAAAAAAAAAATGTTTTTAAATAACTCCGTACGCTGCGAAATGCCCCGCTCCAGCAAGATCCAGCCCAATGTTTTTATAATTCCTTTTTACAGGTTCCCTTCCTTCTCCTTGCATGATTGCTCAGCTGATCTGTCTGATATTATACTTAGTCACAGCCTTGCAGCTTCTATGATGAAAATGGACCCAGGCAGCCTTGCTTGGGGCTGCTGGCGTGGATAATTTTCTGCTTTTCAATTGCCTCATGATCGTCTCAAACACAAGACATCCTTTTTCGACCTTCATAAGAAAGGTTCTTTTACCTCTTTGGTTCCATTATGTTTGCTCTTTTTTCCGCAGTTCTGCTGAGTTCCACACACCCTTGATCTATGTAGAAAGTCTCTATTTCTAGTCATGGTACCCATTGCCCTGGGCCTCATTCCTCTACCACACAGCAACATCTGTACTTCTCTGATTTGTTTTTACATTAATTTTCACCTTTTTTTAGCATGTTTGGGGTTTGCATCTGGAAGTCTTTCCTTCTTTCATCAGCTCCCCTCAAACACCATCACCACTGCAGATAACAAGATCATAATAAACCGCCAATATCATTAAGGGGAGTCAGAGAGTAGGGGAGGGGGAAAATGGGTGAGTCTGCCTATTCCAAGTGTCCACTTTAAGAATGGAAACATTAGTGGTTTGAGAGGAGATCACTTGCCCACTTGGTCAGGTTGGAGAAAGGAGCATGAAGCCAGGGTCAGGGCAATAGCTTGACAAGAAGGGAACAAATATTGATTATTAAAAAAGGCAGGGTTTTTTTTAAATCAATGGTTAATCTTTCATGGTGTTCCGCTTGAACACTGTGTATTGTTAGATAGAGTATATATAGAATTTCCTGCTATTTCATTGCTCATCTGCCAGTACTGCATATATTAATTTTATAATAATTGGGAAGAAAATGGTAAGCCCACCCCTCCCAATTTGTATGCCATCTATGACTCTGGCAATACATTGTTGAAGGATTTTTTTTCGTTATACTGTAATCAGTTCAACCTGCTCCAAGATGTCACTTTGTCACTGTGATGTCATGTCTTGTTACAGTCACATGGTTAACAGGGGCCAATAAACAGTGGTTCCCAAGGGCCAATGACAGATACATTGTGCCCAAGGGTCAATTATCGCAGTCAAACCCAATGAGCAGCAGGTCCTAGGGAAACAGTCACATGTTTGCCAAAGAGTGATTAGTGTATAAAATAGAAGCACCATCACCCTTTTGTCATTTAATCTCTCCAGCCTTCCACCCTATCACAGACCTTCCCTTTTTTTTTATTTCCTCCCCCCCCTCCTCCCCCTTTCCCTGCCTCTGTACTTGCAAAAAACCTGTTACATCTCTAATCTTTTCCAGTTCTGAGGAAGGGCCATCGACCTGAAACTTTAACTCTGTTTCTCTCTCCACAGTTGCTGCTTGACCTGCTGAGTATTTCCAGCATTTTCTGTTTTTATATAAAAAGAAGCCTGCTGAACCCTTTCCCCCACCTGACCTGCCTTTCCTACCATTAATCCAGAGCCCCGTCAGTCAAATGCAAAACAATCATATGATTAGATCCAGCCAATAACATTGATGGAAAGAGACATGAATAGAATGGGCATCTGATCACTATTAGCCAGTGAGATTGGTCAAATGACACACCCAATTTTATTTTATATCTGGCACAGTTTGGTGGTGCACTCCATTTAAACTCCAACAATGATCTGGCGGCGATTGATGCCCACAATCATCCAGGTAGTGTTGTCAACTGTGTCCCTGTGGAAAGGCACCCAATAGAAGTACACCTTCCCCAATGGGAAGAAAAAGACGGGAGGAAGAGTCAGAGTCACCACTCACTGATCTCTTCGTTCCTGGTATCAGAGCAGGGCAAGGGAGCCGGGTAATTACCTGTTCATCCACAATACTAAATGGCACCCATTTAGAGAGGGAAGGAAGAACGATAAATGAATCTCACCACCACATTAATTGGAATGTAATTGGAGACATTTGAAAAAGCTACTAGAAGATCTCCTGTGGAGTTGCTTGTGGTAATTGGAGGAGATGCTCTTTTACTACACTACATAATGCACAAATTATTACCATGTTGCTAAGGGGACTGTCTCTTTTCAGTCAACAGGTATATTTTCTGTAAAATTCTCGGGTTAATTAGAGACAAATTGGTCCGAGACACATTCTGGCTCCGGTGGAAAACTTGGTGTTAGATTTGCCTAGTCATTTCAATCCACCGTCATTTTCATCTCTGCCCTTGCATTCTATATCTATATCTCAGTCTCTCTCACCACCTGCCCACGGTGTTGCTGTTATTCTGCAGACTGTTTTTATTTTGGTCTATCTCGCTCCTTCTCGTGTAGTCTGTGGATCTCTTTCTCATTCCCCCCACCCCCTTGCCACTGCCCCAAATACGGCAAGTATGACAGCAGTGTTGATCTGCACAGACTATTTCCTTCTCCGTGTCTCAGAGGCGCAGGTGGGGGATGGGGGACGTTTAGGGTGTTCAAACACCACCAGCCCCCCCACCCCCCGAAATTTATATGATTTTTAAAAATCTTTTGAAAAAATGTTTCTCAGATCACTTGATAGAACACAGAAAAAACATGTTGTTCCAGAGTTAAGTCAGTTCTACAATTCGGCTAGTGGAAACTGATTAGTTGGGCTTGTGCTTCTTAATGTTCACCGGGTTATTGCAGTGAACAGTAGTGAACTTATTGATAGACGAGTAGCACACAAATGACGTTTGGACTTCATGCTTTAGAGTTTTTTGTCTGACAAGACTGTTTTTCTGTCCATTTGCTTTATTTGAATTGTTAGATGAATGGAAGCAATAACGTTTCTGTTGGAACTTTATTGTGAAATTACTATTTGAAAAATAGATCTTCGGAAGTAGTTTTTTTTTGGTCTGGCAAACTCATATCCAAACAGCCCCGCCCCCCACCCAAAGAAAAATCCTACCTACGCCACTGTTGTGTCTCCCTCGCTTTCTTTCTCTCTACCCACCACTTCCCCCCATCCAAATCCATTGTTGTTGCTAACCGCAGTGTTATTCTGCACAGTGTGAATATAAAGTGAGAAAGAACATCAAAACTATCACACCCACAGATTAAGTCACATTGAAAAATCGTTTGCAAATCTTTTACCAGTGAAGATGCTCAGAGAAGCCTTGCCCTCAAGGGCATCCCTAATTACATCCTAACAGTCCTACTTTGGCACATTCAGTATGAGGGGAAGGAGAGGAAATGCTGCTGCGGAGGGACATTTATAATAGCAGAAATAAGACAACTTCTTTAAAACATGTCTTTTCTTTGTGCTCCCCTGTACTGTGTGCACCATCCTCTGCCAAGGTGGGCACCAAGTAGCCCCAACTTGTGTCACTGCCACTCCAACTGTTTTTTCTATTTATTCATTCACGGGATGATGGCATCGCTGGCAAAGTTAGTATTTGTTGCCCATCCTTATTTGACCTTGAGAAGGTGAGCCGCCGCCTTGAACCACTGCAGTGTGTGGTGAAGATACTCCCTGTTAGACAGGGAGTTTCAGGATCTTGACCCAGCAACGATGAAGGAACGGCGATATATTTCCAAGTCAGGATGCTGTGTGACTTGGAGGTGGTGGTGTTCCCATGCGCCTGCTGCCCTTGTCCTTCTAGGTGGCAGAGGTCGCAGGTTTGGGAGGTGCTGTTCAAGAAGCCTTGGTGAGTTGCTGCAGTGCATCTTGTAGATGGTACGCACTGCAATCATGTTGCGTCAGTGGTGGAGGGAGTGAATGTTTAAGGTGGTGGATGGGGTGCCAATCAAGCAGACAGCTTTGTCCTGGATGGTGTCGAGCTTCCCGAGTGTTGGAGCTGCACTCACCCAGGCAAGTGGAGAGTATTCCATCGTACTGCTGACTTGTGCCTTGTAGGTGGTGGAAAAGCTTTGGGGAGTCAGGAGTTGAGTCACTTGCCGCAGAATACCCAGCACTCTGACCTGCTCTTGTAGCCACAGCAGTCATTTATGTGGCTGGTTCAGTTAAGTTTCTGGTTAATAGTGAGCCAGGATATTGATGGTGGGAGATTTGATGATGGTAATGGCATTGAATGTCATGGGAAGTTGGTTAGACTCTCTCTTTTTGGAGATGGTCATTGCCTGTTTGCCACTTATTAGCCCAAGCCTGATGTTGTCCAGGCCTTGCTGCATACGAGCAAAGACTGCTTAATTATCTGAGGAATTGTGAATGGAACTGAACACTGTGCAAACATCAGCAAACATCCCCAATTCTGACCTTATGATGGAGGGAAGGTCATTGATGATAGTAATGGTAGAGTGAGGGGTATGCTGGGCTGTGAGATTGTGGTGGAATACAATTCTGCTGATGCTGATGGCTCACAGCACCTCAATGGTGCCCAGTTTTGGGCTGCTTGATCTGTTCTGAATCTATCCCATTTAGCATGGTGGTAGTGCCACACAGCACGATGGAGGGTGTCCTCAGTGTGAAGACGGATCTTCGTCTCCACAAGGATTCTGTGACAGGTAGATTGGTGAAGACGAGGTCAAGTAAGTTTTTCCCTCATGTTGGTTTTCTTACCACGTGCCAGAGGCCCAGTCTGGCCAGCTCGGTCAGTAGTGGTGCTACCGATCCACTCTTGGTGATGGATATTGAATTGAGGGGCTTTAAGGGGCTGCGCGGCCCATTCACAGTTTCACGCATGCGTGAAATTTAACATTGAAAAAGCCGGTCCTGGGCTGCGCAGCTTAGAGGGAACGTTGCTTGCTACCCTCAGTGGTGTTCAATTCGTCAGCAGAGGGATGTCTGGTAATCAGCAGGAGGTTTCCTTGCCAATGTTTGATCTGATGCCGTCGTGAGACTTCATGGGGTCCGGAGTCAATGTTTAGGATTCCAAGGTCACTCGCTCTCGACTGGATACCACTGTCCCACCACCTCTGGTGGGTCTGCCCTGTCAATGGAAGACTCTGAGATGTTGGCTGATAGATATGATTCTGTGACTACGACTAAGTCAGTCTGTTGCTTGACTAGTCTGTGGGACAGCTCTCCCAATTTTGGCACAAGTCCTCAAATGTTAGTGAGGAGGACTTTGCAGGTTCGACTGGACTGGGTGTGCCTTTGTCATGTCCAAATCCAATGCCTAGGTTGAAGTCGAGTGGTCCGTCCAGTTTGGAGTGGACTGAGTGGCTTGCTAGGTCATTTCAGAGGGCAGTTAAGAGTCAACCACATTGTTGTGGTCTGGAGTCAGATATAGACCAATCCTGGTAAGGGCGGTTTCCTTCTCTAAAGGGCATGAACCAGTTGGGTTTTTAGAACAATCCAATAGCTTCATGGTCACTACTGGGAGCTTTTAATTGCAGATTTATTTAATTAAAGAAAAAAGACTTGCATTTCTACAGCGCCTTTCACGATCACCGGACGTCTCAAAGTGCTTTACAGCCAATGAAGTACTTTTGAAGTGGAGTCACTGTTGTAATGTGGGAAACGCGGCAGCCAATTTGCACACAGCAAGCTCCCACAAACAGCAATGTGATAATGACCAGATAATCTGTTTTTATTATGTTGGTTGAGGGATAAATATTGGCCAGGACACTGGGGATAACTCCCCTACTCTTCTTCAAAATAGTGCCATGGGATCTTTTACATCCATCTGAGAGAGCAGACGGGCCTCGGTTTAATGTCCCATCCAAAAGACGGCACCGGAGTGTCAGCCTAGCTTTATGTGAATTCAAATTCACAAACTGCCATTGTGGGAGTTGAATTCATGTCAATGGATTATTAGTCCAAGCCTCTGGATTACTGATCCAGTAACATAACCACTATGCTACCACACCCTATACTAACGGCCTGTCCCCTTCCCTCTCTCAGATACAGCCCCTCACATCTGCTCAGTGGCTATATAAAGCAGATGCTGTCAGAGTGTGGTGCCACCATCTTGTTGTGGAACTGTTTGAGACTATATACAGCGCTACATTTAATCCTTGTAAACTTTCGTTTAATTTTTTTTCCTCCTTCCAATTTTATACTTGGTTATCTCCCTTTTACCCCTCATCTCTCGACCCATGCTGCAGTTTGTTTCCATTTTTTCATAGCCAAGCCTAGACAATGTGTGCCAGCAGGTTATTCAATCACAGGGGTCGAGACCAATTTGTCCTCACCCGATGTCTATACACCTGTACTTTCCCAGCAGGAGTCACTGACCATAACTGTGGGTGGGAAATCTGCCCAACTTTTGCCCTCAGGAGAGCCGAGGCCACTTGTCGTGCCCAAAGTACTGCCCTTGGCTGAGATCAGCTAACTCAATAGAAACCGGGGATTGACTCTGGGACATTCCTCTAACCTAGATGGCTCAGCACCACTATGCATTTACCCACTAAGCCATCACTCACTGCACATCATCCCCCCACCCCCCAACTATAAAAAGATTCTTTACAACCCATGGAGTGTTAAAGTTTACATCACAGCTCCCAAAAGCAGCTTCATACAGAGAACCATAATACTTTCTATTAGATTGTCAAGTGACATTTTATTTTAAATGGAATCGAAAAGCCCATTGAGTGTTGGAAGAGAAATACCACTGAAAGAAAGGACTGGCATTTATATCGCGCCTTTCATGACCTCAGGACATCCCAAGTGCCGTAGAGCCAATGAAGTACTTTTGAAATATAGTCATTGTTAAAATGTAGGAAACACGCCAGCCAATGTGTGCACAGCAAGGTCCCATGAACAGCAATCCATTTTAGGTGATGGTTGAGAGATAAATATTGGCCAGTGGCAGGAGAACTTCCCTGCGCTTCTTCGAATAGTGCCATGGGATCTTTTGCATCTATCCGAGAGGGCAGAATGGGCCTCGGTTTAACGCCTCATCCAAAAGACAGCAACTCTGGTGGTGCAGCACTGCACTGGAGTGTCAGCCTGGATTATGTGCTCAAGTCTCTGGAGTGGAACTTGAACCCACAACCTTTTGATTCAGGAGGTGAGAGTGCTACCACTGAGCCATGGTTGACACTAGGGAATCGGTATGTTTCACTTGGTAATGTATCATGGTATGCCCATATAGTTTAGTACATCATTTGGTCTTAAAACAGACAAGTGTTATACCATACCTTTGCTTAGTTTTTTTGTTTTACATGCAGTCTATTCTATATTCTACTTAATAAATGTCCTGTAGAGGGGCTACAGTCAGAGTGCTACAATTGGTCTTCATGCTACTTACTGGGGTGGGGAACATCAGTCAAATTTCTTGCTCCTGATTGCTGTTCCATTACCACTTTTGGGTTGTGCACATGTGTATATACTGGGAGAAGACAGTATGTGATGCCTCCCATGGTCAATTAGCCTACTGACATTCACTGTCTAGGCTCACGCACCACTTTTTTGGTGTTCTGCTCGGACACCACTATATTTAAGAGTCTCCAAACCAAACTTTGAGAATTCCATGCATAGCAGACTTTCTGTTTTCCAAAGGAGTGCACATGCCCCACTTACCAAAGTAAAGATAGGTTAGGCAAGGGTGGCAGCGCCAACGCTTGGGGACTCCCAAGTATGCATTGGTGTGCTGCTGGAGTTTAACCAGCTAACACAGCGGTGCTTACTAGCACAATGCACTGAAATATGGCCCTGAATTTCCGATCGGAGGCTTCCTGCGGACGGACGCCTCCGATCAGAAAAAATTCTACGAACCTACCTGCTGGTTCCGTAGATACCAAGGCTTCCGCTCCTGGGCCGCTCCTCTTCGAAATGCGCAGAGGCCCACGTATCCCAGGGGCGCATGCGGTTCGCAAGCACCCCTGGGATCACGTGGGCCAGCTCAACCAATGGAAGAAGGGAATGCCCCTTCATACTTTTGACAGTTCCGTACGCATGGAACTGTCAAAATAATGAATGGGGATGACTGCAAAAATGCACTAACACACTGAAATAAAGAAAGAAAAACCATTACATATATAAAATTAATTAAAATGGCATTTAATTAAATATGTTAAACAAAAATTTAATTTTTTGAAATTTTTTTTAATATGTTTTAATGGGGCTTAATATAACCTTACCTTGTTGGACAGGGTTTTTTTTATTTATAAGTGAGTGATAAAATCTTATGTTTCTATTTTTTTAAACTCTTCTGCTGGTAAAAGCAGAAGAGAATTCTTGACAGATTGCTAGTTCCAGGTTTCAGCGCATGCGCTTCGCACCCATGGGGGTCGGAAATTCAGGGCCATGTACACTGCTTTCTCACACAGAAGGGGTATTTAGGGCACTGGACAGTGCTGTGGGAGGAGGTGAATGGGCAGGTGTTGCATCTCATGCCGGAAGAGGAGGACAAGGGGCCTTCTACCCCACCAACATCTGCATTCGGCAACCCATCCACTTCCATCTTCAACACACTCCCACATCTCGGCCCACCCCTCAGCATTCCAACATGTCCCTATGTGACACTCTGGTCCCTTCTTCCAACACAACTGCCACCTGCTCTCCTTGCCCTGGCACCTTCCCATGCAAGAGAAGCAGATGCAACACCTGCCCATTCATCATGTACTCCTTCCAAACACCTCGGTTCTGTCCTCAAGTCTGAACCTGAGCTCCCCTCTCTTTTGCCATTTCAATTCGCCGTCCCATTCTGCCCTTTCTGTCTTTGGGTATTCACACGCTCTGTGTCTCAGATAGCTCTTCCATGTCCCTCAATATGCATCCTTTTGTCTCCTGCTAATATCACATCTGCCACCTCCCCGTTCTCCACCGAAGCACTTCCCAAGCAGTTCTATTTCTTCTCCTGTGTGTGTGCTTGTGTCGCCTTCCCCCTTTGTTCTGTTCCTTTTTAAAAAGCTGCTCATCTGTAAATTCTTCTGGTCCAGGACAGGAGGCCTGAGGAATAGTGGGCGTCTGAAGACCCGCCTCTCCAGAAATGCTGAGTACTTCATTTAATACAAAAGGGACATTTTCTTTTCACTTTTTCGTGCCTAAGTTCTGTCAAATTCAGATACGTTAAATAGATGTTCTAAATGCAAAGGTGCGTTGATTTTTGTATAAACTATAACAGGGATTGGATCTTGAATTAAAATAGCGGTGGAGCTTTCATAGTGGGCTAAACCATAAAACATGTTCTTTTGAAGGCCGTAGTTTTTGTTTGTGCATTGCTGAGGTGATTGTTCGGATACCTTAAGATAACAAATACACTAAGAAACTTGAAAATACAGCGTTTACTGGGCTCTTTTAGAGCTGGGTAGGCGATGTAATATAGGGCTAGTAGTTGGCTGACTTTGGGCTACAAACGAACAGTAGTTTAGTTTCTGGGAACCCTGACCATCGCCCATTCCCCTCTCTTTGCCTGCAGTCTAACTACAGCTGCACATTCCAGCCAGCGAGACCACCTGATCGGATTCCCGGCAGTGGGTGGGGTCAGTCGCAGACACAATAGGATGGGGGAGGGTGTGTAGTCTGGGGGGAAAGGGAGGCAGGTAAGGAACGCACAAGCGTAAAACAAACAAAAAACTTACACTGCTTCATTTTTCAGACTCTTACTTAACAAATAAACGCCAGTATCAAAATAATCAGAGCGATCTGCTGTGGCAAAATTACACTCACAAGTGCATAAAAACTTTGTATAAAACGCGCCTCCCTCACAATGGCCCATCTGCCGATTGTTAAATTAACAAATTCTTAGACAATGTCTGTCTGCACAGCGCAGAACGGGACTCGCTCCCACAATAAGCCAATTCCCCCATTTCTCTCTATCCCACACAGTCGAGGGCTGGTGCTAACTCTCCCTCGGTCGGTTTTGACACTCTTGCTTGTAACCGCGGTCCCATCTGCCGCAGAATTTCCCCTAATATGGGCACAAACAGCGGCAATTACACTAAAAATATCTTGCAAAAAAAAACCCCGACACTGAAACGTTTGTCTGGGCAAAAGTGCTTTCAGATCTCGGCTACTTTCTTTGGTCAGATGCCATCCCCGCAAGGCAGAAATAAAATCGTCCAACTTACATGTCAGTCGTTACAAGAGCGTGTTCCCAAAAAATAAACACACACACAGCGGCGGGGTGTGTGTGTGTGCTGGGTTTAAACGCCTTCCATTGCGGTCCTTATCTTCTTCCCATGGGCTGGAGAGGAACTCAAATGCAGGCTGGTGGAAGCGCTGATCTAAGACAGACTGGGGAAGGGATATAAAGGGGAAGCAGCTGATCAGACTGGCTGACAGCCCCGGCCACGCTCGCTATTATTAACCCAGGCTGCCAGCAGACGATCGCAGTGCACTCGATTGCATCTTCCCAAAGCAATGGAACTTGGAAGGGAAACGGGCGGCAGTGAGGTTGTTAATCCTCCCCACCACACGCACACTGCAGCCTGACCGGGGTGGGGGGAGCTGCTGATGATGGTGAATGAATGAATGGATGGATGGAGAGCGGTTTCCCCGCCGCCAGATGCTGGTAACCAGTAATGAAACTGACACCGTGCGTTCGGTCCCGGCCCGGCCTCGGCAATCTGCTGCTGACTCGCCTATCTTCCTGATCATCATCTATCATTCTCGACTGGCACCATCGGCCAGAAACTGCCGGGATAATAATGACGCATTAACACGCTCGCCGCCGTTATTAATAAATTCAGCAGTTTGGGACGTGAACAAGATACGCTGAGAGTTCCGATTTCCCGCACATTGCTGCTGGACTGAATTTGCGCCACTCCGCCGTTAGCCTCGCCAAAGCCTTGCGGCCAGGCTCCCGGGTGTCTGCAACCACAGCCAGATTACATAGGTGGGCACAACAAAGGCCCAGAAATTAATGGGCCAGAACTTATGGTCTCTATGAAGTCAACCGTAAGCCTTCGGAAAGGCCCCGCATGTTCTGGGTTCCTGCACGCGCTGCGCATGTGAGAAAACGCGGAACTTGCGAGGTACGCCTTGACACATCATGCGAACCGACTGGAAAATCACTTTCACTGGTGGAGAGTTGGGCTATTTGCCCAATTACTGCCCAGCGATTGCCCACGAAACTCTCTCGGCTGGTAAAAGCAGGCGTAGGGCCTGCTTTCACCAGTGTAAGGGTTATTATAAATCTTAAATTAAAATTTTAAAAATAAAAAATGATACACAAACACTTAAAATTTGATGAAAATATAAAATGTTTAAAATTATTTTCCAAAGAATTAAATTTTTATTGTATTTGCTGTAATGAAGAGACTTTTAATTAAATTTGAAAATCAGAACATTTATTTTTATTGTAGTTGTTTAAATTGTTGAATTATTTGGGGATTCCATTAGGGTTTATGGGGATTCTGTTCGGAAATGGAATCCTCCTTTCTCATTGGAGGACCTGGCCCACGTCATCCCAGGACGCTTCCGAACCGTCCGTGTCCCTGGGATCCATGGGCCTTTACGCAGGCGTACGCCTGGAGGGGAAGGGCCCGAACTCTCCGTAGCTTTGGAGCCACGCGTAAGTTTGTAGATCTTTTGCGGGTCAGAGGCCTACTGCGGAGGTACATCGCCGACCACAAATTCAGGGCCAATAAAGCGGGGCCTCTCATGGCATGCGCCGCGAATTGAATAGTTTCCCTCACCCTTCAGATCATATTGCACTGGAAATTGCTGGAAATGCGAGCTGCCAACGGTACGGCGAGGTCAACAGGCATCTGGGACCTCCTGAACGTTGGGTCCAATGGTCTATCTCCTTAACCAACTAAATTTACAGATAGAGAAAGAAACAGAGCGAATGGTGGAGAAGGAAGTAGGGTGAATTAGAGTCAAATTAGATACAAAAAGAGAAATAAAAGAGGGGAAAGAAAAAAAGTGGATTGAGAGAGAGAGAGAAACAGAGAGAAAGGAAAAGTTTAAAAAATTAAAATTTAACATTCAAAAAACCTCTAGAAACAATTTACTACCTAGTAGAGTGAGACTCCACAGTTTCAATTGTTCCCTTTCTGGGCCTGCAAGGTTGATTTTTATGTCAGGACCATAAATCACATCATTAACAGGGTCCTTACAACATGAAATAGCAGCCCTAAATCTCTACGGTAAGATTCATATTTACTGTGCAAACACAGCAATTTCTTGATACGTGCAGGGAGGTTGATGGTGAGCTCATGTTTTTGCAAGGCTAACGGCCGAGCGATGTAAATCATCCAGCAATTTGTGGTGATTCGCAACTCATGGTGCATCTCTTCCTCGACACAAATTGCTGGGCTTTTTATGCATTAATGATGGTTGGTGCCGTGAACTCGCCATTATTTTGCCAGCAAGTTCTGGACCAATAGGCCATCCTGGATCTGACTTTATCAGTGTTTTTAGTTCGTTATTTAGCGCATTGATATTTATAATGATTTGGAAGATTCAAGCATTGTTTGTATTTTCTTCACCTGTTGAGTTCAGTTGTCGCACTCCTTACAGTGTTTTTAGTGAATGCTTTGTACTCATCCAGGTTAGGGATGTCAGTGCTGGGGATTTTCTAATCGGACACAACCAGTGTCAACGAGAAATGCACTCACATCAGACGGGGCACAGGTCAGTGACAGTTCAACTCCCTCTACACTAATAACACGCCTTAACTTCCACATCAGAAAAGCAGTAGTATGACATGTTCCAATTCCCACACTAGTCACCTGCCCGCTCTGAGTGAGATGGCCCATTTAGCGCCAATTAGTTCGGAATTCAGGGCCATTTTGTGTTATGTGTCAGCACCCATGAAGAACTGTACTATGACTACTCACCGCATTTCACATAGAAACTTTACAACCAGCACAGAGGAGACTTTTGTCAGATCAGTCTGTGCCGGATTCAAAATCATATTGCCCCAAATTATGGGGAGGTTTTGAGGGACAGGCCAGTACCCACGAGGAACTAGATTACGACTGCTCCAACTTATTTCGCACCCTTAAAGCCAACAGATAGAGAAATCTTTCATCCCATCAGTCTGGGTTGGACTCAAACCCAGGTTTCTAAGGTGAAAAGTCAATTCGGTAACTCACCATACCATTCAATCTCCCTCTGCACTATTAATGGTAGAATGGAACGTCAGTCCACTTATAATACAGATCTTGGTACTGCATGCTGATATATGCTGTAATACATTCATTCCTTTCTGTAACTATCTGCAACAACTTTTTGTGTTTCATGCGGTTTCCAAATATTTTTTTCACTCAACTTTATTTCAGATAACATCAGCTGAATATCGTCCATTGATTTCTGTGCCAGTGTTGTATTGATACTTTGTCACTTGTGAGTTGGCTCTGGGTTTATGTGTTCGATTCTAAGAAGATGCTTCACACTGAATTAAATGGTGTGAAATGTAAGATAGCAGTAATGGCAATGTTTACAACAGACTGTTCGGAGATGCCAAAAGTTTTGTCCCAGTGAAGCATAACAGTCTGTCAGGGAAAACCAAAGACTGGTTATCCTTCAATAATCAAAGGAACTCATAAAGATCTGTTCACAAGGTCGTGGGTTCAAGTCCCACTTCAGAGACTTGAGCACATAATCTAGTCTTTCAGATGAGATGTTAAACCGCGGCCCCGTCAGCCCGCTCAGATGAACCTAAAAGAACCCACATCACTATTCGAAGAGGAGCAGGAGAGTTCCCCTTGTTGTCCTGGCCATATTTATCCCTCAACCAACATCACATCACTAAAACAGATTATCTGGTCATAATCACAATGCTATGTGTGGGAGCTTGCTGTGTGCAATTTTGGCTACCGCATTTCCTACAATGCAACCATGATTACACTTCAAAAGTACTTCAATGACTGTAAAGCACTTTGGGACATTCTGAGGTCGTGAAAGGCACTATATAAATGCAAGTTGTTTCTTCTTTAAGATTGGTGGACACCCCCAGGGAACCGGCTGTTCATGTCATTTCTGCAAGGTTTCCACTGATGTTACGATAGGGAGATCAGGAAAAATCCATGTAACTTCCACCTCTAGATCTTTGAAAGCTTTGGTATTGGGAATAGTTACCCTCTCACTGTCTGATATCCCTTTTCCTTTATGACATTGCTGCAGCATTTTACATTAGGTGTGTGGCATCCTGAATATAGTAAAAAGCTGAGAAGGAGTTTGGTGAAAGGCATCGAGGGGGCGATTAGTGGTGGTGGTCAATTGAAATTCTTCAAGTAATTTTGTACCAAGTGGCAAATAGAAATGACAATCAGAAAAAAGTATCACTTGACCTCTGGAGAATGTTAGTGTCCTGACAGGTGAGACGAGATGGAGAAGACATTGATGGATCAGGCAGTCTATCTCACTCATCAACATGAGGGAGTGCAGACCTTAGCCCAACCCCAGGACATCTGACACAGAAAAGCAAAAAAGAGAAAAGAAAATTAAGAGTTCCCCAGGTGACTCAATTGGCAGCAAATTCCCCGGCATAACTAATAGGAGAAACCTCCAGGGATACGATCAGGTAAAGTGACATTTGTGGATATGTCTGCATATTTCCTGAAAAAAAAATCCCTCAGAATAATTGTTATGGTAACAATAACTATATCATAGCGCGGGGCGTTCATTTAAATGAGAAAATTCAGCTATTTTTCTTACAGAAAGAGGGAAGGAGAAAGAATGAGACAAAGAGTCAGGGACAAATAGAGAGATGACAACAAGAGAAATAGTCTGAGCACCGTCGAGAAAGAGAACAATAGTAAGAATGGAAGATAGATAAAGAGAGACAGATAACTTTTAAAAACTTCTGTCCCTGAACATTACCCTGAGAGACTAACTAGTTAATAATATAGCTCAATATTAATTATTACTACTGAACAGCTGAAATCTGTTCCAATCAATATCCTTATGTACTGCACTGTCTGTACAGCGCCTGTACGAACTGAGCTTAGAGTCATAGGGGGAGAAATTCAGTATCGCCCCATTTGGGGCACAATTATCGGCCAGGGCGCAAAGATTAGCGCCTGGCGCTAATTATCGCCACCGACGGCAAACTTGACTTTTAACGCCCCTGGAGGTGATTGGAGCGCTAAATCAGGCGCTACACACCTGTCTTAAGGCGCAAAGGCCGAGGAGCGAGGCGCTAACTCAGAGCGCGGGCGCAGCGCAGGTGCTGTCAGTTAGCGATGGAACACAGACACACTGGCGCCGGACAGTTCTTAAAGGGGAGGGTCAATCTTGCACTCCAGCCACACCCTGCTCATTGGAGCCTTGAATCTCGGCCTGAGAGACCTGTGCCTAAATCTTCCAGCCAAGGACTTTGGAGAGGGTGAGAGAACGAGCTCAGCGCTTCAGCGAGCGGGCCTTGGATGCTCTGGTTGGCGCGGTGGAGCGCAGAAGATCAATACTGTACCCAGAGAGTGGCAGGAGGCCTTTGCCGCGTGAGTACAGAAGAGTGTGGAGGGAGGTGGCTCAGAGCGTCTCCTGCAGGAGCATGGTGCCCAGGACCCATGTACAATGTCGGAAAAAGTTCAACGACCTCACTCGGGTCGTCAGGGTGAGTGGCTTTTTTTCAATACCTCTCCATCCCTCCATCTCAACCTCACTCTATGGCCAGAGGGTCTTAAAACCCCAATGCACAACACTCATCCAACACCTATGGCCCTCTCATGAAACACACACGCACATTCCACACTATGCATACAGTAAGGGCTATTCACCTATGGGAGGCACATCAGGCAAGACCATGGCTGCATACAGTATGGGCTATTCACCTATGGGAGGCACATCAGGCAAGACCATGGCTGTATATTTACTCAGACGCCGTCCTTTTTCTTGCAGGCCAAGCTATTTCATAATAGGAGACAGCAGCAACGGACGGGTGGAGGGCGGCCTCAGCTGCAACCCCTCAGCGATCTTGAGGCGCGCGTCCACAGGATTGTGGCAAGCCGGGTGATCGGTCCCGTCACCACTGGAGACGCCGACCCCGTTCTGGACAGCAATGGTAAGGTCATCACCTTTTTGTCCTCTGTCCTTCCACTTGTCCCTCACAACACCAGCCTTTGACACTTTCAATCCAACTTACTAAATCGCTGCACTCATTCCTCCCTTACTGCCACCCTGTCCTCATGCTAAAGCCACTCTTGTACCTCCCTGCTTTCAGATGGTGATTCACCAGCTGAGGAGACGGGCCTTCAAGCTGCCAGTGGGAGTGAAGCTGCAGGCGAGGAGGAAGATGAAGGCGGAGCATCAGTGCCACCCTCTCCCGAGGAAGCCCATGCCCACACTGGGAACACGCCTTCCCTGGAGGGGAGCAGGGGGGAAGGGTCTGATGAGGGTGAAGCTCCAAGACCCAGCGGGCTGCAGCAACGCGATGGGGGTAGGGAAGCTCGGGGGCCTTCTCCCCGGAGGGAGAGTAGGCCAGCGAGTCCTGCTGCACTGGACGCAGAGGAGGAGCGGCTCATCGCTGAAATGAACACCCAGGCGGTGGACATGCACACTGAGCTCATGGGTGCAGTGGGAAGGGTGCCCGAATGCATTGAATCACTGGCAAGGAGTGTGGAGCACTTCGCTGTAGCACAGGCGGATGCCACGCTAAAGCTTAGTGCTGCAATTCAGTCTCAGACTGCTGTCATGCAGACTCAGATTGAGGCCATGCGAGCACTGACTGCTGTCATCCTCGATGGTTCGGACACATTTCCCCGGGGCTCTCACCGCGCCGCAGCAGGCCAGCAATCTGTGCTCCAGCAGATTGCTCCGGATGCTGAAGTGCTGCCCCGTGGGAGTGCCAGTGTGTCGGTCGAGCAGGGAGTTGCTGTCCTCTCTCAAGATGACAGCATTCCTGCTGCCACCACTGTCACTTCTCCACTGCACTTGCCACCGCCTGTAGGACAGACTGCTGCCGCCCATGCAGAGTTGGTGCAGTCTGCAGCCGGGCCCTCCAGGCCCAGAGCTGGTCGAGGCCGTCCTTCAAGGGCATCTGCAGTCTCAGGTTATGAGAATCAGCAGCCTTCCACCAGCCTTGCTGCAGCCACTGAGGTCCCATTACGGAGGAGCAGTAGGGTGGGAAGGGGGGAAAGTGCGCAAGGGAAGGAGATCACCCTCGAAGGGCAAAAAGTAGGAGGTGTGACAAAATGTTTGTCAATTTTTTATTAAAGGCCGAGGTTCGTGTTTAAACTTTTGTTTAGTGTTTTGGACATTATCTCCAGGTTGTGAGAACCAGTTATGTTAATGACTGTTTTTTTGTATTTCTTTCTATTAGTTTGTCATGAAGAAATGACACACACAGAGTTTGTAAAATAAATAAGTTTTTGTATTCAAAATGTACATGTTTGGTCTTTGGAATCATTACTGCCTTGGCCGGCTTAGGGGTTGCGGGTTGGTTTCATTCATGTTGTTCTCAATGGCAGAAGCCATTTCCTCAGCAGGGGCCTAGAAGCGGCTTGCTATCAGCCGTTGACGGACGGCCCTTGCAGTTTCAACATTGTGGGCCGCCCTCCCGCCTTGGTGCTGCTGATGATCATCCTCCTCCTCCTCATCCTCCTCCTCCTCTGGTGGTGCTCCAAGGCCTGGTGGCATTGGCTGGGTCCTGAGGATTGCCATGTTATGCAGCATGCAGCACACAACTACGAAGTGGGAAACTCGCTCAGGCGAGTACTGCAGGGCTCCTCCAGAATGGTCCAGACAGCGGAACCGTTGCTTCAGCACGCCGATTATGTGCTCAACGATGTTCCTGGTAGCTTGATGGCTCTCGTTGTACCACAGCTCAGCAGGGGTGTTGGGCGTACGGAGCGGTGTCATCAGCCAGGTGCTCAGTGGATACCCCTTGTCCCCGAGAAGCCAACCAACTGGCTGATGCGGTGCCTCGAAAAGTTCTGCCACAGTAGTCTGGCGCAGGATGAAAGCATCGTGGCAGCTGCCAGGATAGTGGGCATTGACAGCAAGTATCAGCTGTCTGTGGTCACAGACCAACTGAACATTCAAGGAATGGAACCCCTTTCTGTTCCGGAAATCCTCGGCATTCACATGCGGAGCACGCAAAGCCACATGCGTGCAGTCAATGGCGCCCTGCACCATGGGGAAGCCCGCTATCCTGGCAAAGCCCAAAGCGCGTTCATGCTGCTTGTCTGGGGTCATGGGGAAAGAGATGTACTCTCGTCTCCTTTTAAAGAGGGCATTTGTGACGTGACGGATGCAGCAATGCACCGCGAACTGGGAGATATTGGCGATGTCCCCAGCAGCAGATTGAAATGAGCCAGTAGCATAAAAGTTCAGAGCCACTGTAATCTTCACTGCCACCGACAGAGACGTCCTGGACCTCAGTTGAGGCTGCAGATCTGGCTGCAGCAGGTGGCAGAGCTCAGTGACCACCTCCTTGCTGAAGCGCAGCCTTCGCAAACACTGCTCCTCAGACATATGAATGTAGGAGAGTTGTTCACGATATACCCTGGGAGGGTAAGCTCTCCTGTACAGACGCCTGTTGGCCCTCCTCCGTCTGGCCATCATTGCCACTCTCTCTCTGCGTCTCTGTGTCCTCCGATTCAGCTGGAGCAGGACGACACCCCCAATCAGTGCAGCCCCCATAGTCTCTTAGCAAGCAAAGTTATGAAGGCCAAAAACCAAAGTACCTGCCAAGTTATGATCAGTAGCCAAAAGTACCTCACACAGCGTTGACTCAATGCAGAAGTCTCTCTTTCTCTCTCTCCGAATCTCTCTCTCTCTCTCAGAACGAGTGGTGCAAAAATGTTAAACACAGAGAAAGACAGGAAGAGGCCCCCTTTAAATAGCGCCCCCCCCCCAGCCCCACAGCGACTGATAGCGTTCCAGTCTTCCGGTCGTTGGATGCCACTCAATTTCCGCTCCGGGGTGCCACAAGGGCGTTGCACCCTCGTATGACGTCAAGATCTGCGTGCGCAGGAGATCGCGGCGGTAAATTTTAGCGCCGCCGCAAAATGTCTAGTTAAGTTCGCGAGCGGCGCAAACATCGCTGCGCCCAGGCGCTAGCTGCTTTGCGCCCCATTAGCGCCCTCTTAAGGTGCTAACGGGAGGCGCAACCAACTGAATTTCTCCCCCATAGAGTTATACAGCACAGGAGGAGTTGGAGGAGGAGGAGAGCGACAACGAACAGCTTGCGGAGGCGCATCAACCAGCGGCACCAGCACGCGAGAACATTGCTGCTCGGGATGCAAGGGATACACTGATCTTGGTCAGATTTGCTTAGGCTGCCCATTCAAACACATTTGGCTTGCACCTTCTTACCACACCATCGACAATGGACAAGAACCTGCGGATTCCTATCACACTGACCACCATACTGACAATTCCAAGTTGCCCTGAGCCCTCAATGTGGAAGTCCCATTTGCGGAATGACACAGCCCACAATTTCAACAGTTTGCCATCAAGTCATTTTATAACATTAATTCACGGATGGCATTTCACAATTAAACACAACAGAACACCCAAGTGACTACTTGTGCTTTATCTTCCTCTTACGCGTGCTCCTACGTGGTGCTTCCCCTGTGGCTTCAGCAGATGTGGAGGCCCCTTGCTCACTTTCTTGCTGCTCCTGCCTCGACACCTTTGGCAGGCGTCCTCTGGGGTTGCGAGCCTGTGAGGGTTTGCCAACAGTCTGCTGCTCCTGCGGCTGTGCAGGGGATGAGACGCCCATCTCAGTTGGGTGAGGACTCTGGTGGGGCTCTGACCGAGGGCTCTGCAGTGGCATGGTCGTGTTAGCGCTTGGTGAGGAGGCCCCCACTTCCTTGTTGTCTGCCACCAACATCCCTCTCATGGGTCAGGCCCACTTCAGAGCTAGCAAGTGGCTTGACAGCACCTTGCTGCAACTCAGGGGGCCATGGGGACCCGTTTCTGCACTGGCAGTCCTACGCCAGAGGACTTCCATGAAGCTCTGGTTTCTCTGCTCAATAGCTGTCCATCGCTCCTCCAGAGATGTCAGTCTATTCTGAACTGGCGACTTAGCTCCTCCATGGCCGTAGCCATCCTCTCCTCTACCATAGCCATCCTTTCCACGGAAGTTGCCATCCTTTCCGTGGTGATGCGTGCATGCGCCAATGCCTCCACAAAGGCTCTGCTCATGTTTGCGATGGACTCCTCCATCCACTCCACACTCGCAGTGACCCTGGAGACAAAACCTGCCAGAGACTCCTGCACCTGTTCCTGGAGTTCCAGCACCGCTCTCCTTCTGGATGGACCCGGAGGCACAGGGTCGACATGCAGTGGAGCTGAGCTGGGAGCACCCTGCGCCCTCCGACGAGGACTCTCCACTGCTGTCCCTGTCTCCACCATCTGCTGATGCTCACTTGTGAGCTGTGATACACCAGGTGACAACACTACTCTATCTCGCGAAGGTCCCACGAAGGTGTGAGTGTCTGCGCTGGTGCTGGGTGCGCTGAATTCTGGTGACGCTGCGCCCTCAGAGGTTGCAGCTTCCTCTGAGGAGTCTGGTGGCTCAGGCTCTTCCTCCTGGACAGTGGGGAGGGGGCCTTTCGATGGTCCTGTGGGGGAGTAAAGGAAAGAGTTAGACATGTGAGATAAACGTTGCATACACATGGAATTGTGCAGATGATCATAAGTCAATCTGTTAGAGCATCAGAATCAATATCAGTCACTCATGCAATGTCAATGAGAGAGATGAAAAACTATTCTGTCACCAGCTTGCTCTGATGCGCCCGTCTGTCCGTCCCCCACTTGCGCATCCTCCTCGACTCCCACGATCTCTAGGGCCGCCTCCTCTGTGCTGGTGAGCTGGGCTATTGAGGGTGGCCCTCCTCCTGTCTTTGCCCTTTCCCTCTTATTGTGGGCTCTCTTTTCCTGCAATGAGGGACACAAGTGGAGTTTGAGTGAGAATGAAGGAGTGAGTGTAGAGAATCCATAGCATAGATGCTTAGAAGGACACAAAGATGGAGTGAGGTCCCAAGACCAAGGGCCCTCCCTGTGTGTTGTAAGTTGTTGTCATAGCATAACAGTGATAGGGAGTGCGAGGGCTGCATAGTCGAATAGTTAAGTGATTGTGAACATACAGAGAGAGGGAATGGTTAAGGGTGCAGGGATGTAAGGGTCAAGTGGGCTGTGGAGGAGGAGGTTAACAATGAAGAGTGCTGGTGATGAGAGGCGATGGGGAGCAGATTGAGGGTCATGGTAATGTAATACTCACTTTTCCTGTGCGGAGAAGGTCATGAAACCTCTTTCTGCACTGCAGCCAGGTTCTGCTGCACATTGAGATGGCACTGACCTCCTGTGCCACTTGCAGCCACACAGCTTTAGTCTGCTGGGGAGGTTTTTTCCTCCCAGATGAAGGAAACAGCACTTCCTTCTGAGCTCTTGCTCCCTCCACCAGAGCTTGGAGGGAGTCCTCATCAAAGTGGCGTGCGCACTTGGGCCTTGAGCTTGCCATGTTTGTACCACTAATCCCTCAGAAGTCTCAGCAAAAAAGTTGTAAGGCAGAAAATGAACCAAGGCTGCTTGCAGGCCTTAGATGCAGCTGCATAGATGACGTCATCAGAGGCGAGTTTCAGGACCAAAAGACTCATTGGGCCAGGGGTTCCCACATGCTGGAAATCAAGTGCCCAATTAGGGCAGAATCGCTAAATTATCCCGCCTGACATCGGAGGCGGGAGCGGGAACCGCCGACCACCTGACCCGCCCCCAATGACAAAATCCAGCCCAAAATGTTCACACATGAAGAACGGTCACTGGGGCAAGGTGCAGGTGCCTGTGGAAGTGTGCCCAGCACTGCCTTTGGGAGTGATTGAGTAGAATGGGCCTATATTCTCTGTAGTTTAGAAAAATGAGAGGTGATCAAAATTCTTGGAGGGCTTGTTTGGGTAGATGTTGTTTCCCCTTGGCTGGAGTGTCTAGAACTAAGGGTTACAGTCTCAGGATAAGGGCTCGGCCATTTAGGATTAAGATGAGAAATTTCTTCACTCAGAGGGTTGTGAACCTTTGGAATTGTCTACCCCAGAGGGCTGTGGATGTTCAGTCGATGAGTATATTCAAGACTGAGATCGATAGATTCTTGGGCACCAAGTGAATCAAGGGATATGGGGATCGGGCGGGAAAGTGGAGATGATTTAGAAGTTCAGCCATGATCTTATTGAATGGCGGAGCAGGCTCGAGGGGCCATCTGGCCTACTCCTTCTCCTATTTCTTCGGAAGGTGTAATGGAAGAAAGCGGAAGGGGAAAAAAAAAACGGTACTTATACCACAGGAGCAGTGAGTGAACAAGATCCTATTCGATCTATTTTGATTCTCAAAAGTTTCTTCATGCACAGCGTGGACCAGGAGTATTTTCCTACGTTCCACTTAGTACCAAGAATGAACTCAGAAAATGTTCCAAAAATAAACATTTCAAGAGTTTGTGCCAATCTATGTTATAAATCCAGTACTTCAGGAAGGAACTCAAACAGGGAAAGCGTCGCTGTTAACAGCGATTAGCAGAAGCGCAACAGGTCTTTACGGATAATATATACACTTGTATTTCTGTAATACAGTCCCCAGCGCTTATAGCAGGCGTGCTCGTGCGAACTCGATCTGCCCTCTATAGGCGCCATCTGGTATAACAGCCATTTTGTAAGCAGCTAAAAGAAAAGAAAGACTTGCATTTATATAGCGTCTTTCACGACCACCGGACGTCCCAAAGCGCTTCACAGCGAATGAAGTACTGTTTGAAGCACAGTCGCTGCTGTAATGTGGGAAACGCGGCAGACAATTTGCACACTGCAAGCTCCCACAAACAGCAATGTGATAATGAGCAGATAATCAGCCGATTTTATGGGACATTTTTATACAACAGAATATATTTCCTGGCAACCCTGTGGATTCACAGTTTATCTGCACAAACTAAACAAGTTCTAAAACGTTCACCAAGCTACAGACTTTTAGTGGGAAAGCCAACAACGCTAATGGTGATGGCCAGCGATTGATAACAACTGTCAACAAATTTACCAGGAAGGGAGAGAGAACTGGGAGACGAAGCTCGTCGTTTTGATACATATTCTGCAGCAGTCACAATGAAGTCCTGCAACGGGTCGGAAAGTCTCAGATTTACCTGCAAGCAAAACGTACCCTGCTATCATCACACCGAACTGAATGTATTTAAGCAGGAGACAGATAGATTTCTAGACACAAAAGGCATCAAGGGGTATGGGGAGAGTGCGGGAATATGGTATTGAGATAGAGGATCAGCCATGATCATATTGAATGGCGGAGCAGGCTCGAAGGGCTGAATGGCCGACTCCTGCTACTATTTTTCTATATTTCTAACCATCTGCTTCAAGGAAGACTTTCATAAAACTTGTGAATAGGGTGACTAGAAAAGAAAGCAATTTGCCAGAGGAGGTTGGGAGCACCCATAACCTGCAGTGGTGACATCAATCGTTGGCCTACACTGGCCTCCTGCTGTTTCTACCCGAAATACACGGAGCATTAAAGGCACTATAACCGGCAACTTTGAAATTGGCGTTAATGCAAATGGTACATGGTTTTCCCTTTTTGGCCGATATAAGTGATGGCCCGTTTTAAACGTGGACATTTTAAGTGGTGGGGACTGAACTACCAGACCTTCCATGATGTTGCTCCCGGGTAGTCTCAGGTCTGGACCACCGTTGGGATGTTTAGCTGCGAATCTCGCCTGTGCCATTGAGGCCACTGCTCTGAATAGGTAAATCGAGGTCATTGCTGTGGCCAATCAGAGGGCAGTTGTAACTGCTTGTAAATTTCAGGCTCCAGGTCAGTAACTGGCTTTCTTTCTTTTTTTCCTTAAGATTGCTTTAATTCTATAACAAAGTTGGTGATACCTGCTGTGTAAAAAACACACAACAGACGCAAAACGTCTATGTATAGATTTGAGGATCTCCCATGACGTTGGTCACAACGGGGTTATGGGGGGGGGTATAGGGAGGAGGGCAGTTCAGGGATGGGGAAATGGGGAAGAGTGCACTTTTCTATTGAAAGGATTTGGAAAGGAGTTTGTAGGAGATCTGCACAGACACGGCGACACAATTGGGTCTTGGAAAATAAATAACTAGGCGGGTAATTTTCACCTTCACCGCAGGGCCCGATGATTCACCTTCAACTGGTGGGGCTGGTCACCCACCTTTATAGAACCTGTCCAATTTTCATTACGATTGATTTCAGTGGAACTGCGGGTGGTTTCTATATCGGGCGGTTTCTATATCGGGCGGTTTCTATGACGGGCAGGTTCTCTGGCGGGCGGGTTCTCTGGTGGGCGGGGTCCGTGGCGGGCGGGGTCCGTGGCGGGCGGGGTCCGTGGCGGGCGGGTTCTATATCGGGCGGGGTCTGTGGCGGGCGGGGTCTGTGGCCGGCGGGGTCTGTATCGGGCGGGGTCTGTGGCCGGCGGGGTCTGTGGCCGGCGGGTTCTATATCGGGCGGGGTCTGTGGCGGGCGGGGTCTGGTGGGCGGGGTCTGTATCGGGTGGGGACTGTGGCGGGCGGGGTCTGTGCGGGCGGGTTCTATATCGGGCGGGGTCTGTGGCGGGCGGGGTCTGTGGCCGGCAGGGTCTGTATCGGGCGGAGTCTGTGGCCGGCGGGGTCTGTGGCCGGCGGGTTCTATATCGGGCGGGGTCTGTGGCGGGCGGGGTCTGGCGGCGGGGTCTGTATCGGGTGGGGACTGTGGCGGGCGGGGTCTGTGTCGGGCGGGGTCTGTGTCGGGCGGGGTCTGTGGCGGGCGGGGTCTGTGGTGGGCGGGGTCTGTGGCGGGCGGGGTCTGTAGCGGGCGGGGTCTGTGGCGGGCGGGGTCTGTAGCGGGCGGGGTTTGTGGCTGGCGGGGTTTGTGGCGGGCGGGGTCTGTATCGGGCGGGGTCTGTCGCGGGCGGGGTCTGTATCGGGCGGGGTCTGTATCGGGCGGGGTCTGTGGCGGGCGGGGTCTGTAGTCGGGCGGGTCTGTATCGGGCGGGGTCTGTGCGGGCAGGGTCTGTATCGGGTGGGTCTGTGCGGGCGGGGTCTGTATCGGGCGGGGTTTGTGGCGGGCGGGGTCTGTATCGGGCGGGGTCTGTATCGGGCGGGGTCTGTGGTGGGCGGGTCTGTATCGGGCGGGGTCTGTGGCGGGCGGGGTCTGTATCGGGCGGGGTCTGTATCGGGCGGGGTTTGTAGCGGGCGGGGTCTGTATCGGGCGGGGTCTGTAACGGGCGGGGTTTGTGGCGGGCGGGGTCTGTATCGGGCGGGGTCTGTATCGGGCGGGGTCTGTATCGGGCGGGGGCTGTGGCGGGCGGGTCTGTGGCGGGTGGGGTCTGTATCGGGCGGGGTCTGTATCGGGCGGGGTCTGTGGCGGGCGGGTTCTGTATCGGGCGGGGTCTGTATCGGGCGGGGTCTGTGGCCGGTGGGGTCTGTGGCGGGCGGGGTCTGTATCGGGCGGGGTCTGTATCGGGCGGGTCTGTATCGGGCGGAGTCTGTGGCGGGCGGGGTCTGTATCGGGCGGGGTCTGTGGCGGGCGGGGTCTGTGGCGGGCGGGGTCTGTATCGGGCGGGGTCTGTATCGGGCGGGGACTGTATCGGGCGGGGTCTGTGGTGGGCGGGGTCTGTGGCGGGCGGGGTCTGTATCGGGCGGGGTCTGTGGCGGGCCGGGTCTGTAACGGGCGGGTATGTATCGGGCGGGGTCTGTGGCGGGCGGGGTCTGTGGCGGGCGGGGTCTGTGGCGGGCGGGGTCTGTATCGGGCGGGGTCTGTATCGGGCGGGGTCTGTGGCGGGCGGGGTCTGTGGCGGGCGGGGTCTGTATCGGGCGGGGTCTGAGGCGGGCGGGGTCTGTATCGGGCGGGGTCTGTGGCGGGCGGGGTCTGTGTCGGGCGGGGTCTGTGTCGGACGGGGTCTGTTGTGGGCGGGGTCTGTGTCGGGCGGGGTCTGTGGCGGGCGGGGTCTGTGGCAGGCGGGGTCTGTGGCGGGCGGGGTTTGTGGCGGGAGGGGTTTGTGGCGGGCGGGGTCTGTGGCGGGCGGGGTCTGTGGCGGGCGGGGTCTGTATCTGGCGGGGTCTGTATCGGGCGGGGTCTGCGCCGGCGGGGTGTATCGGGCGGGCTCTGTGGCGGGCGGGGTCTGTGGCGGGCGGGGTCTGTATCGGGCGGGGTCTGTGGCCGGTGGGTCTGTGGTGGGCGGGGTCTGTGGCCGGTGGGGTCTGCGGCAGGCGGGGTCTCTATCGGGCGGGCGTCTGTATCGGGCGGGGTCTGTGGCGGGCGGGGTCTGTATCGGGCGGGGTCTGTATCGGGCGGGGTCTGTATCGGGCGGGGTCTGTGGCGGGCGGGGTCTGTGGCGGGCGGGGTCTGTGGCGGCCGGTGTCTGTATCGGGCGGGGTCTGTATCGGGCGGGGTTTGTGGCGGGCGGGGTTTGTGGCGGGCGGGGTCTGTGTTGGGCGGGGTCTGTGTCGGGCGGGGTTTGTGGCGGGCGAGGTCTGTGGCGGGCGGGGTTTGTGGCGGGCGGGGTCTGTGGCGGGCGGGGTTTGTGTTGGGCGGGGTCTGTATCGGGCGGAGTCTGTATCGGGCGGGGTCTGTGGCGGGCGGGGTCTGTGGCGGGCGGGGTCTGTATCGGGCGAGGTCTGTGGCGGGCGGGTCTGTATCGGGCTGGGTCTGTATCAGGCGGGGTCTGTGGCGGGCGGGGTCTGTGGCGGGCGGGGTCTGTGGCGGGCTGGTCTGTATCGGGCGGGGTTTGTGTTGGGTGGGTCTGTGGTGGGCGGGTTTGTATCGGGTGGGTCTGTGGTGGGCGGGGTCTGTATCGGGCGGGGTTTGTGTCAAGTGGGTCTGTATCGGGTGGGTCTGTGGTGGGCGGGGTCTGTATCGGGTGGGGACTGTGGCGGGCGGGGTCTGTGTCGGGCGGGGTCTGTGGCGGGCGGGGTCTGTGGCGGGCGGGGTCAGTGGCGGGCGGCGTCTGTATCGGGCGGGGTCTGTATCGGGCGGGGTTTGTGGCGGGCGGGGTTTGTGGCGGGCGGGGTCTGTATCGGGCGGGGTCTGTAACGGGCGGGGTTTGTGGCGGGCGGGGTCTGTATCGGGCGGGGTCTGTATCGGGCGGGGTCTGTATCGGGCGGGGGCTGTGGCGGGCGGGTCTGTGGCGGGTGGGGTCTGTATCGGGCGGGGTCTGTATCGGGCGGGGTCTGTGGCGGGCGGGTTCTGTATCGGGCGGGGTCTGTATCGGGCGGGGTCTGTGGCCGGTGGGGTCTGTGGCGGGCGGGGTCTGTATCGGGCGGGGTCTGTATCGGGCGGGTCTGTATCGGGCGGAGTCTGTGGCGGGCGGGGTCTGTATCGGGCGGGGTCTGTGGCGGGCGGGGTCTGTGGCGGGCGGGGTCTGTATCGGGCGGGGTCTGTATCGGGCGGGGACTGTATCGGGCGGGGTCTGTGGTGGGCGGGGTCTGTGGCGGGCGGGGTCTGTATCGGGCGGGGTCTGTGGCGGGCCGGGTCTGTAACGGGCGGGGTATGTATCAGGCGGGGTCTGTGGCGGGCGGGGTCTGTGGCGGGCGGGGTCTGTGGCGGGCGGGGTCTGTATCGGGCGGGGTCTGTATCGGGCGGGGTCTGTGGCGGGCGGGGTCTGTGGCGGGCGGGGTCTGTATCGGGCGGGGTCTGAGGCGGGCGGGGTCTGTATCGGGCGGGGTCTGTGGCGGGCGGGGTCTGTGTCGGGCGGGGTCTGTGTCGGACGGGGTCTGTTGTGGGCGGGGTCTGTGTCGGGCGGGGTCTGTGGCGGGCGGGGTCTGTGGCAGGCGGGGTCTGTGGCGGGCGGGGTTTGTGGCGGGAGGGGTTTGTGGCGGGCGGGGTCTGTGGCGGGCGGGGTCTGTGGCGGGCGGGGTCTGTATCTGGCGGGGTCTGTATCGGGCGGGGTCTGCGCCGGCGGGGTGTATCGGGCGGGCTCTGTGGCGGGCGGGGTCTGTGGCGGGCGGGGTCTGTATCGGGCGGGGTCTGTGGCCGGTGGGTCTGTGGTGGGCGGGGTCTGTGGCCGGTGGGGTCTGCGGCAGGCGGGGTCTCTATCGGGCGGGCGTCTGTATCGGGCGGGGTCTGTGGCGGGCGGGGTCTGTATCGGGCGGGGTCTGTATCGGGCGGGGTCTGTATCGGGCGGGGGTCTGTGGCGGGCGGGGTCTGTGGCGGGCGGGGTCTGTGGCGGCCGGTGTCTGTATCGGGCGGGGTCTGTATCGGGCGGGGTTTGTGGCGGGCGGGGTTTGTGGCGGGCGGGGTCTGTGTTGGGCGGGGTCTGTGTCGGGCGGGGTTTGTGGCGGGCGAGGTCTGTGGCGGGCGGGGTTTGTGGCGGGCGGGGTCTGTGGCGGGCGGGGTTTGTGTTGGGCGGGGTCTGTATCGGGCGGAGTCTGTATCGGGCGGGGTCTGTGGCGGGCGGGGTCTGTGGCGGGCGGGGTCTGTATCGGGCGAGGTCTGTGGCGGGCGGGTCTGTATCGGGCTGGGTCTGTATCAGGCGGGGTCTGTGGCGGGCGGGGTCTGTGGCGGGCGGGGTCTGTGGCGGGCTGGTCTGTATCGGGCGGGGTTTGTGTTGGGTGGGTCTGTGGTGGGCGGGTTTGTATCGGGTGGGTCTGTGGTGGGCGGGGTCTGTATCGGGCGGGGTTTGTGTCAAGTGGGTCTGTATCGGGTGGGTCTGTGGTGGGCGGGGTCTGTATCGGGTGGGGACTGTGGCGGGCGGGGTCTGTGTCGGGCGGGGTCTGTGGCGGGCGGGGTCTGTGGCGGGCGGGGTCAGTGGCGGGCGGCGTCTGTATCGGGCGGGGTCTGTATCGGGCGGGGTTTGTGGCGGGCGGGGTTTGTGGCGGGCGGGGTCTGTGGTGGGCGGGGTCTGTATCGGGTGGGGTTTGTGGCGGGCGGGGTCTGTATCGGGCGGGGTCTGTATCGGGCGGGGTCTGTGGCGGGCGGGGTCTGTATCGGGCGGGTCTGGCGGGCGGGGTCTGTATCGGGCAGGTCTGTGTCGGGCGGGGTCTGTGGCGGGCGGGGTCTGTATCGGGCGGGGTCTGTATCGGGTGGGGTCTGTATCGGGCGGGGTTTGTGGTGGGCGGGGTCTGTGGCGGGCGGGTCTGTATCGGGCGGGGTCTGTGGCGGGCGGGGTCTGTATCGGGTGGGGTCTGTATCGGGCGGGGTTTGTAGCGGGCGGGGTCTGTATCGGGCGGGGTCTGTAACGGGCTGGGTCTGTGGTGGGCGGGGTCTGTGGCGGACGGGGTCTGTGGCGGGCGGGGTCTGTATCGGGCGGGGTCTGTGGCGGGCCGGGTCTGTGTCGGGCGGGGTCTGTGTCGGGCGGGGTCTGTGGCGGGCGGGGTCTGTGGCGGGCGGGGTCTGTGGCGGGCGGGGTCTGTGGCGGCCGGTGTCTGTGGCGGGCGGGGTCTGTATCGGGCGGGGTCTGTGGCGGGCGGGGTCTGTATCGGGCGGGGTCTGTATCGGGCGGGGTCTGTGGCGGGCGGGGTCTGTATCGGGCGGGGTCTGTGGCGGGCGGGGTCTGTATCGGGCGGGGTTTGTGGCGGGCGGGGTTTGTGGCGGGCGGGGTCTGTGTCGGGCGGGGTCTGTGGTGGGCGGGGTCTGTATCGGGCGGGGTTTGTGGCGGGCGAGGTCTGTGGCGGGGCGGGGTTTGTGGCGGGCGGGGTCTGTGGCGGGCGGGGTTTGTGTTGGGCGGGGTCTGTATCGGGCGGAGTCTGTATCGGGCGGGGTCTGTATCGGGCGGGGTCTGTGGCGGGCGGGGTCTGTGGCGGGCGGGGTCTGTGGCGGGCGGGGTCTGTGGCGGGCGGGGTTTGTGTTGGGCGGGGTCTGTATCGGGCGGAGTCTGTATCGGGCGGGGTCTGTATCGGGCGGGGTCTGTGGCGGGCGGGGGCTGTGGCGGGCGGGGTCTGTGGCGGGCGGGTCTGTATCGGGCGGGGTCTGTATCGGGCGGGGTCTGTGGCGGGCCGGGTCTGTGTCGGGCGGGGTCTGTGTCGGGCGGGGTCTGTGTCGGGCGGGGTCTGTGGCGGGCGGGGTCTGTGGCGGGCGGGGTCTGTGGCGGCCGGTGTCTGTGGCGGGCGGGGTCTGTATCGGGCGGGGTCTGTGGCGGGCGGGGTCTGTATCGGGCGGGGTCTGTATCGGGCGGGGTCTGTGGCGGGCGGGGTCTGTATCGGGCGGGGTCTGTGGCGGGCGGGGTCTGTATCGGGCGGGGTTTGTGGCGGGCGGGGTTTGTGGCGGGCGGGGTCTGTGTCGGGCGGGGTCTGTGGTGGGCGGGGTCTGTATCGGGCGGGGTTTGTGGCGGGCGAGGTCTGTGGCGGGCGGGGTCTGTGGCGGGCGGGGTCTGTGGCGGGCGGGGTTTGTGTTGGGCGGGGTCTGTATCGGGCGGAGTCTGTATCGGGCGGGGTCTGTATCGGGCGGGGTCTGTGGCGGGCGGGGTCTGTGGCGGGCGGGGTCTGTGGCGGGCGGGTCTGTATCGGGCGGGGTCTGTGGCGGGCGGGGTCTGTATCGAGCGAGGTCTGTGGCGGGCGGGTCTGTATCGGGCGGGGTCTGTGGCGGGCGGGGTCTGTGGCGGGCGGGGTCTGTGGCGGGCGGGGTCTGTATCGGGCGAGGTCTGTGGCGGGCGGGTCTGTATCGGGCTGGGTCTGTATCGGGCGGGGTCTGTGGCGGGCGGGGTCTGTGGCGGGCGGGGTCTGTGGCGGGCTGGTCTGTATCGGGCGGGGTCTGTATCGGGCGGAGTCTGTATCGGGCGGAGTCTGTATCGGGCGGAGTCTGTATCGGGCGGGGTCTGTGGCGGGCGGGGTCTGTGGCGGGCGGGTCTGTATCGGGCGGGGTCTGTGGCGGGCGGGGTCTGTATCGAGCGAGGTCTGTGGCGGGCGGGTCTGTATCGGGCGGGGTCTGTGGCGGGCGGGGTCTGTGGCGGGCGGGGTCTGTGGCGGGCGGGGTCTGTATCGGGCGAGGTCTGTGGCGGGCGGGTCTGTATCGGGCTGGGTCTGTATCGGGCGGGGTCTGTGGCGGGCGGGGTCTGTGGCGGGCTGGTCTGTATCGGGCGGGGTTTGTGTCGGGTGGGTCTGTGGTGGGCGGGTTTGTATCGGGTGGGTCTGTGGTGGGCGGGGTCTGTATCGGGCGGGGTTTGTGTCAAGTGGGTCTGTATCGGGTGGGTCTGTGGTGGGCGGGGTCTGTATCGAGTGGGGACTGTGGCGGGCGGGGTCTGTGTCGGGCGGGGTCTGTATCGGGCGGGGTCTGTGGCGGGCGGGGTCTGTGGCGGGCGGGGTCTGTGGCGGGCGGCGTCTGTGTCGGGCGGGGTCTGTGTCGGGCGGGGTTTGTGGCGGGCGGGGTCTGTGGTGGGCGGGGTCTGTGGCGGGCGGGGTCTGTATCGGGTCGGGTTTGTGGCGGGCGGGGTCTGTATCGGGCGGGGTCTGTGGCGGGCGGGGTCTGTATCGGGCGGGGTCTGTATCGGGCGGGTCTGGCGGGCGGGGTCTGTATCGGGCAGGTCTGTGGCGGGCGGGGTCTGTGGCGGGCGGGGTCTGTATCGGGCGGGGTCTGTGGCGGGCGGGGTCTGTATCGGGCGGGGTCTGTATCGGGCGGGGTCTGTATCGGGCGGGGTTTGTGGTGGGCAGGGTCTGTGGCGGGCGGGTCTGTATCGGGCGGGGTTTGTAGCGGGCGGGATCTGTATCGGGCGGGGTCTGTAACGGGTGGGGTCTGTGGTGGGCGGGGTCTGTGGCGGGGCGGGGTCTGTGGCGGGCGGGGTCTGTATCGGGCCGGGTCTGTATCGGGCGGGGTCTGTGTCGGGCGGGGTCTGTGGCGGGCGGGGTCTGTATCGGGCGGGGTCTGTGGCGGGCGGGGTCTGTGGCGGGCGGGGTCTGTGGCGGGCGGGGTCTGTGGCGGGCGGGGTCTGTGGCGGGCGGGGTCTGTGGCTGGAGGGGTCTGTATCAGGTGGGGTCTGTGGCAGGCGGGGTGTGTATCGGGCGGTGTCTGTGGCGGGCGGGGTCTGTGGCGGGCGGGGGTCTGTGGCCAGCGTGGTCTGTGGCGGGCGGGGTCTGTGGTGGGCGGGGGCTGTGGCGGGCGGGGGCTGTGGTGGGCGGGGTTTGTGGTGGGCGGGGGCTGTGGCGGGCCATTTTCTAGTGTGTACATTGTTTTCCTTAAATTATCTCATATACAGTTCTAACATTTGTGCTTTAATGAGTTTCCTGTTTCAAAAATTTACCTTCCAGGCCCTGAAATGTCTAACTGTCATTGTTCTTTCCCCAATTTCCTATCACTTGGAAAGGGGGCGGGAGAGGAAGAACGTGAGTGGGGTGCGGGGGACAGGCTTACAAAAAGCAAGTTTTGGCGCATTCTTTAAATGTCAGCCCTGTTATTAATCATTTCTAGATCTTACCTCAGATAAAAATCTCAAAGAACATGATATATATTGTTTTAGAGTTTTAATACAAAAAAGAAATTCAGTGACCTCACACTGCTACTGGCTTTTCCATTAGAGACACACTGAGGAGTGACCCGGGACTCAGTGGGTAGCACTCTTGCCTCGGAGTCAGACGATTGTGGGTTCAAGTCCCATGCCAGAGACAGAGTAGTGAGGGAGGGCTGCACCGTCGGAGGTGCCGACTTTCGAATGAGACGTTAAACCAAGGCCCTGTCTGCCCTCTCAGGTGGATGTAAAAGATCCCATGACACTATTCACTATGTGTTAGGGGACCAAGAGCCAATGGCCAGAAATTCGGCTGTTGTCGGGTGAGTATGCGCTGTGTACTCACCCGTAAGGCCGCCTGAAGTGCCGGTTTCATGCATGCAACTATTCTGTCACCAGCTTGCTCTGATGCGCCCGTCTGTCCGTCCCCCACTTGCGCATCCTCCTCGACTCCCACGATCTCTAGGGCCGCCTCCTCTGTGCTGGTGAGCTGGGCTATTGAGGGTGGCCCTCCTCCTGTCTTCGCCCTTTCCCTCTTATTGTGGGCTCTCTTTTCCTGCAATGAGGGACACAAGTGGAGTTTGAGTGAGAATGAAGGAGTGAGTGTAGAGAATCCATAGCATAGATGCTTAGAAGGACACAAAGATGGAGTGAGGTCCCAAGACCAAGGGCCCTCCCTGTGTGTTGTAAGTTGTTGTCATAGCATAACAGTGATAGGGAGTGCGAGGGCTGCATAGTCGAATAGTTAAGTGATTGTGAACATACAGAGAGAGGGAATGGTTAAGGGTGCAGGGATGTAAGGGTCAAGTGGGCTGTGGAGGAGGAGGTTAACAATAAAGAGTGCTGGTGATGAGAGGCGATGGGGAGCAGATTGAGGGTCATGGTAATGTAATACTCACTTTTCCTGTGCGGAGAAGGTCATGAAACCTCTTTCTGCACTGCAGCCAGGTTCTGCTGCACATTGAGATGGCACTGACCTCCTGTGCCACTTGCAGCCACACAGCTTTAGT
Source organism: Squalus acanthias (assembly GCA_030390025.1). NCBI lineage: Eukaryota > Metazoa > Chordata > Chondrichthyes > Squaliformes > Squalidae > Squalus > Squalus acanthias. The sequence continues at coordinate 63,056,554 of CM059430.1, forward strand.
CTGCTGGGGAGGTTTTTTCCTCCCAGATGAAGGAAACAGCACTTCCTTCTGAGCTCTTGCTCCCTCCACCAGAGCTTGGAGGGAGTCCTCATCAAAGTGGCGTGCGCACTTGGGCCTTGAGCTTGCCATGTTTGCACCACTAATCCCTCAGAAGTCTCAGCAAAAAAGTTGTAAGGCAGAAAATGAACCAAGGCTGCCTGCAGGCCTTAACTGCAGCTGCATAGATGACGTCATCAGAGGCGAGTTTCAGGACCAAAAAACTCATTGGGCCAGGGGTTCCCACATGCTGGAAATCAAGTGCCCAATTAGGGCAAAATCGCTAAATTATCCCGCCTGACATCGGAGGCGGGAGCGGGAACCGCCGACCACCTGACCCGCCCCCAATGACAAAATCCAGCCCAAAATGTTCACACATGAAGAACGGTCACTGGGGCAAGGTGCAGGTGCCTGTGGAAGTGTGCCCAGCACTGCCTTTGGGAGTGATTGAGTAGAATGGGCCTATATTCTCTGTAGTTTAGAAAAATGAGAGGTGATCAAAATTCTTGGAGGGCTTGTTTGGGTAGATGTTGTTTCCCCTTGGCTGGAGTGTCTAGAACTAAGGGTTATAGTCTCAGGATAAGGGCTCGGCCATTTAGGATTAAGATGAGAAATTTCTTCACTCAGAGGGTTGTGAACCTTTGGAATTGTCTACCCCAGAGGGCTGTGGATGTTCAGTCGATGAGTATATTCAAGACTGAGATCGATAGATTCTTGGGCACCAAGTGAATCAAGGGATATGGGGATCGGGCGGGAAAGTGGAGATGATTTAGAACTTCAGCCATGATCTTATTGAATGGCGGAGCAGGCTCGAGGGGCCATCTGGCCTACTCCTTCTCCTATTTCTTCGGAAGGTGTAATGGAAGAAAGCGGAAGGGGAAAAAAAAAACGGTACTTATACCACAGGAGCAGTGAGTGAACAAGATCCCATTCGATCTATTTTGATTCTCAAAAGTTTCTTCATGCACAGCGTGGACCAGGAGTATTTTCCTACGTTCCACTTAGTACCAAGAATGAACTCAGAAAATGTTCCAAAAATAAACATTTCAAGAGTTTGTGCCAATCTATGTTATAAATCCAGTACTTCAGGAAGGAACTCAAACAGGGAAAGCGTCGCTGTTAACAGCGATTAGCAGAAGCGCAACAGGTCTTTACGGATAATATATACACTTGTATTTCTGTAATACAGTCCCCAGCGCTTATAGCAGGCGTGCTCGTGCGAACTCGATCTGCCCTCTATAGGCGCCATCTGGTATAACAGCCATTTTGTAAGCAGCTAAAAGAAAAGAAAGACTTGCATTTATATAGCGTCTTTCACGACCACCGGACGTCCCAAAGCGCTTCACAGCGAATGAAGTACTGTTTGAAGCACAGTCGCTGCTGTAATGTGGGAAACGCGGCAGACAATTTGCACACAGCAAGCTCCCACAAACAGCAATGTGATAATGAGCAGATAATCAGCCGATTTTATGGGACATTTTTATACAACAGAATATATTTCCCGGCAACCCTGTGGATTCACAGTTTATCTGCACAAACTAAACAAGTTCTAAAACGTTCACCAAGCTACAGACTTTTAGTGGGAAAGCCAACAACGCTAATGGTGATGGCCAGCGATTGATAACAACTGTCAACAAATTTACCAGGAAGGGAGAGAGAACTGGGAGACGAAGCTCGTCGTTTCGATACATATTCTGCAGCAGTCACAATGAAGTCCTGCAACGGGTCGGAAAGTCTCAGATTTACCTGCAAGCAAAACGTACCCTGCTATCATCACACCGAACTGAATGTATTTAAGCAGGAGACAGATAGATTTCTAGATACAAAAGGCATCAAGGGGTATGGGGAGAGCGCGGGAATATGGTATTGAGATAGAGGATCAGCCATGATCATATTGAATGGCGGAGCAGGCTCGAAGGGCTGAATGGCCGACTCCTGCTACTATTTTTCTATATTTCTAACCATCTGCTTCAAGGAAGACTTTCATAAAACTTGTGAATAGGGTGACTAGAAAAGAAAGCAATTTGCCAGAGGAGGTTGGGAGCACCCATAACCTGCAGTGGTGACATCAATCGTTGGCCTACACTGGCCTCCTGCTGTTTCTACCCGAAATACACGGAGCATTAAAGGCACTATAACCGGCAACTTTGAAATTGGCGTTAATGCAAATGGTACATGGTTTTCCCTTTTTGGCCGATATAAGTGACGGCCCGTTTTAAACGTGGACATTTTAAGTGGTGGGGACTGAACTACCAGACCTTCCATGATGTTGCTCCCGGGTAGTCTCAGGTCTGGACCACCGTTGGGATGTTTAGCTGCGAATCTCGCCTGTGCCATTGAGGCCACTGCTCTGAATAGGTAAATCGAGGTCATTGCTGTGGCCAATCAGAGGGCAGTTGTAACTGCTTGTAAATTTCAGGCTCCAGGTCAGTAACTGGCTTTCTTTCTTTTTTTCCTTAAGATTGCTTTAATTCTATAACAAAGTTGGTGATACCTGCTGTGTAAAAAACACACAACAGACGCAAAACGTCTATGTATAGATTTGAGGATCTCCCATGATGTTGGTCACAACGGGGTTATGGGGGGGGTATAGGGAGGAGGGCAGTTCAGGGATGGGGAAATGGGGAAGAGTGCACTTTTCTATTGAAAGGATTTGGAAAGGAGTTTGTAGGAGATCTGCACAGACACGGCGACACAATTGGGTCTTGGAAAATAAATAACTAGGCGGGTAATTTTCACCTTCACCGCAGGGCCCGATGATTCACCTTCAACTGGTGGGGCTGGTCACCCACCTTTATAGAACCTGTCCAATTTTCATTACGATTGATTTCAGTGGAACTGCGGGTGGTTTCTATATCGGGCGGTTTCTATATCGGGCGGTTTCTATGACGGGCAGGTTCTCTGGCGGGCGGGTTCTCTGGCGGGCGGGGTCCGTGGCGGGCGGGGTCCGTGGCGGGCGGGGTCCGTGGCGGGCGGGTTCTATATCGGGCGGGGTCTGTGGCGGGCGGGGTCTGTGGCCGGCGGGGTCTGTATCGGGCGGGGTCTGTGGCCGGCGGGGTCTGTGGCCGGCGGGTTCTATATCGGGCGGGGTCTGTGGCGGGCGGGGTCTGGTGGGCGGGGTCTGTATCGGGTGGGGACTGTGGCGGGCGGGGTCTGTGTCGGGCGGGTTCTATATCGGGCGGGGTCTGTGGCGGGCGGGGTCTGTGGCCGGCAGGGTCTGTATCGGGCGGGGTCTGTGGCCGGCGGGGTCTGTGGCCGGCGGATTCTATATCGGGCGGGGTCTGTGGCGGGCGGGATCTGGCGGGCGGGGTCTGTGTCGGGTGGGGACTGTGGCGGGCGGGGTCTGTGTCGGGCGGGGTCTGTATCGGGCGGGGTCTGTGGCGGGCGGGGTCTGTGGTGGGCGGGGTCTGTGGCGGGCGGCGTCTGTATCGGGCGGGGTCTGTATCGGGCGGGGTTTGTGGCGGGCGGGGTTTGTGGCGGGCGGGGTCTGTGGTGGGCGGGGTCTGTATCGGGCGGGGTCTGTGGCGGGCGGGGTCTGTATCGGGCGGGGTCTGTATCGGGTGGGGTCTGTGTCCGGCGGGGTCTGTATCGGGCGGGTCTGGCGGGCGGGGTCTGTATCGGGCGGGGTCTGTATCGGGCGGGGTCTGTGGTGGGCGGGTCTGTATCGGGCGGGGTCTGTGGCGGGCGGGGTCTGTATCGGGCGGGGTCTGTATCGGGCGGGGTTTGTAGCGGGCGGGGTCTGTATCGGGCGGGGTCTGTAACGGGCGGGGTTTGTGGCGGGCGGGGTCTGTATCGGGCGGGGTCTGTATCGGGCGGGGTCTGTATCGGGCGGGGGCTGTGGCGGGCGGGTCTGTGGCGGGTGGGGTCTGTATCGGGCGGGGTCTGTATCGGGCGGGGTCTGTGGCGGGCGGGTTCTGTATCGGGCGGGGTCTGTATCGGGCGGGGTCTGTGGCCGGTGGGGTCTGTGGCGGGCGGGGTCTGTATCGGGCGGGGTCTGTATCGGGCGGGTCTGTATCGGGCGGAGTCTGTGGCGGGCGGGGTCTGTATCGGGCGGGGTCTGTGGCGGGCGGGGTCTGTGGCGGGCCGGGTCTGTAACGGGCGGGGTATGTATCGGGCGGGGTCTGTGGCGGGCGGGGTCTGTGGCGGGCGGGGTCTGTGGCGGGCGGGGTCTGTATCGGGCGGGGTCTGTATCGGGCGGGGTCTGTGGCGGGCGGGGTCTGTGGCGGGCGGGGTCTGTATCGGGCGGGGTCTGAGGCGGGCGGGGTCTGTATCGGGCGGGGTCTGTGGCGGGCGGGGTCTGTGTCGGGCGGGGTCTGTGTCGGACGGGGTCTGTTGTGGGCGGGGTCTGTGTCGGGCGGGGTCTGTGGCGGGCGGGGTCTGTGGCAGGCGGGGTCTGTGGCGGGCGGGGTTTGTGGCGGGAGGGGTTTGTGGCGGGCGGGGTCTGTGGCGGGCGGGGTCTGTGGCGGGCGGGGTCTGTATCTGGCGGGGTCTGTATCGGGCGGGGTCTGCGCCGGCGGGGTGTATCGGGCGGGCTCTGTGGCGGGCGGGGTCTGTGGCGGGCGGGGTCTGTATCGGGCGGGGTCTGTGGCCGGTGGGTCTGTGGTGGGCGGGGTCTGTGGCCGGTGGGGTCTGCGGCAGGCGGGGTCTCTATCGGGCGGCGTCTGTATCGGGCGGGGTCTGTGGCGGGCGGGGTCTGTATCGGGCGGGGTCTGTATCGGGCGGGGTCTGTATCGGGCGGGGTCTGTGGCGGGCGGGGTCTGTGGCGGGCGGGGTCTGTGGCGGCCGGTGTCTGTATCGGGCGGGGTCTGTATCGGGCGGGGTTTGTGGCGGGCGGGGTTTGTGGCGGGCGGGGTCTGTGTTGGGCGGGGTCTGTGTCGGGCGGGGTTTGTGGCGGGCGAGGTCTGTGGCGGGCGGGGTTTGTGGCGGGCGGGGTCTGTGGCGGGCGGGGTTTGTGTTGGGCGGGGTCTGTATCGGGCGGAGTCTGTATCGGGCGGGGTCTGTGGCGGGCGGGGTCTGTGGCGGGCGGGGTCTGTATCGGGCGAGGTCTGTGGCGGGCGGGTCTGTATCGGGCTGGGTCTGTATCAGGCGGGGTCTGTGGCGGGCGGGGTCTGTGGCGGGCGGGGTCTGTGGCGGGCTGGTCTGTATCGGGCGGGGTTTGTGTTGGGTGGGTCTGTGGTGGGCGGGTTTGTATCGGGTGGGTCTGTGGTGGGCGGGGTCTGTATCGGGCGGGGTTTGTGTCAAGTGGGTCTGTATCGGGTGGGTCTGTGGTGGGCGGGGTCTGTATCGGGTGGGGACTGTGGCGGGCGGGGTCTGTGTCGGGCGGGGTCTGTGGCGGGCGGGGTCTGTGGCGGGCGGGGTCAGTGGCGGGCGGCGTCTGTATCGGGCGGGGTCTGTATCGGGCGGGGTTTGTGGCGGGCGGGGTTTGTGGCGGGCGGGGTCTGTGGTGGGCGGGGTCTGTATCGGGTGGGGTTTGTGGCGGGCGGGGTCTGTATCGGGCGGGGTCTGTATCGGGCGGGGTCTGTGGCGGGCGGGGTCTGTATCGGGCGGGTCTGGCGGGCGGGGTCTGTATCGGGCAGGTCTGTGTCGGGCGGGGTCTGTGGCGGGCGGGGTCTGTATCGGGCGGGGTCTGTATCGGGTGGGGTCTGTATCGGGCGGGGTTTGTGGTGGGCGGGGTCTGTGGCGGGCGGGTCTGTATCGGGCGGGGTCTGTGGCGGGCGGGGTCTGTATCGGGTGGGGTCTGTATCGGGCGGGGTTTGTAGCGGGCGGGGTCTGTATCGGGCGGGGTCTGTAACGGGCTGGGTCTGTGGTGGGCGGGGTCTGTGGCGGACGGGGTCTGTGGCGGGCGGGGTCTGTATCGGGCGGGGTCTGTGGCGGGCCGGGTCTGTGTCGGGCGGGGTCTGTGTCGGGCGGGGTCTGTGGCGGGCGGGGTCTGTGGCGGGCGGGGTCTGTGGCGGGCGGGGTCTGTGGCGGCCGGTGTCTGTGGCGGGCGGGGTCTGTATCGGGCGGGGTCTGTGGCGGGCGGGGTCTGTATCGGGCGGGGTCTGTATCGGGCGGGGTCTGTGGCGGGCGGGGTCTGTATCGGGCGGGGTCTGTGGCGGGCGGGGTCTGTATCGGGCGGGGTTTGTGGCGGGCGGGGTTTGTGGCGGGCGGGGTCTGTGTCGGGCGGGGTCTGTGGTGGGCGGGGTCTGTATCGGGCGGGGTTTGTGGCGGGCGAGGTCTGTGGCGGGCGGGGTTTGTGGCGGGCGGGGTCTGTGGCGGGCGGGGTTTGTGTTGGGCGGGGTCTGTATCGGGCGGAGTCTGTATCGGGCGGGGTCTGTATCGGGCGGGGTCTGTGGCGGGCGGGGTCTGTGGCGGGCGGGGTCTGTGGCGGGCGGGGTCTGTGGCGGGCGGGGTCTGTGGCGGGCGGGTCTGTATCGGGCGGGGTCTGTATCGGGCGGGGTCTGTGGCGGGCCGGGTCTGTGTCGGGCGGGGTCTGTGTCGGGCGGGGTCTGTGTCGGGCGGGGTCTGTGGCGGGCGGGGTCTGTGGCGGGCGGGGTCTGTGGCGGCCGGTGTCTGTGGCGGGCGGGGTCTGTATCGGGCGGGGTCTGTGGCGGGCGGGGTCTGTATCGGGCGGGGTCTGTATCGGGCGGGGTCTGTGGCGGGCGGGGTCTGTATCGGGCGGGGTCTGTGGCGGGCGGGGTCTGTATCGGGCGGGGTTTGTGGCGGGCGGGGTTTGTGGCGGGCGGGGTCTGTGTCGGACGGGGTCTGTGGTGGGCGGGGTCTGTATCGGGCGGGGTTTGTGGCGGGCGAGGTCTGTGGCGGGCGGGGTTTGTGGCGGGCGGGGTCTGTGGCGGGCGGGGTTTGTGTCGGGCGGGGTCTGTATCGGGCGGAGTCTGTATCGGGCGGGGGTCTGTATCGGGCGGGGTCTGTGGCGGGCGGGGTCTGTGGCGGGCGGGGTCTGTGGCGGGCGGGTCTGTATCGGGCGGGGTCTGTGGCGGGCGGGGTCTGTATCGAGCGAGGTCTGTGGCGGGCGGGTCTGTATCGGGCGGGGTCTGTGGCGGGCGGGGTCTGTGGCGGGCGGGGTCTGTGGCGGGCGGGGTCTGTGGCGGGCGGGGTCTGTATCGGGCGAGGTCTGTGGCGGGCGGGTCTGTATCGGGCTGGGTCTGTATCGGGCGGGGTCTGTGGCGGGCGGGGTCTGTGGCGGGCGGGGTCTGTGGCGGGCTGGTCTGTATCGGGCGGGGTCTGTATCGGGCGGAGTCTGTATCGGGCGGAGTCTGTATCGGGCGGGGTCTGTATCGGGCGGGGTCTGTGGCGGGCGGGGTCTGTGGCGGGCGGGTCTGTATCGGGCGGGGTCTGTGGCGGGCGGGGTCTGTATCGAGCGAGGTCTGTGGCGGGCGGGTCTGTATCGGGCGGGGTCTGTGGCGGGCGGGGTCTGTGGCGGGCGGGGTCTGTGGCGGGCGGGGTCTGTATCGGGCGAGGTCTGTGGCGGGCGGGTCTGTATCGGGCTGGGTCTGTATCGGGCGGGGTCTGTGGCGGGCGGGGTCTGTGGCGGGCTGGTCTGTATCGGGCGGGGTTTGTGTCGGGTGGGTCTGTGGTGGGCGGGTTTGTATCGGGTGGGTCTGTGGTGGGCGGGGTCTGTATCGGGCGGGGTTTGTGTCAAGTGGGTCTGTATCGGGTGGGTCTGTGGTGGGCGGGGTCTGTATCGAGTGGGGACTGTGGCGGGCGGGGTCTGTGTCGGGCGGGGTTTGTATCGGGCGGGGTCTGTGGCGGGCGGGGTCTGTGGCGGGCGGGGTCTGTGGCGGGCGGCGTCTGTGTCGGGCGGGGTCTGTGTCGGGCGGGGTTTGTGGCGGGCGGGGTCTGTGGTGGGCGGGGTCTGTGGCGGGCGGGGTCTGTATCGGGTCGGGTTTGTGGCGGGCGGGGTCTGTATCGGGCGGGGTCTGTGGCGGGCGGGGTCTGTATCGGGCGGGGTCTGTATCGGGCGGGTCTGGCGGGCGGGGTCTGTATCGGGCAGGTCTGTGGCGGGCGGGGTCTGTGGCGGGCGGGGTCTGTATCGGGCGGGGTCTGTGGCGGGCGGGGTCTGTATCGGGCGGGGTCTGTATCGGGCGGGGTCTGTATCGGGCGGGGTTTGTGGTGGGCAGGGTCTGTGGCGGGCGGGTCTGTATCGGGCGGGGTTTGTAGCGGGCGGGATCTGTATCGGGCGGGGTCTGTAACGGGTGGGGTCTGTGGTGGGCGGGGTCTGTGGCGGGCGGGGTCTGTGGCGGGCGGGGTCTGTATCGGGCCGGGTCTGTATCGGGCGGGGTCTGTGTCGGGCGGGGTCTGTGGCGGGCGGGGTCTGTATCGGGCGGGGTCTGTGGCGGGCGGGGTCTGTGGCGGGCGGGGTCTGTGGCGGGCGGGGTCTGTGGCGGGCGGGGTCTGTGGCGGGCGGGGTCTGTGGCTGGAGGGGTCTGTATCAGGTGGGGTCTGTGGCAGGCGGGGTGTGTATCGGGCGGGGTCTGTGGCGGGCGGGGTCTGTGGCGGGCGGGGGTCTGTGGCCAGCGGGGTCTGTGGCGGGCGGGGTCTGTGGTGGGCGGGGGCTGTGGTGGGCGGGGTCTGTGGCGGGCCATTTTCTAGTGTGTACATTGTTTTCCTTAAATTATCTCACATACAGTTCTAACATTTGTGCTTTAATGAGTTTCCTGTTTCAAAAATTTACCTTCCAGGCCCTGAAATGTCTAACTGTCATTGTTCTTTCCCCAATTTCCTATCACTTGGAAAGGGGGCGGGAGAGGAAGAACGTGAGTGGGGTGCGGGGGACAGGCTTACAAAAAGCAAGTTTTGGCGCATTCTTTAAATGTCAGCCCTGTTATTAATCATTTCTAGATCTTACCTCAGATAAAAATCTCAAAGAACATGATATATATTGTTTTAGAGTTTTAATACAAAAAAGAAATTCAGTGACCTCACACTGCTACTGGCTTTTCCATTAGAGACACACTGAGGAGTGACCCGGGACTCAGTGGGTAGCACTCTTGCCTCGGAGTCAGACGATTGTGGGTTCAAGTCCCATGCCAGAGACAGAGTAGTGAGGGAGGGCTGCCACGTCGGAGGTGCCGACTTTCGAATGAGACGTTAAACCAAGGCCCTGTCTGCCCTCTCAGGTGGATGTAAAAGATCCCATGACACTATTCACTATGTGTTAGGGGACCAAGAGCCAATGGCCAGAAATTCGGCTGTTGTCGGGTGAGTATGCGCTGTGTACTCACCCGTAAGGCCGCCTGAAGTGTCGGTTTCATGCATGCACTGCGCATGCGCGGGAAACCGGAACTTCCGTTCCCCTGAAGGGAGGGGTTCAGAGGTGAACCGCGTGCGTGGTGGAGGCTGCGCGCACGCAGCGAACTTCAGGTTTTTTTTTCAGGTTTCTCCGGGAAGGTAAGTATGGAGAAGCTGCACTTTTAAAAAGGAGGCGCAAGGCCTGTTTTTAACAAGGTAAGTGGTTAATTAATACAATTTAAACATTTTTTCAACAGGTTTATCTTTTTTAGATACTTTAAAGAAAGGTAAGTTTATTTTTAGCACCGTTAAAAAGTATAACTAATTTTTTCAAAAATTAAAATTTTTGTTTAAAGTAGTTAATTTATGTAACTTAGTTATTTTAAAAATGTGATGTTTTAAAAAAAAATTATTTGAAGTTTAAGTGTGGTTTTGGGGCCGATCTCTATTCATAGATTTGACAGGTCTTCCTGTCAAATCTATGAATGAAAATGCCCTGCTAGGATTGGCTCTCCATGGCCCACGTGATCCCAGGGGATGCTTCGAACTAACTGCGCCCCTGGGATACGCAAGCACTGCGCGCCGGCAGCTGCAGGAGGCCCAGGACCTGAATTCCTCGTGGGCCCGAAGCACAACTGCAGGTGCGGTAGGTAAGTACGCGCGCGATGCTTGCACCCGCAGGAAGCCGGAAAGCCGAATTTCTGGCCCAATATAGGTCAGCTAGCACAGTGGGAATGGGTGAGCGGGATTTGGTATGGGATAGATAACAAGCACCAGAGTTTTGGATAAGCTCAAGTTTTCGGAGGGTGGAGGATGGCATGATGGCCAGGGGAACATTGGAATAGTTGAGTCTGAAGGTAACAAAGACATGGACGAGGGTTTCAGCAGCAGATGGGCTGAGGCAGGGACAGAGACGGGCGATGTTAAGGAGGTGGAAGTCGGTGGTGTTTGTGATGGAGAGGATATGTGGTCGGAAGCACAGCTCAGAATCGAATAAGATGCCATGGTTGCGAACAGTCTGGTTTTACCAGAGACGGTGGCCGGGGAGGGGGATGGAATTGAATCCTGGGTAAGGAGTTTGTGACGGGATTCGAAGACGACGGCTTCAGTCTTCCTGATGTTCAACTGGAGGAATTTGTGGCTCATCCATGACTGGATTTCAGATAAGTAGTCTGACAACGCAGAGGCAGTGGAGAGGTTGAGTGAGGTAGAGATGGGTGTCATCTGCGTACACGTGGAAGCTAACTTTATGCCTTTGAATGATGTTTCCAAGGGGCAGCGTGTAGATGAGGAAGAGGAGGGATCGAAGAATAGATCCTTGGGGAACTCCAGCTGTAAGCAGTAATCCAGAGTTGAAGATGGAGAGGGTGCGGGTTACGATGTATGATAGAAAAAGATAAATCAGAATAGACGGAGCAAGACCATGGAGGGATTCGAAAATAGCGATGAGAAAGTAGGTAAGTAAAATATTATAAAGTTGTCATTAAAGTTAGAAAAGATTAGATTGGATAGATTAGACAAGGAGAGAGAGAGAGAGAGAGAGAGAGAGTGGGGAAGAAGAGAGAAAGGAAAAGGAGGTGGTTAACATTTTCATTTAAAACTGGTTTTGAAGTGTTTATTTTCGTAGTTTAGGGTTAATATATTAGTGATTGTGCCACAGTGTGTGAGCTGAAAACTTAAGAAACTGGCTTGCCCAGGGACATCGTCAGTACGCTGGGACCGTGGGCAGGCTAAGGGTTACATTTGTGATCTGCTGTAACTCTGAGTGAAACATTCGATCCCAGTATGGCAACAGCTGGCGTCGCTGGTGCAGCTGTGCAGACTGCAGCAGGTGGTGTTGAGTGGGCCGTACATGGAATGTGGGACTAACAGCCTTCACAGACTTTTATCAGCGGTGTCAGTGATTTCTTGCCGTGCAAAGTGAATCATACAAGCAGCTGCGGGGAACTTCAGAAAGAAAGGAAAAAAAACAAATTCAGAGCAGAGCACTCTAAAATGGAGGAATCCTTCACTCTAAGCAGATATTCCATCATAATCCTGCTGGAAGGTTTGTTCTAAAGGAGGTTAACCATCAGAGCTTCTATTAAAAATTGGTTACATCAGTGGGATTAACGTTCTTTTCCGAAGGGTTGTTCCTGAAATCCTCTCTCCTTATCCCTCTCTGTAGCTGGTGGTGACTCTGGTCCAGGTACAGTTCCACAGATGCTGGCACCATCTCCAGACTCTCGGTCATAGTGGCCAGTGGAAACCTGGACAGTGAATGCCAGGATAGGAGGCTGTTCTACTGTGAGGACCATCACGGCCAAGCCCGATATTGCCCTCCCCTGCTGTGCACGCTCACTCCTGGCAGCGGCACGGAGTAGTGATCAGGACGAGGGATCCCAACTGATTTTCCCCCCATCAGCCTGAGATTCTGGGGCCAATTGTATAACGCCCACTCCCAACACCCAACTTAATACAGACCAGGCATTAAACTCAGGGCCATCCTGATCTACTGATATAGCTCACTGTCAGCCGTGGCTCAGTGGTTGCACTTTCCCCTCTGAGTTAGAAGATTGTGGGTTCAAGTCCCACTCCAAAGACTTGAGCCCATAATCTAGGCTGACACTCCAGTGCAGTGCTGAGGGAGTGCTGCACTGTCGGAGGTGCCACCTTTCAGATGAGATGTTAAACCGCGGTCCTGTTTGCCCGCTCAGGTGGACGTAAAAGATCCCACGGCACTATTTGAAGAAGAGCTGGGGAGTTATCCCTGGTGTCCTGGCCAATATGTAACACTCAACCAACATCACTAAAACTTATTATACGGTCAGTTACCTCATTGCTGTTTGTGGGAGCTTACTGTGTGCAATTTTGCGGCCACGTTTCCTACATTACAACAGTGACTGCACCTCAACAAACTGCTTCATTGGCTGTAAAGCGCTCTGGGACATCCTGAGGTCATGAAAGGCGCTTTCTTTTCTTTTACCACACCGCATGGTACATTTATCCAATAAGCAAATGGAAGACACTAATAAATATGGATTACATCGAGTTACAACATGGAAACAGGCCATTCGGCCCAACCAGTCCGTGTTGGTGTTTATCCCCCATATGAGCAGTTGTCCTAATCCCATGTGTCCAACCTGTTTCCATATCCCTTTATTTCCTTTCCTTCAACCAGCTATTCTTAAATGTTCAGCTGAGGGATACATGTCCTCACCATGTCCTGCACATTCGCGGCATCGGAACTGCATAGAAACTTTTTTCAGTGAGAAAACTCCTGGTGGGGAAGCCTCTTCCGACATTTCTGTGCCATTAAACAGTCCCATTTCCCCCCCCCACCCACTGCCGCAGTTTTCCCGCGCTCCCAGTGTCGTTCCCCAATGTTCCATTGACTTCAGCATGAGGCTGCCTGTCAGTCGGCGGCCCTGTGGAGAGGAGAGTTTCCTGGACAGAGGCCCCTTGGGGTAAGTTCCACCTGTTTCAAAGAGGCCCAGCTGCTGTCAGGTTCAGCTGGTGAAGACGGAAGTGACAGGTTCCTGACAGGGCACAGCCTGCATATCTTCAACATAGATTCCATAGAATCATAGCACCCATCGTGTCTGTGCCTACTCTTTGAAAGAGCGATCCAATTCGTCCCGCTCTCCTGCTCTTTCCCCAGAGCCCTGCAAATGTTCCCTTTTCAAGTATTTATCCAATTCCCTTCTGAAAGTTACTATTGACTCTGCTTCCACCGCCCTTTCAGGCAGTGTATTCCAGATCACAACAACGCACTGTGTAAAAAAAACTCTCATTTCCCCTTTGGTTCTTTTGTCAATTATCTTAAATCTGTGTCCTCTGGTTACCGACCTTCCTGCCAGTGGAAACAGTTTCTCCTTATTTACTCTTTAAAAAAAAACATAATTTTGAATGCCTCTATTAAATCTCCCCTTAACCTCTGCTCTAAGGAGAACAATCCCAGCCTCTATGAAGATACAAAACATTTTGAAATTGATTTTTTTTATTTGCCTTCTACCTACAGACTCGTGCATTTGCCTCTCGGACTGTTGTGCGCTCTCGGAGGGTCCGAGCACTGGCAGATTTTCAGACCCCACATTCCCCATCCCTCATCAGTGGTCCGCAGGAGGAGCTATGGCATTCCCCATGGGAACACATTCCTGTGCTACTTCTAGGTGGCACCTGGGGGCCTGGATTAGAGGAGATGGTTGTCTCCTCAAGCTGCACAGAAAGAAAGAAACACTTGCATTTATGTAGCGCCTTTCACAACCTCAGGATGTCCCAAAGCGCTTTACAGCCAATGAGGTACTTTTGAAGTGCGATCACTGTTATGACGTAGGAAACGCGGCAGCCAATTTGTGCACAGCAAGCTCCCACCCACAGCAATGTGATAATGACCAGATAATCTGTTTTAGTGATGTTGGTTGAGGGACAAATATTGGCCAGGACACCGGGAAGAACTCCCCTGCTCTTCTTCAAATAGTGCCGTTGGATCTTTTATGTTCACCCGAGAGGGCAGACAGGGCCTCAATTTAACATCTCATCTGAAAGATGGCACCTCCGACAGTGCAGCACTCCCTCAGCACTGCACTGGAGTGTCAGCTTAGATTATATGCTCGAGTCTCGAGAGTGGGCCTTGAACCGGTGATTTTCTGACTCGGAGGCGAGAGTGCTACTACTGAACCATAGCAGGGCCTTCATCCATGGTAGCTGGCTCCTGGTAGCATATCTGGAGGGTAACCCTCGGCAACCTGGCCTCACCGCCCATGTTCCACTGGCACAGCGCTCCGCCGGGGGTGGGGGGGGGGGGTGCGTGGAGAGTGCTGGCATGTGCTACTGTCCTGAGGCATCGGCAGGATCGGGCAGCTGAGACTCTTGGGTGTTTTGATCCTCATCTTCCTCTTCACCACCATCATCTTCCTCCTGCTGAGCTGCCTGCTGCTCTGGTGGATTCGCAGGAAGGGAGGGAAGAGTGGGTGAGCATCACATCGCCCCCTTGGCTGTGGCTGTGTGGTGCTTTAGAAGGATGCCAGGGCGACCGTGCAGGGGCTCAGTCAATAGCGTGGCATCACCAAAATGCTGCCAACCTCACCATTACCATGGTAATACCTATGTGCCTCCCCACAAGCTGTCCTCGAAGGGGGAGACGGGTTCAAAGGTGGTCTGCCCTCTGGTGGGCATTGGGTGCCCATTTCTCCTGCAAGCAGATAAGTAGAAGGATAAGGCTGGCAGCTGTATAGCAAGTAGCATGGGGAGAGGTGAAGTAACCGATGTGGGAGTGTGAGGGGCTGTGCAAGGGAGTTGTGTGTTAAGAGCCGTGTCGCCATAGTGCGGGATAGGGACTTGGAAGCACCCTTAACCAGAGGGCACTATGAAGGGTTAATTGTGGAAGTGTTGCTTTAAGTGGGTGAAGAATGTGTTGGTGCCCGGGTAGGGCAAGAAAGAAGAGGGAGAGGTGTGCAGTACTTCACCTGCCATGCCCAGCGGAGGAGGTCCGACTTCTTGCAGCACTGGGGAGTGAGGAATGTGGCAATGTTAGGACCAGTGCCTCCTGGTGGGACGAGTGATCATTCTGGCTGAGTTGCTGGGACCCCACACCCAGGAGTCTGTTTGTCCTGCCTTCAAAGCCCTTCAGCAACAACGACTTGCATTTATATAGCACCTTTAACGTGGTTAAAAACATCCCAAGGAGCTTCACAGGAGCGTTATCAAACAGAATTTGACATTGAGCCACATAAAGAGATATTAGGACAGGTGACCAAAAGCTTGGTCAAAGCAGTAGGTATTAAGGAGCGCCTTAAAGGAGGAGAGAGGTGGAGAGGTTAAGGGAGGGAATTCCAGAGCTTAGACCAAGGCAGCTGAACGCAGGGCCACCAATGGTGGAGCGATTAAAATCGGGGATGCTCAAGAGGCCAGAATTGGAGTACAGAGATCTCGGAGGGTTGTAGGGCTGGAGGAGGTTACAGCGATAGAGAGGGGTGAGGCCATGGAGGGATTTGAACACAAGGATGAGAATTTTAAAATCGAGGCGTTGCCGGATGGGAGATAATGTAGGTCAGCGAGCACAGGGGTGATGGGCGAACGGGACTTGGTGCGAGTTAGGACACGGGCAGCAGAGTTTTCTCAGGAGGGCTTGAAGGTCTGAAGGAGTGAAGTTGCGCCATGCCCTGCTGCCCTCTGGGCACAGATGGCATTCGAACATTCATAATCCTGTCCAATTGTAATTTAAAAGAATAGTGAGGCACGCAGTGAAGTCATTTCAGAGAGAAATTAAAGAGCCAAGCAATGTTTCTGCCTTACCTTCTTGTCCCCCCGTGGTCAGCTGAATAGCACGGTCTGAACAGTGCACTTAAAATGCTGCACAGAAGTTTCCTGCTGGTTTAGCTGCTTGCACAAGTTTTGTACCAATGAGTATGCAAATAAGCATACCCAGGAAACTTGCTTATATCTCCCTCTAGAGGCCAGTGGTGGATGTAACACTTTTAAAAAAAAACTTAACAGTGGTGTAAAAACACATCAAGGAAATTCTGGGGCACGGTCTCTGCTTCAGCCACTAACGTTGGCCTCACAACCCTCTGTTTCAAAAGGTTTCTCCTGCTCTTTATTCTAAATCTCTTATATTTAATCTTATATCTTTGTCCCCTTGTTCTAGACCCCTCAAATCATTGGAAACAGCCTGTCTTCATCTGCGTCATAATTTTAAACATCTCTTATCAAGTCATCCCATAACCTCCTCAGCTCCTAAGACTGAGCATTCTGGGACAGTTTAGTAACATACACTTCCTCTTTAAGCAGAGCGTTACAATGTGACCGTTGCATCGTTGCCCTCCAGTGACATCATGAATGGGGCAGTGCATCCTGGATAGCACTCCCATTCATGACATCGTTGGGAGTGGAACATTGTGACGTTGTCTCATGAGGGACAGTTCCTTGCAAATCAGCCACTTCAAAGCTGTCTCTTGCCAGAAGCTCAGCACAGCAACAACGTTTGACTGCAAAATACCAGTAAGTGTATAAATATCTCGTATAACGTCAAGGAGTTACCTGTAATGCATAGGAATTGCTAGACGAGAGAAGTACAAGCTCCATCTAGTTCGCCTTCTACCATCCTGATCGTCACATAATACCATGATAGTGGAATGTTTGACTAATCATGGCAATCAATCTCTCTCAATTAGTCTACAACAGACCCAGACATGGGGCGAGGGAAACCCCAGAGGTGGAAAGCTTCGGGAACCATCGGTCCAAAGTCACCTGTTCCTCCTAAGTTTACTACACTCACCACAGGTTATGTCACAAATTACTCTTAGACTGTTATTTTCTGAAAGAAATCCATCTAATTCAATCGAAGATAGTTATCTTCAAATAAATGTAATGTTCCGTCTATATTTTACATATTAAAGACACTCAAAGGTAGTTCTCGCAAAGGCTTGGTAGATGAGAGCAGTGCGCTGTGCGCAGTGTGACACTGAGCCATAGAGATTAGAAAGGTCCCAGGTTAGATGCTCATTCTTTGATCGCTTAACTGACTGCCAACATGGATATCAGCACAAGTACTGTAATTGGCCTCCGTGTTCCTGGACTAAAAGGGGAGTGGGGTGGGGAATCACTTAGGTTCTGGCATCTGATCGGTTGTATCCAATGATCAACTGCTGTTGAAATGGGGTTCAAATAAAGGGAAAATCAGGATTGGCTGTGATTCACCCCACGGTTAAATAGTCTGCTGCCACTCTATCTATGCTCATACAGAAAGGATGGGCGGGGTATTGGAGGGTTGCCAGTGCCTGGGAAACTGTACCCCAACAAGAGTCAGGGCCCAGGGCCTCAAAGAGAGGCCAGAAGAAAATATCTATTCATTATGATTTTTGTTATTAAAAAGAATACAGTATATTATTTTTACAAGAAAAATACCAAAGTAACTGTGGCTATTAGGGGCTGTGTTAAGAATATAAGAAGTTTTAAGAACAGGAAAAGGTCATTAAGTCCAACAGGCCCATTCTTCTTTGATAATCAGCTATACCTCCCCACTTCTCACCATATCCCTCACTCCCTTCTCTCTCCAGAATCACAAACAATTGGGCTGGATTTTTCTTTCCATGAACCCACCTGAAATGACAGTGGAAAACAGGGGAGGAGGATTGGGTGGTGAGGCCTACACCTGTGCTCCTGCCCAGGCCTCGGTTTCCCTCCTCCTGCCCCGTGCCGGGACGGCCAGCGGCCGCACCTTCCCCATCGCCACATGTGAATGCCGGAGGGGAGGCGGGGCCTGAGTTCCTCACCCGATTTCTCTCCTTACTGCCAACCGTCTCCGCTAACAACAGGGGCCGGCAGGAAAAAGGTGGCGGTAGTTAGGCCTTGGGCAGTGGCGGCAAGTCCCACAAGTTGATCAGTGGAGGGCCAGGGTGCTGAGTCATCGCCTCCTCTCCCTCCATAACTGACTCACGCATCTAGCTTTTTAGGCCTCAGTCTTGACCACAACCGGTTTGAGAATAGGAGAATCCAGCCCACTGTCTCTTGAACCTATTTATTCTGTCTACTTAAAATGGCAACATTGCACTGTTCTATTAAATAGAAAAACAGCAAAATTTGCATTTCTATAGCGCCTTTCACGATCTTAGAAAGTCCCAAAGTGCAACACGGTGGCATAGTGGTTAGCACTGGTGCCTCACAGCGCCAGGGACCCGTGTTCGAATCTGACCTCGGGTGACTGTCTGTGTGGAGTTTGCACATTCTCCCCGTGTCTGCGTGGGTTTCCTCCGGGTGCTCCGGTTTCCTCCCACAGTCCAAAAATGTGCGGGTTAGGTTGATTTGGCTATGATAAATTGACCCTTAGTGTTAGGGGGGATTAAATATGTGGGGTTATGGGGATAGGATGGGATATGTTAGGGGGAATTAAATACGTCGGGTTACGGGGGTAGGGTGGGATATGTGTACTGTGTACTGTGGGGATTAAAGCAGGGATAGGGTACTGGATTTGGATGATCAGCCATGATCGTATTGAATGGTGGAGCAGGCTCGACGGGCCGAATGGCCTACTCCTGCTCCTAGATTCTATGTTTACAGCCAATGAAGCATTCTAGAAGTGTCACTGTTGTAAGCCCTGTTGAGGAGGCCACTATTTGGGTATTTAATGCCACTGCCCAGAGCTTACCGTCACCTCCACCTTGGGGCCCCACAAAGCAGTGGTAAGTGTCGCGGAGAGCAGGGAAATCCGCCGGGACCCCACGCCCTGTTTTCCCCCTCCCCACCCTTCATTGCAGAAGATTAGAAAAAAAAGTAATAAAGATTAGTACGAGGGACTGCAGATGGTTTGGCACTTTGCTTAGTGTGGTTGCTAGGTCGAAGTCGGCTTGCAAATTTTTCTCGTGTGCAGTTGAAGGGAAGGCAGCTGTTAGACTTTAAACAGTGAGCATGTTTTGTTACACCCATTAATAGAATTAAAACATTGCAGAGAGAATCTTATTTCACAGCTGTTATCTGGCATGCTCAAAATTCTAGCCCACATTAAAGAACAAAATAACTTACATTTATGTAGCGCCTTTCACAACCTTAGGACATCCCAAAAGCGCTTTACAACCAATGAAGTACTTTTGAAGGGTAGTCACTGTTGTAATGTAGGAAACGCCACAGTCAATTTGCGCACAGCAAAGTCCGACAAACAATGTGATAATGGCCTAGAAAGTGGATAAGGCCCAAAAACGGGCGGGGGCACCGCCCAGCGCTATTTGCCTGCGCCCGTTCAAAGTGGTGCAGGCAGCTTGCAAAATTCACGCTGCCTGCTCATTATAATGATTGCAGTGCTGATCTCCATGCTAAACGCACTGCTGATTGGCTTAGCGCTCAACAGGGGGGCCAACGTCAGGTGCAGCCGATTGACCAATAAAGTTTGGCCTCGGCTCTCTCCACTACCTAAAGGGGAGGTACTTTGTTGCAGAAGCGCCTCATTGTCAGGTGAAAGGAAGCCATGGCCCAACACCCGAGAGAACGGGTGAAACGATTTTCTGATGCGGCACTGGAGGCCTTGGTCCTGGGGGTCCACCGACGCTGGGACGTCCTATGGGGGCAAGAGTCCTTCAAGGTTGACCACAAGAAGGATCTGGGAGGAGATCGCTCAATCTATTGGTCACTGCGACGAGTGTTGTCCCCAGGACCTGGATCCAGTGCCACAAAAAGTTTAATGACCTCACACGAGCGGTCAAGGTGAGTGAATGCATCGGCAAATGCCATATCTCACCAACTGCACCATTAGCCTCACACACTGCTGCTCAATGCACCACACCCTCATTTACCAACAATCTCTAGCTATCACCACTCATACCTCATAATCATAGCTTCACCTCACCCTCCCACACTTACCACTGCTCACACCCACATCTCACACCTTGCACACAATGCCAGCTATTTAACCATGGTAGGGCCATCACCCAAACACATTGCGCCACACTCGCCGACACACTTCCCTTTCTCTTGCAGGCCAAGGAGGCTCACAACCGGAGAGAGCAGCAGCAGACAGCCAAGCAAGACTTGACAACTTGACGGACCTGGAGGAAGCAGTGCTGGACATCATTGGAGGGGCTCTGACAGAGAGCGGAGAAGTGGAAAGCATTGCTGATGATGCGGTATGCTCATACCTAATCCTCCTTCTCACGTCCCACTTCTCCCTCATCCCACAATCTCTTCTCACTTACAAGCTGCTGATGGTATACGTATGGATATCTTGCTTCCTCCCCACCCCCTCCCCTAACCATAACCCAACTCTTGTGCCTTTCTGCTTTCAGATACGCAAGAACTGCAACTTGGCCAGCCTGTCCCTGAAGTTGTGGAGGAGTATGATGGAGGAGGAGAAGATGACGACACACCATCACCGCATCTGACACTCGCAGACACCAGCTCAGAAAATGGCACCGCGCGGACCTCAGAGGGTAGTATAGAGGCGGGATCTGCACGTATTGAGTCACTGGTCACGAGTGGGCAGCAGCCAGGTCAGAGGGAAAGGGTAGCTCGAGTGCCAGCTCCCCAGAGGGCGAGATCGCGCACGGGTTCTGCTCCACAGGACTCAGATGATGACCTTGATGGGGCAGCCTTCAGAAGAAGGGTGATGGGCATGCACACGGAAATGCTTGGTGCAATGGCAAGCCTGCCAGAGAGCTTCCTGTCAGTGTCAATGAGCATGGAGGGGTCCAGCTCCAACATTGCATGGGGTTTTGTGCAGAGCTTGGAGTCTATGATTTCCAGCATGGAAGTGACGAGCAACTCCAGGAGAGACCTTGTGGACCCAAAGATGATGCTGGGTGTGATGGGCGATGTCGCAGCTTCCATTGCAGCACAGACAGAAGCGACCCAACGTCTCAGTGCTGCAGTGGAAGTGCAGACCGCTCCCCTGCAGTCTCAGCTTGCTGCCACGCAAGCTCAGACAGCTGCCATCATTGCTGGGTTTACACGTGTTGAAAGGGGCTTGCAGGGGGTCACAGCAGTCCAACAATCTTTGCTCCAACAGATGGCTATGAATGCTGAGGCGCTGCCCCGGGGGAATGGCAGTGGCTCCGTGGACAAAGAACCCGCTGTCCTCTCTCAGGATGACTACATTCCTGCTCTCACCACTGCCACTCCGCCAGTGCCCTTGCTGCTGCCTGTCATCCAGTCAGCCCCGACTGCTGCCGCTCAATGCCGAGGTGCTGCAGTCTACAGCTAGGCGTTCTCAGTCCAGAGCTGCTCGAGGTCGTTCTGCAAGGCCATCTGTAGTCTCCCACACTGAACGTCAGTATCCTTCCACCAGCCATGCTGCAGCCACTGGGGGTGCACTTCGTAGGAGCACTAGAGTAGGAAAAGGCAAATAAAAGACAGACACTAAGGGAATGCACAAGGGTGAATAGTTGACTTTGTTTTTTTGATTTGAATTTGATAGTTATAAATTATGTTTGGAATGTGTGTTTTGTGGTGGCTCTCATTTCAGCTTTGTGACCAGGAAGATGCTGTGATGTTCTGTGACAGAGGGATGGTATGATGGGAAAGTGGGGAGCAACGGGGATCTGGAGTTCCAGTCACTGGAGCCAGAGTGGTCGTGGTCCGGGTGGCAAGGACTGCGCCTTCATGATGGCCAAGTTGTGGAGGATGCAGCAGACCACCACAAAATGGGGCACCTGCTCCGGTGTGTACTGGAGGGCTCCTCCCGAGCAGTCAAGGTAGCAGAACTGTTGCTTGAACACCCCGATGGTCTGCTCGATGATGTTCCTTGTGGCAGCATGGCGGTCATTATATGATTGCTGGTCATGAGTGGTGGGGTTGCGGAGGGGAGTCATCAGCCAGCTGCAGAGCGGATAGCCCTGGTCTCTGAGCAGCCACCCTCGGAATATTGCTGGCGCAGGATGAAGGCATCATGACAGCTGTAAGGATAGCAGGCATTCACCACCATGATGCGCTGGCCATGGTCGCACAACAACTGCACATTAAGTGAGTGGTAGCCTTTGTAGTTGTGGTACATCTCAGGATTGTTATGCGGTGCCCGCAAAGCCATGTGTGTGCAGTCGATGGCGTTCTGCACACAGGAAAGCCCCCTATCCTGGCAAAGCCACATGTGCGCTCGTCCTGCTTCTCTCTGCTCTCCTCTGTGACCTCACAGATGCAGCGATGGACGGTGAACTGGGAGATATTAGCTATGTCTCCTGCTGCAGACTGGAAGGATCTGCTGGTGGAAAAAATTGAGGTCAACGGTGACCTTGAGGACCACTGGAAGAGCCGTTGTCACCCTGCTCTGAGGCTGCAGGTCTGATTGCAGAGGTGGCAGAGTTCTGTGACCATCTCCTTGGTGAAGCGGAGCCTCCTAATACATTGCTCCTTGCTTAATTGCAGGTAGGAGAAGTCGGAAGACCCTAGGTGGGTAAGGCCTCCTGCTGAGAGCCCTCCTGCCCCTCCTCCTCCCTCTGCGAGCATCTTGTCCTCTTCTTCGCTGCCTCCGTTCCATCTCCCGATGATACTCGAGCGTGAGGGGGACTGCAAATAGAGCCCCTATGACTGTGAGCAAGTGCTGTGAACAGAACCCTTAAAATGAGAATCATGGCATTCTCCACTTGCAGCGACACTCCCTGTGACCTCAGCATCCTTAAACAACTCTAGAAAACTCCAAACCGTTGCAGAATCTTAGACAGAGCCAGTAGAACTGAAAAAGCAAGTCAGCTGCAAGTTGTTGATGATCCCTTTAATTAGCGCTCCTGGGGGTCCTTCCTGCTGCCGAACGCTTGGTCAGCTGGTTGTGATTAGGAGAGGACGTTAATTGGAGCGGCGACGTCCAAAATGGCAGATCGTGCCGTCAAATCAGTGTTGCACACTCATTGATGTCATGACCTGCCTCATCTAAACATGTGGAGTGAGTGCTGGCAATGGCAGCGCTACTGACCTCCTCAAAATGGCAGCCACCGTGGGATTCGACGGAAGCGGGGGGAAGCGAGACAGCCGCCATTTTTTCAGCCAAACCGGCCTCAATGGCCAGCGCTAAACCTCAAATTTCCCGGCCAATGTGTTTTAGTGCTGTTGGTTGAGGGATAAATATTGGACAGGTCACGGGGGCGAACCCACCTGCCCTTCTTTGAAATAGTGCCTTGGGATCTTCTTTGTCCACCTGAGAGGGCAGATGGGGCCTCAATTTAACCTCTCATCCGAAAGATGACACGTCCACCAGTACAGCACGAGAGTGTCAGCCTAGATTTTGTGCTCAACTCTCCGGAGTGGGGCTTGAACCCATAGCCTTCTGACTAGAGGCAAGAGTGCTACAACTGAGCCACGCCTGACACTGTATGAAGTAAGCTGACTACCTGCAGCATTCTGATCTCAGACCACATTTTAACTTAATGTTAAATAGAATTTGCTACACTGAGATTATTTGACTATATGTCAGGGACATCAGAGAGGTTAAAGAAATGGATATTGTGGAAGGTGAAAAGTTCCGATTAGAACTCTTCAACATGACGATAACAAAGTTAGCACTTAGGGATATGCTATGGACTGCCAGGTCAGGCTGAGAAGGATATAAAAAGTGTCTGTGAAAACAGGAATATTATTTTAATGGGGGATTGCAATCAATCAAATATAACAACTTGCTTTATTTCGCATCTTTAATGTCATACATGTCCCAAGCAGCTTCACAGGAGTGTAATCAGACAAAAACTGACACTGAGCTGAAGAAGGAGATATCAGGACAGGTGACCAAAAACTTGGTCAAAGAGGTAGGTTTTAGGGAGCGACTTAAGGGAGGAGAGCGAGATGGAGAGGCAGAGAGGTTTTGGGAGCTCAAGGCCCAGACAGCTGAAGGCACGGCCGCCAATGGTGGAGAGAGAGAGAGAGAAGGAAGTGGGTGGATGCACAAGAGGCCAGAGTTGGAGGAATGCAGGGTTCACAGAGGGTCATCCAAATATAAATTGGGAATTACTGTGGTTTGGCAGCTGAGTTGGTAAAGGTAATGCTTGACTGCTACATTAACAGAAGCCACAAGAAGCTGTGCCAATCTTGATCTGATTGGCCCGGATTTTGCGGTGGTAATGATGCCAAACTGTCAGCGTTCGCCGGCATTACCGTAACTTCAGGATTTAACGCACACGCAGCTAGACACGGAAATCCTGAAGTTGCGGTCAGTCATTCACTGCTCCGCCACAGGCTGTGCTGTGGAACTCCCCCACCCCACCCCACCCCACCCTTGGCCGGCAATCAGTGAAATCAGTGGAACTGACAAAAACTTAAGCTTTTCCACGCTAACATCGCTGTTAAACACCCCATTAAATGTTAAGCCTTGTTGGAATATGTGTAATTGGGGTTTTAACAGCTTATTGACTGCTAAACAATCGTTCTGGCCCTGAAAACTAATTTTATATTTGTGGAATATCAAATTTTTCCATTATGATAAAAATTACTAGATTTTTAAAAAAAAGTTTTTTTTAAGTTAGTTCATGATATTTCAGCTTCTACCTTAACCCATGTGTATGTCCCAATCTTTATTTCGCTCTCTGTAACATTTTTAAAAAGTGCAGATAATCAGTGCTTTTTATTTAAAATAACAACAGAAAACGCTGGAAAAACTCAGCAGGCCAGGCAGCGTCCGTGGAGAGAGAAACAGAGTTAACGTTTCAGGTCGAAGACCTTTTGTCAGAACTTTTTATTTCCTGGTTTGCTGTCTGTGAGAATTCTTCAATGTGATTGACTGCTTAGACAGCTTGATGACATCACTGCTGCGCTGCGCTGGGAATACCCTATTGACAGCGCTATGATCAATTATACGTCGAGGAAGTTAAAGTTCTCACCACAGAGATCACGAGATCTCCGTGGGCAGCGGTGATCGCCGTCACTTCACCACTAATTGCAAATTACGGGCCGTAATGTTAATTAACTCAGACAACATACAGGGAATTAAATCCACAGCACCCCTGGATGATTACAACCACAGACCCTATAGGTAATGCCATACCTCCTCCTGCATACCATTGACGTGGAGGGGGTGCGGTGGAAGGGGAAACATGGGTGTCTGAAAGTCTACCAGTGCTCCAACCCTCTCAGAGTGCATGACAGTCAGAGGCAAATGCATGAGTCTGTAAGTAGAAGGCAAAAATAAAAATTTAAAAATGTTTTGTACTTTTAGAAATTTGACAAGGATCAGGAGCCCGGGATACAATTTTAAAAAGGGCTAACTTCAAATAAACGAGGGAACAGTTTAAGCAAATCAATTTGAGGGTGGAGGCGGTGGGAATTGTTCAAGAATTCAGTAGACGACAAAGGTCGTACCATTAAAGCTATAGGATCGAAAATCCACAGGGGAAGGGTTGAAGTTTATGCTGGAACCCACATACGTCAGGTCCCGATCTTGCTGCGGACTTTCCATCTGGCCTTGTGGGGCAGATCCTCCTCTTCCCCCGCCCCAAAACAAAGCCCTCAACACAGGAGGAAAAGGTGGTAGGGCCAGGGACTCCCTCATATCAGGGCTTCCCACATACTTGGTCTGGCAGACCATCGGTGGCAAGCTCACCTGCTGAAACCAGGTGTCCCAGGCTGTCGAGTGGGCCTACCTTGAGGATGCAAGCCAGGGTTACAGAAAAGAACCAATTTGTTTTGGCAAGAAATTTGGGCAGCGCGATGTCTCCAGGAGAGGCGGGGGTTGGGGGGGGGGGGGGTGGGGGTGGCGGGTGCGGAGTGGTGGGGGGGGGGGGGGGGGGGGGAGGTGGGGAAGAGCTGGGACCTCTCCCATGGCCCAGCAGTCTTTGGCTAGAATGTCTAGTCTCCCCAGCACGCCAGACGCCCTAGATACATCCCAAGGGGCACAGTCACCCACCATTCGAATGCAAATCAGGGAACACCAGGATTAGCAGGAGAGATTCCCAGTAAGTTCGATCTTAGCGTAAATGCCAGGATCGCTGGTAATAAGTGTAGCTACAGACATAGACTATAACAGATGTAAATGATAACAGTAAGAGCACAGTTAGAGAAGAGGTGAGAACTCTAAAAGGTGAAAACACGGCTGAAACTGAGAATGAACACAACATAGATCATATATCAGGCTAGCCAATCTCCTGTGGCATTGCTCATAGTGAGAGAGAAGATTGTGCCCATGATTCCCCCACACGGTGAGTTCCCAATCCAGACTACAACATCAGGGATGGGGCAGTTAGAGAATTCAGGCACATCACATCCACAGCACCCCTGGAGGATTATGACCACAGACCCTACAGGGAATGCCATACCTCCTCCTTCGTACCATTGATGTTGAGGGGGGAGTGGAGGGGGAAACATGGGTGGGGAAATTAGAGGACGCATCACCCCAGAGTCAATCTCACACACCTTCTGGCCATTGGTTAGAGTAGCATCGGTTGGCCACTTTGCTTAATAATACAACAACAACTTGCATGTATATCATGCCTTTAATGTGGAAAACATCACAAGGCATTTCACAAGAGCGTAATCAGACAAAGATATGGCTGCAGAGATAGTGGATGCATTGGTTGTGATCTTCCAGAATTCCCTAGATTCAGGAACAGTGCCAGCGGAATGGAAGGTAGCAAATGTAACCCCGCTATTTAAAAAAGGAGGGAGAGAGAGAACAGGGAATTACAGGCCAGTTAGCCGGACATCAGTCGCGGGAAAATGCTGGAGTCCATTATTAAGGAAGTGGTAACACGTAGAAAATCATAATATGATTAGGCAGAGAGAACATGGTTTTATGAAAGGGAAATCGTGTTTAACAAGTTAGAGTTATTGAGGATGTAACTAGCAGGGTAGATAAAGGGGAACCAATGGATGTAGTATATTTGGATTTACAAAAGACATTCGATACGGTGCCACATAAAAGGTTATTACACAAGATAAGGGCTCATGGGGATGGGGGTTATATATTAGCATGGATAGAGGATTGGTTAATGGACAGAAAACAGAGCGTAGGGATAAACGGGTCATTTTCCGGTTGGCAGGCTGTAACTAGTGGGGTGCCGCAAGGATCAGTGTTGGGGCCTCAGCTATTTACAATCTATATTAATGACTTAGATAAAGGGACCGAGTGTAATGTATCCAAGTTTCCTAATGATACAAAGCTAGGTGGGAAAGTAAGCTGTGAGGAGGATGCAAAGAGCCTGCAAAGGGATATAGACAGTTTAAGTGAGTGGACAATAATGTGGCAGATGGAGTATAATGTGGGGAAATGTGAGGTTATTCACTTTGGTAGGAAGAATAGAAAAGCAGAATATGTTTTAAATGCTGATAAACTATTAAATGTTGGTGTTCAGAGAGATTTGGGTGTCCTAGTACAAGAAACACAGAGGGCTGGATTTTCTCAATGGGGGTGTGTTGGGGGCGGGACTGCTGGTTTTCGGGTTTCAGTCCCGCCCCCAATGACGTCCGACCAACCCACGCTATTTTCCCTTGATTGACCTTGTTAAGCCCGCCCTGCAGGCTTACCAGCCAATTAAGGGAAAGCCGGTGACAGAGGACATCAGCGTATGACGTTTCATCGAATTGTCAGCATTTGACAGCTTTGAGAAGCTGTCACTCAAACACTGACAATCTCTGTTCTAAGGTGAGTCCTTGAACTGAAGACTCACCAAGACCTCTCTCCTCAGCAGAAATCAGATGGCTGCTGCATCTGAGAATGCAGCAGCCATTCTGTCATCTCTGCCGTTGAGATGAGGCACCTCCGGATCCCCAAGGGTTGAAGCCTGCAGGAAGAAACAAAGGTAAGTAAACTTTTTCTAACACTTAACACTCACCTCTCATACTTACCTGTCCACACTTGCACCCATCACTCACCTCCACAGCGGACTTTTCGATCCCTCTCACCCCCGCAGACCCACTGCTCGCCTCGCTGACCCTGGCGAGGTTCGCAGCCATCGGGGAGCCCGCACTTGCAGGGGTAAAATGGGGAAAAGCCTCAAAACTGCCTGTTAACTACCTGTTAACAGGCAGTTAAATGGCTGTAATCACCTTCCCGCCTCGAAGAGACGGATCCTGCGCGACTCGGGGTCCCGCCTCCCGGGAAGATGGCACGGAGGTGGGTTGGGAGCAGGTTCGGTACCCGCTCCCAGTTTCTGCCATTTTCCCGGCAGTCCCGCCTCCATACCCGCCTCCCCAGGGCTGGCAAAATTCCCCCCAAAGAGTTAGCATGTATGTACAGCAAGCAATTAGGAAGGCAAATGGCATGTTGGCCTTTATTGCAAGGGGGTTGGAGTACAAGAGTAAGGAAGTCTTGCTACAATTGTACAGGGCTTTGGGGAGACTACACCTGGAGTACTGTGCACAGTTTTGGTCTCCTTATCTAAGGAAGGATATACTTGCCTTAGAGGTGGTGCAACGAAGGTTCACTAGATTGATCCCTAGGATGAGAGGGCTGTCCTATAAGGATTGGGGCTATACTCTCTGGAGTTTAGAAGAATGAGAGGTGATCTCATTGAAACATACAAGATTCTGAAGGGGATTGAGAGGGTAGATGCTGAGAGCTTGTTTCTCCTGGCTGGAGTGTCTAGAACTAGGGGACATAGTCTCAGGATAAGGGGTCGGCCTTTTAAGACTGAGATGAGGAGGAATTTCTTACTCAGAGGGTTGTGAATCTTTGGAATTCTCTACCCAAAGGCCTGTGGATGCTGAGTCGTTAAGTATATTCAAGGCGGAGATTGATAGATTTTTGGACTCTAGGGGAATCAAGGGATTTCGGGATAGGGCAGGAAAGTGGAGTTGAGGTCGAAGATCAGCCAAGATCTTATTGAATGACGGAGCAGGCTCGATGGGCCGTTTGGCCTACTCCTGCTCCTAATTATGTTCTTAGAGAAGTGATATCAGGAGGGGTGATCAAAACTTTGGTCAAAGGGGTAGGTTTTAAGAATGGTGTTAAAAGAGGAGAAGGAGGCTGAGAGGTTTAGGGCCTAGATGGCGGAAGACACTACCGCCATTGGTGGAGTGAAGGGTATGGGGGACGCACGAGGCCAGAGTTGGAGGAGGTTGCAGAGATAAATGTAGGTTAGTGCATAATATAATAGGTTGACTGCTTGGCATTGGTCAAGGGTATTATGGGATAGTTAGCATAGAGGGCTACGGTGAATAAGGTGGTGTAGAAACCACAGATGTTCATTGGGCGTTATTCGGTAGTAAGCTTAGAAGATCTGGTGAGAAATAATGAGAAAAATAGCTTAACAATACAGAAGTCAGTGTTAGTATCTTTGTATTATGAGTGTGTATTCTGTGAGATAGAGACTAACAAATGGTTTAGATTAGGCCATTAGGATTCTGCAGGCCAAAGCTAAGCAAGCAGATATGTTATCAGTTTATGGCAATTTAAGAAGCATCAAAGAGTTTATGCAAAGAATTATGGCTAGTTTGGGGACAGCATGTCTGGTTTAAGTTGTTATTATTCTGGAAAGATGTGTTGTTTATAACCGTGCAAAATTGTCTTATCTTTTACTGATAAGAAGTGAAATGGTGTCCACGTCCCAGTGGGAATGAAGTGTATGTGGTGTAACATTGCCATCTACTGGTCTAGTAGCATATGACACATAAGGATCACCATAATCCCAGAGATGGCTGGTGTGAGAAATAAGGAAATGCCACACTGATGCAGTAGGGGGTGCTCGTCTGAGGTTAGGGCTGAGGCACGTTGTTAGGCCAAAGTAAGAAGAGGTTTCTTCTGCAGTTGGCTGTGCTAGATTGACATTGTAATTGTGTTCCATTACCCTCTCCTCAATAAGCAGAAAAAATACCAAAGGAATAAATAAATTCAGATCAGCCGTGATCTAATTGAATGGCGGAACAGGCTCGAGGAGCTGAATGGCCTCCTCCTGTTCCTATGTTGCCAAACGGAAGTCTTCCTGTAACATAGATTGGACAATGCCTGTGAATCATTCTATTTATGAGACTTACTGTTCTCTTGTGCCAGCTGTGCTTCGGAGTCAGAAAGTCGTAGGTTCAAATCCCTCTCCAGAGACCTGAGCACATAATCCAGGCCAACACTCCCAGTGCAGTGCTGAGGGAGTGCTGCACTGTCGGAGGAGCCGTCTTTCAGATGAGACGTTAAACTGAGGCCCCGTCTGCTCTCTCTTGTGGGCGTAAAAGAATCCACGGCACTATTTCGAAGAAGAGCAGGGGCATTCTCCCCAGTGTTCCGGCTAATATGTATCCCTCAGCCAACATCACTAAAACAGATTATCTGTTCATTATCACGTTGCTGTGTGTAGGAGCTTGCCGAGCGCAAATTGCCACGTTTTCTACTTTACAACAGTGACTACACTTCAAAAGTACTTCATTGGCTGTAAAGCTCTTTGGGACGTCCTGAGGTTGCAAAAGGCGCTACATAAATGCAAGTCGTTTTGCCTTTCTTACAGTAGCCCTCTGCCTGGAAGACGGGTGAGGGACGAAAGCTGTGGACATGTTTCCGATCTGTATTCAACAACAGTTTACTTTTATATTAGCACGTTTCCAGTCTCACGATGCTGGTTAAACATGCATTGGTTATTGTGATAAAAATGTGGAGATAGCAGAAACTGAGATTAATTTATGAGAAGATTAACGGGTGTGAAATTAGGAGAAGAGTATCAACTTGGATTAAAACTGGTCAGAAAGGAGGAAACAGAGTAAAAGTTAAAGGCAGTTTCGTTGAGCGGTTAGAAGTGGGTAGCGATGTCCCACAGGGTTCTGTTCTGGGACCACTTCCGTTTAGTCATAGAGTCATAACGGCACAAAGGGAGGCCATTCGGCCCATCGAGTCCATGACGGCTCTCTAGATCAATCCAGTCAGTCCCATTCCCCCGCTCTATCCCCGTAGCCCTGCAAGTTTATTTCCCTCAAGTGCCTATCCAGTCTCCCCTTGAAAACATTGAGTGTCTCCGCTTCCACCACTTCCATCGGCAGCAAGTTCCAGGTCCTCACCACTCGCTGCATAAAAAAGTTTTTCCCCACATCCCCCCCTGTATCTCTTGCCCAAAACCTTAAATCTGTGTCCCCTAGTTCTTGTACCATCAACTAGTGGGAACAGCCTTTCCCCGTCTAGCCTATCCAAACCCATCATAATCTTGTACACCTTTATCAAATCACCCCTCAACCTCCTTTGCTCTAATGAAAACAAATCCAGCTTCTCCAACCTGTCCTGTAGCTAAGATCCCCCATCCCCGGAACCATTCTGGTAAATCTCCTCTGCACCCTCTCCAGGGCCTTCACATCCTTCCTAAAGTGTGGTGACCAGAACTGGACGCAATACTCCAGTTGTGGCCTAACCAGCACTTTATAAAGGTTCAACATAACTTCTCTACTTTTGTACTCAATACCTCTATTTATGAAGCCCAAGATCCCATATGCTTTGTTTACCACTATCAATATGTCCCGCCACCTTCAGGGACCTATGCACATTAACTCCCAGGTCCCTCTGTCCCTGCACACTCTTTAAAACTGTGCCATTAAGTGTATATTGCCTCTCCCTGTTCCTTCTGCCCAAAATGAATCACCTCACACTTCTCTATTAAATTCCATCTGCCACTTGTCTGCCCATTCTGCTAGCCTTTCTATGTCCTGTTGCAGTCGATTGATATCATCATCACTGTTTGCCACACCCCCAAGTTTGGTGTCATCGGCAAATTTAGAAATTCTACTTTGTATTCCAATATCCAGGTCATTTATATATATCAAAAAAAGCAGTGGCCCCAGCATTGACCCTTGGGGAACACTACTGTCTACCATCCTCCAGTCTGAAAAACAGCCATTTACCACAACTTGTTGTTTTCTGTCCTTAAGCCAATTCCTTATCCAAGCTGCCACTGACCCACCTATTCCATGAGCATAATACAGTTAAGCAGAGTCAGCATGGTTTTATGAAAGGGAAATCATGTTTGACAAATTTGCTGGAGTTCTTTGAGGATGTAATGAGCAGAGTGGATAAAGGGGAACCAGTGGATGTGGAGTATTTGGATTTTCAGAAGGCATTCGATAAGGTGCCACATAAAAAGTTACTGCACAAGATAAGAGCTCACGGGGTTGGGGGTAATATATTAGCATGGATAGAGGATTAGCTAACTAACAGAAAGCAGAGAGTCGGGATAAATGGGTCATTTTCCGGTTGGCAAACGGTAACTAGTGGGGTGCCACAGGGATCAGTGCTGGGGCTTCAACTATTTACAATCTATATTAATGACTTGGATGAAGGGACCGAGTGTATAGTAGCCAAATTTGCTGATGATACAAAGATAGGTGGGAAAGCAAGTTGTGAAGAGGACACAAAGCATCTGCAAAGGGATATAGACAGACTAAGTGAGTGGGCAAACATTTGGCAGATGAAGTATAATGTGGGAAAGTGTGAGGTTATCCACTTTGGTAAGAAAAATAAAAAAGCAAATTATTATTTAAATGGAGAGAGATTACAAAATGCTGCAGTACAGAGGGACCTTGGGGTCCTTGCACATGAAACACAAAAAGTTAGCATGCAGGTACAGCAAGTAATCAGGAAGGCAAATGGAATGTTGGCCTTTATTACAAGGGGGTTGGAGTATAAAAGCAGGGAAGTCCTGCTACAACTCTACAGGGTATTGGTGAGACCACACCTGGAGTACTGCGTACAGTTTTGGTCTCCTTATTTAAGGAGGGATATATTTGCATTGTAGGCAGTTCAGAGAAGGTTCACAAGGTTGATTCCTGAGATGAAGGGGTTGACTTATGAAGAAAGGTTGAGCAGGTTGGGCCTATACTCATTGGAGTTTAGAAGAATGAGAGGTGATCTTACTGAAACATACAAGATACTGAGGGGGTGCGACAAGGTAGATGTAGAGAAGATGTTTTCCCTCATGGGGGAATCTAGAATTAGGGGGCATAGTTTCAGAATAAGTGGTCGCCCATTTAAAACTGAGATGAGGAGGAATTTCTTCTCTCAGAGGGTCGTGAATCTGTGGAATTCTCTGCCCCAGAGAGCTGTAGAGGCTGGGTTATTGAATATATTTAAGGTGGAGATAGACAGATTTTTGAACAATAAGGGAGTGATGGGTTATGGGGAGTGGGCATGGAAATGGAGCTGAGCCCAAGATCAGATCAGCCATGATCTCATTAAATGGCGGAGCAGGCTCGAGGGGCCAAATGGCCTACTCCTGCTCCTATTTCATATGTTCTTTAAGCCTCAATTTTGTTAACCATCCTTCTATGTGGCACTTTGTCAAACGCCTTCCTAAAATCCATGTAGACAACATCCATTGCATTGTTCACACTGTGCATCAATGATTTGTACGCAAATTTGCAGATGATACATTAATAGGCGGAGGAAAGAACCATGAGGACCAAAGGAAGTTGCAAAGAGGTATTGAAAGGTGGAATGGGCAAAAAAAAAAGACAGATGGAAATGGGAGGTGGTACATTTTAGTTAAAACAAATAAAAGTAATAATTATACTTTGAATGGGGGAAGGTTGGCTGATGTAGAAGAGCACAGGAATTTGGGAGTTCATGTTCCAAACTATTAAAAAGCAGCACTTCAAGTGGATAAGGACATAAAAAAGCTCATAGAATACTGGGATTTATGGCAAGAGGAATAGAATATAAGAGTCGAGATGTAATAGTGAATCATTATGAAACCTTAGTAAGACCACAGTTGGAATACTGTGAGGTTTTGGGCTCCACACAATAGGAAGGATGTTGAGGCAATAAAGAGGGCACAGCATGGATTTGGTATGAGGAAACACAATTACAAAGAAAGACTTGAAAATTGGACATTGCACACTATTAGACTGAGGTGTTTAAACTTATTAAGGGATGGGACGGAGTAGATAGAAACTGAGGGGGAGAAATTCCCCTAGAGGGCCATTTGGGGCGCTAAGTCAAAAATGTTTGAAAAGTTAGCGCCAGGCACTAACCTTTTCAAACATTTGAGATTCTTATTTTTTGCTCCAAGAGGGAAGTGGAGCGCTAAATCAAGCGTTCCACTTGCCTCTTGGAGTGCAAGAGGTGGGGAATGTCCGATCCGGGGCGATATGCTCAGCAGCGCCACAAGTGGCCAAGCGTGGCGCTGCCACGTTGCAGGGGCTCTTCCCTCAATTAAAGGGAAGGGCTCCCCGCTGCGAGCTCTGCATTTTTTTTGGCATCTGCGGGAGTGCCGCGCGATCAGCAAAAAAAAATCAAGCTGAGTGCCGGGCTGACCGATCGCGGCACTCAGCCTGCTTCTGGTGCTCAGAATTTTTTTTTTATAAAGAATCAGCGATTTTTTTCACCCAGCCAGGCCACCGCGCCTTTAAATGGCGCCCCGCGAGCGGCCGGCCTCACTGTTCGCGACCCTTGCAGCAGTCGGTAACATCGCCCAGCACTGCTGCGGGGCGCGGGGGGGGAATTTTTCTCCTGATGTCATGATCTCCGGGCGCAGAAGATCAGAACGATACTGGGACACGCTGCCGCGGGAGGTGTGGTTATCACCTCGGGGATGGGGGCAAAAAGGCGAGAGTGACTGCCCTTGACATCAAGGCAGCATTTGACCGAGTCTGGCATCAAGGAGCCCTAGTAAAACTGAAGCTAATGGGAATCGGGGGGGGGAAACTCTCCACTGGCTGGAGTCATACCTAGCACAAAGGAAGATGGTTGTGGTTGTTGGAGGCCAATCATCACAGCCCCAGGACATCGCTGCAGGAGTTCCTCAGAGCAGTGTCCTAGGCCCAACCATCTTCAGCTGCTTCATCAATGATCTTACCTCCAACATAAGGTCAGAAATGGGGATGTTCGCTGATGACTGCACATTGTTCAGCGCCATTCACAACTGCTCAGATAATGAAGCAGTCCATGCCCGCATGCAACAAGACCTGGATGATGTTCAGGCTTGGGCCTGATAAGTGGCAGGGAACATTCGCACCACAGAAGTGCCAGGTAATGACTATCTCCAACAAGCGAGAGTCTAACCACCTCCCCTTGACACTCAATGGCATTACCATCACCGAATCCCCCACTATCAACATCCTGGGGGTCACCATTAACCAGAAACTTAACTGGACCAGCCACAAATACTGTGGCAACAAGAGCAGGTCAGAGACTAGGTATTCTGCGGCGAGTGTCTCACCTCCTGACTCCCCAAAGCCTTTCCACCATCTGCAAGGCACAAGTCAGCAGTATGATGGAATACTCTCCACTTGCCTGGATGAGTGCAGCTCCAACAACACTCAAGAAGCTCGACACCATCCAGGACAAAGTAGCCCGCTTGATTGGCACCCCA
This sequence comes from Squalus acanthias, assembly GCA_030390025.1. Taxonomy (NCBI): domain Eukaryota; kingdom Metazoa; phylum Chordata; class Chondrichthyes; order Squaliformes; family Squalidae; genus Squalus; species Squalus acanthias. The sequence goes on from CM059430.1 coordinate 63,091,467, forward strand.
TCCACCACCTTAAACATTCACTCCCTCCACCACCAGCGTTACGTGGCTGCAGTGTGTACCATCTACAAGATGCACTGCAGCAACTCACCAAGGCTTCTTCGGCAGCACCTCCCAAACCCGCGACCTCTTCCACCCAGGACAAGGACAAGGGCTAAATGCTAGTTAGGCCACAGCTGGAATACTGTGTGCAGTTCTGGTCGCCACACTATAGGAAGGATGTGATTGCATTGGAGAGGGTGCAGAGGAGATTCACCAAAATGTTACCTGGGCTGGAGCGCTTCAGCTATGAAGAGAGACTGGACTGGCTGGGGTTGTTTTCCTTAGAGCAGAGAAGGCTGAGGGGGGACCTGATTGAGGTGTCCAAAATTATGAGGGGCATAGATAGGATAGATAGAAAGGAACTTTTCCCCTTAGTAGAGGGGTCAATAACCAGGGGGCATAGTTTCAAGGTAAGGGGCAGGAGGTTTAGAGGGGATTTGAGGAAAAACTTTTTCACCCAGAGTGCGGTTGGAATCTGGAACTCACTGCCTGAAAGGGTGGTAGAGGCAGGAACCCTCAACATTCAAGAAGCATTTAGATGAGCACTTGAAACGCCATAGCATACAAGGCTACGGACCAAGTGCTGGAAAATGGGATTAGAATAGACAGGGCTTGACGGTCGGCGCGGACACGATGGGCCGAAGGGCCTCTTTCTGTGCTGTATAACTGACTCTATGGCAGCAGGCACATGGGAACACCATCACCTCCAAGTTCCCCTCCAAGTAACACACCATCCTGACTTAGAAGTATATCACCGATCCTTCATTGTCGCTGGGTCAAAATCCTGGAACTCCCTCCCTAACAGCACTGTGGGGGTACCTTCACCACACGGACTGTAGCGGTTCAAGGCGGCGGCTCACCACCACCTTCTCAAGGGCAATTAGGGATGGGCAATAAATGCTGGCCTTGCCAGCGACGCCCACATCCCAGAAACGAATTTAAAAAAAATTAGCGCCTCCCACCAGAGGTGCAAACGGGGGGGAATTTCGCCCCCTGACTGTTTTCAGTAATTGAGGGATCTAGAACAAATGGACATAGATAGAAGATTAAATGTATGAGATTTAGGACAGAGCAGGATAATTTTTTTTTTTTTTTTTTTTTAAACACACAGTTCGCAAGCGCCCCTGGGATCATGTGGGCCGGCCCAACAAATGACAGAATGGAATCCCCATTCATGCTTATGGGGATTCCATATGTATAGAAACCCCATAAGTATGAATGGGAATACCCAAAAAAATACCTCTATACTTCAAATACATTTATAAAATCACACTTAAAATTAATTAAAATGGCATTTTATTGAATATTTAAAACAAAAATTTAATTTTTTGAAAAATAAATTTACATGTTTTAAAGGGGCTAGAAATAAACTTACCTCATTTCACAGGTTTTTAAATGTATAAATTATTGATAAAATTTTATTTTTGTGTTTTTTAAAACTCTTACACTCGTAAAAGCAGGCCTTATGTCTGCTTTTACCAGGTGTAAGAATTTCACAGGCATTCGCTGGGCAGAAGTTGGGCAAATAGCGCAACTCTCCGCCCACGGAGGCCCTTTTCCCGGGGATGCGGAGGATCACATCGCGTGCCTAAACCCGGAACTTGCGCGTCCCTTACGGGCACGTACGCACCCATAGGGGCCGCAAATGACGGCCCCATGCCAACATTTAAGAATAAGTTTGATGGGTGGGTGAAGCAATGTGGGACAAAGGGATATGGGAATAGGGTGAGCACATGGGATTAAGACTATGCTCGTGTGGAGGATAAACACCAAAAGAGACCAGTTGGGCCAAGTGGCCCGTTTCCGTGTTGTCATTTCTGTGTAATTCTATGTATTTTTCTCAGAAATCATGGAAGATCCAATGGTTTGAGTTGTTACTGGTTTAGCCTCTGGTGGGATTCTGTGATACGAGACCTGAGACCAGCATGATGCCCACAGACTGGTAACAAACAGACCTGTGACCTCAATACTGTAGTTTATTACAGGAACATTATAAACCCAGCATGTACACCCAGCATGTATATCGTGCATATACACCCAGCAGATACATACGGCAGATACACCTAGAATATCATGTATGCAGTGTCAGACGTGTCTCAGTGTGCAGTACTCTCGCCTCTGAGTCAGAAGGTTGTGGGTTCAAGTCCCACTCCAGAGACTTGAGCACAAAAATCTAGGCTGACACTCCAGTGCAGTACTGAGGGAGTGCTGCACTGCTGGAGGTGCCGTCCTTCGGATGAGACGTTAAACTGAGGCCCCGTCTTCTCTCTCAAGTAGAAGTAAAAGATCCCATGGCACTATTTCAAAGAAGAGCAGGGAGTTATCCCCGGTATCCTGGTCAATATTTATCCCTCAATCAACATCACGAAAATAGATTATCTGGTTATAATTACACTGTTGTTTGTGGGAGCTTGCTGTCTGCAAATTGGCTGACGTGTTTCCCACATTACAACAGTGACTACACTTCAAAAAGTACTTCATTGGCTGTAAAGCGCTTTGGGACGTCCGGTGGTCATGAAAGGCACTATATTAATGCAAGTCTTTTTGTTTTTCTATATTTACCCAGCATATATACCGTGTATATACAAGCATGATCTGACCAGCAACCTGACCTGATCGATATCTCCACTGTCTGGATAACTTTTGAAAGACAAAATCAGGAGTGAGGTGATGATCACTTCCCAGTCAGAGTTGGTTATCATCCCACTATATATAAATGCATGGATGAGCTGTGTTAGTCCCACAATGGGACACTATAATGTCATCCTCAGCATTTTTCTAGGAATAACCTGTTGCTTTTAGCTATGGAAAGGTGCCCAAATTTGCATATTGACTTACCGATTCTGGCGTTTGTTTCTTTGGGACAATTGAATAACTCTGCCTACCTGAATGTGTAGTTATCAGAGAATCACCTTTCAGTTTGAGTTCAGGAGTGCATTGCCTGCTAATCAGACGCACTGGGGTAATTGTGACTTTGGGCGACAGTGCAATGGGAGCGATATCGAATCAGCTGCCATTATACCTCTCTCCCGATTTTCATTTTGTCAAAACGACCCCCACAGGGATCACACCCAAATCCCACGTGCCGGAAAAATGGCTGTAACTTTTCCTGTCCATTCCCTCCACCCTGTGCCAGTTCACAGCCCTCTGCAGTGCTTCTGAAAAAGATCTGGCTTAGAAGAAAATTAATTTTATGTTTGACCACTGCAGGAGTGAGAATCTTGCATCTGTACCGATAACAATTCCTCTCTGTTTAAAGTACGGCACCAACCCCTGTCCGAAAACCGGATTGTAACTGTGCTTGTTATCTGCCGCTGAGTACCAGGGGCACATTTTGGCGGAGGGGGTGGGTTCTTCCCCTCATTTCACACCGTAACACTGGAAAAAGGACTGGCGGACTTTCCAGAGAGACAGGGTTTCCGACGAAGTTAGAGTGGGAGATTGGGACACTCCCCGGAGAAAGTTTTACATCGAATGACATAGAATGTACAGCAGAGAAACAGGCCTTCGGCCTAACTGGTCTGTGCCGGTGTTAATGCTCCACACGAGCCTCCTCCCACCCTACTTCATCTCACCCTCCCAGCATTATCCTTCTAATCCTCTCTCCCTCATGTACTTATCTAGCTTCCCCTTAAATGCATCTATGCTACATCATATTCTCACCACTCTCGGAGTAAAGAAGTTTCTCCTGTATTCCTCATTGGATTTATTAGTGACTATCGTATATTTATGAGCCCACAAGTGGAAACAGCTTCTTTATGTCTACCCTGTCAAACCCCTTCATATTTTTAAAGACCTATCAGGCCACCTCTCAGTCGTCTCTTTTCCCATCTTTGCAACAGCCTTGCGGAGATGCGCTCTTTCAGGCCTCCTTACCGTGGTGTCATTAGTCATGGGAAAGGTCTCATGCCATCTGCAATGTTACTGGAGTGGATGAGGAAGAGGACCATGATGGGCAGATCGCCCAGAGGCTACTACAAGAATGATACTCCATGACAGGTAACTAATATATGTGCTCCTGGATTATTTTCAGTGAGTCCAAACACTACATCAGTCTCCGTGACTCATGCTATAAACTACAAATCAGGTTTATTAAAGTAATAATTAAACAGCAGCATAAAGTCGATACAGCAGACTTCACTTGATTACAAAACTTTTGACCTGTACCTCTTTGGATACAAACACAGTAAGTAATAAAACACACAGCACTTTGTTAACGCTCTTAGTAATACTACACCTGCACTAGCATTGAGGGAATCATTTGAAAAGAGCACATTAACCTCTGCAATTTCCTTACTCTAAGTTATTTTGGTAAAGTTTGACTTAATGGCTTTATTCTGTGGGGCTTTACCTTGGCTGGTGCTGTAAGTACAGCGTAGGCATGGGCTGACTATATTCTGTCCTCAGGTATAACCTTCCTGTGTAGATATCTACTATAATAATAATCGTCGACCAGGGATTCTCCTCTTCAATTGGGGTGAGGGGGTGGGGCTGGTCCCAAACACATTCCCCTCTGTCCACCCCACTTACAGCTCTTCCTGAGGCCACCGTGGGGAAGGTGGGAGTGGGCCCTGTAAAGTGGCACTAGCGGTCCTGAGGTGGCCCCGTGGAGAGGGAAGGCCTTGCAGTGGCCTCCTCCATCTTGCCCCCCAGTGACTTACCTCCCTAGGCCGCAGTCTCTGCCGAGCTCTACTAGCTGCAGCTCCAGCAGTCTTCAGATACCTTCTACCCCATCAATCCATCCCTGTGCAGCAGCACAAGAGGCAGGAGGGATTTGAAGGGGCAGAAACTGGCATGTCCCTTGGGCCCAATGGTGTGCTTCTTCTTGATTGCGGGCATCCTGCCAGGAGCCTGCCATGGATCGCTAATAAACCAAGACCCAGGGAAATGGATCAGGTAGGGGCAGAATCAGAGGGGCGAGTAGAAGTCCCACCACACTAGAACTACGACCCCAACAGGATAATGCCGGCCCTTGTATTACTTATAACTCCTGTTTTATTAAGCAGCAAAATGCCTGTACATATTATATGGTAATATATTTTGTTATATATAGATAGATAGATATAAATGCACCTTATTTACACAATTAACAGTCTGTTTGTTAATAAAAGAAAGAAAGAACTCACACTGTATTGTGTTGTAGAGACACAAGATTAGAACAACCCATTTGCTATGTTGTAGGACTTTACCCAATATTTCTTCTGTGCTCAGCACCAAAGACCACTCCTGTAAGCAAGCCCTCATTCTCTGCTAGATTTATACACACAACACCTGGCAATGTTGCACAGTTCTGGGATTGAGCAGAAGCTCATTACTGTAATTAGCTCGTTGAATTGACTCAAGCACTCTCATGATCTCTTAGTTTTTCTTTTTTTTGATAAATCTTTTTTTTTATTCAAATACAATAATACTTATACAACTCATCAATTACATAGTAAATCCATTACATTCATCCATCACAGTAAAAAATAAAGCCTTAAAAACAGCCTTATAGTTAATATAATTGCAATGATTAATTTTACAAATAATGATCTCTTAGTTTTTTTTTTCGGTTTTTTTGTGTTAGCCACAGTGAGGCGGTTGAAATATTTTATTCAAATACAATAATACCTATACAACTCATCAATTACATCGTAAATCCATTACATTCATCCAACTATTTTATTCAAAACAATAATACCTGTACAACTCATCAATTACAAAGTAAATCCATTACATAGTAAATCCATTACATTCATCCATCACAGTAAAAAATAAAGCCTTAAAAACAGCCTTATAGTTAATATAATTGCAATGATTAATTTTACAAATAATGATCTCTTAGTTTTAGGAGAGCAGAGAACAAACATTGCACCAGTCAACATGACTCAGGCTGGAAGCTACCAATCAGGTTTCTTAAAGTAATAGTTAAACAGCAGCATAAAATCACTACAGCAGATTTCACTTGATTACAAAACTTTTGACTTGTACCATTTTGGATACAAAAACAGTAATAAAAGATGTAGCACTTTGTTAACGCTCTTAGTATTACTAAACCTGGACTAGTATCTATACAGCAACAACGTGCATTTATATAGTGCCTTTTATGTAGTAAAGTGTCCCAAGGTGTTTCACAGGAGTGTTATGAAACAAAATTTGACACCGAGCCACATAGGAGGTATTAGGACAGCCTGATCAAAGAGGTGGGTTGTAAGGAGTGTCTTAAAGGAGGAGAGAGAGGTAAAGAGGCAGAGAGGTTTAGGGAGGAATTCCAGAGCTTAGGGCATAGGCAGCTGAGAGCACGGCTGCCAATGGTGGAGCGATTAAAATTGGGGATGCGCAAGAAGCCAGAATTGGAGGAGCGCAGAGATCTCAGAGGGGTGTAGGGCTGGAGGAGGTTACCGAGATAGGGAGGGTGAGGCCTGGGGGGATTTGAAAACAAGGATGAGAATTTTTAAATTGTGGTGTGGGAGCCAAAGTAGGTCAGCGAGCACAGGAGTGATGGGTGAATGAGATATGGTGCGAGTTAGGACACGGGCAGCCGAGTTTGTAGAGGGTGGAAGATGAGAGGCTGGCCCAGAGAGCATTGGAATAGTCGAGTCTAGAGGTAACAACGGCGTGGTTGAGGGTTTCAGCAGCAGATGAGGCAGGGGCGGAGTCGGGCGATGTTATGGAGGTGGAAGTAGGCGGTCTTCGTGATGGCGCGGATATGTGGTCGGAAGCTCATCTCGGGGTCAAAATGACACGAAGGTTGTGAACAGTCTGGTTCAGCCTCAGACAGTTGCCAGGCATCGGGATGATGGAGTTGGTGGCTAGGGAACGGAGTTTTGGCGGGGACCAAAGACAATGGCTTCGGTCTTCTCAATATTTAGTTGGAGGAAATTTCTGCTCATCGGGCAAGCAGTGTGACAAATCAAAGACAGTGAAGGGATTGAGAGAGCTGCTGGTGAGGTAGACCTGGGTGTCATCAGTGTGCATGTGGAACCTGATGTTGTGTTTTTGGATGATGTCGCCGAGGGACAGCACATAGCTGAGAAATTGGAGGGGCCTAGGCTAGATCCATGGAGGACTCCAGAGGTAACGTATCACATAACTTGAGGTCTTGTCTTCCAACATGGTGTCTCCAGCCCTTTCTCAATGGGCTCAGGAGAATTCATGGAGCAGGAGAAGGCTGTCACATTTATCCTCAGCATCAGTAACTCCTGGCTATGGAGCTGTCCAGCAAGTGGACGGACATCAAAGGATTAGGGCCCTCTTCCATGTCTCGGGTGCTTTATTTTTAACTGCGAAGATCAGACTCAGACAAAATAAATCGAAAGAGTGCTGTGCGCAAACAGCCATCACTTATGGTTGATTCAGGGACTTCTCTTGCACAAACCTGTTTCATCCAACTAAGGTGACAGGTTGACAATCTGCAACTTTCATCAGGAAGCGTTTCTGGTGAGATCGATGCGAATCGGTTGACTAGTCTGATTGCACCAACCTGTAACCACGTCATCTGTGCGATTTCTAGTCACACAAAGAATGTGGATTCTACCCCAACCCAGAGCCACAATTAAACAAACTTAAAGTGATCAGTCGCATCTCATAAATAGACATTGATGTTGGATTAAAACCAATCATTAAAAGTAGCAACGTAGGTTAACAAAGCCATAAAACAAAATGCAAACAAAGCAATGGGGTTCATTTCGAGAGGAATAGAATTGAAAAGCAGAGAAGTTATGTTTAACTTATAAAGAACCTTGGTTAGACCACACTTGGAGTACTGTGAACAGTTCTGGTCTCCCTATGACATAAAGGTATAGAAGCATTGGAGAAAGTGCAAAAACGATTTACAAGGATGATACCAGAACTGAGAGGTTATAACTATCAGGAAAGATTGAACAGGCTGGGGCTCTTGTCTAGAAAATAGAAGACAGAGAGGTGACCTGATAGAGGTTTTTAAAATTATGAAGGTGTTCAATAGGGTAGACGTAGAGAAGATGTTTCCACTTGTGGGGAGTCCAAAACTAGGGGCCATTAAGATACAGTATTAATAAATCCAATAAGGAATTCAGGAGAAACTTCTTTACTCTTGACTCAGAGAGTGGTGAGAATGTGGAACTCGCTACCACATGGAGTGGTTGAGGCGAATAGCATAAATGCATTTAAGGGGAAGCTAGATAAACACATGAGGGAGAAAGGAATAGGAGGATATGTTGATAGGGTGAGATGAAGTAAGGTGGGAGGAGGCTCATGTGGAGCATAAACACCAGCACAGACCAGTTGGCAGTTGGGCCGAATGGCCTGTTTCTGTGCTGTACACTCTATGTAAGCCAGGAACAGGCTTGGCTCTGATGCCTCTCCCCTTTGAAGAACCTGCTGACACTCACAGCCTAAGCTCAGTAAAGAATGGTGACTTGGGTGAAGTGCTGGAGGACTGCCAGCGGAGCCGGAACCCAGCATTGGGATTGTTGCTTTCAGGCGAGGAATCGGAACCTAGCGCAGAGATTTTTTAAGTTTGCTCCTGGGATGTGGATGTCGCTGGCAAGGCCCTTGAAGAGGTGGTGGTGAGCTGCCACCTTGAACCGCTGCAGTCCGTGTGGTGAAGGTACTCCCATAGTGCTGTTAAGGAGTTCCGGGATTTTGACCTAGCGAAGATGAAGGATCGGCGATATATTTCCAGGTCAAATTGTGTGTGACTTGGAAGGGAACTTGGAGGTGGTGGTGTTCCCATGCGCCTGCTGCTTTTGTCCTTGTCCTAGGTGGTAGAGGTCATGGGTTTGAGAGGTGCTGACGAAGAAGCCTTTGGCGAGTTGCTGCAGTGCATCTTGTAAATGGTGCACACTGCAGCCACGGTACGGCTGGTGGTGGAGGGAGTGTTGTTGGAGCTGCACTCATCCAGGCAAGTGGAGAGTATTCCATCACACTCCTGACTTGTGCCTTGTAGATGGTGAAACAGCTTTGGGGAGTCAGGAGGTGAGACACTCACCGCAGAATACCCAGCCTCTGACCTGCTCTTGTAGTCACAGTATTTATGTGGCTGGTCCAGTTATGTTTGTGGTCAATGGTGAGCCCCAGGATGTTGATGGTGGGGGATTCGGCGATGGTAATGCTGTTGAATGTCAAGGGGCGATGGTTAGACTCTCACTTGTTGGAGATAGTCATTGTCTGGCACTTGTGTGGCGCAAATGTTACTTGCCACTTATCAGCCCAAGCCTGAATGTTGTCCAAGTCTTGCTGCATGCAGACATAGGCTGCTTCATTATCTGAGGAGTTGTGAATGGAACTGAACACTGTGCAGTCACCAGTGAACATCCCCACTTCTGACCTTATGATGGAGGGAAGGTCATTGATGAAGCAGCTGAATATGGTTGGGCCTAGGACACTACCCTGAGGAACTCCTGCAATGATGTCCTGGGGCTGAGATGATTGGCCTCCAACAACCACAACCATCTTCCTTTGTGCTAGGTATGACTCAAGCCAGTGGAGAGTTTTCCCCCCGATTCCATTGACATCAATTTTACGAGGGTTCCTTGATGCCACACTCGGTCAAATGCTGCCTTGATGTCAAGGGCAGTCACTCTCACCTCACCTCTGGAATTCAGCTCTTTTGTCCATGTTTGGACCAAGGCTGTAATGAGGTCTGGAGCCGAGTGGTCCTGACGGAACCCAAACTCAGCATCGGTGAGAAAGTTATTGGTGAGTAAGTGCCGCTTGATAGCACTGTTGATGTCACCTTCCGGCAGCAGCATCGGAGGCGGCGGCAAGATTTAAACAGCGAGAGGAGAGGCAGCGCGAACCTAAGCAACGGCAGCATCGGAAGAGGTGGCACTTCTGACGATTTCAACAACAACAAAAACCAAGGTGTGACGTCACAGGATAACAGGTAGGCGATTGGCGAGTATTAATGTTTTTTCTCTCTAAGCTAGGACAGTGGTTTAAACTAAGAGCAGGAAACTACAAAGTACTTTATTAAATTTATAACTTAACTAGTTAAACTAATTAATATAACTATAAATAGTTGTTGAATAAAGACTTTAACTAATTATATAAATAAAATAAGGTTAGCCTAAGACACGACAGGGCAGGTTGTGTGTCTGGACTGCAGTATGTGGGAGTTTGTGGACAGTGAGACTGTCTGCAGTAGATGTCTCCATCGCAAATCTCTCCAGCTCAGAGTCATTGAGCTGGAGTGCGAGTTGGAGACACTCCGACACATAAGGGAGGGGGCGGAGTATCTAGACAGTTTGCTCCAGACTTTGGTCTCATCACATCGAGAGGTGCAGGATCAGAATGGGATTGGTGTGACTGATAGTGTGCAGAGTAAGGGGAACCCAGGTAAGAAAGAGAATGAGGATCCACAGAAACTGATCCTATCCAACAGGTACAGTGTACTTGCTACCTGTGAGGATAAGGATAAAGACTGTCGGAAGGACAGCCAGAATGCAGACCATGGCACTTGGGAGCAGGAGGCTGTCCTAAGGTGGGAGGCGGAGGAGGAGAGGATGCATAATGTGGTAGTTGTGGGGGATTCTACAATTAGGGGGACAGATAGAATCCTTTGTAAGCAAGATCGAGAGTCCCACATGGTATGTTGCCTACCTGGTGCCAGGGTAAGGGACATCTCTAACCAGCTTGAAAGGATATTGGAGAGGGAGGGGGAGGATCCAGTCATTGTGGTCCATGTTGGAACCAACAACATAAGGAAGAGCAGGCAAGAAGTCCTGTTTGGGGTGTACCAGGAGCTAGGAGCTAAATTAAAGAACAGGACCTCAAGGGTTATAATCTCTGGATTATTACCTGAGCCACGTGCAAATTGGTGTAGGGATAAACTGATTAGGGAACACGTGGCTAAAGGAGTGGTGTGGGAAAGAGGGGTTCCATTTCATGGGGCACTGGCACCAGTATTGGGACAGAAAGGAACTGTACCTTTGGGACGGACTCCACCTGAACCGGTCTGGGACCAGGGTCCTAGCAGTAAGGATAAATAGGGCGGTCACAAGGACATTAAACTAGTAAATGGGGCGGGGGGTGGGTGGGGGGGTGGAGCGGGGAGGGCTCAGGGGGAAATTGCAGTACAAATAGTAGTTCAAAAACAAACGAAAGGGATGAGGGTAGAGTAGCAGTCAGAAATTGTGCTTTAGGCACTACAGGTAAAGGGAAAACTAAAAGATGTAAAGTGATTAAACCAGGAGATTGAAATAAGAAACATGGGAGTAAAACATTAGAGTTGAAGGACAGGCTAGGGTGTGTGGCCCAAATAAGCGTTCCTTATACTCCGAGTGTTTGTATAAAGAATAAATTGAATGAACTGTAGGCACAAATTCAAATTGGAGGGTGTGACATGGTAGCCATTACTGAGACATAGCTGCAAGACAGTCAGGACTGGGAACTAAATATACCAGGTTATAAGGTCTACAGAAAAGATAGGGAAAATGGCAGAGGGGGAGAAGTAGCCTTGGTGATCAAGGATGAAATCACTTCAATGATAAGAGAGGATTTAAAGAGAGGTAAGCAGCCAGTGAAGACCTTATGGGTTGAATTGAGAAATGGGAAAGGATCTAAGACTGTAGTGGGAGTTGTATATAGGCCCCCTGGTTGCAGCTCTGAAGTGCTAGATTGTATAAATGCAGAGATTAGACAAGCGTGTAGTAAAGGCAGAGTGGTTTTAATGGGGGATTTTAACTTTCATATAGATTGGGAAAAGCAGACTAGCACCTGTCAGAAAGGTAGTGAATTTCTTGAGTGTGTCCGGGATAGTTTACTACAACAATATGTCCTGGAGGCAACAAGGGGGAAAGCCATATTAGACTTAGTAATGAGTAATGAGCCAGATTTTGTTAAAGGTCTAACTGTGGGTGAACATTTATCCAATAGTGATCATAACATGATCGAGTTCAATGTAACGTTTGAAAGGGAGAAACGCGAAACAGCTACTAAGATTCTAGATTTAGGTAAGGCCGACTTCAACGGGATGAGGCAGAGACTGTCCACAGTAAACTGGGCAAATCTGTTAATGAGTTAAACGACAGAAGATGTTTAAAAAAGATGTTAATGTGATACAGAACCAGTTTATACCCCTGAGGGGCAAGAGCTCTACTTACCAAAAAAAACAGCCATGGACAACTAAGAGGTAAGGGACAGCATAAAACTAAGGGAAACGGCATATAAAAATGCAAAAAATATCACAGATCCTGGCGAATGGGAAAGATACAAAGAACAGCAAAGGGTCACAAAACAGATAGTAAGAGCTATAAAAAGGGAGTATGGAAAGAAACTTGCAAGGGATATCAAAATCAATACAAAGAATTTTTAGTTACATTAGGAAAAAGAGGGTGGTCAGGAGCAATGGTGGCCCCTTAAAAACTGAAAGTGGTAATATTGTCAATGACAATGAGGAAATGGCAGAAATGTTGAATAATTATTTTGCGTCAGTATTTACAGCAGAGGAAGAGGATAGCATGCCGGAAATCCCAAAGAAACTAATATTGAATCAGAGACAGGGACTCAATAAAATGAATGTAATTAAAATAACAGTAATGAAGAAAATAATGGCACTAAAGAGTGACAAATCTCCAGAGGGTTTCCATCCCAGGGTTTTAAAGGAAGTAAATCTTCCAAAGTTCTCTAGATTCAGGAACTGTCCCTTTAGATTGGAAAATTGCGCATGTCACTATGCTTTTTAAGAATGGCGAGAGAGGGAAACCAGGGAATTATAAACCAGTTAGCCTAACATCTGTTGTCAGGAAATTGCTAGAGTCTATAATTAAGGATAGAGTGACTGAACAACTCAAAAATTTTCAGTTGATCAGTGAGAGCCAGCATGGATTTGTGAAAGGTAGGTCATGTCTGACAAACCTGATTGAATTTTTTGAAGAGATGACTAAAGTAGTGGACAGGGGAATGTCTATGGATGTTATTTATATGAACTAACAGAAGGCATTTGATAAAGTCTCACATAAGAGACTGTTATCTAAGGTAGAAGCCCACGGAATTGAGGGCAAATTATTGACCTGGTTAGGAAATTGGCTGAGCAGTAGGAGACAGAGAGTAGGGATAATGGGTAGGTACTCAAATTGGCAGGATGTGACTAGTGGTGTCCCGCAGGGATCTGTGTTGGGGCCTCAACTATTCACAATATTTATTAACGACTTAGATGATGGCATAGATAGTCATAAATCCAAATTTGCCGATGACACAAAGATAGGCAGCATTGTAGGCAGTGTAGATGGAAGCATAAAATTACAAAGGGATATTGATTGATAAAGTTAATGGGCAAAACCGTGGCAAATGGATTTCAATGTAGGCAAATGTGAGGTCATCCACTTTAGACCTAAAAAGGGATAGAACAGGGCACTTTCTAAATGGTGAAAAGCTAAAAACAGTGAATGTCCAAAGAGACTTGAGGGTTCAGGTACATAGATCATTAAAATGTCATGAACAGGTACAGAAAATAATCAATAAGGCTAATGGAATGCTGGCCTTTATATCTAGAGTACTAGAGTACAAGGGGGTAGAAGTTATGCTGCAGCTATACAAAACGCTGGTTAGACCACAGCTGGAGTACTGTGAGCTGTTCTGGGCAGCACACCTTAGGAAGGATATATTGGCCTTGGAGGGAGTGCAGCGTAGGTTTACCAGAATGATCCTAGACTTCAAGGGTTAAGTTATGGGGAGAGATTACACAAATTAGGGTTGTATTCCCACGAATTTAGAAGGTTAAGGGGTGATCTGATCGAAGTTTTTAGGATATTAAGGGGAACAGATAGGGTAGATAGAGAGAAACTATTTCCACTGGTCGGGGATTCTAGGACTCGGTGGCATAGTCTAAAAATTAGACCTTTCAGGAGTGAAATTAGGAAACACACAAAGGGTGGTAGAAGTTTGAAACTCTCTTCCACAAATGGCAATTGATGCTAGATCAGTTGTTAATTTGAAATCGGAGATTGATAGCTTTTTGTTAACCAAAGGTATTAAGGGATATGGGCCAAATGTGGGTATATGGAGTTAGATCGCAGATCAGCCATGATCTCATTGAATGGCGGAACAGGTTTGAGGGGCTGAACCTCCTGTTCCTATGTTCCATCACTTTGCTGATGATTGAGAGTAGACTGATGGGGCAGTAATTGGCCGGATTGGATTTGTCCTGCTTTTTGTGGACAGGACATACCTGGGCAGTTTTCCACATTGTCGGGTAGATGTCAGTGTTATATCTGTACTGGAAGAGCTTGGCTAGAGGCGCGGCTAGTTCTGGAGTACAAGTCTTCAGCACGACAGTCAGGATGTTGTCAGGGCCCTTAGCCTTTGAGGTATCCAGTGTGCTCAGCCGTTTCTTGATATCACGTGGAGTGAATCGAATTGGCTGAAGACTGGCATCTCTGATGGTGGGGACTACAGGAGGAGGCCGAGATGGATCATCCACTTGGCACTTCTGGCTGAAGATGGTTGCAAACGCTTCAGCCTTGTCTTTTGCACTTGCTTGCTGGGCTCCGCCATCATTGAGGATGGGGATGTTCATGGAGCCTCCTCCTCCCGTTATTTGCTTAATTGGCCACAACCATTCACGACTTTGATCTGATCCGTTGATTGTGGGATCGCTTAGCTCTGTCTATAGCATGCTGCTTCTGCTCTTTAGCATGCATGTAGTCCTATGTTGCAGCTTCCCCAGGTTGGCACCTCATTTTTAGGTATGCCTGGTGCTGCTCCTGGCATGCTCTTCTACACTCCTTATTGAACCAGGGTTGGTCCCATGGCTTGATGGTTATGGTAGAGTGAGGGATATGCCGGACCATGAGGTTACAGATTGTGGTGGAATACAATTCTGCTGCTGCTGATGGCCCTCTGCACCTCATGGATGCCCAGTTTTGAGCTGCTAGATCTATTCTGAATCTATCCCATTTAGCATGGTGGTAGTGCCACACAACACGATGGAGGGTGTCCTCACTGTGAAGACGGGACTTCATCTCCACAAGGACTGTGCTGTGGTCACTGCTATCAATACTGCCATGGACAGATGCCTCTGCGACAGGTAGATTGGTGAGGACGAGGTCAAGTGGGTTTTTCCATCATGTTGGTTTTTTCACCAACTACCGCAGGCCCAGTCTGACAGCTGTGTCCTTCAGGGCTCGACTCGACCAGCTCAGTCAGTAGTGGTGCTACCGAGCTACACTTGGTGATGGACATTTGATTTCTTTCAAAATTCTATGGACTCTGGAACAGTTCCCATGGATTGGAGGGTAGCTAATGTAACCCCACTATTTTAAAAAGGTGGTAGAGAAAAAACAGGGAATTCTAGACCAGTAAGACTGACATCGGTAATGGGGAAAATGCTAGAGTCCATTATAAAAGATGTAATAGCAGAGCACTTGGAAAACAGTGACAGGATTGGACAAAGTCAACATGGATTTACAAAAGGTAAATCATGCCTGACTAATCTACTGGAATTTTTTGAGGATGTAACTGGTAGAATAGATAAGGGAGAACCAGTGGATGTGGTGTATTTGGACTTTCAGAAGGCTTTCGATAAGGTCCCGCATAAGAGATTAGCGTGCAAAGTTAAAGCACATGGGATTGGGGGTAAGGTACTGATTTGGATAGAGAACTGGTTGGCAGACAGGAAGCAAAGAGTTGGAATAAACGGGTCTTTTTCCGAGTGGCAGGCAGTGACTAGTGGGGTACCGCAGGGATCGGTGCTAGGACCCCAGCTATTCACAATATGTATTAATGATCTAGACGAGGGAACTAGATGTAATATCTCTAAGTTTGCAGATGACACAAAGCTGGGTGGGCGTGTGTGCTGTGAGGAGGATGCAGAGAAACTCCAGTATGATTTGGACAGGTTGGGTGATTGGGCAGATGCATGGCAGATGCAGTATAATGTGGATAAATGCAGGGTTATCCACTTTGGTGGCAAAAACAGGAAGACAGATTATTATCTGAACGGCAATAGATTGGGAAAAGGGAAAGTGCAACGAGACCTGGGAGTCCTTGTGCACCAGTCGCTGAAGGTAAGCATGCAGGTGCAGCAGGCGGTTAAGAAGGCAAATGGTATGTTGGCCTTCATAGCGAGAGGATTCGAGTACAGGAGCAAGGATGTCTTGCTGCAGTTGTACAAGGCCTTGGTGAGACCACACCTTGAGTATTGTGTGCAGTTTTGGTCACATTATCTGAGGAAGGATGTTCTTGCCATGGAGGGAGTGCAGCGAAGATTCACCAGACTGATACCTGGGATGGCAGGAATGACGTATGAAGAGAGATTGGGTCGATTAGGCTTATATTCGCTAGAGTTTCGAAGAATGAGAGGGGATCTCATCGAAACTTATAAAATTCTAACAGGACTAGACAGACTAGATGCAGGATGTTCCCAATGGCGGGGGAGTCCAGAACCAGAGGTCACAGT
Organism: Squalus acanthias; assembly: GCA_030390025.1. NCBI lineage: Eukaryota > Metazoa > Chordata > Chondrichthyes > Squaliformes > Squalidae > Squalus > Squalus acanthias. Next base: position 63,107,866 of record CM059430.1, read on the forward strand.
CTAAGGATAAGGGGTAAGCCATTTAGGACTGAGATGAGGAGGAATTTCTTCACCCAGAGAGTGGTGAACCTGTGGAATTCTCTACCACAGAAGGCAGTTGAGGCCAATTCATTAAATATATTCAAGAAGGAGATAAATATATTTCTTAAGGCTAAAGGGATCAAGGGATATGGGGAGAAAGCAGGGACAGGGTACTGAATTTGGATGATCAGCCATGATCTCATTAAATGGCGGAGCAGGCTCGAGGGGCCGAATGGCCTACTCCTGCTCCTATCTTCTATGCTTCTCCCACCCAGAGTACATTCTGTGCCCTTGCTACCCTCAGTGCTTCTTCCAAGTGGTGTTCAACATGGAGGAGTACTGATTCATCAGCTGAGGGAGGGCGGTAGGTGGTGATCAGCAGGAGGTTTCCTTGCCCATTGTATGACCTGAAGCCATGAGACCTCATGGGGTCCGGAGTCAATGTTGAGTACTCCCACGGTGACTCCCTCCTGACTGTATTCCACTGTGCCACCACCTCTGGTGGGTCTGTCATGCCGGTGGAACAGGGACAGCTCTCCCAATTTTGGCACAAGTCCCCTGATGTTAGTGAGGATGACTTTGCAGGGTCAATTGGGCTGCATTTGCCTTTGTCATGTCCGAAGCCGGTGCAGAGGTCGATGCCGGGTGGTCCGTCCGGTTTTATTCTTATTAATGTTTTTTGTAGTGGATTGGTACAACTGAGTGGCTTGCTACGCCATTTCAGAGGGCAATTAAGAATCAACCACATTGCTGTGGGTCTAGAGTCACACATAGACCAGACTGGTTAAGGACGGCAGATTTCCTTCCCTAAAGGACATTAGTGAACAAGATGGGTATTTACGACAATCTGGTAGTTTCATGGTCACCATTACTGATACTTTTTATTCCAGATTTATTTAATTAACTGAATTTAAATTCCCCAGCTGCAGTGGTGGGATTTGAACTCACGTCTCGCAGATCATTAGTCCAGGCCTCTGGATTACTAGTCCAGTAAAATAACCACTATGCTACCGTACTTTCAGGAGTAGAACTGAAACCCAGCGCAGGGATTGCTGCCTTCAGGAGCGGAATCAAAAGGGAAGGCAATAGGAGTGAGAAAGTGAATGAAGAAATAAATATTACATGATGATAGATTTCATCACCATTTCCTGTCATTCATTTTTAAAGAGGGAAGCTAACTGCAAAACCCCCGCTTTGAATGTCAGTTGTTTCCATGGAGGCGGCATGGTACCTGGTATAGTCTTGCGATGTGTCCTGATCTGCAGTTTCTCTGTGACATATAACTGAGATTCTTCCTCTGCTCTAGAAACAAATCGAGTGCTGACAACAGATAGGACATTCCCATTGTTTAGGAATCACTTCAAATGTACCAGCTGGTGAATGCCATCCCTTTATTGACTCACTGAACTCTGCATCAGTCTGCTTAGCTGAAATTTCCCAACATCACTAATTGTGATGACATAACTATAGTGACACAACCCTAACTGTGCCATCATTATGTGTCTGGATGCACGCCACATACAGTCCTGTGTGAATTATCTGAATGAGTGCACAATCCTTAAGCCAGTGCCACTTTGCATTATGAAAGATTGCTCCTGTCGTTCCATTTCTCAGCTCTCGCTACACAAAACTGAATTAGCCTGTGAATAAATTAATTGAGGCAAAAACAGATGAGACAGTAATCTGTTCTGATTCAGCTCAGCTCAGCATTCACTTTTCTTCTTTCATTCCAATTGACGGTTGATGTATTGAGCATTCTTCCTTCTTTCTACATCCACCCTGTGATGAAATCGAGACTGATTGTGCTGCCTCCTTCTCTAACTCAACATTTTCCATGATCTCAACCAATGGAACTCCTCACCTCCCTCGGCCTTCCCTCCTTCCCAGAACATGTAGGCCTTTAAAACCCAAGCTGGCCCTCACCCAATGATTACTTCCTGATTTGCCTCAACTTCTCTCCAACTCCTTTTGTCCTGAGTGGTATGCTGATCCTTTGCAAATAGGGAGGACAAAAGTTGGAAGCCACCCTAGCTACCTGGCTTAAGAATGGTACTGGGTAAGGCTGGGAGCAAGTTATTTGGCCTCCCTGCTAGCTAAGAAATGGCACTGGGGGTAAGGCTGTGAAGTTAACAAGGAGACAATAGGTTGCTTTTGAATATGAAAACATTATTTTTCCTTTTCTTTCACATGTACAACGGTTCTTTTCTCCCCCTAATTTTGTGTTTTCATGGGGCAAATTTTACCTCGAATACTCCCCCTTGGGTGTTGTTTACCCTTTGGTACCTCCATCAAGTGACTATTCTTCCTGGGTGAACCTGGATAGTAGTGAGTATTGACATGACCATTATAGCCAAGCCTTATCTGGCATCCATGGAAACATACCATATCGTGAGTCAGCATTTCCTGCAGTGGAGGGAAGCAAACTGGAGGCAAAAAGCTTGGGCTAAGATGCATTTTATTAATAAACTGGCTCCAAAATTGCTCTGGGATTCCGCCAGACATCTGCCGTAACTTCATCGGGTCCCCATTGTTTCCGGGGTTTCCAGGTCAGGCGTATCGGTGGAACCGTTGCCTGCCACTTAAAACAACAACAACAACTTGCATTTCTATAGCACCTTTAATGTAGTAAAACATCCCAAGGCACTTCACAGGAGCGTTATCAAACAAAATTTGACACCGAGCCACATAGAGATATTAGGGCAGGTGACCAAAAGCTTGGTCAAAGAGGTAGGTTTTAAGGAGCATCTTAAAGAAGGTAAGAGAGGTAGAGAGGCAGAGAGGTTTAGGGAGCGAATTCCAGAGCTTAGGGCCGAGGCAACAGAAGGCACGGCCACCAATGGATGAGCGTATATAATCAGGGATGCTCAAGAGGCCAGAATTTGAGGAGGGCAGATATCTCGGAGGATTGTGGGGCTGGAGGAGATTACAGAAATAGGGAGGGGGCGAGGCCATGGAGGGATTTGAAAACAAAGATAAGAATTTTAAATTGAGGTGTTGTTTAACCGGGAGCCACTGTAGGTCAGCGAGCACAGGGGTGATGGGTGAACGGGACTTGGTGCGAGTTAGGACACGGGCAGCCAAGTTTTGGATGACCTTAAGTTTACGCAGGGTAGAATGTGGGAGGCCAGCCAGGAGTGTGTTGGAATAGTCAAGTCTAGAGGTAATATAGGCATGAATGAGGGTTTCAGCAGCAGATAAGCCAAAGCAAGGGCATAGTCTGGCGATGTTATGGAGGTGGAACTAGGCGGCTTTAGTTATGGTGCGGATATGTAGCCGGAAGCTCATTTACGGGTTAAATATGACACCAAGGTTGGAAAAAGTCTGGATCAGCCTCAGACAGATGCTAGGGAGAGTGATAGAGTTAGTGGCTAGCCGTTACAAAGCCAGCAACAACAAAGTGTTCCTTTCCCTATCTCAACTGGGACCTGGCATACTACTGAAGGCCTCTACAGTGAGTGAGATGAGGTATACCAGCTTCCAGATGGGCACAGGTGGTCCCCACTAGGGGTTCCAGGCCAGGGAATGTCTGAATCAACCAACTTCAGAGGGGCCGAGGGAGTGCTCAATGGAGATTGGAAGGGAGCTTGGGCAACCTAGTCCTCCCCCACCAATGGTGGGCAGGGGCCAGATTTTCCTTTCTCTCAATGAATATTAAATGTACTGTATTAAACTTGTCACAAAGTTCTGCCAGTTACTGTTGGCTCAACTGACTCCAGCAAACAGAATATTCTCACTCTAGTATTTTTTTTAACTTAGATTTTTTTTTTGGTGACTTCTTGCATTGATAAAGATGAGGAATTTCAGTGCTGGAGAATGGCACTCATTCTCACCCAGTTCAGACAAAAAATTAATACAGAGCCAAAGAAGGAGACATTAGGAAAAGGAGGGAGGAGTAGCCCTGATAAAAAAGGATGGGATAAAGACAGTAGAGAAAAAGGATCTTAGCTCGGAAAATCACTTTGGGTGGAGCTAAGAAACAACAAGGGGCAGAAAATACCGGTGGGAGTAGTTTATAAGGCCCCTAACAGTAGTTGTAGTGATGAGGTGCATGTAACAAGGGTAATACAGTAATCATGGGAGACTTTATTTTTCCTATAGACTGGACAAACAAAATTTGCAGTGATAGTGTGGAGGACGAGTTCATGGAATGCATTCAAGATAGTTTTCTAGATCAGTATATCGAGGAACCAACTAGGGAACAGGCTATCTTTGGTCTAGTATTGTGCAATGCGACAGGGTTAATTAATAACCTTGTAGTAAAGCAGTCTCTTGGGAAGAGTGATCATAATATGATAGAATTTTATTTAAGTCCAAAACTAGGGTCTTAAATCTCAACAAAGCGTAGCTATGAGGGGCGAGTTGGCTTAGGTAAATTGGGAAACTAGATTAAAAGATATGACAGTACATAAGCAACAGCAAACATTTAAAGAAACAATTCATAATTTTCAATGAATATATATTCTCTTAAGGAATAAAAAACCCACAGGAAAAATGGTCCAACTGTGGCTAACAAGAGAAGTTAAGATAGCATGAGATTAAAGGAAGAGGCTTATAATGTTGCCAAAAGAGTAGTAAGCCTAAGGATTGGGAGGATTTTAGAATTCAGCAAAGGATGATCAAGTAATTGATAACATTGATATTGATAAAGAGAAAGAATATGAGAGAAAATAGCAAGAGACATAAAAACAGATTTTAAAAGCTTCTATAGGTATGTAAAAAGGAAGAGATTAGCGAAAATAAATGTGGGTCCATTACAGGCAGAGACAGGAGAAATTATATTGGGGAATTAGGAAATGGCAGAGACATTAAGCAAATACTTTGTATCTGTCTTCACGAAAGAAGAGACAAAAAACATTCCGGAAATAATGAGGAACCAAGGGTCTAGTGATAATGAATGACTTAAATAAATTAGTATTAATAAAGAAATAGTACTGGAGAAATTAATGGGACTAAAAGCAAACAAATCCTCTGGACCTGATGGCCTGCATCCTAGAGGTTTAAAGGAGGCAGCTACAGAGATAGTGGATGCTTTGGTTTTGATCTTCCAGAATTCCCTAGATTCTAGAATGGTCCCCACGGATTGGAAGGTGGCAAATGTAACCCCGCTATTCAAGAAAGGAGGAGAGAAAACAGGGAACTTTAGGCCAGTTAGCCTGACATCAGTAGTAGGGAAAATGCTAGAATCTATTATTAGGCATGTGGTAACAGGGCACTTAGAAAATCATAATATGATTGGGCAAAGTCAACACGGATTTATGAAAGGGAAATCGTGTTTGACAAATCTGGAGGTTGTAACTAGCAGGGTAGATAAGGGGGAAGTAGCAGATGTAGTGTATTTGGATTTTCAAAAAGCATTCGATAAGGTGCCACTCATGAGGTTATTACACAAAATTAAGGCTCATGGGATTGGGGGTAAAATATTAGAATGGATTGAGGATTGGTTAAAGGACAGAAAACATAGAGTAGGAATAAACAGGTCATTTTCAGGTTGGCAGGCTGTAACTAGTGGGGTACCGCAAGGATCAGTGCTTGTATTAAGTCATTAATACAATCTACATTAATGACATAGATGAGGGGACTGAGTGTAATGTATCCAAGTTTGCTGATGATACAAAGCTAGGTGGGAAAGTAAGTTGTGAAGAGGATGCAAAGAGGCTCCAAAGGGATATAGACAGTTTAAATGAGTGGGCAAGAACATGGCAAGGTGGAAAAATAGAAAAGCAGAATATTTTTAAATGGTGAGAGATTGGGAAATGTTGATAGTCAGAGGGACCTGGGTGTCCTTGTACACAAATCACAGAAAGTTAACATGCAAGTACAGCAAGCAATTAGGAAAGCAAATGGTATGTTAGCCTTTATTACAGAAGGAATGGAGTATAAGTGTAAAGAAGTCTTACTGCAATTGTATAGGGCCTTGGTGAGACCACACCTGGAGTACTGTGTACAGATTTGGTCTCCTTACCTAAGGAAGGATATCCTTGCCTTGAAGAGTTTTCAGCAAAGGCTCACTAGACTGATTCCTGGGATGGGGTAATTGTCGTATGAGGAGAGATTGAGTAGACTAAGCCTATATTCCGTAGAGTTTAGAAGAATGAGAGGTGATCTCATTCAAATGTATAAAATTCTTAAGGGACTTGACAGGGTAGATGCTGGGAGCATGCTTCCTCTGGCTGTGGAGTCTAGAACTAGGCATCATAGTCTCAGAATAAGGGTCAACCATTTAGGACTGAGGAAGAGAAATTTCTTCACTCACAGGATTGTGAATCTTTGAAATTCTTTACCCCAGAGGGATTGGATGCTTAGTCGTGGAGTATATTCAAGACAAAGATTGATAGATTTTTGGATACTAAGTGAATCAAGGGATATGGGGATAGTGCGGGAAGGTGGAGTTGAGGTAGAAGATCAGCCATGATCTTATTGATTGGCGGAGCAGGATCGAGGGGCCGTATGTCCTACTCCTGCTCCTATTATGTTTTTATGTTCTTATTAGGAGGGATGACCAAAAGTTTGCTCAAAGTGACAGGTTTTCCCGGAGGCTTTTAAAGGAGGAGGGAGGTGGTGAGGCGGAGAGATTTTTAGGGACAGAACTCCTTAAAACCATCTCAGGTGAGCTTTAGCAAATAAGAACATAAAGAAAAGCAGGGAAGAAGAAAAGGCCATTCAGCCCATCAACTTCACACCTTCCAAAGATGAAGCACAATCCACCATATCATGAGCTCAATGGGCTGGATTTTGTGAATGGAGGGGCAAGTTGGAGGCGGGACTGCTGCTTGTCGTGTCAATGTCCCGCCTCCATCATCACCTGACCATTCAGAGGGATTTTCCCCTGATTGAGCTTGTTAAGCCCGCCCTGCGGGCTCAGCAAGCCAATTAGGGAAGAAGTCACTGACAGATCACGTCAACGTCAGACGTGCTATCTGTCAAGACTTCTTGAAAGAAGAAATTACAGCGTTTGACAGCTCTGTGAAGCTGTCAAACACTGACATTCTCTTTAGGTTGATGAGCCTTTGTGGTGAGGACTCATCAAACATTGCAAATTTGTAAATTTCAGATGTCTGATGGATTGGAGGGTCCATCAGCCATTACTTGAAATTGACAATGAGGATGTCCGCTCTCCCCATCCAGCACGGCTAAAGGCTATGGAAGGAAAACAAGGAAAGTGAACACTTTTTTAAACTTATCACTCACCTTGCATACGTACCACTCCACACTTGCACCCATCACTCACCTCTACACCTTACTTCCAGGTGTCTCTGACCACCACAGACCTCCTCCACGTCTCCTCCAACCCGGCGGGGTTCTCCAAGGTCGGGAAGCCTTCACCTGTGAAGGTAAAATGGCACTAATCCTTTTTTCTGCCTGTTAACTACCTGTTAACAGGCAGTTAAAAGGATTAAATGCCTTTCCCACCTCCAGGAGACGGGACCCAAAGCTGCACATCTTCCCGCCTCCTGGCAAATGGGCACGGAGGCGGGATGGGGGCGAGTTTGCCATCCGCCCCCAATTTCTCCGAATTTACCGGCTGTTCCGCCTCCATGCCTGCCTCCTCCGGGCTTGGAAAATCCAGCCCATTGTGGGTTTTTTTTGTTGTTAATCTTTTATTCAAGTACAATAGTACTTATACAACTCATCAATTACATAATAAACCATTACATTCATTGATCACAATAAAGCCTTAAGAACAGCTTCCCATTGTGTTTTTACCGCGCGTCATCGATGGACAATGGGTAGAAATATAACACTTCCCCACCGAGAGGGGGCGACAGCCAGGGAGAGCGTTACAGCAGCATCTTGTCTCCTCAGCGCGCTCCTTGGCTGACAGGCGCCAGTTGGGGCGTCTGCTGCTCGAGGCGCATGCGTGGGAAAAGGCGCCGGAATTTAAACCGAAGGAGCGGCGGTTGGGGTTTTTTCTCACTTGGAGACCGGCCTCGGGGAAGCGCTGCTTGTTGCCGGGCCTGAGGCTTCCTCAATCGGAGAGCGCTGCTTGTTGTCGGGCCTGAGGCTGCGGAAGGTCTGTTCACCCGGAGTGGAGGTAGGTGGGCACGATCCGGCCCGCGGGTTACTGCGCGCCCCGGTCTCGGCCCTGGTTCAGTGAAGGCACAGGCTGGGCCTCCGGTCACTGGGGGATGGGGGGATTCCAGCTTCACTCCGGGTCTTCCTGTTACGTGTAGCTGGGCTGGGGGCAGTGAGACTGTTCCTGGCTCCAGCAATCCTGCACCCTCCTCCGTTGTGTGAGTGAGTGCTTTAACCCCCATCCTCTACACGCTGCACAGTACATTCATCCCGTTTATTCATTTTTATTTTCTTGCAATAATGTGGATTGTTGGAAATTGTCTTCATCTCACTTGTGTCATAGTGTTTAAGATGAAGTGTGTTCACTTTTCAGAGCTGCAATCTGAAGAAAATGTCATCTTTAAAGCAGATCTGTTGTGTTTAAGTGAGGAATGTAACAAGACTGTAAATGCAACATAGTCATAGTCACAGACTGAGTCATAACGGCACAGGAGGAGGCTATTCGGCCCCTTCCCTCCCCCTTCCTCCCAACAGCAAAGAGGACAGTGAAGTTAAACCTGTTTCCTTCCCCTGCCTGAGCCTCCTCTAATCAGATCTCTACTTGAAGCTGCCTAAGAATGTCTCAGCTGGCTGTGATTTGCTGAGTGGAAGCTTGCCAGGTCACACCCAGCTTAGAAATTCATGCAGGGTAATGGAATGTGAGAGCCACTGAATGGGCTCAAGTACAGTTTGAAATCAAAAGCTTTGCAACTGTCATATTGATACCACCCTCTATGCACAACCACTTTTATGCCCTGAAATTGCAGTCTCTGGTTTTTGAAAAAGTTCAGTTTTGAATGTGCTCTCAAGTGGATTGACTAGTTGGGTCTGCTTCCCTCCCCCTCCCCCTTTTGTTTTATGAATACAGGGACTTGAGGTAGACAGCACCCCTCTGTTACTGTGTCAAAGTGGCTGTTCTTTATGTTTGACCCAGCATGTGACTAAGTGGGCTAATTGTGGAGCCATTGCTGCTGAGCTGATCCTGTCATCTGACTTTCATATATGCCCTTTCAGTAGGTCATAGTCATAATGGCACAGAAGGAGGCCATTTGGCCCATTGAGTCTGTGCCAGCTCTCTGTAGAGCAATCCAGTCAGTCCCATTCCCCTGCTCTGTCCCTGTAGTTTATTTTCCTCAAGTACCTATCCAGTCTTCCCTTGAAAACATTGAGTGTCTCCACTTCCACCACTTCTGTTGGCAGCGCGTTCCAGGTCCTCACCACTTGCTGCGTTTATATAAAAAAAAAATTCTTCACAACCCCCCCTGTATCTCTTGCCCAAAACCTTAAATCTGTGTCCCCTAGTCCTTGTGCCATCAACTAGTGGGAACAGCCTTTCCCTGTCTAGCCTATCCAAACCTGTCAATCTTGTACACCTCTATCAAATCACCCCATAACCTCCTTTGCTCTAATGAAAACAAATCCAGCTTCTCCAACCTGTCCTTGTAGCTAAGATCCCCCATCCCTGGAACCATTCTGGTAAATAATCTCTGCACCCTCTCGAGGGCCTTCACATCCTTCCTAAAGTGTGGTGACCAGAACAGGACTAGTTGGGTCTGCTCACTTTCTCTCTCTTCCCCCCCCCCCCTTTGTTTTATAAATACAGGGACTTGAGGTAGACAGCACCCCTCTGTTACTGTGTCAAAGTGGCTGTTCTTTATGTTTGACCCAGGTGTACTGGGGATACTGGACATTCTATCATTTTTCTTTTCTCTCCACTACATCCACTAGAAGAGAGAGAACAATTGCCTATGTGTCTCCCTGCTGTGATCAGTTAACTTGGCATATTGGTGATTGAGCCTGGACTTATCAGCTGGACTTGGTTGGTAATGCTGCTTCTGAGTTGGAAGTTGAGTTCAAACTCCACTCCAAAACTACATCATTCAGGTTGACATTCCAATACAGTACTGATGGGGTGCTGCACTATTGGTTGTGCACTTCTTTGGATAAGATATTAGTGAGGCCCCTTCTGTTCTGGTTCAAACAGACATTAAAGGCCCCATGGTGCTATTTAGAAGTGTAGGGAGTTTTGATGTTCTGATGGCAATTCCTCCCACAACCAACACCACTTAATACTTTAACTAACTAGTCATTCATTTTTATGGGATCTTGCTGTGTGCAAATGCTGCTGTAATGCATAACTAATTAGTTCTTTGACATGCTTGGAATGGTTCTCAGACATGATGGGTTCATTCTGAGTCGGTGTGGTTCACTACTACAGTGTTTGCTTGCTGCTGAAGGTCCCACTTGTTTAAATGTGCTCTTGTGGTAGCACCCATATGCTGCAATAAACTCAAAATTGGAAAATTAAGATCTACCATGTATTCCTATGAGTGCATGATGCAAGTATGTACAGTGAGCATACTGGTAATATGGAGTACTCTTCTGGGTGTTTGAGACTATTTCTGCATAATATTGCAAAAATAAAGTCAGTTGTATCTGATTTAAAAATAAAATGTGACCTGAGTGGATTGACTACAGCAGTTGAATCCTGGTCTTGTGGTGTGCTTCAGAAGTGGTACCATACTGTTCTGGACGTTCTAGCTGTTTGTGTAAATAGCAGTGAATGAACTTGTTATCTATTGCAGTTTTTTTAATGGATAAAAGGTCTCTTTTTTAAGTGGCACTCTCAACACATACTGTACCTTTTTATATCTACTTTAGATGCAGTGTCTCAGTGCATCACCACTTCTTACCCCTCTCCCCCTCCAAATCCAGTAAAGGGTGCACAAAGGACTGTTTTTTTGTACAAAATTGTTAAAACTCAAAAGCTACATTGTTAGGTTACCAGTGATCTTCCACTGATTAACAGAGTGCTATTTAAGTGCTTGTAATACATCTATAATACACCCTCTGTGACATTGCTTATGGTCAAATGATGTTCTGTCTTATGAGGATAGGAATGGCATGCCATGTTGATGCCCAATGCATTATCCTGCTGCCAAGCTGGAGCTTGTTTGGCTTTGAAACCACAAAGTCTAATTGATCTGAAGCTGTTTTACTGAACAAAGTCTAATTATGCTGATTAGAAAATGCTTGTAACTATCAGGCTCCAAGGTCACAACCATGTGGCATTGTCTTGATGCCTGTCTTTGTTTAGTATCTTAAGTTTTGATGTCTGGTATGTGGCAAGCAAAATACAATCTAGACACAACATTTGTATACATAAGCTATGGCAATAAGTTGGATAGTACGCTGTCCTACAATTACACAATGTATTCCGCTAAACTGAAGTGCTGTATCTGGTGTGTATGTCCATAATGTGTTGAAACTGTCGTGCATCTGACAGGCTAAAATTTCATAATATAGTGCCAACAAATCGCAACTGAATAGGAAGCATAGGGATGAACAATTAATACGCAGGAATATAAAAGTTCAAAAAAATTACTGTTGCAACTTGTTCCATCATGGATATTCTCAAATGTACTGTGGTGCTGGTCAATCCTGTAAGTGGTCCATATGTCTTCAGAAGTGTGCCATTAACTGCCCAATATCTAACTGCAACAGTGTACCCTAGGGGAATCAGTTGTGATCTGAACTGGATTTTGTATCTTTTGCACATCCCCTTGTGTGTGCTTCTCTACTCTTTTTCTGACAGCAGACTTAAACACTTAATGAACCGATGCCAGATACGAATTGCTGAGACGCATTATTTTATTGACAGCAAGTGAATGTACAGAGTAACAGTTATAATCAAATCTTGCCTTGATTCAACTAACTACAGAACCCTCCTCTGAACAAGAAAAAATAATTTTTAAAAAGCCATGCCATCCAGTTTCCTGGTTAGCCTTCTGATTCTGACTGGCTCTGGGCTTGAGCTGAGCAATGCTCCTCACTAGAACAAGCTTCGTCCCCTGACCCAGTTGACTGGTTGTCCCTATGTTCCTTTGTACTTTTTCTTTGTGATCCCTGTGGTAGGAGGGCTGTTCTTCTGACTTCCCCATTCAGTGATTTGCAAGTTAGTAAAACCTTCCACCTCTCCTGCTCCCTTTTTTGGTGTGGGTTTAAAGAAACCATCTCCTGCTATTGTGAATGAATAGGTGCCATCCTGGCTTAATGGGCCTGGAATGAGATCATTGATTCCTGCAGAGATATTTGGTAAAGATGGAAAAATTAAAACTAGTTATGTTTCTTGCCTATTGCTATTACTTACTACTTGTATCGAACCTTGGTTAGACCACAATTAGTACTGTGAGCAGTTCTGGTCTTATTGTATAAAGGATATGGTGCAAAAAAATTTACTAGAATGATACTGGATGAAAAGAGAAGACTGAGAGGTGACCTGATAAAGATCTTGAAGGGTTTTGATAGGGTAGACATAAAGATGATGTTTCCACTTGTGGGGAATACAAAACTAGGGGCCATAAATACAAGGTTGTCACTAATAAATCCAATAGGGAATTCGGGAGAAACTTCTTTACCCAGAGAGTGGTTATAATGTGGCAAGCCGCATAGATGCATTTAAGGAATGGCTAGATGAGCATAGGAGGGAGGGGAAGAATTGAAGGATTTGTTGATGGAGTTAGATGAAGGATGAGAGGAGGCTCATATGGAGCATAAACACTGGCATGGACTTTGTGGGCCAAATGACCTGTTTCTGTGCTGTAAATATTATGTAATGAAAACCACACCCTGAACAGGGACAGAAAAGATCCTCTTGTTGCATAGAGATTTATATGCAATTGATCTTTATCAACTTGCATTGGGTAAAGAAAGCACTGTAATTGGAGAACTTCACTGTTTCTGGGGAGACCCCTTACAGACTTTTTTCCAAACTCGTTCGAGTGATGTGCACCTCCTCTCCCAATTCTACATCCATTTCTTACTCCCACTGAGCAATGCCAATGGGAGATTTGCTAGTTATATTTAAAAAAAAAAGTCTTGTTTAGTGTGCATCTGTCACACTCTCAAAACAGTCTTGACAGGAATCATGGAGCCTGAAATTTGCACATACTTCCCAATCTGAATATTCCACCTCCAAACAATTAAACTGGACCTTTAAAGGCACATAGTTCCACTGTGGTAGCAGAATAATAGATTGTGCAGTACATGGTATAACACATCTTTCTTATAAAACTGCATATCCTCTGACTAATTGTGAGCAATGTCATGAGTGATCCCCTAATGTATATTGTGTAATCCTGTTATTCCATTGCCCACCTGCCTGTATCATGAATCTATGGACGATTATTGATAAATTGGTATCAGAAGGAATTCCAGTTGTGTACAGCATTTGTAGAACACCTGTTTAAAACCTGTGCTCTTGAATTTTTATACTAGTCTTGGGTCGGTGTGAGTGGTGCTTGGTGCAGCTAGAATCCACTCTTGACATACCTGCGGCTTTGGACATCAAATCACCACAGCCGTATCCTCTAACCCAGCTCCATTTGGAAAGCAGTCTGCAACCTACTTCTGTGTGACTGTCCAATGTGCCTCTAGAGTCATTTGAATGTGAATATAATAAAGTGCATGATCATTTAATCAGGTGTTTTGTCCTTCAGGTTGCAGGCAGAAAATTGTGTGCAAAAGAAAAGGTGGATAAGAAAATGTCTCTTCACAGTGTAGAAGCAATGGTGCGCGGCCCTTTGAAACGTCTGAGACCACATCCTGCAGGCAGTGATGGAAACAGCAGCGGTGAGTTGGAATGCTTAAACTGCAAGCGGTCCTGCCATGAAGGTGCTCCCACTCACTGCTTTTGAGCTGTAAAAATTGGGTGGAGAGAATCTGCTGGTCTATCTTTTTTCCCCACTTGCACTTTAAAGGGTGGAATTTATTTTCCCCTCCTGTGACATACTGGGTCAGATTGTGGTCCCGAATCCAAATTTGTAGCCTGGTACAGTGGCCATTTTGCACATCTCTTCTGAGATATCTAACATTTTTTGAGCTATGCTCAACAGGTTTGTGAAATTCATCCAGGTGACCTGGGGCTTTTTAAAGTGATGTGTGTAGAATACAGCAATTTTCTCTTCTGTGCTATTGTCTTTTTATTCCTTTCTTAACTGTCCTCTCTCCTATGGTATGTCTCTACACTTACCTACCCAGCTTATTAATTTATAATGCTTTTCCTCCTCGCTATACTTATCCTTGAGCCTTCCTCCATACATTAAGATTTACCTGTCTGCAGAAATTCCCTTTGCCCTGAACTACAGTCGATACCATTTGAATAGCTCCCTTTGTCAGTATTTGATGAGCTGCATATTACATACGAACATACGAAAAGATGGACGGAATTAGATAAGCTGCTCTATTAGCCTGTCCACTTCAGTCGTGTTACAACTAAGCATCATGACCCTCAATGCTTCCCACCCACCAGCAGCTATGTAATCTTCAACAAGAGGCAGAAGAAAATGTAATTATTAAAAAAAAAAAAATCCTGTCTAAGTTTTGGGGGAATTTCCTTTTCGACCCCTAAATAATCAAAAAGGAGTTCCAGGAAATAAGTGACGACGAGGTATATTTTGTACACTGGGACCTCGGCCTCCTCCAGGAACTCTTATAGCTCCCTTTTGAACACTGAGTGAATCTATATTCCCTGCACAAGCTGGCATCTTATTCACAGGTCTGTGACCCTCTGGAAAGAGGAAAACCTCCTGACATCTATCCTAGTTCTATGCTTGGATAACTTCTAAATATGTCCCCCTTGTTCTCCCTAACCTATCTCTAGTCAAATAGTCTATCCAAATGGACACAGTCTAGTCCTTTATCATTGAACTATTTTAAATCAAATCGCCCAGAAGTCCACTCTTTTCTAGAGTAAACCAACCCCCCCCCCCCCCCCCCAACAAAGATGCACCATTTTATAATTTTTTTTAGTATTTTACCTTTTGATGAAAGATGTACATGATCGATAAGCCACTATTTTATCCTTCACTTTCCTGTGTGCATGGCTGGGTAACCTGTTTTGGCCTGCAGTGCTACATATAGACCACTGGGGGGTGCATTGTACTTGGCAGGAAATGACCTGTGCAGTCTCCCGTAAGAAATGCTGTGGTATCCAGCTGCTGCCTCCTTCCTCAGCTTAGATGAGAATGAGTGAGTAGAGTTGGGAATTGAGCCTGTATTCTCTGCTCTGATGCTATGAGCTGGCGTTCTAAAAGATACAGTCGACACATCTGAAAGGCTTGTTTATTTGAAGTAGTTCATAGGGGATGGTGGAATGAAATGTGGTTCATCTTGTTCATAAACTTGCTAGCAAAATTGAAGCCCATGGGATTAAAGGGGCAGTGGCTGTGTGGCTACAAAATTGGCTAAGTGACAGAAAGCTGAGCGTGTTGCTGAATGGTTGTTTTCAGACTGGAGGGAAGTGTGTGTGTGACTGACAGTGTGACAGTGTGACAGTCCAATACTGCTGCAAATCCTAATGATGCCACGGTATCCATTAAACCTATCATGATATGACTTGAATAAATCAGTAGGATATTGAAGTAGTACAGAAAATGTCACACCTGTGGTACAGATTACCCAGTGTGATTTAGGCCAGTAGTGTTTATCATTTGTGTGGTCGTTTCACTGTAGTCTGCCGTTTGACATTGTTGCACTTGCTTCCACAAACTGCTTCATAGTCATTCAAACTAACTCTTCCAAACTAGTGCCCTTGATTGCTCTTTAAACACACTGTATTGCTAGTAGTTGACCAGAGTAGACAAGAAAAATGTTTCCATTTTAAAAGGGATATTGCTGCTGATGATTACTTGTTGTTCTGTGATTTAAATGTACCTGTTGATGGAATTCTCTGATTTCCAGAATTGCCACTTGACTCTCTAAAGAGGCAGAAGTGTTCTTCCTTGGATGAAGAAATAGAAAACTTAAATCCTGTGGGATCTAATTTTATGTCCTCCAAGACGTTTCGAGTCCTGGAGCAAGAGATCAAACCAGACACTCCGGTGGTTCCATCAGTGAAATCACGGCTTCACAGACTGGCTGAACAGAAGAAAGCCTGGGATTCTGATGGTATGCTGCAAAAATAAACCAAGCTTTCTTTACAAACTGTACAATGTATTCTTCGTATGACGCGAGCTATTTCCAATTTTCTCCTAGTGTGGACAGTTGCTAGGTACTGCTCTGCCGGCACTAGGAGCCCTCTGGCACCACACCCAATTGCAGCAGTGGGAAACCTGGTTTTTTTCCCATGCACAATGGCTGAGGCCTATTGTGCCCTACAGCTGACACAGCTAAGATTAACTGATACTGTACAAACCAGGGATTTGTAGTCTCTGGCTTCATACTGGATCATGAATCTAACTGTTGAAGGGAACCACCTTTGTGATGGTTTTATTGTGGGTGATGCACACTTGCTTAATTTGGGCCCCTATAAAGGTTGCTTCTTGGCAACTGTCATTCTGTTGTACATAACTGTCTCACACGCAAAGTATTTGTAAGTACTTTGAGTAAACCAAATATGGGAAGTTATAACTCAAACAGTTAGTGGCAATCTGTGTTACTGTGGCATTAAATCTCTATCTGCAGTTTCAAAGCAATGGAAAATAATTAACCTTGTAGTTTGTGCATAATGGCATATAATCTGTAGGCAGAAGTTAAGATAATAGAGATTGACTTTTTTGTAATCTTTAAATTTTTTAATATACATGCATGCTCTAGCAACGCAAATTATTTTGACACTGTGTAGATGGCTTGTTTACAAGAACTAAGTGGGGAAGTTGATATTAGAACATTATTCCAATAACTAATATGCTATCTCTTTAGAGCTTTCCGCTGATGCACAAGTATCTTCTGGCATAAAAAACGGACAGGTCTCTCCAGAAACAACCAAATCCTGGAAGGATGAACTAACCAGACCAGCTATTAAGGAGGTACCCGAATCTGCCTACGATTTGAGTCCTGAAATGAATGCAATGCTTATGTGGTTTTTTTAATAAGCAATGGGGAGGGAGCATATTATGAACCCATTCAAAGTTTCCTCTGGATGGCTTTGCCATTGAACTGAATACTGTTGAACACTTTTTTTTTTCCCCCTTTTTCTTGGCCCCAGCTCCTTCTCCAAACAGAACCCTTGGGATGTGGCTATCTATGTTCGTGGCATGGTCTCGTGATGTGTACAGCTTCAATGCCACTACACTATGCCAGGAGTAGGTGATCTAGTCCGGATGATCTTGTTGATAGGGTAGCATCACACTACCACGTTTCCTCGTGCTGGAAGTCAACTCAGTTAGTTTAATGTTTTCTGCACCTTTCCTGTTGTAACTGGTTCTCTTTGTCCTATTATAGATAAAGCTACATATAATGGGTTGATCACCTGCAAAAAAAAAACTTACTTTCAGTTGCTGCTGCTGCACGTTTAACTTTAACAAGTGCCTGATTTGTTCCATCACTTTCTATTCCACCTATGTAGGCCAACACGTGAGTGGGAACAGCAAAGCTTAGCTGCAGTGATAAACTGAACAAAATTCACTGAGCTACAAAGGTGGCAGATTTCCTACTCTAAAGGATATTAGTGAACCAGCTGGTTCACGTGACGATCAGACAGCTTCATGGTCACTTACTGATACCAGCTTTTTATGCCAATATTTTTTTTAGCATGAAAGTTCTCAAACTGCCATGATCTTTTAATTTGCATTCTCTGGATTATTAATCCAGGCATGAGGATTTTTTTAAATTTGTATGTGGGCGTTGCTGGCAAGGCTAGCATTTATTGCCCATCCCTAATTGCCCTCGAAGGTGGTGGTGAGCCGCTGCCTTGAACTGCTGCAGTCCGTGTGATGAAGGTACTCCCACAGTGCTGTTGGGGAAGGAGTGCCAGGATTTTGACCCAGTGATGATTAAGGATCGACGACATACTTCTAAGTCAGGATGGTGAGAGACTTGGAGAGGAACCTGGTGGTGTTCCCATGCGCCTGCTGCCCTTGTCCTTCTAGGTGGAAGAGGTCGTGGGCTTGGGAGGTGCTGCCGAAGAAGCCTTGGCGAGCTGCTGCAGTGCATCTTGTAGATGGTACACACTGCAGCCACGGTACATCAGTGGTGGAGGCAGTGAATGTTTAAGGTGGTAGATGGGGTGCCAATCAAGCGGGCTGCTTTGTCCTGGATGGTGTCGAGCTTCGAGTGTTGTTGGAGCTGTACTCATCCAGGCAAGTGGAGAGTATTCCATCACACACATTAGTTGTGGCTTGTAGATGGTGGAAAGGCTTTGGGGAGTCAGGAGGTGAGACACTCACCGCAGAATACCTAGCCTCTGACCTGCTCTTGTTGCCACAGTATTTATGTGGCTGGTCCAGTTAAGTTTCTGGTCAATGGTGACCCCCCAGGATGTTGATGGTGGGGGATTCGGTGATGGTAATACCGTTGAATGTGAAGGGGAGGTGGTTAGACTCTCGCTTGTTGGAGATAGTCATTGCCTGGCACTTCTGTGGCACGAATGCTACCTGCCACTTATCAGCCGAAGCCTGAACGTCGTCCAGGTCTTGTTGCATGCGGGCATGGACTGCTTCATTATCTGAGGAGTTGTGAATGGCGCTGAACGCTGTGCAGTCATCAGCGAACATCCCCATTTCTGATCTTATGTTGGAGGGAAGGTCATTGAAGAAGCAGCTGAAGATGGTTGGGCCTAGGACACGGCCTTGAGGAACTCCTGCAGCAATGTCCTGGGGCTGTGATGATTGGCCTCCAACCACCACAACCGTCTTCCTTTGTGCTAGGTATGACTCCAGGCAGTGGAGCGTTTTCTCCCCCGATTCCCATTGACTTCAGTTTTACTAGGGCTCCTTGATGCCGCACTCTCAAATGCTGCCTCGATGTCAAGGGCAGTCATTCTCGCCTCACCTCTGGAATTTGGCTCTTTTGTCATGATTAGACCAAGGCTGTAATGAGGTCTGGAGCCAAGTGTTCCTGGAGGAACCCAAACTGGGCATCGGTGAACAAGTTATTGGTGAGTAAGTAGCACTGTCGATGACACCTTCCATCACTTTGCTGATGATTGAGAGTAGACTGATGGGATGGTAATTGGCCGGATTGGATTTGTCCTTTTTGTGGACAGGACATACCTGGGCAGTTTTCCACATTGTCGGATAGATGCCAGTGTTGTAGCTGTACTGGAACAGCTTGGCTAGAGGCGTGGCTAGTTCTGGAGCACAAGTCTTCAGCATGATAGCTGGGATGTTGTCAGGGCCCATAGCCTTTGCTGTATCCAGTGTGCTCAGCCGTTTTTTGATATCACGTGGAGTGAATCGAATTGGCTGAATACTGGCTTCTGTGATGGTGGGGACCTCCGGAGTAGGCTGATATGGATCATCCACTCAGCACTTCTGGCTGAAGATGGTTGCAAACGCTTCAGCCTTGTCTTTTGCACTCACGTGCTGGGCTCCACCATCATTGAGGATGGGGCTATTCATTGAGCCTCCTCCTCCCGTTAGTTCTTTAATGGTCCACCACCTTTCACAACTGGATGTGGCAGGACTGCAGAGCTTTGATCTGATCCGTTGATTGTGGGATTGCTTAGCCCTGTCTATCGCATGCTGCTTCTGCTTTTTAGCATGCATGTAGTCCTGTGTTGCAGCTTATCCAGGTTGTCACCTCATTTTTAGGTACACCTGGTGCTGTTCCTGGCATGTTCTTCTACACTCCTTGAACCAGGGTTGGTCCCCTGGCTTGATGGTAATGGTAGTGAGGGATATGGGTAGTGGGCCATGTAAGGGGTATCTTAATGGGGTCAGCCTTTGCTTTCTGACTCAGTGAGCGGTTCGAATCGCTCCCACGCCCCTCTGGTTCCTAGACTTTGGACTTATTTAGGGGTTGTGAACAAAATTGCAGTAAACGACAGGTTCTTATGAAAGAATTTTACTTTATTAAAAGAAAAAGGTAACAAACTTGAAACACACTTATTACTTAAACACAGATTGGGGAGCACACGGTACAAGTGAGGGACAATGACAATATATCAAACAAAACCTTATCCCTCCCAAAGATCCCACTATCTAGCTAGGTTTTTGGTTTCAGGAGATCAGGGATAATGCTCACCAACGAATCCTTGACAGGATTTTAGAGTCTTTTGTTCAAAAGACTCCGTAAGGCCCTTGTTGCTGTGAGGTGTCCGATGGTCACTGAGGCAGTCGCTCTGGTTTCTTGCGTGCTGGTCTGTTTTCTGGCCGCCTTCCTCGTGGCTTGTGGTGGTTTTTGCTGGAGCAGGGAGAGAGCTGTGTCCGTGTAGTCGACGAGTCCGAAAGAGAAATTATGGCACAGGCTTTCAATTATATTTCTTTTTCACGCCCAAAAAACCCTTACTAAAACGGATTCCTTTAGGTTGCAAATGAACCTTGCTTAGTCCAATTGTCTAGTTTTGGCGGGCTTGCCAGTTCCGATGGCTTTTGCTCAGTGTTAAACATGTCTTGATCGTTTTCCGATTTAAACACAGCCTTATCTACGCGCCAAATCTCCACCCTATTGTCCTATATCTTTTGGCGGGCTTTCTTAACTGCTCTGGGTGGATACTTGGCTGATGGGTTTTTGATGGGATAATTGGCTATGAAACTGTGTGCTGGAAGTTTTATTGTCAGGAATCGTTTTTAGATTTCCAGCATCCTGTTTGGACTTGGGGATTTCAATAGGGTTCTTGGTTTATTCATATTTGAATGTGTTTGTGAGTTTTTGCTTTGTCTCTTCCACCTTGGTAGGATTTGCAGTGTAAACAATTCCCAGACAGCTTGATGGGGCCTCAATACCCAAATCTGTTCACTGCCTGGCCATGCCCCTCGCAGCTTGTCTTGTGTCTGTGAAAGGTGTCTCTCCCAACAGTAAGATTCAAAAGTCAGTTTCCTCAGGGTTTTTCTTCCCTGATCTTTAGGTTTTTACATCAAATCACTTCACTTAGGTCCCATCATCCCAAGTTTGTATGAAAGGTCCAAAAATCACTCCCTTTAGGGCTCTGTTCGAGTTTCTGGGGGATTTTGCGAAGCCTACATCCATGAGGTTACTGATTGTGGTGGAATACAATTCTGCTGCTGCTGATGGCCCACAGCGCCTCATGGTTGCCCAGATTTGAGCTGCTAGATCTGTTCTGAATCTATCCCATTTAGCACGGTGGTAGTGCCACACAATACGATGGAGGGTGTCCTCAGTGTGAAGACATGACTTCGTCTCCACAATGACTGTATTGGTAGCAGTGATCACCGCACAGTCATGGACAGATGCATTTGCGACAGGTAGATTGGTGAGGACGAGGTCAAGTAGGTTTTTTCCCTCGTGTTGGAGCTCTCTCTCCACCTGTCGCAGGCCCAGACTGGCAGTTATGTCCTTCAGGGCTCGGTCAGTAGTGGTGCTACCGAGCCATTCTTGGTGATGGACTTTGAAGTCACCCACCCAGAGTGCATTCTGTGCCCTTGCTACCCTCCGTACTTTTTCCAAGTGGTGTTCAACATGGGGGAGTACTGGTTCATCAGCTGAGGGAGGGCGGTAGGTGGTAATCAGCAGGAGGTTTCCTTGCCCATGCTTGACCTGAAGCCATGAGACTTCATGGGGTCTGGAGTCAATATTAAGGACTCCCAGGGCCACTCCTTCCCGACTGTATACCACTGTGCCGCCACCCCTGGTGGGCCTGTCCTGCTGGTATGATTGTCAGGCTGTTGCTTGACTAGTCTGTGGGACAGCTCTTCCAATTTTGGCACAAGTTCCCAGATGTTGGTGAGGAGGACTTTGCAGGGTTGACTGGGCTGGGTGTGCTGTTGCCATGTCCGTAGCCGATGCCGGGTGGTCTGTACAGTTTTTTTTCGCAGTGGTTTGTTACATCTGAGTGGCTTGCTAGACCATTTCAGAGGGCAGTTAAGAGTCAACCACAGTGCTGTGGGTCTGGAGTCACATAGTCCAGACCAAGTAAGGACAGCAGATTTCCTTCCTACCAGATGGGTTTTTAAGACAATCTGATAGTTTCATGGTTACCATTACTGATGCTAGTAATTATTCCAGATTTATTTAACAGAATTTAAATTCCCCAGCTGCTGTGGTGGGATTTGAACTCTCGTCTCTGGCTCATTAGTCCAGGCCTCTGGATTACTAGCCCAGTGACATTACCACTACGCTATCGTTTCCGGCGTACTGGTCCCGGATTACTAGTTCAGGAGCATAACCACGACACTGCTGTACCCATATAGTAATTAGAATCTTTATATTTTCTTTAAGACCGATGCATCTCTAGGAACCAACTGGAAAAGCACAAAGTTCAATGTTTACTGAGATCACAAACCAATTCTGTCAGATGGCACTTCCCATGCTCTGACCTGCTCGTTATTGCTCACCAGTAGTCCACCAGTGAACCAAACCTCATCCATTCCCCAGTTCTACCAAGCCCCACATTCCCTCTCTGCAGTAAAGCCAAATCAGAGGACTTTTTATTTTTCTAGCCCGTACTGACTAACTCTAGCAGCATCACTACTGTAGAATGGTGCACTGTAATGTGGTCCGGAGACACATACACCAGCAAAATTCCAGGATCAATTCTTGGTCTATAAACAGTGGGGACACTAGCCTTATTTGGGAGGCTGAGGGGTGGGAGAATTTACTGAAGGCTCCTACTCCTGATTGATGTTCAGTAACCCCTAATGGAAAGTGTTGATGTCATGGGATTAAGCTCCGCTGGGAATCCTCTTGTATTTGAATAGTCTGCTGCTTGCTGTCTAGATTCCCACATGATTGCTAACCACTTGAGCTACTGAGGCTTGAGCTGCACCTGTAGAGGGCTACTCGTCCTCCAGGGGAGAAGACTTATCTCATTGTGACCTGTTATTTATAGTTAAATTCTCTCGTAATTTTTTGTATGGAACATTTTTTTTTAGGGGGAAGGTGATGGGGTTGACTCAGTTTATAGTACTTGTTTGTTTTATAGCTTCTAATGTTTGTGAAGCAACTGACTTATTTGCGCCACTTGCATGTCCCATTGGCATCATCTAAGCTGCTAGATCATTGCCAAATGCGCAACATTTAATATCTAAATTTTAACAATCTTTCTGCTGAAGCAGGTCCGAAAGACTGAGGAGCGAGCCATCATAGGTTGTACGAAGATGAAGACCACAATGATCTCAAGTAAGTGTAATCTGTATTTGTTTTCAATTCCTATGTGATGCTATTGTGCCCTGTAGTTAGTAACTGTATCAAAGGTGCCCTGTTGTGACTAGGCCATTTCCTGAAACTATTGCAAATTAACTCTTGACATGTGAATGTCAACATGCATCTTGCAGAGCACAGCAGTTTTTCAACACCTTAAAATTGGTACAAAAGATTTCAAAGTGAGGGAGAAAGTCCAACTTTTATAAATAACTAACTGTCCTCCCATTGTACTGCTCACAAGTGGGTGAGGGAACCACTTGTAACTCTCTGCTTGTCTTGTACTCTAATTCTTTGTGTGCAAGAGACACAAACATTCTAGCCATCTGTGTCTCTGCCTCAATTCCTTCCCCTCAGTATCTCCTTCCCTTTGTCTCTTTTCTGTGTTCCCATTCATTGTGCCTTTCCTTTTCTATTCTTTGTTCCCTTCAAATTTGTTTTGTTTGTAAAAATATTTGTACAGTATTTTGAAAATGTGCTCTGTACTACAGTCTTGGATCTTTGCACTGTGTATGGATTATTTTTGTATATTTGATTAGGTCTTTCTTGCATTTTCAGTTGGGTAAATTGTAATAAATGTTGAGGTCTAAAATTGAACCTTTAGCCTATTTTTAAATGTGAAAATGCTGTACTGAGCATAGAAATATTAATAGCAAGGCCACATTTGAACTGGGTACATTTGATTGTTTTATTTTTAACTATTACATAAATTACCAATATACATTGAGGGCAATTCCACTCGGAGCCATATTGGCACTGTTTTTTGTCATTGATATTGCCAACAAGCAGTGGAAATAAATGTTACATCTACTGAAAGACGTTGTTACGGTGTAAGTAAATTGTTCAGAAACAGAAGAAAAAGTTGCAAATAGCATTATGTAATGTTGCTAAAGCAGAATTTGAAACATTGTAATAGACATGAGGATACATTTTACGTACGTATGAACATACGAATTAGGAGTAGGCCACTCGAGCCTGCTCTGCCATTCAATAAGATCATGGCTGATCTGACTACTCCACATTCCCGCCTACCTCTAATTTTGAATTGTCTATGACTTGCCAAGCAATTGCAGAAACACTCTGCCTGTCTGTTGCTCTTGCTCTCGGGGAAACCCCATGCTGGAGGAGAACAGGAAGTCTGGTGGGCTGGGTATGGGTGGTGAGTTCAGTCTGGACCCTCGGCTGGAGTGGGGTCGGGGGAACTGGTTACAAGGTGAGCACATGAAGTGGTTCATGGTTCACAAGGAACAATCTAATCACTGAAAAGAGTAGATCATGCACTTCCTGCAGACAGATCACATCAGTCAAAGATTGTGGACTGAATGGGCAATCTGATAATGAGAAAGGGACTCCATCTTTTCAATGTAGATTAAACCATAATGTACACCTTGAAGTTATTCCCAGATAAGCACTGAGCTCTGATGGTTGAAGATGTCAAGCTTCCTTCTTGCAATTTAGCATCTCAACTGGTTTTAAGATATCCATATGAAATTTACATGTATAGAATGTTTAACTTTGTTCTTTGTCTGATTCTAATGATCTGTGTAAAATCCCTTGGCTAGGTATACGTGTAGACTAGCTTGCCTTGATGTGATAGCCAAGCCAACTTGCTTTTTGCTTAAAAATTGGAGTGAATTATCACAGGCTGATCCCCAAAACACTGAAAATCCCAGCATCTCGAAGTGAAAATGTAATATGGCGTCTTCAGTCGGTGCAAGCCAGTGGCCTTGGTATAAATGCAGGAATACGGTCTGGGTCAATTTGTTGGCTCATGTGGCTTGTGAGGAAGTTTTAAGTGTGCGTGTGCGTGCGTGTGTGCTTCCTCACCCCCCCCCCCCCCCCCCCCCCCCCCAAATAGCTACTGAGTATACACACACCATTGCTTCTCACCGAAGTGAGGGGAGCTGAGAGTGAAAAAGCACGTCCCATTTCACCATCGACTACACTTGTAAAATGGTCACATGGGTATTTGTGCTTTCCTCTCCTGGAGCTGGAATGCTCTGTCACAGTAACTGATGCCACCTGGTGACTCGGCTAAGAACTAATAAGTGTACTTTTTCTCTTCCAGCCACCCCTCCCCCACCCCCAAATGAACAAATATGCTTTAAAAAAAAAAGTGCAAGATTTGTTTTTTAATTAGGGTCACAAAAAAAGTACAGTGCAAGTGTGCTACCTCTCTGGTGTCCTGGTTAAGAGGTGCTCTGCTATAAACCGAGCAGTTCCACAAACCAGGAAACTGCAACCAGGAGACACCAGAAGTGTAGCACACTTGCACTGTTTTTGTGTAAACTTGGCTTAGTTGGTAACATCCTGACCTCTGGGTGAGATGGGTTTCAGGCCAACACTATGGTTTGAGCACATAATCTAGGCGAACCCTTCAGTGGATTATTGAAGCAGTACTGTATTGTCACAGGTAGTGGTGTTCACATGAGATGCTGCTTCAGATGGACCCTTAAAAGATCTCCTGGCACTATCTGCAAAAGATTAAGAAGTTTGGAGTCATAGCCAAGATTTCTCCCTCAGTCAATATTGGCAATTAAACAATAAACTGGTCACTTAACTCCATTACATGTGGTGCAGACAGATCAGTGACTACACTTCAAAATGTAATTTTTGTGTGAAGTGCTTTGCGTTTGTGTGCTAAGGCATCATAGAAATGTTATTACTGTAAACTCAAGATTACTTGTACAGTACTGGTTTTGGTATGCCACTTTTAGCAGAAGGTGCTAAGTGTCCTGTATCTGCACAGTGGCTATGCCTTTGGAGTTTGTAAATGTTTTCAGAAAAGTATTCTGTAATCAGTGATGTGTATCTGCTGACTTTGATTCCATGACTTATTCACTTCATAAGTTTGTCTAATTCAGCATGGTTATTAATACACTGGTCAACTTTTCCTTCAAAAACTAGGTGGTGTTGCTGTGCAATCAGTGCGAGAGAAATTTGAAGAGATGAATTACGAAAAACAAAACCAAGAAGAAATAGGAAACTGCCACAAGATTACTGCAGTAACTCCAAGTACAAAGGCCATTCGAGCAATGCTGTTTCAGAAGTCTACTCCCAGTGCATTTCATGTCGTCAGGATGAAAAAGGTAAACTGCAGTCTTCACGCCTTGATTTATCACTGATAGTTGAGTTTAGGAAAGGGAAATGCATATTAAACTAGAGCTGGAAGAGCAATGGGTATGAGCAAGGCCATGGAGTGGGGTAGGGTGCAGGGTGTTGTAGATGTATTGAGGAATTGGGATCCAGTGCAGGTCAGCGAGGATAGGGGTGATATTTGGATGGCACTTTGCATGGGGACTTTGTGAGCGGATGTGGTTCAGAATGAGCTGGAGTTTGTCGATGGAACTAAGGAAGAGGCCATTGGAATAGTCTGGTCTGGAAATGAGGATTTCAGTTTATTGAGGGTGAAGTATCTTTAGCAGTGGGGTTGAAATAGGGATGATGACATGGGTGGCCTTGGCGATCAACTGGATGTGACTTTAAAGATAAACTTGGTCAAGCAAGGCAGGTTAAGCTTGGATGGAATCGGGGGGGCTTGACTGCAGAGTTTTTAGCAAGAAGCCAAACTGGTCTTGTCAATGAGCTGCAGAAAGTTTAACCCATTCACAAGTTGATGTCTGACAGCATAGTAACAGTTATGGATTTAACTGGTGATGAAGGTGAAGTTGGGTAATGTTGCCAAGAGGAATTGTGCAGTATGTTGGTGACTTTGACCAGGGTGGTGTGGTATGCTGTGGGTAGGATGGAAAGCTGACTACAGGGATTGGTGAGCATGGAGTTGGGTGGCAACTATGCATTCTGGAATTTTTGCGAGGATTGGGGTGGATGGAAAGGACAAAGCGGCCAAAGTTGGGCTTTTTAAGGAACGGGATGATTATAGCTTTGAAATGAGTAAGCATTGGGTCAAGAAAAGGAGTTACAAATATTTGTAGTACTGATTTTTAATAACTTTGATTTGCAATCCAGAAACTCAAAACTGGATGCTATTTTGTTGTACAAAGCACCAAATACATTAGCTGGACCATCATGTAAAAGCTTCAGTGGTGAATGTGTACTCTTAAGTGGTGTTTCCAAGATGTATTAAGTTTGCACATACATGTTAATGGGTATATATGGTGGATTTAAAGTGTCAACATTGAGCATTCCTATATCTGGTATAGCACACCTTGGGTACAGTGTAAGACACACTCTTTGCACCTCTGACAGTTGTGTGCCCCCCATAAATTTTGAGCAGTCTGATGGTGGGGATCCACATCCATTAGAACAAAAGCAAAATACTGTGGATGCTGGAAATACTCAGCAGGTCAGGCAGCATCTGTGGAGAGAGAAACTGAGTTAATGTTTCAGGTCAATAACCTTTCATTAGAAACTGTTTTGAGACAGCCCAAACTTACGCTTTGCACTGAAGCTTTCATGCTATTTTTCCCTATTGTGTTCAAGTGTGAATGTTGGGTGAAAGAGTTGCTGTGCTACCCTGTCCTCTCCCTCCTTTTTATAAAGGTGAATATTGCAAGTGGAAATGCATACATATATATGGTGATCTCTGCATAAACACTTCCAAGTTGAGGAAACCCTGCAGTCCTGAAAAGGTTAAGTGAGTTGGTGTTGTCCAACGGACATGTGATCTGTTAACTTGTTTTCTTTAAACTTGCTGAGCTGTCGGATGGTGATGTCAGGAAACTGCAGAAGCTTGAAATGCAGCTGCTGACGTGTGGAAGGTACGGGGGCTGAAACTTCCTCTCCCAGCTTCCTGACATCTCTGTCGGGAACTGAGCAAAACAAGCATCAGTATTGAAATAACCAGGTACTGTTTTATGCTAAATAGTAAAAGCTACTGTAAGCTCTATACCTAAATGTAGAACATTGCTACTCAAGGCCACACTTTCCACTCAGGCAATCAGTCCCTTTTTGTTTATAGAATTTCCTTTGCACTGTACATCCGTATGCTTTTCCTTCTTTCATCAGTGGTCACATTCTGTGAAATCCGTGTGGGTGACTCGCATGACTAGATTTCATTATCGGGAAATGGGAATTAGTATGAAATTCTTAATGCAGCATTTGGATGCTACTTAACAATGTCGAATATAACTACAGTATACTGGACATGCTGTGGCCATCAAGATATGATTTCAGGGTATGTCTTGAGTGTCATTTGGACCATAAGCATAGTGAAGTACTTGTTATAGAATTTTAATAAAACTAGGTTTGTGTTCTTGGTTTGAGGCAACTTAAACAGTAACAGCTGGTGAGGGATGGGCTGGATGTTCGTGTACTGTAATTTGCTGTTTCGACCAAGGCACTTTGGCACATAAGCCCAAAGTTAGATCACGCCATACACAGTCCCAGGCCATCTGCTTTATGTAATATATGTACCAGATTGAAAGTTTAATCCTGGTATCACACTGGATGACTTTAAAGTGAACCATGGTTGTCCGTGCAACAGTCTGGCTGATCCTATGACAATGGATGTGTAAAACTAAGGTTGAATCCTTTTGAAGGATATGCAGTGTTACACAAATGCACCTGCTGGTGGTCAGATTCTTGAACTTCAACTTGACAAAATATTGCTGAACAGTGTAGCAGGATGTGTTGCTGTGGTGACATTTTGTTCTGAGGATTTCCAGTAATAAGGTTGATTGCTTTTTAGGCTTTGAGTGCTGTAGTTTTCATAGAAAGCAAGGTAGTTGCTGCCAATCTGGTTCTCTTATTACTACTACGGTGGGTTTCTAATTTGAGTTTGATGGTGTCACAGAATCCAATTCCAAATGTATTTATTTAATTTTAACAATTTTACATATTCCATATAAATAGTCTTTAGGAGCTGGCAATAGCATTCATTGTGTTAATTTGTTTATCCCACTAGGATATGAGGTGATTTGTGCAGTATTTCAATATGAAATTTTTGTTTTTGTGCCAGATGTTTTTTGGTGGAACACTAGGTTTCAGGACCAAGTGAGTTCCTGTGATATCAAAGATGACTGAGTAGACAAGGGTAATGCAGTAGATGCAATTTATCTAGATTTTCAAAAGGCCTTCGATAAGGTACCACATAATAGACTAAGGTCCGAGCATGTGGAGTCGGGGGACAAATAGCGGAATGGATAACTAGCTGGCTTTAAGACAAAGGGTAGGGGTAAAGGGTAGCTATTCAGAGTGGCAGAGGCGGGAAGTGGTGTTCCACAAGGATCAGTGCTGGGACCACTGTTGTTCACAATTTATATTAATGATTTAGACTTTGGAATCAAAAACACAATTTCTAAATTTGCAGATGATTCCGAATTGGGTGGGATAGTCAATACTGAGGAGGACTGCAACAAATTACAAGATGTTAATAAACTTGAAGAATGGACATATAATTGGCAAATGAAATTCAACAGAAATTTATTACACTTTGATAAAAAATAGTGAGGTCACATTATTTGGAAAATACGAATCTTGGGTTGAAGAGCCAAGGGATCTGAGTACAAATACACAAATCACTGAAAGTGGTGACAGGTTAACAAGGCCATTTATAAAAAAAAAAGCAAACCCAGCACTGGGGTTTGGGTTTATTTCTAGAGGGATTGAATTTGAAAAGTAGGAAGTTATGCTAAACTTGTATTGAACCTCGGTTAGACCACACTTGGAGTACTGCGTACAGTTCTGGTTGCCATATTATAAAAAGGATATAGAGGCACTGGAGAGGGTGCAAAAAAGATTTACAAGGATGATACCAGAAATGTGAGGGTATACCTATCAGGAAAGGATGACCAGGCTGGGTCTCTTTTCTCTGAGAAGGCTGAGGGGTGACCTAATAGAGGTCTTTAAAATTATGAAAGGTTTTGAGAGGGTAGATAAAGAGAAAATGTGTTTCCACTTGTGGGGAAGAGCAAAACTAGAGGCCATCAATACAAGATACTCACCAAGAATATCAAATGGGGAATTCAGAAGGAACTTCTTTACCCAGCGAGTGGTGAGAATGTGGAACTTGCTACCAGAGGGAGTGGTTGAAGTGAATAGTATGGATGCATTTAAGGGGAGGCTAGACAAGCATGAGGGAAAAGGGAATAGAGGGTTATGCTGATAGTTAGATGAAGAAAGACTGGAGGAGGCTCAAGTGGAGCATGAACGCCAGCAAGGACTGGTTGGGCCGAATGGCCTGTTTCTGTGCCGTATATCCTATGTAATGTTCTTTTGACTTCACTCCCGGAGCAAACCTGAAGAAACTTTCTGGAATCTTACTTTTCCAACTTGCCTTGATTTTAACTTGCAAAAGTGTTGGTTTGCTAGTCATCAGCAAAAGAAGAGTTTCTGATAATGGTGAGCTTCATGTGTGATGGGTGGGCTGCTGGTTCTAGAGATTGACTGGCTGGTTCTTGTGTCTCTAGGAGCGGGAGCAGGAACTTGCAATGCTTCGGGGTAAGACTGAAGAAAACAATCCCTGGGTGGGAAAGAAGATATCCAGAGCCTACACAGGACTCGAGCAAACCGTTGGGGTAAGAAGGGGGCACTCTTCCCCCTCCTTGAAGAAAATCACTTGGGTGGTCATTTTGCAGAGAATTTTAACTGGTTTTCCACTTAAATATAATTGGTGTCTCTTCACTTTCAACAGTCAGTATCCGTTTCTGGCATAACCTTCTTGAGCTGTAAACATTTTAACTTGTGTCAATCTTGGCTCTTTACTAGATATTGATATAGGATAAATGTTTCCCAAAGATAATCTAATATTTGCAAATTTTGTCTCCTTTTAATGTTTCTGATGGCCCAAGTTCAATGCCTCATGCTAACTTTGAACAACTAAGGTTCTCATCTGAAACCTTGTACTATATCTAAAGAATGAACTCTTCTAATTGTCAGTGCTAGCTATAAAAGTCGTAAGGACCATGGTACTTCAAAGCAGGAAAAGAGCTTACTGAAAATGGGCAAGCTTAAAATGATTCAGATTGCTTACTTATTCAAAAGTGGTCATTTGTAAGAAGTGGTATTTCTCCAATCTTATGTTTGGGATTTTTCACCAAGTAATTCCTCTCCTTAAATGCATCTATACTATTCGCTTCAACCACTCTGGTAGCGAGTTCCACATTCTCACCACTTTCTGGGTAAAGAAGTTCCTTCTGAATTCCCTATTTGATTTCTTGGTGACTATCTTACATTGATGGCCTCTAGTTTTGCTCTTCCCCACAAGTGGAAACATTCTCTCTATCTACTCTCAACCTTTCAAAATTAACAGCCCTTTCTAAAATGGGTTAACTTGGACCTCCAAATTGGACCATTGTGGATAAATGATATAATCTCAATTGAGCGGTGAAACCCACAGTTGGATATGATTATGGCCCCATAAATGTGAACTGTGTAGCTTGAGTACATGTAAACATTTGCAAAAAACTCAGTTCTTATTTGCATGGTAGGAGCTTTATGTGGCGTATGTACTTAATTCCCTCCAGGTTATGATAAATCTCACTCCTTAGCTTTTTGCCCTCCAAAGATAGTCCTTAGTCTCTAAATTTTTGGAAATGTTTTGAAGAGATTCATACACTTGCTTTTGTTCTTGTCCTTTTTTGAATGGGCATCTCTGTCGTGTGTTGGCTTGTCATGAGTATTTATATTTCTAGGTCTCATTGCTAACTTGAATAGATCAGCAAAAAAGGGTACTGACTATTGCACAAAATTATTGCACTATTTTCCTTGAATATCTTCAATAAGGGTACTTTGATTTCCTATTTGTTTAGAGCTTTTGGTTGGTCTCAATTGGTTCACATGGCTTTTGGGTCTTTAAGCACTCAGCAAAACTGAACTCACTATTTTTGGAGCAACTTGTTCTTGGTACTGGCTATAATTGGACCATTCAAATAAGCAGACCTGCAAAGGAGGATTCTAGATAAGCAGGAGGTTTTTTTCTAGCCTTGGTGGTAAATGGAACTGGTTTTAATGAGGGCCACCTGCATGTTGTTTGGTGAGGGTTCACCATAAAAACTGTAACACTTGCACACTGCAATGGATGTGATATCGAGTGTGCTGAGTGTGGCCTGTTGCAGGTAGCCTCTAGTTTAACGTGCATAGGAGGAAGGATCAGGAAGGGTCGGGGCCATGTGAGCATGCCAGTGGGAGAAATGAACTCTGAGCAACCTCCAGATGCCAATGGAATGGCCACAGTAAGTTGATCCCAAAAACTATAGACTCTTACTGAAGGAGCAATATTGGGACGAAGCTGTTTTTTTTGGGTGTCTTTTGGAACTGCCATTTTAATAATTTGCTGAGTACATCTACATGTTTATGGGTGGAATTATTTAAAATAGCAATTTTCTATTTTAGTCAATTGATTGTCTTATGAATTGGGCCGACTTATTTGGGAAAGGGGTTGGAGATGGTCTGTTTTTCTGTGGTTTAAATTAGGTAATCGTGCTGACATTTTAAATTTCTTATTTTTCATTATGGATTTTTATGGATATATTTGTACTCCTTGAGTATCTATAAAGGTTTTATCAATTCCAGATATACAGAAAGAAATATACAAGTACTGGACAATTATTAATCACTAATTTACATAACCTCCCGATAGCTATGCAAAGCTAAGGGGATACAGGAGTAATTATTAGTGGATTTAGAAATAAATCTTAGACTTTTTATTCTGTTTGTAGTTTTGAAATTACACTGTATGGGGAAGGAGGATACAATGCTTTTTCTTTTCAAATATGTTCCATTTTAAGGGTAATTTCTAGTTGAGCAGTATTGTCAGTTGGGCCTCCTTGGCACAGTGGGTATCCTTGCCAGATGCATAGCCCTATTTGACTTCAGTTTGGACAAGAATACATTCTTGAACCAGGGGCTTTCAACCATTTGCGACTTTGAGACTTTCTGGGCATAAAACTTGAAAATTCAATGGTATGTTACAGGTTTATACTTTCTAACGGTTTTATCTGGTGGTGAGAGTCTATTTATCTGTGCAATTCAGAACCGTGCAAACAATTGGAGCTTAAAAGCTTATTTGTCTTTACACTTTAAATCCCAAGTAGAGGTTTCTTTCTGCCTGCTTATAAAAGGCCACACCTTAAGGATCTTAGATAGACCAGGACTCTTTAGTTAAAATTACTGACCTAACACTTCATGTAAATGGGAATTGTGCGACTGCTGAACAATTCTGTTCCGGCCCTAAGCAAGATGCTGCCCTGTGACTCCCCAGTGCAAACTTCTTCCCCATTCCCATGCCAATCTTTCTCTCTTTAGCCTCCTGCACTGCTCCAACGACACGTGATGCAAACTTGAAAAGGTTCATATTTCCTATTCCTCCTTCACACTCTTTCCCGCTCTCTGGTCTTGATTTCAATACTTGAGATGCATCACTGGAACAGAGCTTAATATCACAGTACAAATGTATTTCCCAGGCAACCAATAATCTTAAACATTGAATCATGGAATGAAGGGAGTAGGCAATAAATTAAATATAAATTGCTTTCTGATGGTTTAAACTGTGACTGTTCAATAGAACACACTTGGGAGAGAAGATGGCAGTGTGGATCTATTTTCAGCAATTGCCCTTTTGACTTGTTTAGCACAAATAATAGTTAGACCACTATTGTGTGGTGGCTGTGCATTTATTTACCAATCTGAGGCTGTAAATATGACCTTGCTTGTCACTGACTTTGTTCAGTTTCTTTTTATCCTTTTCCCCACCTTCACCCAAACAAAATTGCCAAATGTTTCTTTTGGATGAGATGTTAAACTAAGGGCCCCTCTGCGCTCTCAGGTGGATGTAAGAGATCCTATGGCATTATTCGAAGAGCAGTGGAGCTCTCCCGGTGTCCTGGGCTACCTTTATCCTCACCCACCATCACTAAAGCAGAATACCTGGTTACTTATCTCATTGCCTTTTGTGAGTCCTTGCCGTGCACAAATTGGCTACAGCATTCCCCATACATTACAAGTTGTTACACTTCAGAAGCACGTCATTGGCTGTAAAGCTCAGATGTCCCGAGGACATAAAATGCATTATACAAATGCAAGTTCTTCCTTTTCTTTACATTTTGACTCCTTCCTAGACATAATGCCCTGGAAATTGTGGTCGGAGGCTTGCCGCCTGCGTACGCCTCCGAACCGCAAGAAAAGTACGTCCTTACCTGCTGTCTCCGGAGCTTCGGACTCTTGCGGTCCTGTGCGTGCAGGCGTACGCCTGTGTAAAGCCCCATGGCAAATGGAATATAATGTGGAGGAAATGTGAAGTTATCCACTTTGGTAGGAAAAATAGAAAAGCAGAGTTTTTTAAAATGGCGAGAGATTGGGAAATGTTGGTGTTCAGAGGGACCTGGGTGTCCTTGTACACAAATCACTGAAAGCTAACATGCAGGTACAGCAAGCAATTAGGAAAGCAAATGGTATTTTGGCCTTTATTATAAGAGGATTTGAGTATAAGAGTAAAGATGTCTTACTGCAATTATATAGGGCCCTGGAGAGACCACACCTGGAGTATTATGTAGAGTTTTGGTCTCCTTACCTAAGGAAGGATATACTTGCCATAGAGGGAGTGCAATGAAGGTTCACCAGACTGGTTCCTGGGATAGGGGATTGTCCTATGAGGAGATTGAGTAGACTAGGCTTATATTCTCTAGAGTTTAGAAGAATGAGAGGTGATCTCATTGAAACATACAAAATTCTTACCGGGCTTGACAGGATAGATGCAGGGAGGATGTTTTCCCCTGGCTGGGGAGTCTAGAACCTGTGACCTGTACCACCTACAAGGACAAGGGCAGCAGGCGCATGGGAACCCCGCCACCTCCAAGTCTCTCTCCATCCTGACTTGGAAGTATATCGCTGTTCCTTATTCGTCGCTGTGTCAAAATCCTGGATCTCCCTCCCTAACAGCAATGTGGGAGTGCCTTCACACGGACTGCAGCGGTTCAAGAAGGCGGCTCACCACCACCTTCTCGAGGGCAATTAGGGATGGGTAATAAATGCTGGCCTTGCCAGCAGCGCCCACTTCCCAGGAACGAAATTAAAAAAAAAAAAAACAGGGGTCACAGTCTCTGAATACAGGGTTGGCCATTTAGGACTGAGATAAGGAGAAATTTCTTCACTCAGGGTGGTGAATCTTTGGAATTCTCTACCCAGAGGGCTGCAGAGGCTCAGTCATTGGGTATATTCAAGACAGATTGATAGATTTTTGGATATTAAGGGAATTGAGGGATATGGGGATAGTGCAGAAAAGTGGAGATGAGGAAGAAGCTCAGCCATGATCTTATTAAATGGCGGAGCAGGCTCGAAGGGCCAAATGGCCGGTTCCTGCTCAGATTTCTTATGTTAATGCGCCAGCGAAAGTGAGTTTTTAGCGGATGGGTACAATCTGGCAAGGAGTAACTTGACAGCGCAAGTTCTGGGTTTTCATGCATGCACATCACATGTGGAAACCCAGAGCTTGCAGGCATTTGTACGCCTTCCTAGAGTCATAGGATGGTTACAGCACAGAAGGAAGCCATTCGGCCCATCGAGCCCGTGCCGGCTCTCTGCGAGCACTTCAGCTAATTGCACACCCATGCCCTTTCCCTGTAGCCCTGCAAAAAAAATTCCTTCAGGTACTTATCCAATTCCCTTTTGAAAGCCACGATTGAGTCTGCCTCCACCCTTTCAAGCGGTGAAACCACATGTTGCGTGAAGTTTTTCCTCATGTCGCCTTTGGTTCTTTTGCCAATCACCTTAAATGTCCTCTGCTTCTTGACCCTTCTGCCAATGGAAACAGTTTCTCACTATCTACTCTGTCTAGACCATGATTTTGAACACCTCCATCAAATCTCCTCTCAACCTTCTCTGCTCCAAGCAGAACAACCCCAGCTTCTCCAGTCTATCCACGTAACTGATGTCCCTCATCCCTGGAACCATTCTCGTAAATCTTTTCTGTACCCTCTCGAAGGTCTTCACATCCTAAAGTACGGTGCCCAGAATTGGACACACCACTCCAGTTGAGGCCGAACCAGTATTTTATAAAAGTTCTTCATAACTTCCTTGCTTTTGCACGCTATGCCTCTATTTATAAAGCCCAGGATCCCGTATGGTTTTTTTAACTGCTTTCTCAATCTGCCCTGCCACCTTCAACGATTTGTGCACATATACCCCCCCAGGTGTGTCTGGTCATGCACCCCCTTTAGGATTGTATCCTTTAGTTTATATTGCCTCTCCTCGTTCTTCCTACCAAAATGTATCACTTTACACTTTTCTGCATTATATTTCATCTGCCACGTGTCCACCCATTCCACCAGCCTGTCTATGCCCTCTTGAAGTCTACCACTATCCTTCTCACTGTTCACTATATACTTCCAAGTTTTGTGTCATCTGCACATTTTGAAATTGTGCCCTGTACTCCCAAGTCCAAGTCATTAATATACATCAAGAAAAGCAGTGGTCCTCGTACCGACTCCTGGGGAACACCACTGTATACCTTCCTCCAGTCTGGAAAAACAACCATTCACCACTAATGGGCCCTGTAAAATCCGGGCCATTGTTTTAGGTATTGCCTGCAATAAATGATGCAGTGCCTACATAAGGTTCACAATGTTAATTCTCTTTTTTTTCCCTTTTCCCCATAAGGATATTAATCCTTCAGTGCCAAGTCTATTGATACAACAGGAAGTGTCAAAGGGGAGCACCGAATCTCAAGAGAACACTATTCAGGGCAATGATGCTACTTCAGGTTTTGAGCACGATGAAAAGTATGAAGAGATCCTCCGGATTACTGAAGGTATGAAAGCTGTACGTTCATTATCAATCGATTGTTAACTAACAAGCTCCACTGCCAATTATTCTATCCAATCTTGCCTGTTGCATGCTGACAGCTAATTCCTCCTGTTACTAACCTGCATTAGACTGTATTCTACCACCAAGGCCTCTGCATCCTGCTACCTTGTACCGCTACGATCAAGCTACAAACTGAAATTTCACTTAGTTCAGTGTCATAGCCACTTTTTTGAGCCTCCAACTTGAAGATTTTTTTAGTTTGGAAAATTGCATCAGAGGTGGGGGAGGTGGTTAAAGATAAAGGCTGAGTTTTCAGATAGTGGTGTTCCCACAGATAAGTAAGCTTCAGTTTCTTCCACCATTTTTGGCATCAAATGGGAATAAAGCTGGGCATCCTTCACTTCAGGTCTAGTATAGAAATGGTTGCAGCCCTGGTCTATCACTGAACTGTTCAACTGCACATCTGTCAAAATAGAGATGCATGTGATAGTTAACTTGTTAGCTTCAATAATTTAACATACTGTCTTAACATATATTTGCAATTTTGCATTTCCTGCACCATATTCTAATGGAAGATTTACATGCATTGTGATGTGTAACCCTTATGAAATGTTAATCCCAAATTAGGTGATTGCAATGGAGAAGAACCTGTGGATTGGTCTACTCCCCTCAGGAAGGTTACCTTTGCATTAGAACCACAAACCATTCCATCGCCAGAGTATGTAGAAACTGAAAGCGATGAGAATGAGAAGTGCATCTCTGAGATGGGTATGAGAATTTTGTCATGGCCCCTGAGATTATCAAGATATAAACTTTTAAATGCTGACTTGTAATTGGAGGAATGAAAGGGGCATTTCTGTGGGGAGAAAGATTGTCCATCTTTTTGTGTACTTTGCAAATGAGAGCTGTAATATATTTTCTCATGGACAGCCCATCAAATGCTGCCTTGTAGGGTGGGAAAGCAGACCAGATTGGCTCCTCTCTTGGCTCATGGTGGAGCAGTATTGACTGTTCAGTGCCAGGAGGAGGGTGAAAATGGTAGACACATTTTTGACTTCATGAAGCAAACCTTTTTAAACACATGGTGCAACATGTGCATTCTACATGTTCTTCATTTGAGTACAATTCTACTCCAGAAGAACATTATCGAAAAAAATAGTCTTGGGTGTGACTGACCGAGTCTGAAAAGTAAAGGGTGTTAACTAAAGCTTCAGGAAACTAGTGACCCACGGTTTATACTGGCAAACTGTTCCCCTTTCTGATTGTTTATTGTCAAAATCCTGGGATACTTCAAAGCACTTTGCTCCTGATAGGTGGGGTGTAGTCCAAACAGTACTTTATGGGGAGAAGAGGAAGAGCTGGGCTGGAATATTTTGCACTCTAACTAGCTTAAGTTTTACCCTGTAACCCAACGCTTGGTGAGCTTTCAAGCAACTTGAACACTTTATTTTGCTTCCTTGTTGAACTTGATCCTTTGCAAATATTTCCTGCCCTGCTGATCAATGTCAATGTTCCTTGAGAAAGTAAGTTTTTAAATGGCAAGAGTATTTAAGCATTGGTTTGGAACTTTAATGTATTGAAAATTTTATAAAGGTGATCTTTCACCTATTGAACCATCTGGGAGTGTGTAGTATGGCACTGAACCATATTGAACAAGAAGGGCCCAGATTGATCCTGTTGACTGACACTGCAATTGGCCAATTCTACCCTTCAAATGGCCAGGAGGCAAGTTTCCTGCTTCTGATTGCTGTCCAGAGTCCTCATGATTGTATGTATGCGCTGCATAAATCTGGCCTGGCTGTGATTAGCCTCCTAATAGTCAAATAGATGGCTGCTAATTTCAGAGACTGGGCTGGAAGCTGCTACCATTGTACCATGTCTTAATTTAACTCACATTTTCCTGTTGTAAAGGTAAAGTGAACTGTCTTAGCTTTTTTTAAACTTTCCAATTTTGCAATAAACTGGAAAGAAACAACCAGCCTCATATCAATACTGACATTTTTGAAGTCTACTCTGTAGTATTTGCATAATGGGGGTTCTTGTTTCATTGTTGTGCTCTCTCAGAATTGGAATCAAGCTCACAGGAAGAACTGAACAACTCTGAAATAATTGATAAGCTGTTTGAAGGTGTGCTTGACTGTGCAGATGAAGAAATGGAGCCTGAGGCTAAAGACCAAATTGTGGCAGAGTTGGAAAAATCCAAAACTGAAGAGCAGAGTGATGAGGTGCAGTCTGAAGCTGAGGCAAAAGAACAAGGGGATGATGAGCTGACTTTTCCCAGTATGTCAGTGTTGTCTCCACTTGCTAAATCTATCAAGTTGGATGCTGTAGCTCCTCTGGTGAGTGTACTCCCCTGAATTTTCAATGGTGGTTTGTATCGGAGTGTATTTGGCAATGTGTAAAACTGAAGTCTGTTGCTATGTTGGGTAGTTCTACGTACTGTACAGTTTCAGTTTGCCTGTATTGGTAATTGGATTGTATAAGTATTGGGTGTGCAAAGTTACAATAACTTGCTTGCACTGTCTACAATAATGACTTGGATTTTCCGCTTCTGCTCTCCTCTGCTCATTATTTTTCAAATATCACAAAATTGCAGGGGCTGGTGGACAATCCAAGCCAATATGCCTCTTATCTAGCACGTGCATCACACCTGTGAGGGTCAGGTTGTACCTGACTCCATGAAATCACAACTGAAAAGATGAGGACTCTATCAATTAACAAGTAACAGTTTAAAAAAAAAAAAGGCCATCCAGATGGCACCATAAATGGAGGATCTCTGACATTGGCTCATGGCCTGCTGTGCCACTATAAATCATCTTTACTCAAGTGTTGACATTTAGATTCTATTGCTTGAAAACCATGCAAATTTTTGTCCCTAACAGGATAGGAGGCTATCTTGAGGTGGGGTCTCCATAAACCTCATGGCATATGTTGCCTCAATCTGTGTTCTGGCCCTGCACCGTGCTGTTGTGTATGTGACCTGAAATTATTTAAATTAGATGAACAACACATCAGTGATCCAAATATGCAGACAGGCTAGCACTTAATCCATGTGTGCCTTGATGCTTTGCAAATGGTGCACTGGTGCAGACTGAATGCAGTGAACTGTAGCATTACTTTAGGTGCAGAATCCAGAGGTGACCTGCTTCAGCAGGGGCACCATCTAATCACTTTGATAAGTGAGACTATCCAGAAAGGGACTAAGAGAAATTGGACTGTATGATAGAGCAACATGTTAGAATATGTACTTATTAAAGTATCAACCAGTTCTAACAAAACAAGTAAAGGTGCCCATTAAATAGTAATGGTATTTCATGTGTATTAGTTACTACAGAGCACCAGTGTGATTTCAGCCCACTTACAGCTACATGCCAGAACAAGGTTACTGGAGTTTGTGCCAAACTTAAGGGGTGATAGGCTGAGATGTTAAATCCATTTTCTGGTACGGGCATTCTGTATATGTTTCCTGTCAGTGCAGATCATTCACAAGAATCTGGAGGAAGTGGTAATTGTCCCAGTGAGTCTGTACTGGTCCAGGGGCACTTGGTTCTTGGATCTGCAGGCCTTGAGTGCTAATGAGATCTATTCGGTTCCTGTACGAAAGACCATCTGATCCAGGTGAATAGTGCAATCTGCTGCAGCGG
This sequence comes from Squalus acanthias, assembly GCA_030390025.1. Lineage (NCBI taxonomy): Eukaryota > Metazoa > Chordata > Chondrichthyes > Squaliformes > Squalidae > Squalus > Squalus acanthias. The sequence goes on from CM059430.1 coordinate 63,148,323, forward strand.
GCCTCCCCTATCTGCCATGTATGGCTCTTGTTTCATTGCCCCATGGGCAATAGAACTGAAGGCATATCCCCCCACATATGAATAAATGTACTTAATGGTGTGGATTAAACCTGTGCCTTTCTGGACTGTTCTAATTGGCTGATGTCACCTGGAACAGCATAAGGGGCACTACAAATGTGTCTGTCCTTAGATTTAGCAACTAGCTAGAGTTTCTGCTACTTATTATCCAGTGGCCTGTATATGTGTATCTGTCTGGCGAAGGCAGGAGCAGGCTTGACTGATGCCTTGTTTTTTTAAGCCCCCCCCCCTTCCCCTCCCCACCCTAACATAACTTGCCAGATTCATAGTCCAGACTCACTTGAATCGCCACTTGGGAACATAAGAACAGGAGTAGACCATTCAGCCCCTCTAGGCTGTTCTGTCATTCAATGAGATGATGGCTGATCTGTATCCCAACTCATCTACCTGTCTTGGCTGCATATCCATTAATACGTTGGCTAACAAACATTTATGGATTTCTGATTTAAAATTATTAATTGAGCTAGCATTTACTGTTTTTTGTTTGAGATTTTCACTCTTCTACCACCCTTTATGTGAAGAAGTGTTTCCTAACTTCTTTCCTGAGTGGCCTGGCTCTGATTTTAAGGTTTAGTCCCCTTGTCCTAGACTCCCCCCCCCCCAACAATGGAAAAAATTTATCTCTATCTACCCCATCAATTCCTTTCAAAATCCTTAAAAACCTCAATCAAATTACCCCTTTTACCTTCTATATTCCAGGGATTAGAAGCCTAGTTTATGTAATCTCCTCATTTGAGCCATAAGAAATAGGAACAGGAGTAGGCCATTTGGTCTTTCGTGCCTGCACTGCCATTCAATAAGATCATGGCTGATCTACCTCATCTCCACTTTTCTGCAATATCCCCATATCCCTTGATTCCCTTTAATATTCAAAAATCTATCGCTCTCTGTCTTGAATATACTCAACGACTGAGCCGCCACAGCCCTCTGGGGTAGAGAATTCCAAAGATTCAGCATCCTGAGTGAAGAGATTTCTCCTCATCTCAGTCTCAGAATAAGGGGTCAGTCATTTAGGACTATGACCCCTGGTTCTTGACTCCCCAGCCAGGGGAAACATCTGGTGAATCTATGCTGCACTCTTACCAAGGCCGGCCAATATATCCTTTCAAGGTGCGCTGCCCAGTGCTGTACCCCCTAATCCAGATGTGGTCTAACCATTTGAATGAGGTCCTGTAGGCAGCTGGCACCTATTGATTAATACTAGAGTCCATCAGCCATTTTAGGGAGGATAATAGGGAAAAATTGAAGGCTTTTCTGAGACTGATGCAACAGTATTGGAAAAGCTCAACTGATGCCTTCAAACTTGATTTAATTTGTGCTTGAGCATCCCTGTTGACTTTCCTGTGGTATCATTTGTACGTGGCTGTGCAATTTCATTGTGAGAAGGTGCTAATTACTGTAATTAATCCTCTTTGATTTAAAAAAAAACCCAGATCTATTCTTGAATATGAAACATAAACCTAGTGTTTCAGACTGTAGATTTCACTTGCCGTGTCCGTCAATTTGGCCAAAAACCTTAATTTGTCACATTTTAGATGTTTCTAAAGTCCAGCAATAACTTAATTTCTGGTATTCCTCATTTTAAAGTAAATTGAGAAGAGGTTGAACACCGAACAGACTAGAAATGGGGGAGGTTTTTGTTTTAAGCTTTTAAAAGCCAGGGGAAAGGGGGTGGAGGCATAATGGTTGACAATGTCCACCAGTGATGGAATGGAGATTACTGGGAGCAATGAGTAATCCCCTGCTGGAGCAGATTGTTAAAGTGGGATAGATAAAGTCAGTGATTTTTAAAAATGAGGGTGACTTGTAGAAATCAATTCACTCGGGTAGAGATAGCTAGTCTAGCTTGGCAACCAGTTTGTGGAAATTAGCAGGCTTGCTGATGGTCGGACTGCTATAGTAAATATATTCATAATTAACAGCATCTATGTTTAGTCAGTCTCTCTCCATTCCACAAAGTCATTGAATTTAAACTGGCTATTTAATATGCATTTTAAGGGGTCTGGGTGCTAGTAACTGCAAATAGCTTGGGATGCTTGATTGTAACATTCCTCAAAGGGTTGTTTTTATTTCTTTGTTTCTGTATTTTGGTAGACAACAGTACTGTCATCACTAAACAATAGCCTAACCGAATCCTGCTGCTCAGTCTACTCCTCACTAGAGCTGGACACTCCTGGGCAGAATCAAGATCCAGCTGGAAATCTTGCACCAGCAGTGGAGAGTATGCCATTCTACAGGTAATGTAAGGGTCCTTCCTTTCCCCCTGCAAAAATTGCATAAAGATGTATCCCGATACATAGCAATTTCAGAAATTTGAATCTGCACAACCAGTTTTAGCCAGTTGTGCAATATTTCCTTGAGCATTGCTGCAAAAAAATGTCTTGACCCTAGTTGGTACTTGCTTGGCAGAGTTTTAATGACTGATCAGTATAGCCTTTTTTAAAAACTAACTCTGGGCCTTGGTTAGGTCTTTACGGAGGCTTTTGGCCTCCTATAGGAACAGGAGTAGGCCATACAGCCCCTCCAGCCTGTTCTGCCATTCATTGAGATCATGGCTGATTTGTATCTTGACTCCATCCACCCATGTTTGCTCCATATCCCTTAATACCCTTGGCGAGCAAAAATCTATCACGCTCCAATTTAAAATGATTGAGCTGGCATCTACTGCTTTTGGTGGGAGTGTTCCACACTTCTACCACCCTTTGCATAAAGAAGTGTTTCCTAACTTCTCTCCTGAATGGCCTGGCTCTGATTTAAGATTATGTTCCCTTGTCCTAGACCCCCCCCCCAGCCTGCGAAACTTTCTCTCTATTGTAATCAGTTCGATTCTGACACCAAATATGGTTTGCAGTATTCTATTTATTTGTATTTGACCAAGTCCAGATACACACACACTCTTTAAGCAGATAGAAATAAATGATACTACCGCCTGTTCTTTCCCCGGTTAGAGATGCAACCTTGTCGCTCCTTTCCAATCCTGTGTCTGTCTCTCTCTACAATTTAAGAAAAGCTTAAGATTTTTATAGTATGTTTCTCATTAACTCTGTTAATGATAATTATGATGCGGAGATGCCGGTGTTGGACTGGGGTGGACAAAATTGAGAGGTCGCACAACACCAGGTTATAGTTCAACAGTTTTATTTGAAATCACAAGCTTTCGGAGCTTACTACTCCTTCGTCGGGTGAAGTAAAAAGATACAGAATCGCCAAAGCATATATAGATAGAGAACAATGCATGTGTACCTTACAATTGCAGACAACTATAATTATGGCATAACTAGTGCTTTTGTGAACAAGACTCCCAGAAAGGATGTATTTCCCTCAACAGATGCCAACTGTTGTCATCCTGTTCTTCCATTGTTTTATTCCTTATCTCAAAACTGCCGTGGCTAACTTATTTCCCAATGTGGCCATGAAAGCAAGTCAAGAGACATGAATCTTGTACATCCTGTTGTTTCAGCAAACACCTAAACCACTGTCAGTTAAATTGTACCCTGACTAATCAAACCCTAAAGTATGAACAACTTTTAACCATTTCATTAAGTAAAAAAACCAAAAACTTTGAGATTAAACCAAATCCTACATATATATGTATGCACAACTAGGGTATCTTACACTATCTACCCTATCGATTCCTTTCAAAATTGTATAAACCTCAAACAAATTGCCCCTTGACCTTCTATTTTCCAGGGCGTGGAAGCCTAGTTTATGTAAAATCTCCTCATAATTTAACCCTTGGCGCCCAGGTAACATTCTGGTAAATCTGTGCTGAACTCCTTTCAAGGCCAATATCTCCTTTCTAAGGTGAGGTGCCCAGAACTGTACACAGTACTCCAAATCAGTGTTCCCTGTCCCTGTAATTTTGTTTGGCGCCGCGCGGACCATTCAAAATACCGTGCATGCGTGGTTTTTCCTCATTGAAATGCTGATTGCGCGGGGGCCCCCAGAGCACTTACAGGAAACGTTGCTCCAAATGTGGTTTAACTGTTTCAAAACTTCCTCCCCTTGTATGTTCTAACCCTCTACTTATAAAGGCATTAGCCTTTGTTTTTTGTACCTGACTGCTACGTTTTAGTGATCTGTAGATGGGCCCAATGTTCCCCGTAAATCTTTTTTGGTGCGGCCCACTTACAGTTTCGCGCATGCGCCAAGTTTAATATTGAAAAAGCTGGTCCCAGGCTGTGCGGGACCGGTAGAGAGCTACGTAGCTGCGCAGCTTAGAGGGAATGTTGCATGGACCCCGAAATCTCTTTGGACCTCCACTGTTCCTAGCTTTTCACCATTTAAATAATACTCGGATCTATCCTTTTGGTCCAAACTGGATGACCTCTCACTTGCCTGCATTGAAATCCATCTGCCACAGTTTTGCCTACTCACTTAAGTTATCAATGCCTTTGTAATTTTATGCTCCCTTCTACACTACTTACTTTACCACCAATCTTTGTCATTGGCAAACTTGGATATATGGCTCTCTATTGCGTTATTTAAGTCATTAATAAATATAGTGAATTGTTGAGGCCCCAGCAGATCCTTGAGATATCACTAGTCACTTCCTTCCAATTTGAGCACATACCCATATCCCTACTCTGCCTTCTAATTCCTAACCAGGTCAATAATTTGCCTTTAATTCTATGAGCTTTAATTTTAGCTAACAGTCTCTTATGTGGAACCTTATCGAATGCCATCTGGAAGTCCATATAAACTACATCCATAGACATTTCCCTGTCTACTACTTGATTACTTCCTCAAATTCAATTAGGTTTGTTAGACATGACCTACCCTTTACAAATCCATGCTGGTTCTCTAATCAGCTCAAATTTCTCTGTGTGCTCAGTCACTCTGTCCTTAATTATAAATTCCAATAACTTCCCCCACAACAGATGTTAGACTAACAGGTCTATAATTTCCTGGTTTCTCTCTCCCCTTTCTTAAATAATGGAGTTACATTTGCAATTTTCCAATCTAATGGGACAATTCCTGTATCAAGAGAACTTTGGAAGATTATGGCTAAAGCATCTGCAGTTTCATCACCTACTTCCTTTAAAAATCCCATGGTGGAAACCATCAGGTCCTGGGGATTTGTCAGTCTTTGGTGCCTTTTTTTTTCTAATACTGTTTCCTTGTTTGCGTTAACTTTCGTGAGTTCCAGTCCTTGATTCATTATTTTTCCCTGGAATGTAAGGTATATTATCCTATTCCTCTACTGTAAAGATTGACACAGTAATTGTTCAAGTCTGCTGTTTCCTTATTTTCATTTGTAATATTACACTCCTCTGTTTTTAAAGGGCCCACATTACCCTTGACTACCTTTTTTCTTCCAATATAATAACTTGTGTTAATCCTGATATCCCTTGCAAGTTTCATTTTGTATTCCTTTTTGCAGTTTTTTGTTTTCCTTTACTGTTCTTTGTCTTTCCTGTCCCCATGATATATACTATTCTTTGCATTTTTATATGCTCTTTCCTTGAGTTTTATGTTATCTCTTGCCTCTTTTGTTGACCATGACTCTCTTATTTGGTAAGTAAAGCTCTTTTCCCTTGGGGGTATATATTGGTCTTGTATTAAGCTAAATTCTTTTTTGAACACCTCCCACTGTTCATTTATGGTTTTACCCGATAACTGTTTTGACCAGTTGTCCGTCTCTCTCATCCTGTTAGTTAGTCTTACCAAAATCTGGAATCCTAGTAACTTACATAGAAACATGAGTAGGCCATTCGGCCCCTCGAGCCTGCTCCGCCATTCGATGAGGTCATGGCTGATCATCCAAACTCAGTACCCAGTACCTGCCTTCTCCCCATGTCCCTTGATACCTTTAGCTTTAAGAAATATATCTAACTCATTCTTTAATATATTTCATGACTTGGCCTCAATTACCTTCTGTGGTAGAGAATTCCACAGGTTCACCACTCTCTGGGTGAAGAAATTCTTCCTCATTTCTGTCCTAAATGGCTTACCCCTTATCCTTAGATTATGACCCCTGGTTCTGGACTCTCCGACCATCAGGAACATTCTTCCTGCATCTAGTTTGTCCAGACCTGTCAGAATTTTAGATGTTTCGATGAGATCCCCTCTCATTCTTCTATACTCCAGCGAGTATAAGCCCAATCGACCCAATCTCTCCTCATACGTCATTCCTGCCATCCCAGGTATCAGCCTTGTGAATCTTCGCTGAACTCCTTCCATGGCAAGAACATCCTTCCTCAGATAAGGCGACCAAAACTGCACACAGTACTCAAGGTGTGGTCTCACCAAGGCCCTGTACAACTGCAGCAGGACATCCCTGTTCCTATACTCAAACCCTTTCGCTATGAAGGCAAACATACCATTTGCCGCCTTCACGGCCTGCTGCACCTGCATGCTTACCTTCAGCGACTGGTGCACAAGGGCACCCAGGTCTTGTTGCACTTCCCCTTCTCCCAATCTATTGCCATTCAGATAATAGTCTGCCTTTCTGTTTTTGACACAAGTGGATAACCTCGCATTTATCCACGTTATATTGCTTCTGCCCACTCACCCAATCTGTCCAAATCATCCTGGAGTTTCTCAGTATCCTCCTCGGAGCGCACACGCCCACTCAGCTTTGTGTCATCTGCAAACTTGGAGATATTACATTTAGTTCCCTTATCCAGATCATTAATGTATATTGTGAATAGCTGGGGTCCAAGGACCGATCCCTGCGGTACCCCACTAGTCACTGCCTGCCACTCGGAAAAAGACCCATTAATTCCTACTCTCTGCTTTCTGTCCGCCAACCAGTTCTCTATCCAAGTCAATACCTTGCCCCCAATCCCATGTGCCTTAACTTTACACGCTAATCTCTTATGCGGGACCTTATCGAAAGCCTTCTGAAAGTCCAAATACACCACATCTACTGGTTCTCCCTTATCTATTTTCCCAGTTACATCCTCAAAAAATTCCAGTAGATTAGTCAAGCACGATTTACCTTTTGTAAATCCATGTTGACTTTGTCCGATCCTGTCAGTGTTTTTCAAGTGCTCAGCTATTGCATCCTTTATAATGGACTCTAGCATTTTCCCCACTACCGATGTCCGGCTTACCGGTCTGTAATTCCCCGCTTTCTCTCTACCACCCTTTTTGAATAGTGGGGTAACATTAGCTACCCTCCAATCCATGGGTACAGTTCCAGATTCCATCGAATGTTGGAAGATGATCAGCAATGCATCTACTATTTCTAGGGCCACTTCCTTAAGTACCCTAGGATGTAGATTATCAGGCCCTGGAGATTTATCGGCCTTCAATCCCGTCAATTTCCCTAACACCATTTCCCTGCAAATACTGATTTCTTTCAGTTCCTCCCTTTCATCAGACCCTATGTTCTCCAACATCTCTGGCAGGTTATTTGTGTCCTCCTTTGTGAAGACAGAACCAAAATATGCATTTAATTGGTCTGCCATTTCTTTGTTCCTCATTATAACTTCCCCGCTTCTGACTTTTTTCTTTTTCTCTTCACATATCTATAAAAGCTCTTAGTCAGTTTTTATGTTCCCTGCAAGCTTACATTCATATGCTATTTTCCCCTTAATTAATCCCTTTGTCCTCCTTTGTTGAATCCTAAACTGCTCCCAATCCTCAAGGTTACCGCTCTTTCTGGCCAATTTATATGCCCTCTCCTTGAATCTTATGCTATCCCTAATTTCCCTTGTTAGCCACGGTTGAGTCACCCTTTTTGTTTTATTCTTATGCCACACTGGGATGAACAAATTCTGTAGTTCATCCATGCAGTCTTTGAATGTTTGCCATTGCCTATCCACCGTCAACCCTTTGAGTGACATTCCCCAATCAATCCTACCCAATTCGCGCCTCATACCATCGTAGTTTCCTTTATTTAAATTCAGGACCCTAGTCTCTGATTCAACTACTTCACTCTCCATCCTAATGAAGAATTCGATCATATTGTGATCACTCTGACCCAAGGGGCCTCGTACAACAAGATTGCTAATTAATCCTTTCTCGTTACATAATACCCAGTCTAAGATGGCCTGATCTCTGGTTGGTTCCTCAACATATTGTTCCAGAAAACCATCCCGTAAACATTCTAGGAATTCCTCCTCCACAGTATTTTTACTAATTTGGTTAGCCCAATCTATATGTAAATTAAAGTCACCCATGATGACTGCTGTGCCCTTACTGCATGCTTCTCTAATTTCCCTTTTAATGCCATCCCCAACCTCCATATTACTGTTTGGAGGTCTACATACCACTCCCACTAACGTTTTCTGCCCCTTGTTATTTCTCAGTTCTACCCATACAGATTCCGCATCATCAGAGTTACTATCTTTCCTCAATTGTGTCAATCCCCTCTTTAACCAGCAATGCTACGCCACCTCCCTTTCTTTTTTGCCTATCTTTCCTAAATATTGAATACCCCTGGATGTTGAGTTCCCAGCCTTGGCCACCCTGGAGCCATGTTTCTGTAATCCCAATCAAATCGTATTCATTTACCTCTATTTGCGCAGCTAATTCAGCCACCTTGTTCTGAATGCTCCTTGCATTAAGACACAAAGCCTTCAGGCTTGTTTTTTTTAATGCTTTCAGACCTATATGAATTATTATTTACTGTGACCATGTTTGATTTAAACCGTTGAGTTCTTTGCCTTCTACTTTTGGTTTTTCTCCTTCCTGTCTTTTGCTTTTATCCTTGTTTCCCTTTCCTCTGTCTCCCTGCTCAGGTTCCCAAACCCCTGCCACTTTAGTTTAAACCCTCCCCAACAGCACTAGCAAACACACCACCTAGGATATCGGTCCCGGCCCTGCCCAGGTGCAGACCGTCCAGTTTGTACTGGTCCCACCTCCCCCAGAACCGGTTCCAATGTCCAAGGAATTTGAATCCCTCCCCCTTACACCATTCCTCTAGCCACGTATTCATTTGAAATATCCTCCTATTTCTACTCTGACTAGCATGTGGCACTGGTAGCAATCCTGAGATTACTTCCCTTTGAGGTCCTATTTTTTAATTTACCTCCTAACTCCCTATATTCTGCTTTTAGGACCTCATCCTGTTTTTTACCTATATCGTTGGTGCCTATGTGCACCACGACAACTGGCTTTTCGCCCTCCCCCTCCAAAATGTTCTGTAGCCGCTCCGAGACGTCCTTGACCCTTGCACCAGGGAGGCAACACACCATCCTGGAGTCTCGTTTGCGGCCGCAGAAACGCCTATCTATTCCCCTTACAATTGAGTCCCCTATCACTATAGCTCTTCTGCACTTTTTCCTCCCAGCCTGTGCAGCAGAGCCACCCATGGTGCCAGGAAGTTGACTGCTGCCGTCTTCCTCTGATAAGTCATCCCGCCCCCCCCCCAACAGTATCCAAAGTGGTATATCTGTTTGAGAGGGGGATGGCCACAGGGGACCCTTGCACTACCTGCCTGCACCTCTTACTCTGCCTGGTGGTCACCCATTCACTTCCTGCCTGCACACCCTTTACCTGCAGTGTGAACAACTCGCTAAATGTGCTATCCACGACGTTCTCAGCGTCGCGAATGCTCCAATATGCATCCATCCGCAGCTCCAGAGCCGCAATGCGGTCTATCAATAGCTGCAGCTGGATACACTTCCCACACACGGTCGTCAGGGACACAGGAAGTGTCCCTGATTTCCCACATATAGCAGGAGGAGCATATCACAGGGCGGAGCTCTCCTGCCATGACTTACCCTTTAATTAATTAAAATTAAATTGAATGAATTCACCAATTTCACTTCAATTAAATGATATACTCAAGGGCCCTTTCTTAACCGTAGTCCCCGCTACACAAGAGACCTTAGAAACTGCAAAATTTGAAGTTTAGAAGGAAAATACTCACCAACCAACCACTTATCTGCTTCTTGGTGACGTCACAGTTCGATTGTTTTTTGCTTCCCTCTCCTGGACCTGGATTAGGGAAAATCCCCCTAGCTCACCTTTATATCGCCGCTCCTCGGGCTGCCTCCGCTGCTCTGGGCCTACCATGCCTCGGGGCTCGTCTTTATCGCCGCTCCTCGGGCTGCCTCCGCTGCTCTGGGCCTACCACGCCTCGGGGCTCACCTTTATATCGCCGCTCCTCGGGCTGCCTCCGCTGCGTTTCTCCTTTTCAGATTTAACATTGAATTCTCAAACAAGTTCAAATTGTAGCATGGTTTTTGGTGTAGGGGGAGAAGAAGAGACCAGACTTTGCATTAAACTTCATCTGACGTCTATCTGCCCAGTGTCGTAACCTGTCTGGCCTCCTGAAGTTGCCTACTGTCACCTTCACCGTTAACCACCCACCCTATTTGTATGCAATTTTTTTTAATGCATTTTGCCTTAATTTATCAGCAAGTCTCTTTGGCAGCATCTTATCAAATACTTTTGAAAATCCACTTACACTACATTCACTGCATTTGCTCTGTCAATACACTGTTAGATTAATTTAAGAGAATTATTTAATTAACAACATGGTTTTTAAAAAAAAACTATGCTGGATGTTCTTGACCATGTTATTAATGGAGTCATTTTTTTTGGTTTTATTCAATTTATTTATTGTCCCAAGAAGCTTGCCTGACATTGAGCTGACTGGTCTATAGTTACCTGGTTTATCCCTTTTTTGAACAGAAGCATTACATTGGTAACCCTCCAGTCCTCTGGCACAACTTCGAAGTACAAGACTGCTTGAAAGATTTTGGCCAGAGCCTCTGACTTCGCTCTGCATTCTAGGGTGAATGCTACTGGCCTTTTCCATTTTGATTCAAAGTTATTGATCTATTAATTCTTTAAAATTTCATCTGCATTATGGATGATACAAAAAAATATATGTGCCTTCAGTGCATCTTGTATTAAAGCACTAAAACATTCCCGACTGAGTGAGTTTTCCCCTCTCTCCAGTATTGATTTGTATAGAACTCAGCGTCGCAGTGCTCGGCAGCTAGAAAGAAAAAACAAAGAAAGCAACAAAACTAATGCCCAAAGAGCAGCAGAAAGTTCTTGGTTGGCGACACAGCAAGTGACCACAAAAGAGAAAATAAAGGTATGGGATAATCTGCTGTTATGTCCAAATCATTCTCTCCTGGGGTTGTGAAGGGTGTAGGAAAAATTACCACAGTGCTTAAAAATCACTTAATATGGTTTTTATTGCTGATTATTTTTGCAGGTATTTTCAGGTTTTACTTTGCTTCAAAAATAAGGAGAAATAAAAGGTAAAATATTGGACCCTCAAAAGTTCTTTTTTTCTTCAAATTGGAAAATCACAACTTGAAACCACCAATGGCTTAAATAAGGCACTGTTCATTTAAATGACAATCCATTGGGCCGGATCTTGCTGGAGTGCGGCATCTCGTGGCGAACGCCATTAGTTAGACTTCCTGCACCCTTCAGCTCAAATTTTTTTTGCTATAACTTGCTGGAAGTACAAGGTCGACTGGGACCTTGGTGAACGATGGAACCAACAGTGTACCTCTTAACCAATGAGATTTAAGGATTGAGAAACGGGAAAAACAGAGAAGGAAATAGGGTGAATTAGTCAATCGGGTACAGAAAGAGAGGGAAAAATGGAATGGATGAAGAGAGAGAAAAGACCGAGAGGAAAAGTAAAAAAATAATTAAATGTTTGAAATTTCTAAGAACAATTCACTACCTGAAAGAATGAAACGCCACAGTTTCAATTGTTCCCTTTCTGGGCCAGAGAGGCTGATTAGCATTAACAAATATCATGTCCTTAAAAGGGTACTTGTGCAATAATTACCACTTAACTTTCTGTGGTGAGTTTAAAGGGCAATTAATGTGCAAATCCAGCAAGTTCTTAAAAGTAACAAGGCTAAGGGCAAGCTGTCGTTTGTGCGAAGCAGCCAATGCAAAATTTCACACTTCTCTCCTTCCAGATACTTAATGGTGAGAATTAACAGGTTGCACAGCATCATGCATCAGGCCAGCCAGGCACTAAACTGCTGTACAGACGAGGAGCATGGTAAAGGCTCACGAGAGGAAGCAGAAGCAGAGCGTCACCTACTTATTGCTTGTGAGTAATATGGGGAACCAAAACTCTCAGAGTGTGATGAAGCAGGAAGTTAAAACTGCGCCATGCTGTGGAACTAAGCAATAGCGGAAACACGCGCTGTATAATGACCTACAATAGTGAGTTTCCACCTAGCCATGGCTGAAATTGGGTGGGGGGGGGAGCAGCAGGTGAATCCCTCCCATTATAGTGCAGAATTTTAGTTGTTGGCAAATGTTTGGGAATTAATTGCCTCAATGCCCCCTCTGCCAACATGATGAGTAGCATTGGAGAAATCAAGTATATGACTATGCTATGCAGTTAGAAAATACATTTGAAAATTAGTGCACTACGTAAACATGGTTCTATAAAATTCTCATGCTTATTTTCAAATCCCTCCATGGCCTTGCCCCTCCCTATCTCTGTAACCTTCTCCAGCCCTACAACCCTCCGATCTCTGTACGCCAATTCTGGCCTCTTGAGCATCCCTCATATTTTAATCGCTCCACTATTGTGGCCGTGCCTTCAGCTGCCTAGGCCGTAAGCTATGGAATTCCCTCCCTAAACCTCTCTGCACCTCCACCGCTCCTTCCTCCTTTAAGGCGCTCGTTAAAACCTACCTCTTTGACCAAGCTTTTGGTCATCTGTCCTAATCACCTTGTGTGGTTTGCTGTCAAATTTTGTTAATGCTCTTGTGAAGCGCCTTGGGGTGTTTTACTATGTTAAAGGTGCTATATAAATGCAAGTTGTAGAAGTAGATCAAATAAATTTTATAATATGGTTAAACTTGTAATGCACCAAGTGAAATTTGTCATATGCCATAGTTGAGCAGAAACTTGCACTGACAGTTATCCACATCAAATATTTTGTCACTTAATTTTAAAGCTGAGAAGCGTACCGCTTTGCTGACTGAGCTGAAGGGGCTGAAAGAAGAGGGCAATGCAATATCTCGAGGGGGAACAACCCAGCTGACAAATGGGCTTGAGCCGTGCCGAGGCACCGTCTCTATCTCTGATCTTCGCCTTCCTTTGAAAGCTGAATTTGTATGTTCAGCACTACGTAAACAAGGTAGGGAAGCACAAAGTGTGAAGAACACATTGCTGAGGTCTTGGGTTAATGTGCTAGTGGTTGGTTCTGTGTGGCAACTAAGCAGTAAAACGCCACTGCTTCACTGGTTTAGACGCAGGGCTTCACCCAGTCTTAAAACATTTTTGTAGTATAATGAATGCACCCCACTTTTTTGATGGATTTCCAAATACCTGTGACTTTTTTTACATCCACTAAAGTTTAACTTTAGCTGTACTGAGTTCAGATGGTTTTTAAACCCTTGGCTTCAGCTCCATTAAATGAGTTGCCCTTGCCCAAAGAATGCATCCAAAATTAGGGTGAAATTTGATTTAGAAGGCTGGAGCAAACTCATAAAATATTTTGCCCCTCCCTTACCATAAGCAAATGGTTTGACTTGTGGAATGCCCCTCCCTTTTGCAAAGCAGCTTCCCACTTGCTGATTCACTCAATCGGCTGCTGTCTCATTATGTGTGCTTTACTTGCTGTGGTTTTTCCAATTATACTGAGGTTTTCTGAACATATCTTATTTTTGACCTGAAAAACTACACATTTGCTCATGATTTTTTAACCTGAATTCAGGAAAAAAAATATGTTGCATTACCAGGAATGCAAAGCTGAATGTATAGAGGCACTTTCCAAGTGTCTCTAAAATGTGCAGTCAGTAGTGTGACCCTGTAGTACCTTTAAAATTTAAGCTTGTAAGAATTACATAAGTCATACATCAAAAGCAGTTAAGAAATGTAAAGTTCTGTCTGTTGAGGTAAATTTTAATAAATTATCAGCAGCATAGAAATTATAACACAACATAAGTTGCAACACAAAAATAGGCCATTTGCTCCAACTTTTATTATTTGCCCTCCATACGAGCAGATAGTTCTAATCACATTTACCCAGCCTCTTCTCACCCTTTTATCCCATTTTCTGCATACTTTTTTCCTACATCCACCTATCCAATCTAATCTTAAATGTTGACACAGTTTCTGCCTCAACCACAAAACCTGGAATTGAATTCCACAGCGCCTCAACCCTTTGAAGAAGTTTCTCTTGTTTTCTGTTCTAAATCTCTTAAATTTAAATCTTGCATCTATGGCCCCTCATTTAAGACCTCTTGACTACTGGAAACTTTCTGCTTCCATCCACCTTGTCCCAATCTTTCATAATTTTAAACACTTCTAACATATCATCCCATAATCTGCATTCTAACGGGGGGGGGGGAAGCCCCAATTTTTTAAGTTTCTGCATTTGTATTTCCTCGTACAAGGTAGCATCCCAGTGAATCTTTGTTGTACCATCAATATCCTAAAGTCCATGTGAAGGGATAGTTACTAGTCCTGGCCCCTTTAGGGCTACGCCAGATCAGGCGTATTCCTCAGACGTTCACTTTCAACTAAAGTTTGAGGTAGCCGAATCCTAAAGACGCTTAATTGGGTCTAAAGGTCTGGACCATCTCTCCCTAATAAGAACATAAATAGGAGCAGGAGTAGGCCAATCGGCCCTTCGAGCCTGCTCCGCCATTCAATAAGATCATGGCTGATCTGATCCTCACCTCAAATCTAAAGAACACAAGAATTAGGAGCAGGACCTGGCCACTCAGCCCCTGGGCCCGCTACGCCACCCACAGGGCCTCGACCGATCCGAACTCAGCCTCGTGTCCAATTTCCTGCCCGCTCCCCGTAACCCCTAATTCCCTTTACTTCTAGGAAACTGTCTATTTCTGTTTTAAATTTATTTAATGATGTAGCTTCCACAGCTTCCTGGGGCAGCAAATTCCACTGACCTACTACCCTCTGAGTGAAGAAGTTTCTCCTCATCTCAGTTTTGAAAGAGTAGCCCCTTATTCTAAGATTATGCCCCCTAGTTCTAGTTTCACCCATCCTTGGGAACATCCTTACCGCATCCACCCGATCAAGCCCCTTCACAATCTTATGTTTCAATAAGATCACCTCTCACTCTTCTGAACTCCAATGAGTAGAGTCCCAATCTACTCAACCTCTCCTCATATGTCCACCCCCTCATCCCGGGGATTAACCGAGTGAACCTTCTTTGTACTGCCTCGAGAGCAAGTATGTCTTTTCTTAAGTATGGACACCAAAACTGTATGCAGTATTCCAGATGCGGTCTCACCAATACCTTATATAACTGCAGCAATACCTCCCTGTTTTTATAATCTATCCCCCTAGCAATAAAAGCCAACATTCCGTTGGCCTTCTTGATCACCTGCTGCACCTGCATACTAACTTTTTGATTTTCTTGCACTAGGACCCCCAGATCCCTTTGTACTGCAGTACTTTCCAGTTTCTTGCCATTAAGATAATAACTTGCTCTCTGATTTTTTTCCTGCCAAAGTGCATAACCTCACATTTTCCAATATTGTATTGCATCTGCCAAATCTCCGCCCACTCACCCAGCTTGTCTATATCCCCTTGTAGGTTTTTTATGTCCTCCTCACTTTCTACTTTCCCTCCCATCTTTGTATCATCTGCAAACTTTGATATGTTACACTCGGTCCCCTCCTCCAAATCGTTAATATAGATTGTAAAGAGTTGGGGACCCAGCACCGACCCCTGCGGAACACCACTGGCTACTGGTTGCCAGTCCGAGAATGAACCATTTATCCCAACTCTCTGCTTCCTGTTAGATAACCAATCCTCCACCCATGCCAGAATATTACCCCCAATCCAGTGATTTTTTATCTTGAGCAATAATCTTTTATGTGGCACCTTGTCGAATGCCTTCTGGAAGTCTAAATACACTACGTCCATTGGTTCCCCTTTATCCACCCTGTACGTTATGTCCTCAAAGAACTCAAGCAAATTTGTCAGACATGACTTCTCCTTCATAAAGCCATGCTGACTTTGTCCTATTAAATTATGTTTATCTAAATGTTCTGTTACTGTCTCCTTAATAATAGACTCCCAAATTTTACCCACCACAGATGTTAGACTAACTGGTCTATAATTTCCAGCCTTCTGCCTACTACCCTTTTTAAATAAGGGTGTTACATTAGCAGTTTTCCAATCTGCCGGGACCTTTGCTGAGTCCAGGGAATTTTGGAAAATTATTACCAAAGCATCCACAATCCCTACTGCCACTTCCCTCAAGACCCTAGGATGTAAGCCATCAGGTCCAGGGGATTTATCTGGGGGGGGGAGGAGCTAAATACGATTAAAATCACTAAGGAATTGGTACTCAGTAAAATAATGGGACCTGAAAATGTTACTGTCCTCCAGATAGCACTTTTAATGGCCCAGAAATTGGCCTCTCCGGCTTGCCGTGCGGGTAAGGATCGCGCGCGATCTTACCTACCGCGCCTGCCGTTCTGTTTCGGGCCCACACGAACTTCGGGTCCCAGGCGCCGGCGCGCAGTGTGTGCGTGTCCCAGAGGCGCAGTTAGTTCGATGCGACCTCTGGGATCACGTGGGTCATGGAGAGCCAATGGCAGCACACCATCTTTCATTCATAGTTTTGACATGAGAACTGTCAAAACTATGAATACAAATTGCCCCCAAAAGAACAGCTGAACCTCAATTAAATTTAAAAAAACCATCACACTAATAAAATAACTATAGTTAAATAAATTAACCACTTTAAACACAAATTTAAATTTTTGCAAAAATTTAAATTATTTTTAAAAGTTATAAAAAATAAACTTACCTTTAAAGTTCTAAAAAAGATAAACCTGTTGAAAAAAATTTAAAATAATACTTATTTAACTACTTACCTTGTTAAAAGGGGGTCTTACGCCTCCTTTTTTCATGTGTAATATCTTCCATACTTACCCTCGTGTTCAAACCTGAAAAAAAACCTAAGTGCGCTGCGTGCGCACAGCCTGTAGTGCGCACGCGGTTCACTTGGGAACCGCCCCCTTCGCAATATCGAAAGTGTCGGTTTCCCGCGCATGCAGGAAACCGGCACTTCGGGACCGAATACGGGTGAGTACACAGTGTGTACTCTCCCGTACTCGGCCAAATTTCTGGCCAATAAGTTTAGCTAGACTGTAACGTTCCGGATATTATGAGGGTCCGGAAAACTCCCCCAGAATTCTGCAACTCCTCACCAGAGTGTACAGAGATTGAGTTCGTGAGTTTGATGCAGAAGTATTGAGACAATTCTTAAAAATATATAGACTTATTAAAGAACTGACATGTAATTTACAGTTGGTGAGTCAATCGCAACATTAACAGTTCCAAAAAGAGAGAGCTTTACAATCTTATCAGAGATCCTTATTCTCAAATCTTAACTTCACTACAGTTTTACAGTTCTTAGTCTTATTCAGGATATCCACCAAAATCAAATACAGTACCGTACCTTTGATCCCCGAGGTACAGAGTTGTAGACTTGCAGAGCCGCCTCTGAAGCCTGAGAATCGCTTTGCCCCTTTACAGCGAGTCTATTCTCCTATTTGAGAGTTCAATATTTATTCCCTTTAAGGTTTTCTGCTGATGTAAGCTAATTATCTCTAGTCATTTTTCTGCTGACTTCTGCAATTCTTAGTCACCTCAGCTGGTAGCAATACAGACTCATGTCTCTCCTAGGTGTTCCAAGCTTACCATAAACGGTGTAACAGCAGGTGCATTTTATTTGATGTCATTTTTACTAAGGCCTTCTGTTTGTGCCTCTTTACGAAGTGTCAATTAGAACACCTTAACCAGGGTGATCTATTGTTTGTTCCCAAAGATGCAGACCGTCGGGAGCCTTTAACCTTCTGTTTCAATAAGGTTATTGATTCAGTGTCAACAACTATCTTATCTCTATTGCCAGGATGCTACTACAGCTTTTTCCAGTCAGATTTCCAGTCCCAGTTTGTCATGTTTTAATAAGGCCAGAATTCTTTCATAGAATGGTGTATTTTTCTGAATAGGTTATATGGCTTATTCCTTCACACGTACACTAAATTTCCCCATCTACCATGTCATGCTACCTTAAAATGAGGTTGGTCCAGCACAATCATTTTTTGAAATCCGTGCTTGCTATTTCTGACTCTTTGTAAGACTTTTTTTATATATAAAAAAATCCTACCACAGATGTTCAACTAATTAGCTTGTAATTACATGAATTACCTTTCTTTTTAAAAATGGGTACTACATTGACCACTCCCCAGTCCTCTGGTATATATCCACATTCAATAGAGTAAGTGCATTTCAGTGGCAATTTATTAATGGAAATTATATTTGGTGCTTCCACTTGTCACAGGCCAGTCAGTAACACTGTAGTACACAATTGCTACAAGTTCTGTTGGGCTATGTTAACTTTTTTTTCCCTGATGTTCATGGTAATTCTGCATTCTACCAGCGTCCTATTAATTAAACTTGATGCTTAGTCCAGGGATGGAAGTGAATCCTTGAGCTTCCCCCCGTAATTGTGGGTCTGTTGAGCAAAATGTGGAACTACCATACTAAGAGGAGGGAGACTGTAGTGAGGATATCGACTTGATTTAAGTTGTCTGACCCTGGCTGAAAGTGGAACTGTTGATGTGACAGTTTGATTCAACACCACCTTTAGCTGGTTCATTGATCTCATTGAGGTTGTAAAATGCACTTGTCATACTTGAACTTTTAAAAATTTCTGGCAATAAGTTCTAATCACCTCCACTTCATTTAGCTGGTATCCTACTGCAGCTACTAACACTTGTATGGTGCCTTTAATGTAGCACAATGCTCCAATGTGCTTGAGCTT
Organism: Squalus acanthias; assembly: GCA_030390025.1. Taxonomy (NCBI): domain Eukaryota; kingdom Metazoa; phylum Chordata; class Chondrichthyes; order Squaliformes; family Squalidae; genus Squalus; species Squalus acanthias. The sequence goes on from CM059430.1 coordinate 63,167,110, forward strand.
TACACAGTTGCAGTAAGCATTACAATGGTTAACATTGGCACTCCTGACACTAACATTTGTACAATCAGATGCCAAATTTTCCTTTATTGCATGCTTGAGATTTTAAAGGTTTGTTTCTTTTCATCAAAGTATAAAAAATACTATTAAATCCTGAATACAGAATTTGCAATAAGAAAAACCATAAATCGGGAGTATCCGCTAGTAAAATATAAATTTAAACTGATGGACAAAGGCCTTCTCTGCTAGTTGTAAGGGTTCTCTGTGAAATGACTTTGGGCAGTCTCGATCCAATTCTTAGTGGGCATGTGCCCTATGGCACAAAACTGTCTCTATAAATATGCACTATTTGGCAATCCCACATGAGGCCACAGGATGTTGCAGTAGGGTGTGCTCTTCAAGTTGGAGCTGAGTACAGAGTTATACTCTGCACTGGGGTTACTGACACTGGGTAACTGAACTCTGAAGAATTCAATTGCCCAGCACTGACATCCCTCATCTTGTTGGTACTTAATTTTTTTAATTTTTTTTGAGAATGCCAGAAGGAACCTTTTCATGCAAGCAATATTCTCAAACTGTATCATAGAGGTGCAGGCACTGGGACATTCAACACAGTTGGATGCAAAACTGGGAAATTATTAGAGGTGGTTTGGTGGCTCAAATGGCCTTTTTTTAAATGTGACTTTTCTTGTATTCTTCAGGAAAACCCAGCCACTATTTCTTACTGATGATTCGATACGGTCCACATAACATTGTGGCAACTCCACTAGCAACAGCAGAGGATGCACAGCATGGTGATACCATTACTTTCCCAACCATCATCACGCTGTGAGTCTCCATCTCTTGTGAGCTGTTTGTGTCTGGAAGTAAAATTTAAAATACAGAAATGTAGAGAATCAACATTTTCTTTGTGATTATTTTAAGTTTGCTTTTATGTTTTCTCATTTTCAAAAAACTGTTAGTTCTCCAGGTAAACCCAAAAGAAATTGTCAATTAGTGAGAGCCTGTGTTGAACTATTAAAGAAATGACGTAGCCATTTAGCCGAAGGACTTTTTACGATCAAGATGCCAGGCATGATTTTGTATAATCTTAGCAATTACAGCACAGAAAGAGGCCTGTGCCAGTGCTAGCTCTTTAACTGGAGCTATCTACTCTCATCCTTTTTTAAAAAATATTCTTCCTCCTCCAATAACGATCCAATTTCCTTTTAAGTGATCTTGCCTCTGCCTGAATTGCTACTTCTAGTAAAGAATTCAGAGTTCTAAAAATCCTCTGTTGGAACAAACTTCTTCTGGCTTCCCTCTATTTTTCTAGTAATGAGCATATCTCCACTGGAAATTGTCTCAACCTTTCTTCATAAACCTCCTTAATTCTCCCCTTAACCTTGTGGGGGGGGATATCACATTTTCAACCCTTCATGACTATAACTTGCTTGTGGTATCATTTTTTGCTATATCCTTTCCATGGCTTTAATACCCTTTGAATAACATGGTGCCCAGAACTGCACGCAATACTCCAACTATGACCTATTCAATATCTTCTACAAATTTAAATCACTTTCTTGCTTTATAATATCTCTGGTATAAAACCCAATATCCCATTTTCCTTTTCTTTTTAATATCCTTTTCTACCTACACTTCTATCTTTTTAAAGATCTATGCTGGGACAGGAGAGGAGGAAATAAATTCCTTCCCTCTGTTTGAAAATTGATAGCATAACACCAATGATGAAGGGATTCTGTGGCACCAGATGCTTGCTGCATCTGATCAGTTTGCCTCTGAACAACAGGCATGAATACACTGGGCAAAATTAAATGATAACCTGCTAACTCAAATATTTAGCTGATCCTAATTTTGTACCTTCCAGGCGTGATATTCATTACAAGTTTGAAATTGATGTGGAAGTGTACAGCCTGGTAAGCAAACTATCTTCAACTTTAAGCTTATATTGCTGCTGTTTCTAAACTGTTCCTTATGTTTGCAGCAAATTCAATCTTTTTCTCCTGTAGGCTCAGACTGCAAATGTAACCACCTCTGAGAAGCGAAGAGTGTCACGATCTAAGGTGATTTCTTCTTAATGTGCTTTTAAAACATGTAATCTGATATGCTAACCTGGAAACTATGAACTTGATTTGGTTTTCTTTGTCATGTTGTACACTTGATTCTCTCTTCCACTACCACTGTTAGAAGTAGCAGTTCAAATTTGAGGCTGAAAGGTGCACATTATAATTGCGAGCACTCTGTTGCTCCTAAGCACTTAAGAAATCATACTGTCATTTTTGTATGGTTGTACTCAATACTTATCTGAAGGTATGTTGTGGTTTTTTTGTTGCAGGTTTAAAATGCGCAGCCCAAATCTGGAATTATTTTTAAATTTAAGCTTTTTATAGCCTTTCTCTAATGCGGAGTATTGTACAACCTGAAACCCCTTTTGGTCAATTTTAAGTTGATAGAAGTGGTTGCTCCATGCTGCACAAGAGTGACCTGCTTGCAGATTGTAGAATGTTGCCAGCCCAGGAGCTGACTGGGAAATTGCAGCTGTGAAACAGTGTGCTGCCAGACTCTGGTGCTGTCACCAGGTAACTTGGAGTCTGCTTAAAGGCAGCCATCATTATTCTGGGACCTGATTGATATTCCATTATTTTTTTTACATCTCTAATGCTGAATTTTTTAAAAAAAAATCTTGCTTTAATGCAGTCTACCTTGCTTGTGACATCAGAAATCCCAATTTCTCTTAGTGGAGAGTCTGTGGGACTTGATATTAGGGGAGGGGCATACTGATTGAGGCTTGACACAATTTGCAGCAGAACTGTATAATCCACATGCAATGATGCCAGTTCTGTGGCACATGATGAATTCTTACAAACTTACTGAAGCTGTTCATATAGCCTGCATCAGGAGCATACAGAAAGCTCTTAAGGACACTGAAACCGATGCAGTAAAGGGGTACTGATACTGACTTTATTCCTGTGCTTGTCGGCTATGACTATCTTCCTGTGTATGTACCATCTGAGTATACTGTCTCAAATTAAATTAAGTTCTGCCTTCTACACTTGGTGTAATTCTGTTAGAAGTTCTTTAATGGAGAAGGTAAAATACCACAACATCTAATGGTTATGCTCCTCACAACACTGCAATCTAAGCTATCTGGGTCTGAGTATAAAGACAGTACCTGAGTCCAAACTGTTCAGCCCCCTGAGGTATCAGTGTAGGGTGCCAATATCACTTTTATCCCAGGCAATCTGTTCATCATTCATCTCCTGTTCTTTCCCACTAGGTAGGCAGTCTATTGATGAACTGTTTACAATAGTGGTAATCAGAATGGCAGTTAGCAGGCTTATAATTACAATGTTACATTAAAGTCCATCCAGGTTTAAATTTCTCTTTTTAATGTTGAGGCTAAAGTGCCATGTGTGTAAATTAAAATCTGTAATTTGATCAATTTATGTACATGTACAATTTGCAAATGACTTTCATGCTGCATGTTATAAACCATGTAACTAGTGCATGACTAACATTTTCAACTTGAGGCTGAATTCCTTTTTAACATATAACCAGCTTATTTTAAAATGTTCAGTAAAGCCCAACCACACACTATCTCTGTCAAAATCAAAAATGCAATAACTTGATACTGTGACATTCTTTTATTGACGCCTCTAATATTGCCAGGCCCCCCCCTCTAAGTCTGGGTTCCAAATGACAATTAGTACAGTACTCAATTTAAAAACTGCAGGTTACATGGAGGCCTTGATTCATAAAGCTGCTGGAAAATGCTAAAGGTAAATATTCCAGGAATAACAACTTAAAATATAATATATCACAAACTAAAATGTGGTGCTTAGTCTGTAATCTGTTCATGCTGGTTACAGACGATGTCAGTACCCATGTCACTTGCCTGCAAATCTAACAACTGTGCTGGGTACACCATATGTAGACTGTAATCATTGAGCTAATTTAACTGGAAGGATATACTTGCCATAGAGGGAGAGCAACGAAGGTTCACCAGACTGGTTCCTGGGATGGGGGGGAATTGTCCTTTTTGAGGAGAGATTGAGCCTATTATTTGGAGTTTAGAAGAATGAGAGGTGATCTCATTGAAACATACAAAATTCTTAAAGGGCTTGACAGGGTAGATGCAGGATGTTTCCCCTGGCTGGGGAGTCTAGAACCAGGGGTCACTGTCTCAGAATAAAGGGTCGGCCATTTAGGACTGATGAGAAATTTCTTCACTTTGTGGTGAATCTTTGGAATTCTCTACCCCAGAGGGCTGTGGGGGCTCAATCGAGTATATTCAAGACCGAGATCGATAGATTTTTGAATATTAAGGGAATCGAGGGATATGGGGATAGTGTAGGAAAGTGGAAATGAGGAAGATCAGCCATGATCTTATTGAATGGCGGAGGAGGCTCGAAGGGCCAAATGGCCTACTCCTGCTCTTATTTCATTCCAAATACCGGAGTACCTTTTTAATATGGTACTCCCAATGACTGAGCAGATACTGTTCTGTCACTCTTGACTGTTGCTGATTTACCTTTTGAAAACATGTCTGTGCTTCTGGCACTTCAACTCAGTTGAGTGGTGGAACAGAGTCCAGATTAAAATGAACTAAAAAGCAGTGTTTGAATGAAACTATGTACATGTGGTAATGGCAATGCAGACTTTTTCCTGTTCTGTGATCTGTGCCCTGTCTTAAATCCTTGCTGATGATTTGTATGTAAAAAGCAACTGAAGTATAATCTTCCTTGTGTACTGTTACAGGTTATGACACCAAAGAAGCTGCTAACCTCTATTACTGTAAGTACTTTTTTTTTAGTGATGGTCTGAAATTCTGCCAATATTAGGATCAGTTAAGAGCTGAACATCAATTGTTAACGCTGCTCGTTGGAGTAAACCAAATCGCAGCACAGTATGTAAATGATTGAAGAGCAGTATTTAAATGGGGCTGAGATGCCATTATTACAAGGTATATCTTGATTGAGTTTTGTAAATGATTATACAGCAATGTAGTGAATCTACTTGTGTGGCTTTTTTTTAGAATTGTAGCTCAATATTGTAAGTTGCCAGAAGGAAACAGTTCACATTTGTCTTTTTTTCCTTTCAGAAATCGAGCTTGCAATCTCCTGGTGAGTTTATACAAACATTTTTGATTTTCAATCAAGAACCCTTTTTAAATATAAAAAAAAATGAAGCTGCATAACTTGTGATGTACCACCAGCAGCAATATGCTGAATCTGACTTTTTCCTGCTATTTCTCTCCAGTTGTGAGTAAATCTCCCTACAACAGCTCTGTAATTGGCCAGTAAAGCTCGCAAGCAAGAATACATATCTCTTGTATCTATCTCCAGATTGCCTTGTGTTTTGCTCTGGACCTCTTGATGGTTTTGAGCAGAGACTGTGAATTTGACATGATGAATCTCTAGTTGGCTGCACTAAGCAGGTGCACCACTGTGGCTCCCATTACAATGTGGTAACTTCAGAGCTTGTCATGTATTTAAATGATATTGAAAAAGTAACATGGTAACCAGGTTGGGTTTCACTTTTTTCCAAACTGCAGACTAGAATAGATGTGTCCTCAGCACTGGTGGAAAAATAACACGTTAAAACTTATTGGTCTTCTGGCTTGGGATTGGGGGGTGTTGATTCCTTAGGCCTTTGAGGCTCACTGGTTACTTGCTTGCATGACTTGTTTGTATGTATACATGAGCCTGGATGGGGAGTTCCTTTGTCGTCCCCCCTCTGGTCTTTGTCAGAGGTCCCAGCACAGACCACCGGTTTGGCTTTGTTTCTTTTTACTTTCCACTGGTAATTTGGGGATGCTGAAGCAGTTCTAGCAAACCCATTGTCCTCCTGGCTGAGCTCTGCAAACTTGGTATGGACTGCGACTTCCTTGATCTGTGAGCTCTACTACACGATGTGGTGAATTTATCTACTGAATCATCAGGTGGAACAGGAGTAGGCCATTCAGCCCCTTGAGCCTGCTCTGCCTTTCAATTAGATCATGGCTGATCTTTATCCATTTACTTGCCTTGGTTCTATATCCCTTGCCTAACAAATCTATCAATCTCAGTTTTGAAATTTTCAATTGCTCTAACCTTAACAGCTTTTTGAGGGGGTGGGAGGGAAGAGAAGCGAGTTCCAGATGTCCACTATTGTTTGTATGACGTGCTTCCTGACATCACCCTTGAAAGGCCTAGCTCTAATTTAAGTCTATGCCCTGTTATTCTGAACTCTTCCAACCCTCATTTGAATAGCTGCCCATTTAATTTTCTTTGTGCTTTTATACTTTGTCTTGCAGCTGCTAGTCCTGCTGTTGGCAATGTTGTACACACCAGTAAGTTTGTGCTGGTCGGGTCACACAAAATCACTCTGGCATCTCTGGACAAGGACAAGTTTCCACTGGACAAAGTAAGTCTTGGGTTTTTAATAAGTTGATCATTGGCTGTCTAATTGCATTAAGGTTTTGTGATATCATGAGCTGGCTGGCTAGCCATGGCCTTCAGCTTCCACTTCGACTGAATTTGAATCCCTTAATTGGTCCGATGTCCTTGAAGTAAGTTACAGGTTGAGCTGTGCTGATTTATTATGCAGAAGATGAGAGACAGATCAGTTCAATCTACTTGCAGCTGCCTCCTGAACTCCAGCAACTTCACTTGGTGTCTGTAGGCTGGATTGATTTTGCTTCTTGGGGGAAGTGACTGTAGCAAAATCTCTCATCCATTTGAAATTTCAGTAGGATTCTACATCTGTTGGATAACCAGTGCTAGTTTTCTGTACACCAACATTTTGTACTATCTTTCTTTCAGTTTTGCTCTGCACACTTGTAGATTTTGTATAATCAAACTGGAGATGGTCTGGGCAAAGAGGAGTCTTGTCAGGATCCTGCTCTCACACTGCAGTTATACCAATTGCAATAGCCATCGAAGCTTTGTGATCGTGATGGATCAGTATTGCTTCGGTACTTTATTTTGTCCCCTGACAAGGCGTTTCCATTTTATACAGCGGAACCAAGTTGCAGTTGTTGTAATCCTAGCTCTTAGTGAGCTTGCCTGAAGCTTCATTAAAGTTAGGATATTTAAACTTGTGAAGGCTAGAAGTTTATCTAATGAGTAGTTGAAACTGCAGACCAGGGAAGTGGCAGATAGACTAGCTGCTGAGCTTGCACCACTGCTGTGACAACTTAGAACTTCATCTGACCTAAAGAGTTGTGAATCTACAGGAAACTTTCGTTTATCCGGCACCCAAATATCCGGAATTCTCGCTTAACCGGCAAAAATCAGGTAAGTTTTATTGTACAGACAAGACCCCGATTCTGACCTTTTGCCCCCACGAAAGGGGGGTCAACTTTCTTCCGACTCGGACCTGTCGCCGCCACGGAGGAAAAAGCCGGAGTCTCGTTTATTTTCCCTCTCCGGGTCCCAATTGTTAAGCCTGTGGCCGTGTACGGGTCTCTCGTACCTTGGTAAGTATACCTCTCTGTAATCCGGCACTTTCGATCAACCGGCACCACGCCGGTCCCGTCGGTGCCGGATAAACGAAAGTTTCCTGTACTTTTCTGTTGGGTACTAAAAGTAGCTGACCATACCTTGCATCTCTCTTCATCCGGGTATTTCTAATAGGTGCTGATGTAGCTGATCTCGGCCAAGGAGACGGTAGAGGCACTGTAATTGGAAAATGTCTTTTGAGTGGGATGGGGAAAATCCACTCTAGTTCCAGTGCTGAGGACAAGATCAGGGTTGCCTGTGGTTCCTTTTTTTAATTCCCCCGCACCCCACACCCCAGATCCCCAAGTTTTCACAGCAGTTAAATAACCCGGCAACCAGGCTCTCATGAATAATGCCAACATGGGAAATGTTTGAGGGTAACTGGCTTCTGTGAAACTACCTGCAGGGAGTTGGTGCCTTTGCAAAGGGAACTTGTATAAAAACTGATATCTACAGTTGATTCTTTGTTTCATGGGTTGCCTATTCACAAGAAAGCTATACATGAGGCATATTTAATCAGTTTTATATATTCATACAGCAGAGTTATGCAACATTTTACAGGCCCTTCCAAGCTCATTTCTGAAGTAACTCTAGTGCTTCCAAAACTATTGCCTGAATACAGTCTGATATCTAATCCAGCCTTACCCTGTTTGTAAGGCATGTGCAGTTTTTGATGCATGGCAAGTGTTCAATGCACCTATTCATCTTTGAGAAAATGTAGGCTCCTTGGCTAACTTTGATCAAATATAAATTGAAACATAAATAACTGGGTGTGTGACTGGAGCAACACTTGGTCATAGTTTTTAAGCAGCCAGGGAATACTCTACCCTGCTTTTCATCTGGTTGAATGAGCAGGGCGCAGTTTAATTTGTTAGCTGTCTTTTGGGTTTGACAAATGGAGTACATGGTGGTTTCAATTGAAGGAAAGGGATGATCTGGTCCAGACACATGCTGTTGAAGACTTAGAACATAAGACATAGGAGCAGGAGTAGGCCAATCGGCCCCTCGAGCCTGCTCCGCCATTCAATAAGATCATGGCTGATCTGATCCGAACCTCAAATCTAAACTTGTCCAATCAGAAAGCCAGGATGGTCTAAAGTACAAGACATGAGTTGATCTGGATGAAGTGGGGGGAGTTGACCATGGGACAATTAATCTGCACAATTGTAATCTTAATTGATGATCCCTTGAAGATGTAAACTATACGACTCTTGATACCTACCTTAAATTGATTGACTTCTGTGCAATGGAGTTCGCTGGCCATTTTATCTGTTTCACCAAGATATTTATGGTGCAACTCTAATGATCTTGCAACTTAGTGAACTTCGAGCAGCGAAGCTGCTTAATGTATGGACTGTAAAGGGAGAGAAAGGAAATGAGAATCTTGAAGATGCACAGTGCTTCTCATTGGGGTGGGGGGTGAAGGAGAGGAGAATGACATTCTGTTTGGAGTATCTAGGAAAAGCAGGGGGTAGGGAAAAGTGTTAATTCAATAAATGACACTAAGTTCTGTGAACTTGCAATTATTCTAGAGTGAATGGCATGCATGGTGCTAGTGCCACCCTGTGCACAACTGTCAACGGCAACTTGACTCTTGAGTGAACAGACTACAGTATTGAACAGGTAGTGGTTCTGATTTACTGTGGGCATTTTCTCAAATGCTCTGATAGATGTGTACCCAATAGGCTTTGATAGTATTGTGGTTTTGTAGTATAGCATCTTACTGCAGGTTTTACAAAGTGGATGTAGTGACTAAACACCTGCTCATCAATTATACAAGATTTTAAAAACTATGATCTTGGCTTCTAAGTGAGTTGCTTGACTGTGGTTCAAACCTTGGTAGATTTTGGACTGCGTTAATCAAAATGAAGCAGTGGATTCTTGGCATTGCCTTGAGTTTGCTCTTGAATTGCAGGTAGGGTGCCTAAAATCTAATACTTTTTGACTCTTTACAAGGGGCCTAACGATAGACTTTTTCCTCTTGAAATGAGTGGGATGTCTTTCGACAAAATCTGAACATTTCAGTGAGGTTTGTTTTGCATGCTGCACAGGAGATCCTGCTGAACAGGGATAAGTAGTTTCGTTCATGGTGTAAAATTGGACTTGGAAAGCTCTAATTTAACAAAATAAAACTAAATTTAAAAACTGCTCTGGCTTCTTATACTATACTATGCTATGCAGGACAGTCACTTGACCCTTTTATGGAATGTAACCAACAAATTAAAATTTAAAACTAATCTCTAAGCAATATGTGTTGGGCACAAACAAGAAACCACTAAATACCCCACCTTTTTAGAGGTTCAGTCCTACAGGTGGTTTTTACTCCTAATGGAAACGGCCATTTTGAGCTGCCCCTCTCCACAAGTGGCTGCTGCTCACCTCCCTGGGAGCAATGGCAAGTAGCTTTATAGGAAATCCCCACTGCTCAGCCTGATCATTCACAAGATATCTGAGCTGCTGGCCGGCCAGTGAAGTTTCCCAGCTCCGCTGTCTCCCAATTGCCATCCAGCGACGACTCCTTTTTTTTCAATACTTGTAAGTTGTAAATATCAATTAACTTTTTACTTGTTCTCTTTACTGTAGATGAAGTTTGATGGAAAAGTCAGGCAACTACTTGGAGATGAGTTTCAGGACAAGGTTGCTATAGTTACCTAATATGTTATACAGCTAATTAGATTTTCCTGTATCAGAGCTTTAGTTTGGGACTAGAAAATGATCTGCTTCTGGATTGCCCATGATAGATGAAACAAATATCCAATATCAACAGTCACTTTAACCCCTCAATACACTTCCATATAATGGGATCTACATTAATGTGTATTGAAGAGCTAGGGAATTCTTGTTGCTTTAGGGTCTGATTCAGTCAAGTACTATAGTGGCTGTTAAACCATTTGAATGTTTGCAGAACATTGTGTTGTGCTACATATTGCACACTACAGTAAATTGTGATTATGTATGGAAATTTGATTAGTGGTGTGTGGAAATATATAATGTATTCCACATAAATGTGTTCTCTAGTCCAAACTACAGCTTCATGCAGTGTGGTAGTAGCTGATGCATATGGCTGGAATTTCCCTCTTTTCTGGCTTGCTTCCTTTGCATAGTTCTGTCTTCAATAAGTGCTTAACATTATAACAAGTCTGTAGTGTAGAAGTTGCATAGCAGCTGAGCTATAGCTTTCTTCCCTGTTACAGCAGCTGCACATCTGATTGTCTATTGGCATTCAGATTCTTGGTCCTTGTAATAAGTATAACCTTTACAAATTCTATTAAGCATTATCCATACAAGAACACGCTCAGTATTTGTGCCTATTGCTGCTGTTCTGTTCACTATAACAATTTTCTGTTACTGATCTGGATTTTAGTATCTGGATATTATACAGGAAACTCTATTAACCGGGACCGGCGTGGTGCCGGTTAATCAAAAAGTCCGGATAACGGAGAGTTATATCTCCCAACGTACGAGAGCCCCGTACACACTGACATGCGCCTGCATTCAGAGCTCCGTCTCCCTGGGGACCGCCAGCTGACGATCTGTCGTGTCCGCTGCCTACCCGGGCTGCACATTCCCCTCCCAATCTACATGCTCCGATACAAGGCAAACGCCTCGGTTTTTTTAAAGTTATTTTTAAAGGAGAGATGAAGGAAAACCCCGGTTACCTACTCAAGAATTTTGCCGGTTAAGAGAGATTTCTGGTTATTTGGGTGCCGGTTAAGAGTTTCCTGTACTGTATTATGGGATAAATTATGCTTGAAGTGTTACTAATGCATTTTCTTTTTGACCAAATGCAGGTTCCTTTCCTGTCTCCTCTGGAAGGTGCCATTTATTTGAAACTCCAGTGTCATTTTCACTCCACTGTTGAACATTCAGGATTCCTGGTAATTGTGCTGATTCACTTTTTTTGATTCCAACTAACGTTTTGAGAGGGAGAGGGTACGAATGTGCTCTTTTTCTTCCCAATCTGCCACTTTGAAGCATGTACCAAACATCCTTTTTAAAGGATGGGGTGCAGAAGCAATGCTGTGGTAGTTATCTTTTCCCTGTATACTATAGACTGTTGCTGGTGCAGCCGACTTACATTATTTAGTTATGTTTGTTGACCAAGCAGTTTTTGTACTAATGCAGGGCAATTTAAAATGTGTTTGAGAACATGTTTGACTTCAGTACTCTGGCAAGACAAGAATCGTGTTGTGTTCTCATGCCTGTTTTGGTTTTTACAGACTATATTTGAGGACGTGAGTGGGTTTGGTGCATGGCATCGTCGCTGGTTTGTGCTGTCTGGCAACACTCTTTCCTATTGGACCTATCCCAATGAAGAGAAACACAAGGTGAAATAACCACATGCAACTTCTACACTACAGACTTGTTGTAGTCTTTATCTAAACTACTTGGACATTTGCCAAATGTCAATACTATAAAACTTTGGGACCAATTGCAAGTTTAAAAAAAAAAAAATCTTCTGTTGCTGCAAGCCAATTTTTATTGGTATGCAGATTCCTGATTTATCCATACTGCTGCTGTTTATCAAACCAGTTTGATCATGAGTCTGTTACCATATCACCTGCAGGCAAAATTAAACTGCATAGCTAAGTTTCGAACTTTAATTTTCCCCTTGTCTGTGCTGAAGTGTGGTTCCAAAGGTGCCACCCAGCGCCACTCTGATAACGAGCTTAAATTGAAATCCTGGACAGTCATCAGGCCATCCAACCATGAAGACCATTGCAGAAGAGCATGATCCTGTCCCAACATCTGCATATCCAAGGGCAATCCAGCAGTGATCCAGACAGGGACCCTAGCAGATGATTTTGTTCTCCAGTCCAGGGACCCTGAAGCTAATTATAGCTTTCCTGTCCTGGCTGGGATCAACTAACAATATATTTCTAAGGATTAAATTTGGGATCTTCCACACCTGTATGGGTCAGTGCCATATCATACAGTACACTTAAGTCTGTATATTATACAAAATAAAGTCCTGGTGTGTGGCAAGGCATTCATGCACCTTGATAAATGGTTCAAGGTTTGCTTTTGCACTGGAACTTCCTCTAAACTTAATGAGTTACTACTTTGTAATGCAATGTAGATTATTTATCTTTATTGACTGTGTCCCAGCTCAAATGTATAAAATTGTGTAAGATAATTTGGTTCTTTTTTGAAATACCAGTTGTGTATGTGGATTGTAACCATTTTAGAAAGATATATGAAGGCACTAACATACTTCATTTTTGCCCAGAAACCTATTGGCTGTATTAACTTGGCCAACTGCACCAAGGACAAGATTGAACCTGCCAGCCGTGAGTTCTGTTCCCGACCCAAAACATTTGAACTGATTACAGCGCGGCCAGAGTGCAAAGATGATCGTGAAACTCTCATCGTTCAGTGTAGAAACAAACTCTGCTTTACCAAGTAAGTCTTATTAGCCGCTGGTGCTTTTTAAGATGTGTTGTACGTTTCTCTTTCTCCCTCCACCAAAAATTCTGACCTGCTTTCAAGTCCGTCCTTAAACTGGTCTGGTAATTTTGGAGCAAAGTGACCAGGTTGACTTCCCTTCCAACTTTCTAAACTCTCCAAGTGTTATTGATTCCCTGTAGACTCTGTAAATGGTGCAGTGCTATTGTGATTCATTAGGCCTATTCCATTGGTATCTGATTCTGAACTTCAACTCCATTGCGTTTTTCAGTTAATGGAAGTACAGACTTGTATGGCTGACACCTTGTTTCTTCAGCATCTCCGTGAATTACTTTTGTTGGAGATGGACTGCTTAGCTCAGGTGGTAGAACTCTTGCCTCTAAGTCGGAGGATGTGGTTTCAATCTCCACTCCAGGACTTGAGCACTTAATCTAGGCTGACACAGTGCTACATTGTCAAGATGTTCCACCTTTTCAGATGAGATGTTAAACCAAGGCCCCATCTGCCTGCTCAGGTGGATGTGAAAAATCTAATGGTACTATTTGCTGAAGAATAATGAGTTCCTTGGGTGTCCCAGGAAAACATTCATCCCTCAACCCACGCCACCAAAAATACAGATTATCTGGTCATTTATCTAATTTCTTGTGGGACCTTGCTGTGCACAAAATTGACTGCTGCATTTACCTACAAAACAACTGACATTTCAAAAGTAATTCATTGGCTGTGAAGTGCTTTGGACATCACGACGATGTGTTAGGTGCTATATAAACCCAAGTTCCTTTTTTTAACTTGGATGTGCAAGTACTGTTGTGCAGTCAAATGCAGTAGTCATTTCTGACTAAAGGTCATCAACCTGAAACATTAACTCTCCACAGATGCTGCCTGACCTGCTGAGTGTTTCCAGCATTTTCTGTTTTTATTTCAGATTTCCAGCATCTGCAGTATTTTGCTTTTGTTGCAGTAGTCATTTTGTACACGAGTCATTCAACTTGTTGGATCTTGGTGAATCTTTTTTTTTGATGGCTTTGGGGGTTATTAGCAAAATCTTAAAATTCCCTGCTCTTTTTAAACAGTCCCATCAGACCTTTCATTGGTTTGACGTAGCAGCCGCAACAAAAGCTTTCATGAAACCGCTATTTCCACACTTACAAGTTTTGTTTCACTGACCTTCAGCACCTGTTTTGTAACTGAAATGGGTACATCAAAAGGTACAAAGTTCTGAAGCACACATGCAAAATTTTAATCCAAATTAAGGGTACCTATCAAGTGCGTGTATATTGTAAGAAATAACTCTCATTTGATTTAATTTTCTGAGGAATTAAATTCCAATGGCCAGCCAAGTTTTGACACCTGTTGCTGTACCAATTAAAGGTACATACACAGCAACACCCAAACAACACTGGCAGGATGCAGCATTTCAACTCCAGGTTGTGGGGTGCCCTTGTTAAAGACAGCCCTTTGACCAGAAACTTAATGGACCAGCCACACACATACTGCAGGTACAAGAGCAGGTTAGAGGCTGGGTATTCTACAAGGCACAAGTAAGGCGTGTGATGGAATACTCTCCACTTGCCTGGATGAGTGCAGCTCCAACAACACTCGAAGCTTGACACCATCCAGGACAAAGCAGGCTGGTTGATAGGTACCCCATCCACCACCTTAAACACTCACTCCCTCCACTACTGGCGCACCGTGTCTGCAGTAGGTACCATATGCAAGATGCACTGCAGCAACTTGCCAAGGCTTTTTTGACAGCACCTCAGAAACCCACTACCTTTACCACTCAGAAGGACAAGGGCAACAGGCGTATGGGAACACCACCACCTCCAAGTCGCACATCATCCTGACTTGGAAATATATCGCCGTTCCTTCATCGCTGGGTCAAAATCCTGGAACTCCCAACCTAACAGCATGGAGTACGTCCACCACAAGGACTGCAACGGTTCACCATCTCGAGGGCAACTAGGGATGGGCAATAATTGCTGGCTTAGCCAGCAACTCTCATCCTGTAAATGAATTTAAAAAAAAAAGTTAAATCTATATTGGGGCACGAGCCTCAGGTACTTGTATGAACAATTGATTCGTTTTATCATGGATAGAGATTCGAATTAAGAATTTTAAGATTTCAGTATAGATGGAACCGGGAACAACGATGCAACTGTTAACCTGGTACTTGTGAATTCTTTTGTAGGAACTGGCTGTCAGCTGACACGAAAGAAGAGAGAAACCTGTGGATGGAGAAACTTACTCAAGTTCTGATCAACCTTGGGACGTGGCAACTGCCACTGCACTCCTCAGTGACCAAGGATGGAATCTGAAGCTGGCTTTGTGGTGGTCCATCCTGTGAGAGCAGTTACTCGCCACGAGGGAGAAGTTTATATTTAAGTGCCTTGCAAGTAGTTGCTATATACACAACCACTTTGAATTATTCAATTGCTGCTAAGAAACCCATTGCTAACCAAGATTAATCCAAAGAATAATGTAAAGAGGGATCAAATGTATTTCTTGAACTTAATTCTTCCCCTTCTCTCTTTGCTAACCCCCCCCCCCTTTTCTCCTCATGAAAGTGTTGACTTGTGCTGGAATTTAAGGGGATACTTCCTGCTTACAGTGCACAACCTCAGAGTGTGTGTGTGTGTGTCTCTCTCTCCCCCTCCCTCCTCCTCCTCCTCACCCCCAGTCCATGATATTCTGTTTATTACTTTTAATGGAAAGTTGGATGCAGTCTCCCAATATGTGCTCCTGGGAGTGCCGAAGTAGAAAATTCCTGACCATTGGGTGCTGGCAGCACTCTGGCACCTCACAATTGGCTGCTGTTCATGCGAGAGCCCAGACATTGAGTTGACCGGCCCTGTGATTGGCGATGGTGCTATAGCTGAGCCCGATTGTCCTCTCCCACACTTCCAGCAGTGACTGCTGTATATTGGTCAGCACTGGGAGTCTTGTTTTATCTCCTGCTGTTCAGGCCAAAGTCCACTAATACATTGGGGATCCATCCTAGGACCTTCCTGGTATCTACAATGGAAATATACTAAAAATGGAGAGGATGAGGAGGAAGTGTTTATTTGTCTTTATGGTGGAGAGATTGGTGGTCTTGGGACTGATCTAGTCACTGTTTTCAGTAACTCTGAACAACTTCTGAGGATACAGCTTGCAATTTGAGCTGGTACTTGTGTTGGCATTTGTTATAAGTTGCCAAAAAGTGGTTTTGCTCCATTGTTGCTCTTGTTACAATTGACTGGGAGAAGGGAAAGGAGAAAATAGTTCAAAATATCTATATAACCGCCCTTTACTAAGGCCAGATATTTTCTGCACTTTTATCAATGCAAGATTATAAAGGACTAATTTTGCATATAATCGAATATACTACAATAAATATTAGTAGTCCTTGTGTAATGAGCTCCTATGATCTATTTCTATCCTGTCACTACAACTTTAATTGTTTTAATTGTCCTGTTGTATTCTACTAGAAGTAAAACTAGTGTAATTCTGGTAATTTTTTTTGAAGAATAAATATTTCAATAATTCTGCTTGTGTGCTTGCTCACTATTTAAAGCCTAGTTTAAATTTCCACTTTGCATTTTTCAGAAGCTACAAAACCTTACCCATTCTATTTGCTTCCTGGCCTAGCACAGTCTCTTGTTTTGGTCATGAATATCAATTCTGGGAGCATGTGATACCTGGTGGTGCTGCTGACTCTCGTTTTTTCAAACTGGTTCACGCAGATTTAAAAACCTCGTAACATAGCTGGAATTAAGTTGTTCAGATACAAATCAAATCTGCCATTTGAACAATCTTCAGTGGGGCAAATTATACTTGACCAAACAAGAATCATACTTGCATTTATATTGTTCACTGCTTCTCAAGGCACTTCACAATCCAATTGATTTTGAGTGCAGTGAATGTTACTTAGGCAAATACTGTAGCCAATCTACACCAGTAACTTCTCTCAACCAGCAGTGAGATGAATGACATGTTTTTATGTTGTTGGTTGAGGGAGGTAACTTGGACAGATGCACAACACCTTTTGGTTAGTTGACCACTTGGTACCAAGAAGCTCTTGCTGAAAACAAGAGGGCATCTTTTATTTAAATATTAGAATTAAATTGCATTAAGCTGAAGATGTGCAATTTACATAGATTCTCAAAAAATGTAACATGGAAACAGGCCATTTGGCCCAACTGGTCAGCTGGTGTTTATGCTCCACACGAGCCTCCTCCCACCCCTTTTCATCCAACCCTATTGGCATAACCTATTCCTTTCTCCCTCGTTTATCTAGCTTCCCCTTGTTCTAAGTTTTGTTCCAGGAATACGATGTGCTTTTGTCACCCATATAAAACCGGTATTTGGGGTTGTTGGATTCTTTACTGAAAGCAGCGAGGATTTAAAGCTGAATTGACTGTTTTGGATTTAGTTATTTACAGTACAAGTCTATCCTGGGGGGAGGGGGTTGCTGTTTTATGGTGCCACTTAGGTTACATTTTGTGCCATGGGTTTTGACAGTCGCTGCTTTTTATGGTGCCTTTTAAACCGATCACATGGGTTTTCCAATGGGAATCCCTCTGGAGGATGAACAAGGAGCGGTGCCTGGCACGTGAGGTTGCACTAGAGATAGACTTACCGCACCCAATTTCTCTTCCAACTCGTACCTGTTGACACCGGTGCACTTGCCTAGATTTCCCTGAGGAACTGCATCTTCTTGGTTGTGCTTTGAGCTTGAGTAGGTTGCATTACACACTGACCTCCAGGCAAACTCCACAACAGTCACTGCGGCCCTCAATTTCTTAGTCCTCGGGGATGTCAATCAACTGTGTACCGATATATTAATTATATATTTGGGTGGGGTGTTCTATATAGTAGGCAACTGTTTTGTATTTACAAGAGCAAGCCAATTCATTTCATTCCCTAATGAAAAGAGGGAAGTACATTTTTTTTGACTGGATTTCTACTAGGTCATAGGGTTAAGTGGGTGCCTTCAAACTCCCCCTTGAGTCCTGCTGCCATTTCCACTATCTTCATGCATTGCAAAGGCTACCACACCCTGGACATGCAGCTTTTCTATAACTAAGTCAATGCTCGGTTTCTCCAGTAGTAGCATAATGCTTTTATTTTAATTGCCTCTATTAATGAGTCTGACAGAAGACTAATTATTTGTATCCCCTTGGAGGGCAAAACCAGATTTGATTGGTCATAGACATAAGACAACCTCGTGAACCTTCTCTGAACTGCCTCCAATGCATCCTTCCTTAAGAGACCAAAACTGTATGCAGTACTCCAGGTGTGGTCTCACCAACGCCCTGTACAGTTGTAACCGGACTACCCTACTTTTATACTACATTCCCTTTGCAATAAAGGCCAACACTCCATTTGCCTTCCTAATTACTTGCTGTACCTTCATGCTAACTTTCATTCATGTACAAGGACCCCAGATCCCTCTGTACCTCAGCATTTTTAAATCTCTCCCCATTTAAGTATTGGTTTTTAATTTTCCTACCAAAGTGGATAACCTTGCATTTTCCCACATTAAACTCCATCTGCCAGATTTTTGCCCACTCACTTAGCTTATCTATATCCCTTTGGAGATTCTTTGTCCTCCTCACAATTTGCTTTCCCACCTATCTTTTGTATCATCAGCAAATTTGGCAACATTGCACTCAGTCCCTTCATCCAAGTCATTAATATAGATTGTAAAGAGTTGAGGCCCCAGCACCAATCCCTGCAGCACTCCACTAGTTAGTTTGCCAACCTGAAAATGGCCCATTTATCCTGACTCTGTTTTCTGTTAGTTAGCCAATCCTCTATCCATGCTAATATTACCCCCAACCCCATGAGCTCTTATCTTGTGTAGTAACCTTTTAATGTGGCACCTTATCGAATGCCTTCTGGAAATCCAAATACACGATATCTACTAGTTCCCCTTTATCCACCCTGCTCGTTCCATCCTCAAAGAACTCCAGCAAATGTCAAACATGATTTTCCTTTCATAAAACCACGCTGACTCTGCTTGACTATATTATGATTTTCTAAATGTCCTGCTATCACTTCCTTAATGATGGACTCCAACATTTCCCCAATGACAGCTGTTAGGCTAACTGGTCGATAGTTGCCTGCTTTCTGTCTCCTTCCTTTCTTAAATAGGGGTGTTACATTTGTGGTTTTCCAGTCTGCTGGGTCCCCTCCAGGGAATTTTGGTAGATTACAACCAATGCATCCATTATCTCTGCAGCCACCTCTTGACTCTAGGATGCAGGCCATCAGGTCCAGGGGATTTGTCCACCTTTTAGTCCCATTGTTTTGTCTAGTACTTTCTAGTGATTTTTGTTTTAAGTCTTTCCCCCCACCCCACCCCACCCCAATAGCCCCTTGATTATCCATTATTGGGATGCTTTTAGTGTCTTCTACCGTGAAGACCGATACAAAATATTTGTTCAAAGTCTCTGCCGTTTCCCATTATTAATTCTCCAGACTCATCCTCTTGGGGACCAATGTTTACTTTAGCAACACGCTTCCTTTTTATATACCTGTAGAAACTCTTGCTGTCTTTATATTTCTTGCTAGCTTACTCTCAGAAGCTATCTTCCCTCTCTCTTTTTAGTCATCCTTTGCTGGTTTCCAATCCTCTGGCCTTTCACTTCACAACATTGTATGCTTTTGTTTTCAATTTGATACCATCCTTTTTCCTTAGTTAACCACGGATGGTTCATCCTTCTTAGTCTTTCTTACTGGAATATATCTTTGAGTTATGAAATTTCCTTAAATGTTTGCCACTGCTTTTTTTAGTCTTACCCTGTAATTTTCCCAGTCCACTTTAACCAAGTCTGCCTTCATACCTTTAAGTTCAGGACACTAGTTTGAAACCTAGCTTTCTCCCCCTCAAACTGGTCCCCTTAGAGGGTAAGACACCCAACAGTTTGTCTGGAATGTATAATTAGATCCTGCCTGCCTGAGTAATCAAGTACTTTGCAATATGTAATTTGATCCATTCATTGTGACAACCAGCTCCAGAGCTCAACAGTATGGTGAGGAGCACTCACTGCTGAGTTCAGATAGGAAGGGGTGTGGCCATGGAGGGATTTTAACAAGGATGAGAATTTTTTGGTGGGCAATGTTCCCCCTAATGCAAAAGCAAAATACTGCAGGTGCTGGAAATCTGAAATAAAAGTGCTGGAAATACTCAGCAGGTCAGGCAGCATCGGTGGAGAGAGTTAACGGTTCAGGTCGATGACTTTTTGTCAGATGGGTGAATGGGACTTGCTGTGTGTTAGGATATGTGCAGCAGAGTTTTGGATAAGCTCAAGTTCATTGAGGGTGGAAGATCTGAGGCTAGCCAGGAGAACACTGGAATAGAGTCCAGCAAATAACACAAGTGTAATGTTATGCATGTTGTAGGACCAGAATATGCTCATTTTTGAAAATTTATTAGCCATCCCTAGTTGCCTGTGAGGGGAGTAGTGAGCTGCCTGCCTTTAACTGCTGTGGCTGGTGAAGGTGAATGTGGTGCAGGTATAAGAGGGGGTGGAAGAATGTGATCCAGGCCTAACATCTATTTTTCCATCTAGATCATGTTAATATCATCTCTTTCCCCCCCCCCCCCCCCCCCCCACCAAACATCATTTTCCCCCTCTCCGAACTCCTCTACCCCCACCTCTGCACGGAGCCGAGTGAAGCATAGTAATGCAGGCTACTGCCACACCATTTGATACTGTGCATACACAACTGGATCGAGTATGCATGCGTGTTACCAAACTGGCATGCAAGGAGTCAAATGTGGTGCAAATAATCACTGGCGAATAAAAGGTTATGATGTGGAGATGCCGGCATTGGACTGGGGTGGACAAAAATAAGACGTCGCACACCAGGTTATAGTCCAACAGATTTATTTAATTTTACAAGCTTTGAGTGGTTCGCTCCTTCCTCAGGTAAGTTAGCAGTGAGAGAATCTCCCAGAATTCACAATTTAAACACAGACAAAATCTATTCAAATCTTTCCCTACATCAAAGACACAGTAAGAGAGCACAGCCAAGACAATGAGATGTGTCCCAGGGGGTCCAATGTGTCAAACCACCTGCTGGCTGCATATCCTGTCAATTTGTGTTGGTTCTTGTGTTAGTCTTTTTAAAAAAAAACACCTGGGAAAATTCAAACCATGGCTCCAGGAGTATGGAACAATGAGGTGCATACAAGCATTAGGTTTATAATCTGCACTAGAGACAGCCTGAGGTAGTGCTTCAGCTGTCTTGATAGGTCAGGTTAATGCTCCAGTACAATCCAACAAGTCTCCTGGATCATTGTTTCATACACAAAATGTTATAATAGAGCAAGTGGATGCAGCAGGCAATAAACCACAGCCAGGAGCCAAGCACCCTGAATAGGCACAGGATCTGTCAGCAGATGTACCTTTGCAGGCTATTAAGACAGGGGCCTGGAGTTTGTTTTACTGCCTGGTTTGGGGGGTCTTTAAAGCCAGCAAAATGGGACAGAATGGCCTACTGCCCCAGTCCAAGGCCAAACACATTGCACCAAAACTATCCTCCATAATACCTGCAAGTTTGCTGAACCTCCCACCCTGCTGTATGTAAACAGGAATGGTGGGCACTACCTAGGTCTCATCAAACTATGGCAAGCCTTACCTCTGAACAGTGCCACACTAAGTGGCAGTATCCATGAGGTTGATATTGCACTACCACAGCTATTTTTTAATTTGTCAATTGAAGCGTGCAGAAACTTTGCCTACATTGATTGGTTCTTGCACTGGAACTTTGAAGACTTGTAACATTTTTTGAGTACTTGAAAGTAAATTTCTGAACTGGAGCAATAGAGTGGGACTTGAACCTACCACTGTCTGAGGTCAGCAGGCTACCACTGAGCCAAGGCTGACAATTCTGTATGTTGTAGTTCCCTCTTAGAGCATGCAGAATACATGCCACTTAGTCAAACTCAAATATCAAAGCTGTATTGAGGCAGTGACACCTCTGCAGCATTACATGTCAGACTTAACAGTTGACTCTTTTGTCCCTTCAAAGCTCTTAATGAATGTACCAGAGCTTCAAGACCTCTGACTGCCTCAAAAAGCTGCTGTCTCCCACTAATTTAACTTGCAATTTTTAATTTCAACTAAGTGAGAAACAGTTGAGAGAAGTCACTATCTTATGGCACGATTCCATTCAAAGGGAGACACTGTTAAGATCAGCCAGACTCTGATGCTACATCTTCAACTCAAGTCAGGTTGAACATTTAAATTTATTTTACATACACTACACAATATTATCAGTTAACACTTTCATTCTCAGATGGATTAAAGATAATTAAGATTCTAGATTGGGACAGACAAGAATTGGGAAGTCAGAAGATTGTGGGCATAAGGACCCAGCAGAATTGAGAAAGTCAGGGGGGGCCCAGGCACACATTTAGCACAGCATAACAACACTGCCATCTACTCCAAGGATTTTGGGTCAGGCAATTCTTTAAAGCCACCACAGGGCTTTTTCCAGATCTTTCCTCACAGCAACCTACTAAATATAGTCATCAGCACTATCTTTGAGCTGACCGAGTCAGTGCATGGCTAGTTTAAGTTTCCTGCTCCATAATGGGAGTGGAAGCCTCTTCAGACCCAAAGACCTTAGCCGCCGGGTGTGGGAAACAGCTGGAGTCAATGAGTGACAGGCCTTGCTTGTGAATGGTCGGTTCCATGATCCTGAGCATCTGAAACAAATTTCACAATGAGTAAAGTATCCTGTCAATATTCTAAACATACTTCAAACCATCCTCTCTCCTGCCCAGAAAATAGGCAATAGAGTGCCTGTGCCAAATTGTGAAATAATGGCTGTAATCTCTACCAAGCTATTAGGAAGATAAACCATATGTCGAGCTGGACACCACATGGTCCAGGAGTCAATCCAGGGAACTTCTGGTTCCGTGGGGCTTGGTACCAAATCACACAGTGCAGTCATCCAATGAGCTAGCACCAGACCTACCTCGAGTGTATTTGTACATATTCGTTCCTGCCCTGTGTACTCGAGGCAAGCTGGGTACCTTCTGATGATGAACCCATCATTCAGTGGAGATTGTATGGTACAATGTTAGGAACAAGTTCCACCAGCTCGGGTACATACAGTCTGACACACAATCCCTTAATTTGTCCCAACAACTTGGTTCAAAATAGATAAACTCTCCAAACAAGATCAATTTAGTGGAAATTAGTTCTGCAGTTATGGATATGATTGAACGTCCATTATCAGCTGTATGAAGCCCTATCGCCATGGGTGGAAAATGGTAGATAAGTAAGACGCCAAATTTTGATCTTACACACAAACTCATCTCACCGCAGAGAAGTGGAGTGAGGTTCCCTCCTGCAGACTCCTGGTTTAGGAAGAAGCGGAGCGCCCTCAGGCCATCCTGGTGGGGGATGGAGGTGTAGAGGGATTGTACGTCCAGTGAAAAGGAGGCGGTTGAGGTCAAACATTCACTACAAGCCCACTGACTCCCACAGCTACCTGGACTACACTTCCTCCCACCCCGCCTCCTGTAAGGACTCTATTCCATTCTCCCAGTTTCTCCATCTCTGCCGCATCTGCTCGGACGATGATTTCAGATTTACAGCATCCGCAGTATTTTGCTATCGTATCTACAATGAGTTATTGGGAATTGTTTTATTCATCAACTAATGACAACACTAATCAGAAACAAAGCACCAGAAAAATATCACTGACATTTGCCAGCAATGCTATATTTTTTCATTAAAATTATTCATTCTCAGGGTGTGAGCATCTGTGGCAAGGCCAGCATTCATCGTCAATCCCTAGTTGGCCTGTGTGGCTTGCAAGGCCACTTCAGAGGGCAGTTAAGAGTCAACCTCACCAAGGCTTCTTCGGCAGCACCTCCCAAACCCGCGACTTCTTCCACCTAGCAGGACAAGGGCAGCAGGTGCATGGGAACACCACCACCTCCAAGTCACACACCATCCTGACTTAGAAGTATATCACCGATCCTTCATCGTCGCTCGGTCAAAATCCTGGAACTCTCTACCCAACAGCACTGTGGGAGTACCTTCACCACACGGACTGCTGTGGTTCAAGAAGGCGGCTTACCACCAACTTCTCAAGGGCAATTAGGGATGGGAAATAAATGCTGGCCTTGCCAGCGATGCCCACATCCCATATAAACGAATTTTTTTTAAATCACGTTGGTGTGGGACTGGAGTCACATATAGGCCAGACCAAGTAATGATGGCAGGTTTCCATTCCTAAAGGACATCAGTCAACTAGTTGGGGTTTTATGACAATCTGAAATCTTTATGTTCACTTTTACCGAAACCAGCTTTAAAAAAATAAAATTCAAATTCTCAACCTGGCCTGGTGCGATTGGATCTCTAATTCTCCGGAGTACTATTAGTCCAGGCCTCTAGATTACTAGTCCAGCAACATATCCACTATGCTGCTGCACCCAGGATTTAATAAAAATCACCCTGTGCTCTTTGAGGCTCATTCCTGCTCCAAACAGGCAATGGATGAACCCCTACACCCCGCTTAGAATACTCACCAGCACAGCTGTTGTAAAGCTGACGCTTGCAGTGTGTTGCGAGCTCAGTTACATGGCCAAGTGAGCTAACAAAGTGGCTAGCACAGGTATTAAACACTTCTACCTACAGCTCCATGGGTACTTAGACTCCTCTTAGCCTGTAGATGAGAAGCGATTCAGCAAAAGGTAAAATAATTTTCCAAGCTCTCAGAGTAATCATTTTAATGCTCCTCACTGGCTGTTCAGATAATACATGCCAAACATTACTCATCACAGAAGCAGGGCACAGGGAGAGAGGGGAAAAAAGAGGGCACTTCCAAGGGTAGATTTAGAAATCTAGTTTTACACAAGGAGCAACAATCATATCTAAATAGATATAATCATTTTCTAATAGGAGCAGTCAGATTAGATTCTTTGCACAGTATTTTAAATAGTCATTAACCTGTCAACAGGTATTTAATGCGGTTAACTGGATAACTTTTTTTTAAATGCATTAATCAGTGCCCAACAGAAGAAATGTTGTGTGTACGAAATAACTCCTGCTATTTATTCTGATAGGTTACTGCTTTGACAAGATTTAAACTGTTGCTCAAAGTTCCAAGAATACAGAGTTTTGTACCTCAAGTCACTGTGCCTGCCTCTCTCATTAGCTCCATAGACATCAATGGGTTCCTTCACCATCCATCGATTCTTCATTTCAAACAAGCATCCTCAGACGGTGGGACTGAGTAACTCCTCCCGACCAGTTCATAATGAGGTCAGCACGGTCGACTGTTCATAGACAAATAAAAACACGTTAAAGGTTAGCGAGACGTCTTTGGATTAGACGTTTGGGCTGAAAAGGTTCTGTTAGTGAAAGTCCCTTCTCAAAGGAACATCAAACCCCCATGGAACGTTATTGGGAAAGGTTTTGATCCATCTGTGCAACAACACAATGACATAATAGATTGGTACAGCACAAGAGGCCATTCGGCCCATCGTGCCTGTGCAGGCACTTTGAAAGAGCTCTCCAATTAGTCCCACTCCCCTGATCTTTCACCATTGCCCTGGAATCTTTACCCCTTTCAAGTATTTATCCAATTCCCTTGTGAAAGTTATCATTGAATCTGCTTCCACCACCCTTTCAGGCAGTGCATTCCAGATCACAACTCCCTGCATAATTTTTTTCCCCTCTGGTTCCTTTGCCAATTACCTTCCAACAAAATAATGCACCCCCTTTTGAACTAGCGTGGCTTGTCCGAGTGGCAGTCCAAACTGGTACCAAATGAGAGCCGATTTTGTGTCGTAGGCCCAAGCCCATTAACCACTGAATGGAGACTGCCCAAGCTCATTACTCTTACAGCCACTTTCTACCCATCAGTCTGGGCAGGATTGAACACAGGTCCCAGAAAGGCAAGGCCAGTGTCTACATGCACTGTGCTACCCGGTTGCCCATCATATAGTATGCTGACATGGTGCATGACATACTGTCATAACACCTTATGTCACAGATATCTCCATGTGCTTGACATACAATCAATTACTTGGAAGAGCAGTGACGGTCATGCAGGCAAATAGGACAGCCATTTAAACGCAGGAAGATCTCAAGCAGCAACAACATGAATGGCGTATTGATCTGTTTTGATGGCATCCATTGAGACACCAGTGTTGGCCAAACACCAAGATCAGTCAAGATTATGGGCTCCAGTCCTAGAGTGGACCTTGAACCCACAACCTTCATACTCAGACAAAGAGTAATATAATCACCAACAAAAGTGACATTGGGCCCTCTCCTGCTCTAAATTGGTGACTACTCCCCTTTAAAGAAGACATCACAATATTTGGTGTGCTTAATTTCAACAAAGCCTCGTATGCTCAGTAGGGTAAAGGTTAAGAGAAACAGAAACCTAAACTACATTTGAGAGCTTTTAGTTCTTTTTAGCAAATTAACAAAACGGACAGCACACACATTGAAAACCTCCACTTACAGCATTATTAGACACACGCGCTGACAGCATTTTAAATACTTTTACTATCCAGGATAATACGACCCATGAACAGATTCTACAAACCGGAAGGAAATATCCTAAATTCTCAGAGTAATCATTTGAATGGTCATCATTGCTGTTCAGTTAATACATGCCAAACATTACTCATCACAGAACTAGGAATCAGACTGGAAAAATTAACCCAGTTTCTACAACAAAAAATATATTGATTGATTGTTTTGGAACTAGTAAAATACCTGCGTTTGTTAGTCTTGCCGTGGTTTTAAATGTTGCTCAGCACTAGTTTCAAATCTAGTCACCGCCTGTACCCATCATTTCCTCTAGACTCTGTATGCTTCTCACACAGTTCCTTTAACACTAATCCATGTAATCATTTACCTTTGATGCTTCATTTCAACTGGATATCTTCACAGTGAGATTCAGAACCTCCTCCCAACCAATCCCCAATGACGCCATCAGAGGGCTCTGTTCAAACAAAAGAAAGCTGAAGTTATAAGTGAGAATTTGCCCCGTTGGATTTTGACACAAGGGATAAAGCTGTGGAAACCCTTGTTTTGGAAGGGCCATTCAGAACTCAAAGATCACAGCATTAGAAAACTATTGTGTTAACACTTGTGCGATTCACCAATGAAAAGGACACTGGCCTTTAAAGATTCTCGCCAAGTGGAGGACACGTGCTAATACCTGTTGTGCTCCACCCTGCGTGTCTATATATTCCGCAGGGTAAAAGAAAACCCTGAAACATCCCTCACTTGTACAGCTGTTAGTCGTGTGACTGTGCTGACAAAGTGGCCGAGCACAGGTATCAGAAGCAAGTACTTGCATCATTATCAAAACTTCCACTGTCCAAATATGATCAGTGAACTGATTCAGCAAAGGTACAGGAATATTCCAATAACCTCGCCAAACAAGATCAACTTACTGGAAATCTGTGCTGCATTTACAGGTTCAATTGAACATCAATTATCTGCTCTATGAAGCCCTATCCCCATGGGTGGGCAATGGAAACTGGTGGATAATGGAGACCCCAAATTTTGGTCTTAAACTCACGATCCAGCAGTACCTTCAGTACAGGAATCCAGACAATTATAAAACACTTATTTAATTCACCAAGAAAAGATGAACAAATGCAAACAGATATGGTGGCATGTGGCACCATCATGTAAAATTCCAGCTGATCATGGGGTAGGGGGGTGGGGTGGGGAGAAGAGAGGGAGAAAGAGAGGGGGTCTATTGTAGCTTTACACAATGAGTGCACATTCAATAAGACTGCATTTAAGATTTTCCAAAACTCATTTCACTTGGGCCCATAAAGACATAGGAGAACAAGGAAGAAAGCTTTCCTCTATTAGTGGCTCCATTGACAGTAACTGTAGCATGAGTGCCAAGCGGAGTTACGTCACACCAGCACTTAGAACTTGCTATGTAAATCCTGGATTCAGGGCCCAAACTCTCAGTGCAGAGAAGTGAGTGAGGTTCCCCTCCTGCAGACTTCTGGTTTACATTACAACATCTGAGCAGGGCAAAGCCAAGCTACTTTGCACTGTCGCTACTGTTGTAATAAGTGCAGTCAACGCTAACTGTCTTTGATACCAAGGTCCGGAGATGAATGTTCAGTCTGCTCACCCACTGCGCCAATCAGCTTCACAAAAGAGCCGCAGTGACACGGCTCAACCCAGGAAGGTTTTATATATTCAGCAGACTGGAGGTTGAAAACTGAGACCTCCAGCACATTACGGTTACGTGGCCAAGTAAGCTGAGAAAATGGTGTAGCGCAGATACGCAAGAGCCCTTCTAAGAGCATTATAAACACCTTCATTGCCGCTACAAGATGGCATGCAAACAGAATCAGCAAAATGTAACGGAAGATCCCAAGCTCTCAGAGTAATTATTTTAATGCTCCTCACTGGCTGTTCAGATAACACATGCCAAACATTACTCATCACTGAACCTGGGCACAGGGAGAGAGGAGGGGAAAAGAGGGCACGTCCCAGGGTAGAGTTAGAAATCTAGTTTTACACAAAGAAACAATTATACCTAAATAGATAAAATCATTTCTAAAAGGAGCAGTCACATTAAATCCTTTACAGTATTTTAATAGTAATTAACCTGTCAACAGGTATTTAATATAGTTAACCTGTTAACTGGATAACTTTTTAAATGCATTAATCAGTGCACAAACAGAAGAAATATGTGTACGAAATAACTCCTGCTATTTATTCTGGCAGGTTACTGCTTTGACAAGGTTTAAACTGTTGTTCAAAGTTCCAAGAATACAGACAGTTTCGTACCTCAAGTCACTGTGCCTGCCTCTCTCATTAGCTCCTTAGACATCAATGGGTTCCTTCACCATCCATCGATACTTCATTTCAAACAAGCATCCTCAGACGGTGGGACTAAGTAACTCCTCCCGACCAGTTCATAATGAGGTCAGCATGGTCAACTGTTCATAGACAAATAAAAACACGTTAAAGGTTAGCGAGACGTCTTTGGATTAGACTTTTGGGCTGAAAAGGTTGTTAGTGAAAGCCCCTTCTCAAAGGAACATCAAACCCCCATGGAACGTTATTGGGAAAGGTTTTGATCCATCTGTGCAACAACACAATGACATAATAGATTGGTACAGCACAAGAGGCCATTCGGCCCATCGTGCCTGTGCAGGCACTTTGAAAGAGCTCTCCAATTAGTCCCACTCCCTGATCTTTCACCATTGCCCTGGAATCTTTACCCCTTTCAAGTATTTATCCAATTCCCTTGTGAAAGTTATCATTGAATCTGCTTCCACCACCCT
Organism: Squalus acanthias; assembly: GCA_030390025.1. Classification (NCBI taxonomy): domain Eukaryota; kingdom Metazoa; phylum Chordata; class Chondrichthyes; order Squaliformes; family Squalidae; genus Squalus; species Squalus acanthias. The sequence goes on from CM059430.1 coordinate 63,196,291, forward strand.
TTCAGGCAGTGCATTCCAGATCACAACTCCCTGCATAATTTTTTTCCCCTCTGGTTCCTTTGCCAATTACCTTCCAACAAAATAATGCACCCCCTTTTGAACTAGCGTGGCTTGTCCGAGTGGCAGTCCAAACTGGTACCAAATGAGAGCCGATTTTGTGTCGTAGGCCCAAGCCCATTAACCACTGAATGGAGACTGCCCAAGCTCATTACTCTTACAGCCACTTTCTACCCATCAGTCTGGGCAGGATTGAACACAGGTCCCAGAAAGGCAAGGCCAGTGTCTACATGCACTGTGCTACCCGGTTGCCCATCATATAGTATGCTGACATGGTGCATGACATACTGTCACAACACCTTATGTCACAGATATCTCCATGTGCTTGACATACAATCAATTACTTGGAAGAGCAGTGACTGTCATGCAGGCAAATAGGACAGCCATTTAAACGCAGGAAGATCTCAAGCAGCAACAACAGTGTGTCTACTTCAATGCAAGGAGCATCCGGAATAAGGTAGGAGAACTTGGAGCGTGGATTGGTACTTGGGACTACGATGTGGTGGCCATTACGGAGACATGGTTAGAACAGGGACAGGAATGGTTGTTGGAAGTTCCGGGGTATAGATGTTTCAGTAAGAGTAGGGAAGTTGGGAAGAAAGGTGGAGGAGTAGCATTGTTAATCAAGGATAGTTTAACAGCGGCAGAAAGGCAGTTCGAGGGGGATCTGCCCTCTGAGGTAATATGGGCTGAAGTTAGAAATAGGAAAGGAGCGGTCACGTTGTTAGGAGTTTTCTACAGGCCCCCAAATAGTAATAAAGATGTGGAGGAAGAAATTGCAAAGCAGATTATGAATAGGTGTGGAGGTCACAGAATAGTTGTCATGGGTGACTTCAACTTTCCAAATATTGATTGGAACCTTTATAGGTCAAACAGTTCGGATGGGATAGTTTTTGCACAGTGTGTGCAGGAGGGTTTCCTGACACAATATGTGGATAGGCCGACAAGAGGTGGGGCCACGTTGGATTTGGTACTGGGTAATGAACCGGGCCAAGTGTTTGATTTGTATGTGGGAAAGCACTTTGGAGATAGTGACCACAATTCGGTAACTTTCACTATTGCAATGGAGAGGGATAGGGCCATACGGCAGGGCAGGGTTTATAATTGGGGGAGGGGTAATTATGATGCGATTAGGCAAGAATTAGGGAGTATAAGATGGGAACAGAAACTATCAGGGAAAGGCACAAACGAAAAGTGGAGCTTTTTCATGGAGCAATTACTTACTGCGTGTCCTTGATAGGTATGTCCCTGTCAGGCAGGGAGGAAATGGCCGAGTGAGAACACCATGGTTCACAAAAGAGGTTGAATGTCTAGTCAAGAGGAAAAAGGAAGCGTATGTAAGGATGAGAAAACAAGGTTCAGTTGGGTCGATTGAGGGGTACAAGGTAGCAAGGAATGAGCTGAAAAAAGAGCTTAGGAGAGCTAGGAGGGGGCATGAGAAGTCCTTGGCGGGTCGGATCAAGAAAAACCCCAAGGCTTTTTACTCTTATGTGAGAAATAAAAGAATGACCAGGGTGAGGGTAGGGCCGGTCAAGGACAGTAGTGGGAACTTGTGCATGGAGTCAGAAGAGATAGGAGAGGTGATGAATGAATACTTTTCGTCAGTGTTCACCAAGGAGAGGGGCCATGTTCTTGAGGATGAGAGTGTGATAAAGGTGGATAGGCTGGAGGTGGTAGATGTTCTGAGGGAAGATGTTTTAGCAATTTTGAAGAACCTGAGGGTCGATAAGTCCCCTGGGCCAGATGGGATATATCCTAGGATTCTTTGGGAGGCAAGGGAGGAGATTGCAGAGCCTCTGGCTTTGATCTTTGGGTCCTCACTGTCCACGGGAATGGTGCCAGAGGACTGGAGAGTGGCGAATGTTGTTCCTCTCTTCAAGAAAGGAAATAGGAATGACCCTGGTAATTATAGGCCGGTTAGTCTTACTTCGGTGGTTGGTAAGATAATGGAAAAGGTCCTGAGGGATAGGATTTATGACCATTTGGAAAGGGGCAACTTAATCAGGGATAGTCAACACGGATTCGTGAAGGGTAAGTCTTGCCTAACAAATTTGATTGAATTCTTTGAGGAGGTAACTAAGTGTGTAGATGAAGGTAGAGCAGTTGATGTCGCATACATGGATTTTAGTAAGGCGTTTGATAAGGTTCCCCATGGTCGTCTCATGAAGAAAGTAAGGAGTTGTGGGATAGAGGGAAATTTGGCCGATTGGATAAGTAACTGGCTATCTCATAGAAGGCAGAGGGTGGTGGTGGATGGAACATTTTCGGACTGGAGACCAGTTACCAGCGGTGTGCCACAGGGGTCGGTGCTGGGTCCTCTGCTGTTTGTGATTTTTATCAATGACTTGGAGGAGGGGACTGAAGGGTGGATCAGTAAATTTGCTGATGACACCAAGATTGGTGGAGTAGTGGATGAGGTGGAGGGCAGTTGTAGGCTGCAAAGAGACATTGATAGGATGCAGAGCTGGGCCGAAAAATGGCAGATGGAATTTAACCCTGATAAGTGCGAGGTGATTCATTTTGGTAGGGCAAATTTGAATAAGGATTACAGGGTCAACGGCAGGGTTCTGAGGAACGTGGAGGAGCAGAGGGATCTGGGGGTTCATATCCACAGATCTCTGAAGGTTGCCACTCAAGTGGATAGAGCAGTAAAGAAGGCCTATGGTGTGTTGGCGTTTATTAACAGAGGGTTTGAGTTTAAGAACCGTGAGGTTATGCTGCAACTGTACAGGACCTTGGTGAGACCACATTTGGAATATTGTGTGCAGTTCTGGTCACCTCACTATAGGAAGGACATGGAAGCATTGGAAAGAGTGCAAAGGAGATTTACCAGGATGCTGCCTGGTTTGGGGGGGAGGTCTTATGAGGAAAGATTGAGGGAGTTGGGGCTTTTCTCTTTAGAGCGGAGGAGGATGAGAGGCGACTTAATAGAGGTTTATAAGATGATGAGGGGGATAGATAGAGTGGATGTTCAGAGACTATTTCCTCGGGTAGAGGCAGCTGTTACAAGGGGGCATAACTATAAGGTGCATGGGGGGAGATATAGAAGGGATGTCAGAGGTAGATTCTTTACTCAGAGAGTGGTTGGGGTGTGGAATGGACTGCCTGCTGTGATAGTGGAGTCGGACACTTTAGGAACTTTCAAGCGGTTATTGGATAAGCACATGGAGCACACCAGAGTGATAGGGAGTGTGATAGCTTGATCTTGGTCTCGGACAATGCTCGGCACAACATCGAGGGCCGAAGGGCCTGTACTGTGCTGTACTCTTCTATGTATCTATGTAACATGAATGGCGTATTGATCGGTTTTGATGGCATCCATTGAGACACCAGTGTTGGCCAAACACCAAGATCAGTCCCGAGTGCTGCACTGAAGCGTCAGTCAAGATTATGGGCTCCAGTCCTAGAGTGGACCTTGAACCCACAACCTTCATACTCAGACAAAGAGTAATATAATCACCAACAAAAGTGACATTGGGCCCTCTCCTGCTCTAAATTGGTGACTACTCCCCTTTAAAGAAGACATCACAATATTTGGTGTGCTTAATTTCAACAAAGCCTCGTATGCTCAGTAGGGTAAAGGTTAAGAGAAACAGAAACCTAAACTACATTTGAGAGCTTTTAGTTCTTTTTAGCAAATTAACAAAACGGACAGCACACACATTGAAAACCTCCACTTACAGCATTATTAGACACACGCGCTGACGGCATTTTAAATACTTTTACTATCCAGGATAATACGACCCATGAACAGATTCTACAAACCAGAAGGAAATATCCTAAATTCTCAGAGTAATCATTTGAATGGTCATCATTGCTGTTCAGTTAATACATGCCAAACATTACTCATCACAGAACCAGGAATCAGACTGGAAAAATTAACCCAGTTTCTACAACAAAAAATATATTGATTGATTGTTTTGGAACTAGTAAAATACCTGCGTTTGTTAGTCTTGCCGTGGTTTTAAACGTTGCTCAGCACTAGTTTCAAATCTAGTCACCGCCTGTACCCATCATTTCCTCTAGACTCTGTATGCTTCTCACACAGTTCCTTTAACACTAATCCATGTAATCATTTACCTTTGATGCTTCATTTCAACTGGATATCTTCACAGTGAGATTCAGAACCTCCTCCCAACCAATCCCCAATGACGCCATCAGAGGGCTCTGTTCAAACAAAAGAAAGCTGAAGTTATAAGTGAGAATCTGCCCCGCTGGATTTTGACACAAGGGATAAAGCTGTGGAAACCCTTGTTTTGGAAGGGCCATTCAGAACTCAAAGATCACAGCATTAGAAAACTATTGTGTTAACAGTTGTGCGATTCACCAATGAAAAGGACACTGGCCTTTATAAAGATTCTCGCCAAGTGGAGGACACGTGCTAATACCTGTTGCGCTCCACCCTGCGTGTCTATATATTCCGCAGGGTAAAAGAAAACCCTGAAACATCCCTCACTTGTACAGCTGTTAGTCGTGTGACTGTGCTGACAAAGTGGCCGAACACAGGTATCAGAAGCAAGTACTTGCATCATTATCAAAACTTCCACTGTCCAAATATGATCAGTGAACTGATTCAGCAAAGGTACAGGAATACTCCAAGTTCTGAGAGTAAAGACTTCAATGCCCTTAATTGGTTGCTCAGATTCAACTTCCCACATATTACTCATCACAGAACCAGTGGGTCGAGGACATTTCCAGCAATCAAACTGAAAGTTGTGCATAGTTTATACAAAAAGAAATAGCCACGAGATTAATTCTATCTTATTAAGTATAATTTTTTTTTAAATATTACTTGAACAAAAAGTTCATTAATTTGGTTGTGCTGTGATTGCACCTGCTGCTTAGCAATAAGTTCCAAACTTGGACACAACGTACCTCCTCAAATCACTGTCTCCGTGAGCTGCACGTCCCTCAAACATTGCTCCGTAAACAGAAACTGATGTTTATAGTCTTGGGTATTTCAACTGAAGTCAGCATCTTCCTGTGGTGGGCCTCAGTATTGCCCCCTACCCCATTCCTCAAAGTTGTCCCCAGCACACACTGAACAAACAGACAGGAATGTGAAAGTGAAACTAATTAGCCTGATATTTTTAATAGAAAGAACAATGTTGGTAAAACATCTATAAAAGGAAATAAACATCTACAATGAGTTATTGGGAATGTTTTTTTCCCTTATCAACTAATGACAACACTAATCAGAAACAAAGCACCAGAAAAATAGCACTGACATTTGCCAGCAATGCTACAATTTTTCATTAAAATTATTAATTCTCAGGGTGTGAGCATCTGTGGCAAGGCCAGCATTCATTGTCAATCCCTAGTTGGCCGGCATGGCTTGCAAGGCCACTTCAGAGGGCAGTTAAGAGTCAACCACGTTGGTGTGGGACTGGAGTCACATATAGGCCAGACCAAGTAATGACGGCATGTTTCCGTTCCTAAAAGGACATCAATGAACTAGTTGGGGTTTTATGACAATCTGAAATCTTCATGTTCACTTTTACCGATACCAGCCTTTTATTTCCTGCTTTAAAAAAATAAAATTCAAATTCTCAACCTGACCTGGTGCGATTGGATCTCTAATTCTCCGGAGTATTATTAGTCCAGGCCTCTAGATTACCAGTCCTGCAACATATCCACTATGCTGCTGTACCCAGGATTTAATAAAAATCACCCTGTGCTCTTCGAGGCTCATTCCTGCTCCAAACAGGCGATGGATGAACCCCTACACCCCACTTAAAATACTCACCAGCACAGCTGTTGTAAAGCTGACACTTGGTGTGTTGCGAGCTCTCAGTTACATGGCCAAGTGAGCTAACAAAGTGGCTAGCACAGGTATTAAACACACCTACCTACAGCTCCATGGGCACTTAGACTCCTCTTAGCCTGTAGATTAGAAGCAATTCAGCAAAATGTAAACTAATATCCCAAGCTCTCAGAGTAATCATTTTAATGCTCTTCACTGGCTGTTCAGATAATACATGCCAAACATTACTCATCACAGAAGCAGGGGGAGGAGGATAAAGAGAGCATTCAAAGGGTCAGATTTCAAAACCTAGCTTTACACAAACAGCCAAAAAAAATCAAGATTCAAAAATGAGTTTCCTTTCTGCAGTATTTTAATGCAGTCATTAACCTGTCAAGAGCATTTGAACAGGTACTTTGAAGCAGTTAACTAATGTATCACAGAAGTTAAATCGTATCATGTTGTGTGTACAAGGTAACTACTGCTATTCACTCTGACCGGGTGCTGCTTTAAGATTGCAAATTATTCAACATAAGTTCCTAGATACCTTAACTCACTGTGTGTGCCTCTCCTCGCTTCTTAGACATCAATAGGTCCCATGATTATCCATTAATTCTTCATTTCAAACAAGCACCTTCACCACATTCACATGACGAAGTAACTCCTCCCGACCAGTCTCTTGACGAGGTCGACATGGTGCACTATTCAGAGACAAATAAAAACACATTAAAGGTTAGCGATACGTCTTTGGATTAGTCCGATGTTAGGCCTGGAAGGGTATTGTTATTGAAACTCCTTCCTTTCAACATCAAACACCATGGAAGTTTCTGGGAAAGGTTTTGACCCATCTGTGTATCAACAAAATGACAGTCTTCATCTCCTAAATAGTATGCTGACATTGTGTATGGCTTACATTCACATACCACATATCTCAGACACCACCAGGCGCTCAACATACAATCAAATACTTTGGAGAGCAGTGACTTATGAAGGCAAATAGGGCAGCCATTTTTAACACAGCAATGTCTCAAACACCAATGAGATAAATGGCCTGTTGAACTGTTTTGATAGTATCTGTTGACAGTGATTGTGGCCAGACAGCAGAATAACAACCTGATCTTCTTTGAATATCATAGGATCTTTAATGTCCACCTGAGCCACTGAAACAATTGCTCTAAATTGGTTTGCAATCCCCCTTTAAATACAGCACAATATTTGATGCACTCAATCCTACAAAGCCCCATACTGGGTAACAGTTAAGAAAGAGAGAAACCTATACTACATTTCAAAAGCTTTTAATTATTTATTTAGTAAATTAATAAAATAGGCACCATATAATTCCGAGGATCTTTGATAAGGTTTCCACTGGCGAGTCAGTAACTAGACAACATAATTTTAAGATCATTACCAAAAGAAATAAAGGGAGAGGTTAAGGGAATTTCTTCACACAGAACATTAAGAGGTGGAATGCCCTACCAGAAACAGCAGTGGTATAGAATTCCAAATCGCTTTTAAACAGTAATTGGATAAAAATTTGGAAAAATAAAATTTTAAAGGGTATGGGGAAAGGGCAGACACAGTAGGAGGAATGGCCTCCTTCTGCCAGGATTCAGTTGGTAGCACTCTCGCCTAAGTCAGAAGGTTGTGGGTTCAAGCTCCACGCCAGAGACAGGAATGCATAAATCTAGGCTGGCACTCTCGTGAAGCACTGAGGGAGTGCTGCACTGTCAGAGGTACCGTCTGTCAGAGATGTTAAACCGAGGCCCAATCTACCCTCTCAGGTGGACGTAAAAAATCCCGTGGTATTATTTCGAAGTGCAGGGGAGTGCGTCCCAGTGTCCTAGCCAATATTTATCTCTCAACCAACACGTAAAACGATGATCTGGTCATTTATCTCATTGCTGTTTGCGGGACCTTGCTGTGCGCAAACTGACTGCCACGTTACAACAGCAAGTACACTTTAAATGTACTTCATTAGCTGTAAAACAGTTTGGGACATCCTGAGGTTATGAAAGGCACTATATAAAGGTAAGTTTTTTTTTGTGCTGTAAAATTCTATGCTTCTATATCAAAAATATCTGTAAGAAACATGTACTTGTAGTGGTTAAACACTTACTGCTCAGATAGACCACCTGTGAGCAGAGTCAACAAAATGGAAGGGAAGATCCCAAGCTCTCAGAGTAATCATTTTAATGCTCTTCACTGGCAGTTCAGATAATACATGCCAAACATTACTCATCACGGAAGCAGGGAAGAAAAGATATTTCCAAGAGGTGAAACAGTCTTCAATAAATTAGCTAAAATTCTGCATATAAATAAAATAGCAGAGAGGGGAATTTTACCTCCAAACAGATTTTAAACATTTTCCATTATGTACAAAATGAAAACCAAAAAATTTAAAATATTTTGCCTGAGTCATTTCTTCTTCTCGCATATTAATATTTTTGCTGTGATCCCAAAGTTCTGCTAAACATCAACTTCCAACCATACCTCCAAACATCATTCCATGCGGCTGGTTAACATGCTTCCCCCATCCCTCAAAAAGAGAAGCTTTAAAGCTCCTATCAGTCTTTCAACAAAATGCTCCAGTAGGTTTCCGTTCTGAAAAATTTACCCCCTAATTTCCCTCCTCTAGTAAAGACACTGACCCATTATGGGTTCGGTTCCACAAGCAACCACTTATCCTCACTGGAAGTCCACACATACAGCCTTCCAGCAGGAACCCCTGGCAGTGATCAATAGAAAGTTATGCCTGATATCATCATACCCCATCCCAATCTACCTTCTCTTCTCAATCTAGGAGTGCTGGGGCAAGTTGCAAATCTCCTACCGCTTTTAGCACGACACAATCAGGGATGGAAGCCGAGACCTTATCAGTCTGTACAGCTCATACATCACGCTGGGCAATGCATTTAACAACCGACCCATTGAACTGACCGGTAGCTTTTAAACCCACCCCAGCAGATTAAGAAAGTTACGGCTGCTCTGCAGTGGTGTTATTTTGGCCAAACCTCGCAGTGAATGTTCGGTGAGAAAGGCCCGGGCGCAGCACATTGCTCTTCACTTGCACAAAGGCCCAAGCCTGCATGGGCTCTGCCTGAGGCTACTGGTCGGCGCCAGCGAGCTCCCAATAACCAGGGCCCGACCCAGCTCCGCTGCACCCGCTGAACAACCCGTTAACCAAAACTCCAGCCAATCTCGGGCTCGGACCGCGGCTATTACCCTTTCCAGCCTCACACACTTTCTGTTGCGCAGCACCTACCTTGCCGCCATTGATTCGTAAAATGAGGCCTTACAGCGCATGCGCGTACAGTCCCGGTGTGCTCTGGGAGTTGCAGGCGCGGGAGGCGCCCCCTTTCCGGGAGGGAGGGAGGGCGAGGACTACAATACCCGAAAGGCATATTGGCGTTGCGCGCCGCTCTTGCTATTTTCCTAACGGCCGCAGCGCGTCGCTGTTACTGAGCGGCAGCTGCAGGTGAAATCTTTTTATTCAAATACAATAATACTTATACAGCTGTAGGTGAGGGTTGAAGCAATGGTCGAGGGGCGGGGCAGCCAATCAGAATCTGCGGAGCTGCTTGATTGACAGGAGGGGGCAGGTGCGGCGGACAGGCGCTTTGGGTGCGATGCAGCGGAGTTTGTCGGATGGGAGGTGATTTGGAGTTGGCTTTGTTTAAGCGAAAAGGATACAGAAAAAATGCATTGACACAGAGAAGATATTTGGGATTTAACTTTATTTATCACAGTTAAAGCTTGTGCTTCAATCCATGGACATTCTGACAATTTACCTGGCTCAGGTGTGCTGCAGAGTGGATGGGTTGGTATCAAAGTGCGCTCTTTCTCTGAGCCTGGGCACGTTCTGCCAGTTTGTTGGCTCTCCTGGTGAATACAACTAAACTTTGGGTCTTCGTTTGAAGGATTTGTAGCCTTTAACTCTCCAAAAAGTACAACCATGAGTTAAAATGGCCTTGAAGGACTAGACTGGACAAATCGTCTCCTTCAGCGCATACTTGGCTTGGGAATAAACGTTTCGGACTGCAGCCTTAACAGGTAAGCGAAATACTTTTTATAGTTTCAAAACATATCTGATTCTCGGGAGTTGATGCGTGCATTTGTGGGAAAACCCATTTGCGACTGTCTTTAATACAAATGTATACACTGGTATCCTGAGCAATGCAGGATTGCATTCACCTGCTACTGGTTAATGGTTCTCTTTTGCGTTTTATAGAATTTGCAAAACAAAATGGAGAAGTGGCGCTGATAATGTATCTGAAAGGGACGTCTGGCTTCATGAAAAAGTGACTAACTTTTTTGAGGATGTCCTAGGAAATGTGTCATTTTTATTATAATTGTGTGTTTTAGCATATTGTGCGAGGTAAACCTTTTATGTACGATAGCAAAATACTGCGGATGCTGGAAATCTGAAATAACAACAGAAAACGCTGGAAAAACTCAGCAGGCCAGGCAGCATCCGTGGAGAGAGAAAGAGAGTTAACGTTTCAGGTCGATGACCTTTCGTCAGAACATTTTATGTACCTTTATACCCCCATTTAACACGTGGGTCTTTATTGCAGGGAGGTCTAGATTTTTTGTTTTGTTTTAGTTTCTTGCATCATTATTCCTGCAAACAAATAGATGTTGCAATAGGGTCATTATGGATGGATGAACGAAGACAGGCCGAATAGCCTTCCTCATCTGTAATGATCTTGTGGTCTGGTTCTAAAGCCGTTGCAAGCCATTGTTTCTTAAATTAAAATTTTATTTGATTGTGTAATACTGCAGACATAAATGTTATCCTGCTCCTCAGCTTCTTCACATTAGACTTAATTAACAAATTGTAGATAAGAACATATAAAAGCCCACACCCAAAAGTAAGTTGTTTTTAATTTCCTTTTTTTAATGCTGCAGGGTTCATCTGCTTGAATTTGGCAGGACTGGCAATTTGAAGTGCTGCTCTCCATGCCACAGCTTAATTGGCTGTTTTAGGATTTATCTTCCAATGAGGGAGCAGTGCTGAGAACAGACCTTTCCAAATTGCCAGTCCAGCCAAATGCAAGGAGATGAACTGAACCCTGCAACATAAGACAACAGTTATAGGAACTGAGTGGGCAGTGGTGCTGCAGAGCGGTGAGCCACTGGTGCTTTGCCAAGGCTCGTGGAACAAACCTGCCCCACAGATTGTAGCTTGATGCTTGCTTTAAATTCGTATTCATTAGCTCTCGCTCGCGCTCTCTTTCTGCTTTTTTTCTCTCCCTCCCCCAGGTTCAGTTCCTGGTCCTGCTGAGTTAGTTGATCTTGCAATGGTTATGCAGATGGGAGCAGTGTTCTGGGCAATGGAGCAGAAAATTCATGTGGAATTCCTATTGCTGACCTCCAAACAGTCGACCCTGGTGGAAGAGTGTCTGTGGATGGCAGGATCATGCTTGGTTGTGATGCCCTTGAGGGCAAATAGCTCAACCGCTGCCCAGGCTACGTAATTGTAAAAAGGGCACAAGGGTTGATGGACACCTGTATCACCACCTATAGGAGAGGAGCCCATTACGACCACCTGTGAGTGACCCGTAGCCACCCAGTACTACACTTCAGTGTGCTCTTTGCTCGATATGTTCTTTCCAGGCACAACCCAAGTTTGTAACGACAAAATCTATAATTGTGCTGCCAGGTTATCTGTGTTGTAAAATGCACAGGTTTACATTAGTCTGTTAATTATCTTAGAGTTAAATCATAAAGATAAATATTTTTTTCTTTCTGAGAGGTAGTGGGTTATGAACCCCAACAACTAAAAGCAAACAACCCTTATGCAGGTATTGCTCCCACTGCCTTAGCTACATACCCAGTGGTTGTGTGCTCTGTGCATTCAAAGTGTCCAGTGGTTTCATAAAGTGTTTTTATATGTAAGGATTGGAAAGGCAAAAAAAAAATCGGACTTCTAACTTGCATTTCTCTCTCTCGATGTTTTTTGAAAGTTGAATGGGGTAATCAGATCCAAATTCTCTGTATTTTTTAACTCATTATATATTGCGCACCCCCCCCACCCCCACCCTGAATTCTACAAAGTTGGAGTGTAGCTCTATGTTCTTTTCTGCTTATCTTTGTTTTGTTTTACTTGTCTATCTATTCAAAATGTTGGTAGGATTAAGTTCATAGATTTTAAATTTCCTGGGAGACTGACTAACCATCGAGGCGATCAGCAATACTGTGAAACCTCCCTCTGAGCTTTTTCACTTTAAAAATGGGAACTGATCAGCTCAACTTCCAGTTGTGCCTTTTTTTTTAGTCCCTGAGAAACCTCCCCTAGCTCGGAGTTGATGAATTGGGTTGCTGAGCCGCACAGCCAGGGATGGTCTCTGGTCCAATCCTATGTCTGTGTTGGGCTTGCTGTTTTGGGCAGGGGTGAAAGTTGGCCTCTACGCCTCTCATTTAACAAGAGGGAAAACTGGCCAAGAAACCTGCTCCTGATCGCTGTCTGGTGATTGCTGCTGAAAAGTGTGTGTGCATATCGGATGAAGAAGGTCTCCTCTACTGCTGTCGGTTGCTTAAATCAGTAATCGCCTAAATGCATAAAATTCTTGATCTTGTAAAAAGAATATAAGTATACCAATATAAGGTCCTGAAGATGCACATCTTCCAAATGCTCTGCTAATGCTTGGGAACACTGTGGCAAGAGAAAACTCCACTTGCATTTAAATTACAGTCGTCTGTGAGTTACAGACAGAGTCAAATCGTTTTTCTCTTCTTGAACCCCTCACTCACTCAGTTTGTCTCCTGCGACTATAAATGAATAATTCATTTCTGATTACATGTTCATATGCCAGCAAAAACTGGGCAGGCCGAGTGATTGAACCAAATCAGTTTCTGCTGAAGTATTTTTAGGGAGTTAATAGGTTGTAAGTGAGTGTTGGATATGCGGAGCACCAAACTATATGTTTAAGGTACCAACATTTTTAATGGGCTATCTATTTTTTAATATGCTGTTATGCCTCATCTATTTATCAAAGGTGTCGGCCGTGGCTCAGTGGGTAGCTCTCTTGCCTCCTGAGTCGGTAGGTCGTGGGTTCAATTCCCACTCCAGAGACCTGGGCACATAATACATAGAAACATAGAAGATAGGAGCAGGAGTAGGCCATTCGGCCCCTCGAGCCTGCTCCGCCATTCGATGAGATCATGGCTGATCATCTAAACTCAGTACCCTGTACCTGCCTTCTCCCCATATCCCTTGATACCTTTAGCTTTAAGAAATATATCTAACTCATCCTTGAATATATTTAATGACTTCGCCTCAACTACCTGGGCTGACACTCCAGTGTAGTACTGAGGGAGTGCTACATTGTCGGAGGTACTGTCTTTTGGATGAGACTTTAAACTGAGGCCCCATCTGTCCTCTCAGCTGGACATAAAAGATCCCAAGGCTCTATTCGAAGAAGAGCAGGGAAGTTCTGCTGGTGTCCTGGCCAACATTCACCTTTCGGCCAACATTCACCTTTCAACCAACATCACTAAAATAATCATTTATCTCATTGCTGTTTGTTTCACACTTAATTTTTTAGTATAAAGAAGCAGAGGCAGTAACTTGTGATGTACAGAAAAACTCTCCAGGAACATAATATCTTGCAGCCTCTTAATTGACGTTTCCACAAATCAGGCCGGGGTTATGATCAGTAATTAACCTTTAAACAAGCTAATTTGATTACTTAACATTAATTCAATTTCATAGCCTTACAAGTACTGCACTTTAGCAGAAGAATCATTTATTCTGTTTCCATTGGAACAACAAAGTTTTTGTCCTCTTTTTATAGAGCAGTGCATCTTCTGACTTCGTATAAGCAGCGCTACAGGAGTGTCATTAGTAACATTATAAAATGTTAGGCATGCATGCACTTTCGGTCCATCACACTTTAGATGTCACACACTGTCTAATGCAGGTTTCTGTTACATTTTGGGGGTGGAAGCAAAAGTAAAAAGAAAGGCAGTCATTTGGAATATACAAACTCTACAGTAGCAGAAAATATCAGAGCCATAATGTCTCCAGGCTCTTAATTGACTCATGTAAAACCTTACTTAACATCAATTAGCCGTTTTGAGCCTTTAAGGAATGTACAACTACATCTTAGTATCAAAGTAATCTATTGTGTTCTACATGCTGTAATGTTCCTGACCTCCTAAAAACAGGGCATCCTTTGACTTGCTGTCAGCAGCTCCACAGGAGATTTGCAAATGAGTTGGCTCTGCCTCCCATGACACATGACTTGGTGTCTCACTGGAACTGATGGGCTCAATGTACTACATCATATTAGACACACTGTCTGAGAAATGCTAAGTAGGGAATTACTGTAGTCTGATCTGACTCCCACTCCAATGTGCTAGTGGGGGATTCCATAACTTAACATGAGATAAGCCATACATACACAGACCGTAAGGATTCCAAGTTCAGTCCTTGCTCTGTGGTCAACTGATCTTAGGAGGTGTACCACTGAACTGGCCTCAATTACAGAGGGCAAAGGAGACAGGGTCCCTGCTCCCGGTCACCATCCACTGACCCCCTGTTGGAAAGTGCATGCATGTGGCTGACAACTGAGGGCAGGATCGAGCTCTGCTGTGATGCCTCCCTCCCTTCAATTGAGTAGCCAGCTGTCCAACATCCTGCATGTTGCATGAATGGCTAGTTAGGTGGGGCGTTGGGACATGTATCTCTACCTGATTCACTGCTTTTAAGGAGAGGGGGGAGCACCGGGAGAGAGCAAGCAATAAAATTCTGCCCTTGCTAAAATTCTGTGAGGTTTCTGTTGGTCATTAATTCTCTCCATGTTTGCGTGGTGTGTGATACTAGCTGGACTGACATTCTCCTGTCTTCCTTTCAGCTGTAAGCAGTCATCTGCGTTGGAATCATGTTAAATTCGGGTCTTTACGCAGTGAGGAAGAGGAGGAGACCCGTGCAAAAAATGTAAGGATTCTTCAAAAAGGCAGACAGTGATGTAGTTAATGGGGAGCAGTGTGGACTTGCTGAGATCCAACATCACACCAGCCAAGCACATTTCATCCTTATGTTGTTACGGTCAGCCAGAAATGTGAAATTTATATAATTTCAGTTTGTTCTCTAATGGAAATCAAAATGAGTGAATATACACATCTACTCGAGCATTTGATTTTGCAAAAAATAAAATTAAATCCAGTGATGAGGACTATAAAACATTTCAGGACGATAGATAGGTGACAGAAGCAAGTTAATGCGGAGAAGTGTGAGGAAATGCAGTTTGGGAGGAAAAATAATAAATTGGAGTATACACTCCAGGGAAAGGCACTGAAGTATTTGCATGAACAGAGACCCCGCGGTTCAATACTTCATTCCCTGAAGGTGTAATTGCAGATGGATAGAGCCATAAAACAGGCAAACAGCACTTTGGGTTTTATAAATAGGAGCAGAGATCACAATGGTAATAGTGAATTTATACAAAATATTGCTTATCCCATGTACTGTGTGCAGATTTGGGCGCACCATTGTAGAAAGGACATTAAAACCATAGAGAGTGTACAATGTAGATTCACTAGAATGATGCCGGGGATGAAAAACTGTAGCTATGATGAGAGACTTGAGATTCTGGGACTATTTCCACTGGAGCAGAGAAGGTTAAGAGGAGAACCAATTGAGGTTTATAAATTATGAAGGTGAATAGGTGGGGTGAATAGGGAAAAGCTATTTTATCTAGTTGGGGAGTCAGTGACGAGGGGGCATCAATTTAAAATGACCAATGAGAGTGAGCGGAGAAGTTAGGAGAAACTTCTTTACTCAGTGGATTGTTGGAGCGTGGGAATGCTTTGTCACATGAGGCCGAAACCATTGCCTATTTTAAGGAAAAATTGGATAAATATTTGAAGCAGAGGAAGGTACAGGACTATGGAGAGAGGACAGGAGAGTGGGATTAGTTCTGGATTGCTCCAGCACAGTCACAGTGGGCTGAATTGCCTCATTTTGTGCTGTGAGCTCTTTGGTTCATAGCCTGCTGAGTGATCAGTAAATACTGTACACAGCATGATGTGCTACTGAGCAATTCAGCCCAGGAAAGACCCAGCTTCAATCCCCAGTTGGGCTGAGTTAGCTGTTGCTGACCTGCACAGCAGTGGAAGGAGCATTGCAATTCGTTTTAAAGCATCCCTGGATTCCAGAGAGGGAAGCAATCAGCCAGGGTTCCTGTTCTTAATTGCTGTCTAGTGACTCTTGATGCAAAGTGCAGTGAGGGGTCTTGCAGGATTGGGTTGTTCTGGTTAGGGTTTTTAAGGGCCCTTTCAAGCAGGAAAAGAATCCTCGTTGGCTCGTGACCATGTTCCAAGTTGGGAGAGTCTAGGCGGGTGGGCTTTCAGAAACTAAAAGGGCAGCAGACTGCCTGATACTTCCAGAGCTTCAGACAGAGTCTGGGCATTGCCAATTCTGACTGACACCTGTTTTATCCACGTTTGCTATTGGGAGGGTTTCACTTCAGTACGGGGGGTGGGGTGATGAAGGAATGCATCTAACCTTGTATCTTGCAGAGATTCTTGTTCTCCAGTGGACATGACGGGATCTTCAGGAGTTAGCAGTCCCATTGTGTTCTTTGTGGGTTCCTATACTGTTACCAGAAGGCTGAATGTGGGGACGGGAGAGGGGGGAGGGTGGTGGAGGGATGTCCTTTCTGACCACAGCCTGCCATCTCCCAAGCAGAGGTGGCATCTACAAAGCATCTGTGGAGGCAGTTACACATGATGCATTATCCCAAGCTGGACCTCGCACGTTCTGCTGCTTCCGTTCCTCCTGTTTCTCCTCTATCCAGTGGCCCAGGTCTTGGTTTTCAGACCCTTTCAAGTTTTCTGTGTTGTCCTTTTGATCTGGTTGCAAACGTGAGGCAAGGTGTAGAGCTAGGTTTGTGGGCAGGGGGAGATGCACTTCCTGGGGGCTGGCTCGTGCTGCAGCTTTTTGTAGCGCGGCTAATCCTAGGGGAAGTGTTTAATTTTTGAGCTTGTAGCATTGGTCACTTTGGGTGAGGTGGAATTGTCTGCCAAAGGTGAGATAATCGCGGGGTTTGGCTGGCTGTGGATACGAACTTAACTATTCCAAAACCAAGTATTTTAATTCATTATTTTCATGAAGTGAAGCGTTTGACAAAGTCAGTTATTTGCTGAAACAGCATCCTGTCAATTACTTCTTTTGTGCGTTGCTCTCGGGTGTCAGCTTTGGTTTAGTGGTAGCACTCTCGAATCCACAACCTTCTCGCTCAGAGGCAAGCCCCACTCCAGAGACTTGAGCACATAATCCAGGCTGACTCTCCAATGCTGCCCTGTCGGAGGTGCCGCCTTTCAGATGAGATGTTAAACCTAGATTATAACTGTGACTACACTTCAAAAGTACTTAATTGGCTGTAAAGCGCTTTGGGACGTCTTGAGGTCATGAAGGCGCTGTGTAAATGCAAGTCTGTCTTTCTCTCCAGCAAACCGGTGACCCCTGAAGGGGTGAAGTCCAATCCGTCCAAGAGACACCGGGAGCGGCTGAACGCCGAGCTGGAACGGCTGGCTGGATTGCTGCCGTTTCCTGAGGAGGTGACCAACAAACTGGACAAGCTGTCTGTGCTCCGGCTGAGCGTCAGCTACCTGAGAGCCAAGAGCTTCTTCGACGGTAAGACCATTGCCGTTCCTCTGTGCGCGTTCGCGGAATCCCGTCCTAATGGGCGGCTTTATTTGCTTCTGTTTTAACACCGGCCGTGCTGTAGACCATGAGAATTCAAATGGGTTCATTTCTATCATGCCGGAATGCTTACTTTCCTCTGAGATCTCGCATAATGTAGTGACTTGCCTTGAGGTGGGCGTATGTGGGTTTTATTCCTCTTCTCTTGTGGGTCTTGGCATTATCTGCACTGTTGCTGTAAATGTGTTCTCCACACTGAGCTATGCTGTCATTTGAATTTGTCCTTATTTGACAAGCCAGTCCCATTAGTACCATGCTCCTGTATCTTAATATCTGTGGCAACCTTTATTTGTAGTTGTGCATAATCTTTCTGGTGGGAATTGGCATGTTGTGAATCTTGGCGTGGGCAGGGTATTACAGGAACGATCAATGTAAAGAATATTGTACTGTAACTCAGAGAATACCTCTGCGGGCTAAATAATAATGGCAGCTTTTTAAAACAAACCACAGACAGCATGTGGTGAAGAAGCTGGTTGCATATTGTACATACCTGGTGCTTGCTCATATTTCACTCTGAGGGTGACAGGAGGAAAGCCATTTTAAAGTAAATTGCTCCCTGATAAAACCCTGTTGGAAAAGCTGAGTTTCAAACCTGTCCCCCAAGTGAGGAGGTATCCACATCGACGCAGGTCGCCGAACAGCTTGTCACCCAACTGGAAGATACCCACTCAAGTGCAGCCGTGATAGACCTCTCTTCAGCAGACTGCTATTGGGGGAAGCTGTGATCAACATGCTTCCTGCTGCTTGATCCAAACCTGGTGTTGAAATGTAAGTGGAAGACTCCGTACCCACTCGGAGACTGTACTGACTGGTACCGAGCCGTTGATGTACATCTCTATGCTAGAGTTGGCATGTAGGGATGGTAAGAATACTGATCGTAGTTATGCTGGATAGCAGCTAGCAAGGGAAAAGAGTGGAATAAAACCAGAAAATGCTGGAAATACTCAGCAGGTCTGGCAGCATCTGTGGAGAGAGAAACAGAGTTAACGTTTCGGGTCGATGACCCTTCGTCAGAACTGGAAAAAGCTGGAAGATGGAACAGGTTTTGAAGCAAGTGCAGGGGCAGGGAAAGGGGGGAGGGGAGGAAAGAACAAAAGGGAAGGTCTGTGATAGGATGGAAGGCAGGAGAGATTAAGAGAGATTAAGAGATGGTGCAAGGCAAAAGGAGATGGTAATGGGACAAGTTAAGAAACAAAAGATGGCTCTAGATGAAGTGTAAATGGCACTGGCAGAATGAAAGACAGCTGCCATGTGGGAGAGAGAAAAAAGATTTCCAGGGTAAGAGTGGCTTGATGTACATGGTCCACACGGGTCCTTACTGATCAGGGTACTTGGGTCTCCGAGCTGAACACAGGTTGACAAAGCCCTGAGAGTAGATAACTCTTTTCCTCCTGCCTGCCGAAGTGGGAATTTGTAAAAGGGGAAGAGGATTTCTCCCAAAGGAAAATTATTAAATCAAATTTTTGTGCAGGCAGCAAAGATGATACATTTTAAGTTTGTGTTCTGAGCCCTTTCCTTGAATTTCTTTTGAGTTACCACGTATTATAAGAGGGCACGGGGATATAACGATAAGTCCTGCTGCTGGTGAGATTTTCGCAACATTTCCCGAGCTGTATTTCAGCTGGGGATGTGGCTTGTTGGCGTGTGAGTCTCCACTGCTGGAACAGGGCGGTGTCTGTTAAAGAGCCCTGACTGCGTGTCTGATTCGCTCCTTTAAAGAAACCGCCCCTTTGAGGTCTTCTATTGCGTGCCTAGTGTCAGGAAATTAAAACCTGTCCTGGCACAGTTCCAAACCTTTCAGTAATTGGTACTTAGTGTAAACTGAGCAAGCAGTATATCAAGTCTTTATCTGTCTAGGAGGACAAAGAGCAAAGAAAATATATTGGTTACGCTGCAGTTGGAGCGCTATGGGCAGGATATTGGAGCTTTGAAACGGTACAGCACTGGAATGATACCAGTGAAATGAGAGATTATAGTTTGTGAAGAAAAAAATCCGGACTTTTTTCCCCTGGAACAGAGAAGGTTAAGAAGGGGGGGGTGGGGGGGCGGGGGAGGAATCTTAACAATTTCAAGATTATAAAGGATTTTTGGAAGGTAAATAAACAGTGAAAGATTGATTCTGCCGGTTGGAAAAAGACTTTGGATTATTATTGGACATAAGAACATAAGAAATGGGAGCAGGAGTAGGCCATTCGGCCCTTCGAGCCTGCTCCGCCATTCAATGAGATCATGGTTGATCTTCTGCCTCAACTCCATTCACCGGCCCTATCGCCATATCCCTTGATGCCCTTACTAGTCAGAAATCTATCAACTTCTGTTTTGAATATACCCAATGACGGAGCCTCCACAGCCCTCTGGGGTAGAGAATTCCAAAGATTCACCACCCACTGTGTGAAGAAATTTCTTTTCATCTCAGTCCTGAATGGCCTACCCTTTATCTTGAGGCTGTGGCCCCTGGTTCTAGACTTCCCAGCCAAGGGAAACATTCTCCCAGCATCCATCCTATCAAGCCCTGTAATAATTTTGTATGCTTCAATGAGATCCCCTCTCATTCTTCTGAATTCAAGAGAATGCAGGCCTAGTTTACTCAATCTCTTCTCATACGACAGTCCCGCCATCCCAGGAATCAATCTCGTGAACCTTCGTTGCACACCCTCTATGGCAAATATATCCTTCCTTAGGTAAGGAGAGCAAAATTGTACACAGTACTCCAGGTGTGGTCTCACCAAGGCCCTATATAATTGGAGTAAGACTTCTTTACAAGAGGATTTGAGTACGGGAGTAATGAAGGCCAGCATACCATTTGCCTTCCTAATGGCTTGCTGCACCTGCACATTCACTTTCAGTGACTCATGTACAAGGACACCCAGGTCCCTTTGAGCATCTGCATTCCCCAATCTTTCACCATTTAGGAAATACTCTGCCTTTCTGTTTTTTCTACCAAAGTGGATAACTTCACATTTATCCACATTATATTCCATCTGCCATGTTCTTGCCCACTCACTGAGCCTGTCGAGATCCCCTTGAAGCCTCTTCACATCCTCTTCACAACTGACACTGCCACCTAGCTTTGTATCATCAGCAAATTTGGAAATGTTACATTTCGTCCCCTCATCCAAATCATTGTTATAGATTGTGAATAGCTGGGGCCCAAACACCGATCCTTGCGGTACCCCACTAGTCACAGCCTGCCATCCTGAAAAAGACCCGTTTATCCCTCCTCTTTGTTTTCTGTCTGTTAACCAATTCTCAATCCATGCTAGTATATTACCCCCAATTCCATGTGCCCTAATTTTGTTCACCAACCTCTTGTGTGGGACCTTTATTGAAGGCCTTCTGAAAATCCAAATACACCACATCTACCGGTTCCCCTTTGTCTACTCCACTAGTTACATCCTCAAAGAACTCCAATAGGTTTGTCAAACAGGATTTCCCTTTCATAAATCCCAATTGGCTCTGCCCAATCTTACTATTAGTTTCTAAGTGCCCAGTTATTGCATTCTTTATAATAGATTCCAGCATTTTCCCAACTACTGATGTGAGGTTAACAGGTCTGTAGTTCCCCGTTTTCTCTCTCCCTCCTTTCTTAAATAGCGGGGTTACATTTGCTATCCTCCAATCTGCAGGAACCATTCCAGAATCTATAGAATTTTGGAAGATGACAACCAATGCGTCCACTATTCCAATGGCTACCTCTTTCAAAACCCTAGGATGTAGGTCATCCGGTCCTTGGGATTTATCGACTGTTAGTCCCATTAATTTTGCTAGTACTGTTTTTTTACTCATAATTTCTTTAAGTTCCTCATTCTCGTCACACCCTTGGTTTTCTCGTATTTCTGGGAGGTTTTTTGTGTCTTCCTCCGTGAAGACAGAAACAAAGTATTTATTTAATTTCTCTGCCATTTCCTCATTCCCCATTATAAATTCTCCCGTCTCTGACTGTAAAGGACCTACATTTACCTTCGCCAGTCTTTTCCTTTTCACATACCTATAGAAGCTTTTACAATCTGTTTTTATGTTTTTCGCTAGTTTGTGCTCATATTCCATTTTCCCCTTCTTTATCAATTTCTTGGTCCCCCTTTGCTGATTTCTAAAAAGATCCCAATCCTTAGGCTGACCGCTTTTTCTGGCAACTTTATAAGCTTCCTCCTTTGACTTAATACTGGCTTTAATTTCTTTTGTTAGCCACGGTTGGATCACTTCCTTTTGGGTTTTTATGCCCTAGAGGAATATATGTTTGTTGCAAATTATGCATTATTTCCTTGAATGTTAGCCATTGTATGAACACCTTCATACCTTTTAGTGTAGTCTCCCAATCTACCATGGCCAACTTGTCCCTCATACCCTTGTAGTTTCCTCTGTTTGGATTGAAGACCTTAGTTTCAGATTGGACTACATCACTCTCAAACTTAATATAAAATTCAATCCTATTATGGTCACTTGTCCCTAAAGGCCCCTTTACCACAAGATTATTGATTAGCCCTTTCTCATTACACAGCACCAGATCCAGAATAGCCTGTTCCCTGGTTGGTTCCTCCACATACTGATCCAGGAAACCATCTCGCATGCATTCCAAGAATTCGTCCTCCACACCATTAGTGGTAATTTGATTTGCCCAGTCAATATGTAGATTAAAGTCCCCCATGATTACCGTATTGCCCTTGTTACATGCACTTCTAATCTCTTGATTTGATACTGTGCCCTATATTACCATTACTGTTTGGTGGCCTATACACAACTCCCACCAATGTTTTCCACCCTTTGCTGTTTCTTCGCTCCACCCAAACTGATTCCAGCTCTACATCACGATCTGCCAAGCCAAGATCTTTTATCTCTACTGTACCGATCTCATCCCTTATTAACAGCGCTACGCCACCTCCTTTTCCTTTTTGTCTGTCCTTCCTAAATGTTGAGTACCCTGGAACATTCAGTTCCCAGCTTTGGTTACCCTGCAACCATGTCTCTAATGGCAATTACATCATACCCATTTACTTCTATTAGTGCCATTAATTCATCCACCTTGTTGCGAATGCTACATGCATTTAGATAAAGTGCCTTCTACTTTGCCTGTTTTATTTTTCTGCACTTTGACCCTCTTTACTGTTGGCCTTTGTTTCTGCACCCTACTAGTTTTGCTGACTACTTTTCTAACTTGCACTTCCCGCTTTGTTTCTCTCCGTTCTGGGCCCACACTTAGGTTCCCAGCCCCCTGACAAACTAGTTTAAATCCTTCCCAACAGCACTAGCAAACCCCCCTGCGAGGATGTTGGTGTGTTTCTGCCGAGGTGTAACCCATCCAGCTTGTACAGGTCCCACCTTCCCCAGAATCGGTCCCAATGCCTCAGGAATTTAAATCCCTCCCTCCTACACCATCTCTCCAGCCACGCATTCATCTGGTCTATTCTCCTATTTCTGCTCTCGCTAGCACGTGGCACTGGGAGTAATCCTGAGATAACTACCTTTTGAGGTCCTGCTTTTTAATTTATTTCCTAGCTCCCTATATTCTGCTTGCAGGACCTCATCCCTCTTTCTACCTATGTTGTTGGTACCGATATGGACCATGACCTCTGGCTGTTCACCCTCCCCCTTCAGAATGTCCTGCAGCCGTTCAGTGACATCTTGACCCTGGCACCAGGGAGGCAACATACCATCCTGGAGTCACGTCTGCGGCCACAGAAACGTCTATCTGTTCCCCTTACGATAGAATCCCCTATCACTATTGCTCTCCCCCTCTTTTTCCTCCACTCCTGTGCAGCTGAGCCACTCGTAGTGCCACGGACTTGGCTTTTGCTGCATTCCCCTGAGAAAACATCTCCCCCATCAGTATCCAAAACGGAAAATCTGTTGGAGAGGGAGATAGACCCAGGGGACTCCTGCGCTACCTTCCTAGTTCTTTTACTCTGTCTGGCGGTCACCCATTCCCTGTCTGCCTGTGCACTCTTTTAAGCAGTGGTGTGACCACCTCGTTAAACGTGCTATCCACGAAGATCTCAGCCTCGCGGATGCTCCACAGTGACTCCAGCCGCAGCTCCAGCTCCGAAACACGGATTTCGAGTAGCTGCAGATGGAGACACTTCCTGCACACGTGTTCGACCTGGACACCGAAAGTGTCCTGACTTCCCACATAGCACATGGACAAAGGGGGAAAAGCGAAAAGATTTCTTTTTGCCTTATGGGGTTATCAGAACATGGAATAACTGGTTATGGAGACAGGAATCTATAACATCGAGGGAATTGAATCATTATTTGAAAAGAAGGGATGTAAAAAGGACACGGTGGGCGGGAGGGGGGAAAAAGGGAAAGGAAATGCCATCAGAGTAGATAACTTCAGTTGAAGAGCAGAGGCGCTGGGTAGGCTGAATGACTTCCTTCTGTAATTTCTATATCGAGCAAAAGGAATTAAAAACGGTGAAATCTGGAACTAGACAGCAGGTCCATCAGTATCTGAAAAGAGAAAAGATGGATTAGTGTTTGGGATAGAGACCCTTTCACCAGAATTCATCAGGGTTCCAACAAAGGGTCTCTTCCCAGAAACGTTCACCTGTCTTTTCTCTTTTCAGATGCTAACCAACCTGTTGTGTATTTCGAGCATTTTCTATTTTATTTTGTTAGAGCGAAAGCAGTTTGGTTTCTAAAAGGAGCTGCACCTGTTGCAGACAACAGGAAGTGGCTATTTTCGTGCTTTGTCGGTGATCTGTTGCACTCGGTACGTGTCTTGATTGCGCTATAACCCAGACCTTCCTTCTAAGCTAAATTAACTTTGTGGTTGCACCATGAAGATCACCTTCATGCTACCGTAAATGAACTGACTGTGAAAAGGATTGATTGTTACTGAACCACGTAGGCTAGGAAGTGCCCAATCTCGATCCCTCGCCTGTGCTGAATTACTTGAGTAGGAGTGATGATGTCAATTGGCTTTAGCACCCTGGCTCGAGTGAGAGAGAAAGATGAGCCAGGGTGCTGCACCCACTGTCGCTGAGAATAAGAAAGAACTTGCATTTATTTAGCACCTTTCACGACTTTAGCAAGTCCCAAAGCACCTCTACAGCCAATGAAGTACTTTGAGTGTAGGCACTGTTGTAATGTAGGAAAACTCAGCAGCCAATTTGTGCACAGCAAGGTCCCAAAAACAGATGAGATAAATTACCAGATAATCTGTTTTAGTGGTGTTGGTTGAGGGATAAATATTGGCCAGAACACTGGTTCGAACACCCATCCTCGTCTTCGAATAGTGCTGTGGGATCTTTTACATCCACCTGCAGACGGGGCCTCGGTTTAACGTCACATTTGAAAGATGGCACCTCCAACAGTGTAGCACTCCCTCAGTACGGGACCTCGCTGGCGCAGAATGGCTGCCCATTTGTCTACGTAACATTCATTGCACTTCCAAGTAATTCATTGTCTGAAGCGGCGAGACTTTTAGACATGATGAAGTGCTCTCTAAATACAAGTATTGTTCATTTTTATGCACTTTCCAGCAACAATTGGCCTCTTCCATTTGCTGAATTTTTTTAACCCCCTCTCCCCATAGTTCAGCTGCTGAACGCAACTGTAGTGTCCGCAGCATCACCACAGCCAAGATCAGTTAGGTCAGCACAACTGAAGGGTCGATTTGGGGATCTTTCTGGTCCATCTGAGTTAACACGTTGTGCGTGTATTTACCCGCTGTAGTATCCAGGGATCACCAGTGTGGATTGGGGCCGAGCAGTGCAGCTGCTCTCAGCCAACGACTTGCCTGGAAAATGCAGTTATATCAGCATTGATCTCACGGTTGTCTAAGATCCGGATCACAGGCCACACACAGATTACCCAAAAGGGTTTTAGAAGTTGTAAGGCTTTTATTAAAGAGCTACAGTTTTAAAGCATAATCAGGTATTACATATGGTTTAAGCCGAGTATAATAGACATACAACCCTTGACAGTAGAGAGCGATCTACGATTCCCAAATTGGAATGCCACGACCGGACGGTCGGGGAGGCAGTACGGTGGTCTCGGAT